>CM073143.1:17705551-18305551 GCA_037039145.1 Fundulus diaphanus | reverse complement strand
GACATGTCAGTGAATGTATTTTAAGGCCCACCACAAACACAGAGCTTTCTTACATCATGGGAAAATCTGAAGAAATCGGCAAAGAAATCAGGAATAGATTTGCTTTTTGCTTATTGACTTGGCAGGGACTACAGATGTAAAGTAGCCTTCGGGTTAATTCTGGCATATTTACATTTAAATGTTCATGAATATGCACTGTACCTTTTTAAATAAAGAAAAAAAATGACCTCCATTAGCCTGGTTCATTTTTAGATACAGTTTCCAGAGGAAAGTGATAATTTAATCTGGTCCAACAATTATATGCAAGTACATCATGTGACCTTTATTTAATCTGGTAAAACCTCCATTGAGATTAAAAGTATCTCATACAAAGATAACATAACATGTCTGGATAAATCTGGGAGCACAAAATCAAGGTTCCAACTCAAATACAATTTTGAGAAGTTACACTGTCCCTTTCCTGGTCTTTGAATGTAGATAGCATAAATATTATCTGAATATTCATCCATCATTTTGTTCAGAAGGAGACGGATTATGTGTCTCAGAGATCAGAATCAGATTTAATTGCCAAGTTAGTGCATACAAGGATTTTGACTTTGGTTACATATCCAAGAAAGGAAGAAATAGATGTGTTTTTCTTTGTAAATATGTCCATATGCATTTTATACAAAAGAGAAAGATATGGTTGGATTGATGCAAATAAGCATGGTATCGTTCTGGGTACTCTGTTAAGATGGACTTGGTTTGAAGTCTGCATATCAAATAGAGAACAAACAAGTCTGTGTAATAGTGGTTTAAGCTAGTAAAATATATTTTTTTGAAATGGGCTGAAGGAAGAAAGATTTAGCCCAGAAGCAACTTTAAAAGCCATATTACAGTTTTAAAATGCATACTGGGGCATTTGAAAACTTTTGGGGTTTTTTTGGGAGAGAAGGACTGTGGTTTAAACTAAAACTGCAGTATTTGATCATGATGACTAATCTTAAATTTGATGGAAAAAATTGTAAGCTTGAAAGCCTGAGAACACCATCTCAATTTTCAAATACTGTTGTTCAGGTGTTTTGCTGCAGGAGGGATGGCTACTCTTTAGAAAATGGATGGCATCATAAGGGGAGGACATCATGTGGAAAAATCCAAGTTATATTTCAAGATGCCAAGAAATTAAAGCCTAGTACAGGTGTGTACAAGTTACATGACCTACCTGATTGGGCTAAACCTGCAGTAAGCTGTTATGAAAAGCTTGTTGGAAGGATAACAAAAACATTTTACCCCAGTCACACAATTTAGAGGCAATGCTGCAAAATACTAAGGAAATACAAGCGGGCTTCTGAATTTGAAGCAAACCTAAAGCAATATTTTTATTTTTTTATTAGAATGTTTTATTATAATTTAATGTTAACATCAACCTGTCCAGGGACAGACAGAAAATAGCCAATGTCTACAATATGGCATATTTACATATGATATCTATGTTGATTAATTTGTAATGTCCCTTTTTAAATAAATAAAATAAATAAATAAAATATTCAAAACATTTTGACATTTAGTTGCTGGAAATGATTTTTGTTCATCCTAACTGACTGAAAACAGTGAAAGTTTAATCTAATTTAATGTCAGACAGTGAGGAAAAAGTTAATGTGATGTTTTAAACTGTTTATTTCAATATATTGTTTAAGATGCATCTTAAGAACAAATCAGTTTATTAAATTCAATATTATATCCACCCAATCTATTCTATCAGTGATTTCCTCTCATTCAATTTAGTTTTATTCCTCTTTAGTTTGCAGTTGTACTATTTTATAGTATATAATATATCTTATTAATTGTGCTCCCTGTTAGAGTTCTTCCTCTCATTTTTAAACATCATTATGTTAAAGAAATATGCTTTAATGAGTATGTTTTTATCATTTCAGATTATTGAATGTCAAGCTTCCTCTTTTGGTTTCTCTATAGAAATTAAACAATAACTGGGATTTTCCAATCAGTGGTTAAAGATGTCATTTCACATCCAGGGTTTCATTGCCAGAACTATCTGATTTCACTGGGCATGTTGTTTTGCTCTGACAGATATTTTATTTGACTCGTTGAGGTCCTCATATGGAATGCATGTGAGCCTGTCCTAAGAGAAAAAGTCAAAGCTTCAACAAAGCTTGACAGTGTAAATTATTAAATCATTTCTCTCTGCTTGGAAACATGGTCTAACATAAGAGAAATAAACTTCTTGATGATTAATTTGCCAATTTTGATGGAAGGTCTGCATGATGAAGCCCAGATAAATGTTTCATGCTCTTTTCTGTGTTTTCTCTCATATTTGATTTCTTCAGAGACTCATTATTGGCTCTGAATTTGTTCTTTGCTCACACTCCATTTCCACACCCTCACTGAATCTTTTACAAGGGCAGCAGATCTTTAGGTAAAACCACTGTCTGTCTTGCTCTGGTCATTAAACCAGGGATACAGGGAGAGGTATACTCATTGTATTTATGAGAGTAAATTTAAAATAAGAGTGGCATGTGCTTCAAGTGTTCGTATACTCATTATAGTGAAGTAACAACAAACGTGTCATTAATGATGAAAATATAATACTGTCTTGTTTTTGACTCAAAATCCAGTCATCCTGTAAGCTGCAATCGTTTTGGTGAAAGTCTCAAATATCTTCAAATTTCTAGAATAAATATTAATATTGTCTGCAAAAATGTAGACCTAAAATCACCACTCTCCCGTGATCCAAAAAACAAAACAAAAAAAAAAAAAAAACAGAACTCTAACATACTCAATCAGAATAGTCCTTTGTATGAGTGGCTGTCAGGGGAAGTTCACTCCACTCTGTGTGTTTACACTCTTAAAGCTCAGGCAAAAAGCCATCAAACCAGAGGGGACTCACATTGAAGGACTAGAAGGGCCAATGCAGGAGTAGTGTGGTGGGCAGAGTATGCCCCCATTAGACATGAGCGCTATCACCTCTCTGTTTACTCCTTGAGTTTAGCATCTAACAAACCATGAAATTACATTTCCACTGTGGGAAAGGAGGTTCCACTCTTAAGAGCTTGACCCACAGACAGCAGGCCAAAACGGGGTCAAGCTGTCATTTTAATTAGTGTCTACTACTTCTTAGTGAACACCTACTTTAGGTACATTTAGTCATTGATCTTTTCCCTTGTGAGTGTAAGAAAGGATAAGAACCAAAACAACTTACAGAAAGCGAAAGGACAGAGTGACACGAACAATCTCTCTCTCTATCTCTCTCTCTCTCTCTGTATATATATATATATATATATATATATATATATATATATATATATATATATATATATATATATATATATAATAATTTTCGTTCGATTTTGTCGACAGCACATTCAACTATGTAAAGGACAAAGTATTTAATAAGAATATTACATTCATTCAGATCTAGGATGTGTTATTTTGGTGTTCCCTTCATCCCCCTAAACACCTTCAGATCAAATGCATTTTAATATCAGACAAAGTTAGAATGAGTAAATACAAAATGTGGTTTATTTTATTCATTGAATGTGTAATGGTACACAAAAATCTCAGTTTGGTGTGTACCTTGGTTTCAAAGTCGCCGTATGTTTTTGATCTGGTAAGCACTGAGTTGTTTCTCACGTTTGAGTCTCTGTGTTGCTCTTTCATGGACTGCACAGAGTGTACCCTGCCTCTCGCCAAATGGCTGCTGGAAATAGGCAATAGCTCCCCTGCGCAGGTAAGAGTCATGCTGTACAGGATGTACACTGACAACAAGACTCTTCCCTAAAATTATCAGATATAAAGTTCAATTTGTTTTTTAGAGGATAAATGTGAGTTGTGCAGCAAGAATAAGATTTTCCTAATCAAAACCACAAAACACAGAGCACCACTGAGACAGAGCAGTTCTGAGCATTGACATAATGAGACAAATAAATAAGGACCTTTCAAATGAATAAAAAATGTCCAACTTGAATCTTAAATAAAAGTCAGCACAATATTTTATCAGGGATTTCTACCATCATATTCCTCTCCTCAATGATCATCAAGGTGATGTGTACTACACATTAACAGATTATTGTGACAAGGTGTGCGGAAATTACTTGCCGAAACTGCTGAAACTTAATTGCTGCTAAAGGTCAAATCCACTTGTGCATAATGCTGCGTGGTGGATTCATTGGCACTGCTGGAGGACCTTGCAGATGGGAGAATTAGAAGGAAACGTGGTTTCAGGAATCTTTTGTGTTCTTTTACCTCTGATTTACACATTTAATAAACATCTCTCTGCATTTTTTCACAGTTTGTTTGCTTTTTCTTCATCGTGACATTTCACCCATGAAAAAAAGGGATCAGCTGACCCATTTTAATACACATTAAAAAGACAAATATGGGTCGCATTTCCCTGCAGTGTGAAGGTAGCCAATGACAGATGCTGAAACTGATTCTGAACTTCATTCCAGAAGTCAGGGGTTCTCTAGGACTGCACTGTTAAAATTCTGACATAAAATATATGCCATTAAACTTTTATTTCTTTACAAATAAAATCTTTACAACATATATTCTGAGAAGAAGAAAGGTGCTGCATTCAAAAAAGGAAGACTCTGATACACAGGCTGGAGATGAGGGCTTGGGGAGAAATTAATGCAAGACAACAGTTGCTCTAGCCACATAATTTCACAAAGACTTCCTCAACAAAGAAAGAATGTGAGAAAAAACAAGCACGCTGTTAAAAAAAAATCATCTGAATTTTGCTTTTAGGAATCAGAGAGACCCAAATAAAATCTCCATGCATCCTAAAATGGTCCAAATGCGTGAGGAGCAGCATAGCTTTACTGTAAAAGGAGGGCTGCTAGTTTCTGTCAAACAT
Organism: Fundulus diaphanus; assembly: GCA_037039145.1. NCBI lineage: Eukaryota > Metazoa > Chordata > Actinopteri > Cyprinodontiformes > Fundulidae > Fundulus > Fundulus diaphanus. The sequence goes on along the minus strand of CM073143.1, from coordinate 18,300,699 downwards.
TGTCAGTGAATAGGCTGGATCCCTCTGGCTGTGTTCATTGCAATTTTTAGTTTTTGACTCAACTATATATATATATATATATATATATATATATATATATAGCAAATTAACTTGATAGCAAATTAACTGCTTTTGTCTTACAGAAACAGAGTTTACGAGAAGAATCCTTGCAACATTCACTGCTGACAAAAAGAGCCACTTATATTACAGAAGTATTCTTTTATATATTTAAGAAACAAAACATCTTTAGTCAGTCCATTTCATGAATAAAAAAAATGTAGCTGCCTAGATGGAGGCAACAACTTAATTGAAAGTTTCCATGTTTACGCTGTTTGTGGTGTTTGCACCTGAGCTAATAGGATCTCATTAAAAGCCAGCAACACCTGCAGCCATCTGACAGAAACCGGATTACAGATTAAAATGTTTTTTTTTTTTTATTTACAAAAACAGATGCTACTTTGCATCATTATTACTACTGTAGTTTTACCCTTAATGCTATCAGTGAAGGTAGCACACCAAATAAATTATCCTGTAGGAATTATATGATGGACAGCACACTGATATCTGCTCTCTGTGCAGAGTAAACAGGTATGTTTTAATCCATTGTAATCGTCTGTTTCTATAAGCGGGAGAGGCATGTACATCATTTACATTTTTTTTGTTGTTTACAAAAACACCAGAATCCTGCACCAGCAGATTGGCATCAGCTGTCTCCATTACAAACAAAGCTGCTGATCGGTGGGAACAGGTGGGCTGAATGAGCTTGATTGTAGTGAGCGTAAATGATCACAAACGGAGAAGCAGAAGGAGGAAGACTCAACCCTCGTTCACATACTCCTTCATCCGTGCATTCTCTGTTACATCATGAATAAAAGCTATTCTACATGGCTTTCACATATCCAGTTTGGATTGCCGTACATCACATTTTGTAGTTGAAGGATGGAGCAGACAAGGAACGTAGTCAGTGTGAAGCTGGCTTAATTGACACAGATATAGTGTTGAGCTGGGATTCAAGGGGAAGAAAAAAAACACAAATGTACACAATTCTGAAATGAACAAAACATAAGAATGAACTAGACTTTATTTTATGCTGTGACATTGTGTTTTGTATTGCTCTTGTGGTTACTATTGTCTGCTTATTTTACCTGTGAAGCACTTTGTTAATTTTATTTTGTGTAATTGTGATATGAAGACTGACTGATTAAGCACGAAGGAAATTAATTAGGCAACATCTTTCTAATAACAATGAACCCTGAATATGACAAAAACTAAAGAACATAACAAGGAAATGTTCAAAATACACACACACAAAAAACACTTTTATGGAAACCCCATGAAATGGTACTACTTTTATATATGAAAAAGCATGCTGCAAAAGCATGTTGTATCATTTTATAAATTATGCTACTTTCTCTTTGAATAGCTTGATTTATTTCTCCTCCAACTCAGTTCAATTAATAGAACGAAGTTGTGAGGGCAATTGGAATGTAACATTTTTTGAAACTGAGGAAAAACCTAAGATGATTTTAGAATCCTGACCGGAAGGTCACTATGTTTTCACTGATATTCCGAATTATTTATCTTTAATGATGAGTTCAACATCTTTGAAGTTGAAAGGTCTCCACGTCATCATCCTAATCCTTTGCTCCCTCCACAGATTCTTTCACATTCAAGTCTGCACTTTGGCAGGTCCACTCCAACATGTCATTTTTTTCCAGTGAGAAAGAAACATGTTGGTAAAATTAAATTACTATTTTAAACCTAAATCTGCCAGGGTTATTGGCAATTTTAGGCTTAAATATAAATAAAAGAAATAGATTAGACCAGTGGTTGCCAAAATGTGCAGCTGCTGTAAATATTGATCCTCAAATCTCCTTTTCGGTCCAATTCTTCTACTGTATTGCACTAAGCATTGTTAAAATGAAACCAAGGAATGTCAGAAGAAGAAAAACCTGCTCCTGTTAAGTGAAGTTTAAATTATATGATAAGACATGCAAATACCTACCAGTGTATGAATATTTCTTAACCATTCTGCAATAAAAATAATATCTAAATTAAGTTATGTCCTCAGGTATTTAAATTTTTTTGTTTCTTTTGTGTCTCTGATGATCATCATATTCGTTTTTTTGTTTTCTTGTTGATCCCAATTCAGTTCATTCCTTGTGTGTTAATTTATCTATTTTTGTGTTCTTGTTTATTTAGAATTATTTCTGTTATATATCTGTTAATGTTTCCCCCTGGATTTTCTTTTCTTCTCGATTCAGCGCTTCTGTGTTAATTAGTCTCCCTTCCTCAGCTCCTCTGCCTTCCTCTTGTCTCAGCTGTTCCTCGTTATTCACTTGATCGCTCCCACCTGCACTATTTAAACTGCTTGGTTCTGATTACTCACTGCTGGACAGTCCCTTTTCTCTCCCAGTTTGTCATGCTTGTTACTCTGCCCATGTTCCTCATCCATGCTTTCTTCAAATTCTAAGTTTTCTTTTTTTTATATATATTTTTATGTTTGTCTAATGCTCCTGTCTGTGTCTGGGTTCTTCTCCGCAACTACAAACCTAACAAATGAATCAGTTGCTTTAAGATTTTTTGTTTGTTTTTGAACTAAGACAAATATTTAAAAAGGTAAGCTAGGAAGAATAGAACTATTTCATTGCTCACAACAATGTTGTCAACAAAGAAATGTGTTGTGGAAGATGAAAACAAAAATGCCTATGCAAGGGAACAAAGTACATACACTGTTTATTGCTGGAGGCAGAGATAAAAATGGGAGAAGCCTGTGCAGGAGCCTCATTTCTGAAACCATTCTAACAACATATATTCAGAAACTGCAGAGCGGGTCAGCGCTTGAACTGGAAGTCAAAGAAAAGATCAATAACCAGCCTAATGAGCACAGTCAGTAGCCTGATATGAGTTCTGTTTCTTTTTTTTTTTCTTACACCTAAGTGTATGTTCTAATAGGCATATGGAAAGATGATTTATTCAGGTGAAGCTGTCATGTAATCATAATATATTAATCATATTGAAGTTTTTTTTTTTCAGCAGACATTTCAGCGTAAATAACTTCTCTCTTCTTTCCACTGCTAGTATGACTTTTTATCTAATAAAGACAAGTCCTTTTATTCTTTAACATTTTTTTAACTTAAAACTGCTAAATCGAGGTTTTAACATGATGGTTTTAGAATACATAAATTAAACCAAGATTCTCAGCAATACTAATATTTATTACTAATACTTGTTTAATTATTCACTTAAATTGTCTCTACAAGGCAAAACTAAATATATTGAAACATGAGGAAAGACAGTCACATGATTCTAAACTGTCTGACATGAAACCAGACTAAACCTTTACTGCTTTATGTCAGCTAAGATTTCCAACTTTTTTCTATTTTGTAATTGCCATAATGAGCAGAGAACTTTTTTAATAGATTTTTTAGTCACTTTCCCCAAACACAGACACCAATATCATGTGCCTTTAAATTATTTAGTAAAGCCCAAATGATGATGTCAGGGCTTTGTAAGCTACTGATCAGCATGGTAAGGTAAACCATTACTCCAAAAGCAACATAAAAACAGTTTCCAAATTCACTCAATTTTAAAGACCATAGTTTTTAGAGCAATGTCCTGTAGTACTGGTAAGATGAACGCATTCTCTGTGGTCCTATGTAACTAACATTGAAGTCTTTGGTGAGAAGGACCATCGTTATATTTGGACTTTAAGATAGTACAGTATATATAAACCTGACTCATGACAGTTCTGTAAGGAAGAATGGGCCAAATTTCAAGCAGAAAACATTAAAAAAACATTAGTCTGTCTTTCAACAGAGTACGTGAATATTTGCTTTCAACCTAATTGTGGCTCCTTTCTAATTGAGCTCTATTAGACTCTATTAGACAGGAGCCTCAACATTGAAATCAGGGTTGTTTCATTTTTTTATATTTTCTTTTTCAGTCTGTGTCAGAGGATAGTCTGTCAGCTCAACTGTCCGCTTTAAATGAAAATGTTTGCTGTTTCGAATTGCCTGTAGGCCTAATGTACAATTATGTAAATATGCAATCACTTTTAAAACAAAGAGTATTTTCCACACACTGAGATTGTAACCAGAATACTGAAAACGAGAGGAAATAGATAATTTATACCCTTATATAAAGGCTTTGAAGAAGCTTTTATATCAAAGGCTTTTTCAAATAAAGATGCCTTTGAGTTTAGGTTTTGGGCTTCTGGCAGTTCTGCATGATTTACAGGCCATGTCATCCTTACATTTTTTATTGTTCATATGAGATATGAGGGACTTCTAAAGATTCGATAGCTCAGTCTAACAGTAGTCTTAACTTAGAACAATTGTATAGGTCTAAACTAGTGTTGTAGACGTAACATGGACCCATTTCTGAGTGAGGTCTGGCTTGTCTAGAAGAGGAAAATTAGAGAAAAAGCTGCATCTCCCTTATGTGTTGAGATGTTGGAGTTGCATGTCCCATGTGCTTGCTAAACTTCTGTGCTATACTTAAAAAAAGAAAAAAACAAAAAAACGCATATGTTTGTATTCTGGGAATTAGGCTCTTTTGATATGTGGCCTGTGCATAATACAGTTTCTCACATTACATTTGTTGTGCTCATCTGTGTGCTAGATGCAAGCACTATTTCCTTACTTCTTTTGAAAACTGGTCAAAGAAAAATCTGATCTCTGGTGATAATTTCTTATTATATTTGTGGGAAATATTCATTGCTCAGTTTCACAGTCATACATATGTGTTATGTCCATTTTCTTTTGTTTGCAATTTGCTCCCGACCAGGGTAGCCTTTTGCTATTCAGAACAAGGTGCGGAGACTTGTGCTTCTTTAATATTTTTGCCGACATCCTTCAAACTGCCATATGCTAATGGTATGCACATACTGTAATATTCAACACCTGTGTTTCAACTCCCCTGGTGGGTCTCACATTCTTCTTTCATATTCAAGTTTTGGGAAAATGGCAATATTCGGCTCTGAAGATTAGAGAAGGTCATTTTGACTTGAGGTGAAGTGCGATGGAATAAAAATAAGGAGAGGCACCTCTTAAAAATTCATACTGTGTTTATCCCTGACGTGATTTTGCCCTATCACAATGGAAGACAAGACAATGCACAAGCGATATGATCTATTGAGTATATTTTCACTTCCTCTAACTTCCCCAGTCTCCTGTGAGCGACCGCATTGCCCTCAGCAAAGACCTTCTCATAACTTGGAACCACAACTTTTCACTCCTCTTGATTCCTTTCTTAATTTCTCATAGCAATGGCATATTACATCTGGAGTGAGTCTTGGAACATGATATATAACTAAATTGAAGATGTTGTTAGGATTCTGGTGTTTGGTTCCTTGTATGAGTGAGTTCCTGTTTCAGAGAAGATCTCTGCTGAAGAGTCTTGTCAGCTCTGGTTGCTGCACACCTGGAGCAAATCTCCCGATCAGGCTGGCTGGTGCTTAAAAGGAGCTGCAGGATCATCACTCTTTGCTGGATGATTATCTATGATGGTATTCCCAGCCAGTTTGTGAGTGTTTGCTTTGTTGTTTGTTTGTTTGTTTGTTTGTTTGTTTGTTTGTTTGTTTGTTTGTTTGTTTGTTTGTTTGTTTGTTTGTTTGTTTGTTTGTTTGTTTGTTAACACTTCATGAGCTTTGTCTCAGGATTATTTTATTCCTGTGTTTCAGGCTGTTTTGGTGATCTCAAGTTTCCTTCAGATTGGTCGCAAAGGAAGATTTGCCAGCACTAGTGATGGTGAGATGAAGCCTCATGAACCACTTGAGCCAACTGGTTCGAGAAAGGGTTCATTTCTTGAAGCTTCATGTGCACACGAAACCACCTACTGGCCAGGTGTATAATCACAGCCAGCTGTATTTTAACACGTGTGGTGCATTTTTTTTTTTTTTTTTTTTTTTTTTTTTTTTTGTATATTATGGCTCTTGGGAATGACTTCACAAAAGGTGTAGGACGAAATCATTTGTCTACATAAATTATGTATACACGTGTATAATAAAATATTGTTTGAATGTATTTTCTGTGTGGAATTATTTCCAAAATAGTAGTGTCATGTGATATGGCATGTTGTGTAATGTTTTTATGTGACTCTAGAAAAATGGCATGGGCTTAATCAGGCAGAGGACAGTGAAAGTGCTTGTGGAACTAGGGAGGGGGTAGTGAATAGGCTGATGCTTGTGTAACTTGGATGATTTCATGCATTTTTATTAAGAAACAACAATTTCTCCACAGTTTTTGGTTTCAAACGATTTCTCTTTTTTGACACTACTTCTCCAGCCATTGAAAAGACACGCTCACATGGCACAGATGATGCCGGGGTGCATTAATAAATAAGTGCAAGTTTGTACAGATTGGGGTACTGTGACCAATGATTAGCCCAGTACTCCAGGGGGTTCTCCAGCCTGCTTATGTTCGCCTCTGACAGGTAGCGCTGGACCTCTACGGTGGCATCTGCTGACACATTTTGAGTCCTCTTTGCCTCCATGACACTGGTGTCCAATCTTTTTGCCAAAGTCTGCTACCTAAATGGAAACCACAGGTCATGTTAGTAAGTGTTTTAATAGGAAATAGGTAATCTCAAATTGTAATATAAAATATTACCTCCAGTGAATTCTTGAGAGGTGGAAGCCTGGGGAATCTTGTGAGTGTTCTTTTCTGTGTTCCGTCGGATGACGGCGGCACACTCTGAAGTCAAGCGCTTCACTGCTTCAGCAGCTTTTGTGTTGCTGAAAAATGCTATAAGTTTAAATCGTGGGTCCAGGAGTGTAGCCAGCGACAAGATGCTCATTGACTGGAGCATGTGCAGCTTCTCCCTGAGCTGTCTGATAAGCTGCTCTCCTATTTCCACAGCTACTGCAGGTGCCGACTTGGTGTCCTCCTCCTGAAGGGCTTTCTCTATCCTCTTCAGGAGGGGGATAACTTTTGATGCCGACACGTGTTCTTCTGCAGAGAGTTCCGTGGTGGCGTCATAGAAAGGAGAGGGTAAAGAAAGGCACGCTACAACAATGTCAAACTCACTGACAGTGAAAAAGGGAATGTCGGTATGTAATCCAGCCAATGCCGCTCCTACTGGCTCCCTCAACTCCACCAGACGTTGCAGCATCAAGTAGGTGCAGTTCCATCTGGTTTCCACCTCCTGCATCAGCTTGGTTGCTTGCATGCCCAGATGAAGCTGCACTTGTGTAAGCTTCTCCTTTAAAGATACAGAAGAGTAGGCCATTAAGTCACTGCAGTAGGAGTACAGACAAACTATTAACATTATATATTGGAATAAAAGAAAAGAGCATACCTTAGCAGTGGTGCTGCTTCTAAAGTAGCCAACCAGCTTCCTTGCTTTGGCCCGGAGGCCAGAGAGCACAGGGTGCTGGTCAAGCGCCCTCTTCACAATAAGATTGAGGGTGTGAGCAACACAAATGTGGTGGCGAAGCTTCAGGTCTCTCACGCATGCCACCATATTAGGAGCACCATCGGTGACCATGCATGTCACCTTGCCTGAGATTCCCCATTCCTCCATCAGGGAGGCTTTCACACAAGCAATATTTTCAGCAGTGTGAGACTGGGGGAATGCCTGCACTCCCAACAACACTGAGCTCAGCATTTTGTTCTCCTCCACAAAGTGGCATGTCACTGCCAGGTAGGCATCCATGTTGATGGATGTCGACATATCTGGTGTAAGGCTAACAGCAGCCATCTTCTCTACTTTAGCCTTAGCGTGCTCCTTAGCAGACTCATATTTGGCCTCCACCATGGCCTTCAGAGCCTAAAGGAAAACCGGATGAAAACGGGGCCGGCCGGGGGGACGGGGGGGAAGAGATAAACGCGGCCGAGCGGGGGGGGGGGGGGAGACAAACGCGGCCAGGCGGGGGGGTTGGTTGCGGCGGGGAGAGACACGCTTTTCTCGGAGGGGGGGGGGGGGGGTGAAGAGACAAGCGCGGGGAGGACTTGATCATCAAAAGTAGGTAGGGCCACGGCCCTACCGGCCCTACCGGTTCCGCGGTCCTTGCCCCAACTCCTTGGAGCACAATAAACACCTCACCTTTACAGAAAATAAGAAACAGTGAAAAATACAGTTCCTCATAAGCAAACCTAATGCATCTGCAAATGTTCAGTTCAACTTACCTTGTTAGGGCTTATCAAATCGAAATGTTCCCACATAGGGGAAATCCTCCTCTTTGTCACCGGCTCCATCCTACTCCTATCCTGTCCTCGCACTCCTAAATCTCCTATCTATCTATCTCTCTCCTAAACTCTCCAAACACCAAACTAACTGTCTCAAACTAAATAACCACTAACCAAACTCTACTATCCAAACTATCAAAACTCTATCCACTCTCTCAACTGACCGCAACTCGCCTGCAACAACCCACATTTTGAATGGAGCCTGTGGGGTTTCTAAAGCTGTCAAACACCGCGCCAAAATCTGAGCCACTTCCCGAAGCAGTCACGTGGTACAGCCGGGCAGCGAGGCTTCGGATATCATCGTTTTCGGCTCCTCCCCTAAATGAAGCAAGCTTCGATACGCGCATTACGGAAACGCCCCCTCCATTACTCGACACACGCCTCGGCACATCACGTAACATCACTAGTAAATACCAAGCTGACCTCGGTGGATTTGACCCCTTCACTGAATCTTTTCACATATTGTAAATACACCTCCTTCACTTTAACTGGTCTCCTGAGTTATTCTGCATGTGGGTCAGGAAATTACCTAAACATGACAGTTGTAGCTTGCAGCTTGATGTTGTTGTCACATTGCAAAGGAAAGACATTAGAGAAGCTCTAAAGACGGATTAAACTGCATACTGGTCATGGGATTCTAAAATTTATTTTGTTTCAGGAAAGCATCAGCTATACACTTATAATATATTTTTGCAAACACCTTAATTTCAGTCAGACTAAATTGTGTCTCAGCATTTCCACAAGAAATTGAAAGTGCAGCCAAGTGAAACTAGTACCCGCCATTAAAACTGCGGTCTCAGACCCAAGGAATAATTACAACCCTGAAATATCCCAGCTACTTTCATGTTGTCTGTCTGCTGGATTTCCAATCAAAACGCTTCCCTTTGGTGTTTGACTCAACATGGCCGCAAACATGGGAATCAGACAAATTGAGAGTTCGTGCTCCATCATTTAAGCTCTTAAACAGATGTGAAACTAGCCCAAAGAGACCAAACGGGGAAGTCTTGTTCAGGCAAGAAAATGATAGCCAAGGGGTCCCAGATAATTTATATATGTGGATTATATGGCATCATCAGTGCAGAAACTAAATAGCTTTTTGATACCCAGAGATAAATTCAGTTGCGGCGCTTTGGCTTAAAGGATACATTATATTACTACCAAAGCCTAAGCTGTTAATAAGCTTTGACATATTTTCAATTCAGGCTTGGGATGATCACCTTTACCAAAGTGAAATTAGGTTTTGAAAATTGTGTTTTTAAAATGCCTGACATTTTCAGTTATACCATTCCTAGGGTTAAAAGTGCTTTTTAAAGGTGCTAGAGAAATTGCTCCTTCTCCAGCTGTTGCAGCATAATGCTGGTCAGCAGGTCATTATAAAGCTGCTACACTTTTTTTCTCACTTACAAAAATACAAATTTGTTTGGAAGTATTTCCCAGAGGGTAAAACATTATGGAGAAAGCAATGGTAATTTTGCTAAGCATACTACAGATAAACAGATTACCCAAATTAGTACCCATCTTATATTAGTTTGTTATACTTGTGTTGCTCTGCAAAGATGTGAAGGAGCAGGAGTTGTTCGAGCTACTTCCAGATGAGGAAAGGTCTCACCATAACCATACCATGGAAGTAGCTCATAAAAAAAGCTCAGCTTTAATCTCTTGTATAATGAATCTTCACCTTTTTAGTCATTAGTTATATCCCATGTAGGGTAGGTATGTAGATGAAGCAATACATCGAGAGCTTTGGTTTTTGGCTCCCCTCCTTCTGCACTGCAGCAGACCACAGCATTACCCATGATTATTGCACACAATGCTGTAGTCCATCTCCAACTTCTGCAACAGGTCATTGTGTGGCAAGGTTAAAAAATTGCAAAAAAGTTTTTTGTGAATAAGTAATTTTTCAACTGTGTAATTAGTTGCATTTAATATGGTCACTCTTTACACTGCTCTAGACTCAATGAAAGATGAACACAAAAACTGAAAATATGTCAGTCTCAAAACATTTAGCCATGGCTGTGGATTTTTCATTTTTACATAACATTTTAAGCATACAACTTCAGGTGAACTGTTTCCCCTGTAAGTGCAGTACTATTTTAACCTCCCAGTGTTGTTCCTTATGCTAATTACTGGTCATTACCATGTTTTCAGTTAAGTTGTCATACCCAGTGTCATGTACTGAGAGCTGGTGTAAAACAGAGACCTGCTTCTAATTAGCAGTTCTGCAAAAAAAAAAAAAAAAAAAAACTTCACAAATAGAGCATCCTCTCCACTCTTCTCTCAGTGAAAAGTGTGTTTCTCATTGAATACTCCCATCTGCCATTCTAAATTCAGCTAATTTTCATATTTTCATATTGTGCGTTCACTTTATTTTTATTTTCTTTTTTTTTTACATCTCCTGTCTGGCAGTGTAGCATTCAGACTTGCTTTCTTAGTGCAAAAGAGAGACCAGCAGATTAACTTTCACAGGTGGAGCATTGCTGCATTTGTTATAGTGCTCTGCTTGAATAGCCTGACCAGCCAGCGTGACTTGCGCTGTAAAAATGGGTAGAGCCTGATTTTAAAGGTTTCATGGGCCGGACTAACATGGTCAGCAGAAACAGGTTAGAACCAATCAGATAACGGATGTGACACAAACTTTGTTTGCATCTGCTGTAACCCTTAATGCAGTCAGTTGTTGAGGTTTTAAAGATATATCCAGCTCATTCAGGACATAATGAAGAGCATCATTAAAACATTGCTCTGTTGTGACCGCCGTCTTGACTGTTATGGTTTCAGAAAGGCACTGCTGCATTATGGGTAATTATGGTGCTAAGAGTGACGAATCATAAGCTCCTGCACTGTGACTGGTCTGATAAGTTTAAGACCAGAGAGTCTAATGGTGGAGATACACTATGTTCAGTCATTGTACTCAGATACACCTCAAACTGTACAGGGTTTAAAAGTACACAGCTCACGATATCTGTTCTTACACTGTACGTCCCGATGCTCTGATGCGATTTAAGTGCTCACACTGTACATCCAAAAACCACACGTTGGACTCAGCCCCGTATGGAGATGGCGCTACTCGGACTCGTCTATATGGACCCTGAATACAATACGGACAATGCAGTTCAGGAATGGTTTGAGGAGAAGAACAAAGTTGTTAAGGTGGGTTAAGATCCTCAAAGTCAATTCAGTCACTCAACTGTGGGGTGTGATGAACAAACAAGTCTAATCCATGAAGGCCCCAACTTTCAACTCACAGGACTTAAAAGACCAGCTCATCTTGGTACCAGATACCACAGCAGACCTTTGTAGGTCTATTAGAGTCATGATTTTACAGGCCAGGGCAGCTTTCGCAGAAAAGTGGGAACCAACACCTTATGAGGCAGGTGGTCATAACGTTAACCCTGATAGGCATGTGTAAAATAACATGAATTACATGTAACTTAAGATCTTCAAAATATACTTGATTCTGAATGTCCCCAAAATGTCAGCTTTCTAAAAACCATTACAACACCCGATAATTTCTGGTCTATGTAGCCAAGTAAAATGGCTTTGGTGATTATCAAGTGAGGGAGTCAAGCTCGTGCCCTTCAGAAGAGCCAGTTATGTATTTCTACAAAGAAATAATGATGCATTTTGAAAATGACAGAAATATTTGTGAGTTTCTGCATGTAGAGCTGGTCAGCGCCAGTTGCTTGTTAAATCCAAAGTAGTTCAGACTGAGATATTATTAAGTATCATAGACTCAATTAATTTTAAGTAAATGAGTAAACCCTCACTGAGTTCCTGAACTACAGACCATGAAAAATTAGGACTACCACTTGTGTAGAAAATCTTTAAAGCTGTAATTAACCAGTCAGGCAGGTTGCAGTTGATTAGGCTTTAATGGAGAGTGTGAAGCAGCTCTGAAAATCTGTTTGAATATCATAGAATATCAGCTGGAGGTTAACTTTTGAAAAGAAAATGCACTTGCGTATTGAGTCAGGATGGTTACCATAATGGATTTAAAGTCAGAAAACATATAGAGCTATCATAATGTAATTTCAATATTTTAAGAAAAAATTATTTCGATCCTGCAGATTTGCCTGCTCTAAAGTGGTAACAAAGTTATTTGTTTCATTACATTTTAAGGCAAATAATTAAACTCCTAGCATCTGAATAACAGAGATTCACTTTAAAGTTAAGCTATGGAAAAATATTAAGTATTTAAGTAGGATTTAGCAATTTTATATACATTTCCAGCTCTTGGTTAAAACGTTTGATCTGGCTCTGATCAGTTACTATATAAGTGCCTCCTGCCATCAGAAAGCTCTAATGGTTTTGATGAATATTATTTCTTGCATATTTCTTCAAGCGTTATTGTTCCAGTAGTTATCTGGTCCATCATGTCATTCTAAAGACAGAAGAGGAACTATTTGAAGGGAAAACTATAGCCCATGAGGTTGAGCAAAATCAATATATTCAACATTTCATCCTCTGCAGTGGAGGAAATGGGTATTTGTATAATTATATTTGCATAAGTTTGCTCCCCTACAAAGAAATAAGAAGTATCTGATTTTGAGAGTGGTTATATATGAAGGAACCCTAAAATTTAGAAATTGATTGAATTACATAAAAGTTGTGCATTTGATTTTGTTGCCTATTGAGCACATTACCATTTTCGTAACAGTCCACACACTGCTTAAGTAGCAGTTGCCAAACTGCGACAACGCTAATGGAGAGTCTAGAAGCACATTTATATTTACAAAAAAGATTCACAGTTGAATGCAAGTTTGGAGGGAAGGAATATTGCAAAATGTTATTTAGACTTTTCAAAACACCTAAAAGGTTTCACTCATGAGGCCAAATTTTGCAGTTAGATTTATATTAGGAGTGCAGTTCCTCTACTTTTCCTCATTATTGGCCATTATTTTGTTGAATACATGCAGATGTCGTCTGCAGCAGCTTCCCAGATTAAAATAAAAACAGCAGTGATTGCTGTAAAAAGGATGGTGTTCACATCTGAATTATCTTAAGACTTCATGGGGTTAGAAAGATTGGTTTTTAGTTTGCCAGTGAACATCTACGGTGATGTCCAAATCTGCTCCTTGGGAAGGACATTCTGGTTGTGTCCCTACTTGAACACAGCATATCCAGTTGACTGAATTACCTACTCGCCATGTCATCAGACCTGATAATTACCCAGTAACTCAAAACAGGTCTATTGAACCAGGAAAACGTTTAAAGCATGCAGGGGATTGGTCCTCCAGGACTTCAGTTTCATACAACTAATTTTGATGGTTCAGAAGTGCTGAAGGCGAAAGAGCTTTGGTCAAACAAAATAAAGCTCTTCGGTTCAGCCTGGATTGTTTGAAGGAAGAGTGAGTATGAGCCAAACAAAACCATCCCCACAGTCAGGAATAGAAAATATTATACTTTAGAGCAGGTTTTCTGTTAAAGGTACAGAATAATTTGACTAAATTGGGAGGACTGGGATATTACAATAAAATTTATCGAAAAGATGTTTGATAAATTGTATTTGCTTTAGTATGTAACGTGGCCACATGTAAAGATAAAACATATACAAGTAATAGCAAACTGCTAGACATCAAGTTTCAGGGGCTTGACGAGTGTAACAGGTCCTTTGGAGTGATCTTTATGGAGTTGGGAATTGGTATAACTCTGTTTTCGAGGAAAATTAAAGGACATGAGTGAAAACTGCAGTACTGTGACCAGCTTTGAAAAAAATGACTAATTTTTGGCCATAAGAGATAGCACCAGAGTGATTCCCTCCAGACTTTAAGGCTTTATTAACATCGCACTGCAGGATTTCTCTAAGGGATGCATGACTGAAGACAAGCCACCACTTTCATCTCCCACTTAAATGAGAAAAGGCCAGATAACCATTGAGCCCCTCCAGGTCTCAGCAGAGATATGTAGTCCTAGTTCTTGTTGCAATCTCCTAACATAAAGCTTCATTCCTCACTGCCTCAGGATCAAGGACCACTTTAATAAGTCAATATATACACTTTCAAACATCATGTACAAGTTAGGTGTTTTTCTTGTGGCAGATTTTGTGTCAAAGAGGACTTCACTTTCGAAGGATGATTGTGAACTTCATTGGGATTACAACTCTGTGCTGAGACGTGTTTCATCACAATCTATTTGAAGTGCTGCTGCTGAAGGAGTTGGGTTAATTGTGGGAAATAACCTCTTTCACATAAAGAAGGCTGCTGGAGGAGCTCTACAGGACTTTTAAAGCTGTGCTAAGGGGTCAAAAGAGTGATATACTGAATGTTTTTTAGTACAAACAAGCTCAGATAAGTTCATTTATGAATGGTTTTAACTTTCAGGGAGAACAATTTGGTCATTAATGCTGTTTTTTTTTTTTTTTTTTTACATGAAGGACTTGAACTGAGCCCAACCATCCCAGGGATCATTAAACATCTCTCGGCAGTAATGAAACAAATATTGTACTAGAAACTCTTCATGTTGAATACAATTGTGAGAATTCACCTGAAGACAAGACCTTCAGGTGAATTGTTATTGCTGTGTGCATGTACACTGCTGGCCTGATTTATTTATTTTTTTGCATTGTTTGACTACAAGAAATCTAAAAGAATATGGTTAAAGTTATTATGTGTGTGTGTGTGTGTGTGTGTGTGTGTGTGTGTGTGTGTGTGTGTGTGTGTGTGTGTGTGTGTGTGTGTGTGTGTGTGTGTGTGTGTGTGTGTTTCTAGATGAAATATATAGTTCAACTATGTAAATGCCAAAGAGAGCCCAACAGATTTACTTTCACAAGTAAAACTTTATTGGATATTATTTTGGGATCATTTCAAATGGACTCAGAAATAGACAGGTAAAAGATAAAGAAAGGAAGAGAGAAAGATGAGGCAAAATATTAAAAGGGAGAAAAGGTAACAAAAATAGGGCAGAGGAAAAAGTACAAGATAACATCTTCAGAGTCTGCTTCTACACCTACAGGAGAGATACAAGGAAAAGGAAGCAAAACCAACCAAAAAAATATCATAGGTACAAACAACCAATTTCTATGATGACATCCCTGAAAAATATGCAGTATTGTTTAATACAAGATGTATTTAGTGACAGCCAATGCTAACTATGGGGTTTATCTGTAGAGACGTGTGTCTGTAAACACCTGGATTCAAGCACCTCTAGGTGTTTGTGAGAGTGTGTTTGTATATGTAAGGTTTATATGTAAGGTTTTTCCATAAGAAAAATGCTCAATAGTGGTTGTCTGCCTCAGCGCCCTGGGGTGGGGGCCGAGTCAGACACCAGGGAGACCAGAGGCCAAGACATCTGAAAAGGCTCCTATGCTCTGGGGGCCAACTCAGGGATAGCTGCCTCCCTCATCCCAGAGAAGAGCAGAGGAGAATTCCAGGAAATTCCCCAGCAGCCACAGTGCAGACACTCAAAGGAGACCTGAGATGTCCCAAGAGAGGGGACAGAATAAAACCCAACCCGACAAAACAGGCATACAGTCCCATTTACGCTTTCCCACCCAAATGACCACACATGCAAAGGCTCATAGCCCTACACAAAAATAGACACCGTACACACATTTGCACTCATCACACACATCCTATACTCCCAGTTCCAGGTACCGGCATCCAGCCCCTAGACCCGGGAGGTGATCTCCATCACCAGGATGGGTCAAGAGCAGACCGCCCAAGCCACAAGCTGAGACCAGGGCTGAGCATCTCCCCAACCTGGGTAAACCCGGTCCAAACCGGGTAAACCCCAGCCCCAACCCCCCACCTCGATATTCTTGCTCGCCATTAATTAATGCATAGTAAACACTTATGAATGAGTTATAAAGTGTTTACAGATTCATTAATAACATATCTATAAACTATTTACTAGCCATCTATAAGGGGAGCCTTATTGTAAAGTGGACTGTTTGTGGTTTAGAACTTCTGTTAAATTGTGCCTGGTAAATCCAATGATGCTTTCCAATTACATTTCATAGCTTTGGATTTTACTGTCTGGTTTGTATTGCATTCACGTGTGAAACAATTGTACTAAGATAAAATTAATAACAGAGTTAAGAAGCTTTGTTGCTCAATTATTGATCCTGACACCGTAATTAAGAGAAACTGCACACCATCATTCAGCTTAAATAAACTGCAGGTTGATAAGAGGCTCAGCTGTTTAAGCATATGGCCTTGCATTTGTTTTTAAACTCAATAAGCCTCTTTTATCAGTGTATCAAAATTGCATCAACACTGAATCCCTTTCAATCTAATTTGGACTGTTTATTGAAATGCTGACAACTAGCTTTGAACCATGCGGAATCATTCTAAAACTGTTAGACACTTGTGTGTTCTTGTATTTAAACCAATAATGGTAAATTATTTTTCTAGACTACAGAATTAAATATAAAATAAAACTCTGTTTAGAGTAATTCATTTTCTCTCTTACTACTATGAACAGGCAGTTATTCTGCTGTTTATCATTATTGTGACATGTTTATTATAGTGAAGGGGTTTAAAATTTTCATAACAATAAACTCACAGGCCAAAAATTAAAAGTATTGTTTATCTCACGATAACCGTTTAAATCCATGTTTCCTATCCCTACTCACTAACTTTCAAGCTAATCCCAACTCAGTTGGGATTAGCTTCAAAGACTTCTTTGTATTGTTCTGACCTAAACTCCACCTTATGCCTGTTTGACATTCATTACAGCCAAGGGCTCTCACAGGATGAATCAAAAATGTATTAAATGTATTATTTCGTTTTTTACTGTTTCCTAATTAAAACATTAAATTGCATAATTTTAAGGTTCCACTTTCGGCTGCAAAATCAAAGCTACATATTTCAAATTAAACAGCTAAATTTCCCCTTCAGCCAACTGTTTGTGGGAAACATGATTTCAGTCATGTGGTGTCCCTTGACAAATGTTTGTAAAGCTTTTGCATACCTGTTTCAGAGATGGGGACTCGAGTATGGGAGTTGTACTCAGGTCGCACTAAGTCGGATGTTCAGACTTGACTTAAACTTGGATTCAGAAGACTTCAGACTCGGCTTAGACTCACAACTTCAGACTTGTGAACAATCTTTTTTAAATGTTTTTTTTTTTTTACAATGTTTTCTCAAGCTTATCGCCACCTTTCCTCCTATTAATTGCTTACTAATTTATGGGTCCATGCTAATCTGGGTACACATTAAAAACTATTAAATTGGAGAAGCCTACTCACTATTCTAAATAAATACCCATGTTCATCTACAGGTTTTCTGAATTCAGTAAAGCAAAGAAAATGGCAAGTGGAGAGGGACAGAGCAGCATCGAGTCCTTTCTGACTCACACAAATGGAGTCCAAGTGTACAGCCAGGGACATCCCAGACATAAGGCCATTACTGAATCAATAATACAGGACCTTATTATTTCATGCAACCTCCCCTTGTCTTTGATTGACAAGCCCAGCTTTAAGAACTTTATGGTAGTGGTAGAGGAAAAATACTGCCCACCAACACGCAGCACAGTAACCAGGCATCTCAGTGAGCTTGCAGAAGACAAAGTGTCCAAGATAAAATCCAAGTTAGAGAAGACAGACACTGTTTCAGTGACTGTGGATATCTGGACTGACAGGACCATGCATGGCTTTTTTCAATATAACATCCCACTTGAGAAAAAAACTTGAGAAAATTGCCCAAGACTACAGTCAGTTCTTTTGAGCTGTGAACAATTCACAGGGTCACACACTGTAGAAAGAGTAAGTGAGAAGTTTGAAGAGATGTGACAACTTTAACATAAATCACAAATTAGATTACATAATCTCAGATAATGCAGCTAATATGAAGAATGCTTTCACGGTTTGTTTCCCCTCTGCTGCAACTGATAAGGAAGATGGTGACGATGATCTGGAAAATGGTAACTGATGGGAGGAAACAAGTAAGGAATTATGATGTAGAATCCATCTGGACGGTTGCCGGCAGCAGCGCCTATGGTGCTTTGCACGTTCCCTGCAACTTGTGCAAGATGGACTGAAGCTTAGTCCACACATAGTAGGATATCTGGGAAAAACCAGGCATTTTTTTGCAGTTATGCCTTTCAGCCACACATAAATGGAGTTTTACATCCCTTAAAACAAATGATCCTAAAAGCTCCGGCCAAAGTGGAGATTTATAAACGCTCCAGTCTTCAGCATGCATGTGTACACGAAAAGACGAATATTAATGTCCGGCACATCGAGGTCTGCGCCGAATATTGCTGCGCTGCGTCACACCTGTGCGACCATTGTTTAAACACTTGGACATATGGTGGAGTTAAAAATGAATTTCGGCAGAGAGGTGCTGATTTTTCCATTGCTTCAGACACTTTTGTTTGTATTTTTGTACAAGATCGAATCTCCTATACCATGATTCATTCCTAACAAGAAGTCGTGGTTGTTCTGAAGGATTCTTCTGATTAACTTTTAGGGTTGGTGTGGATGAAAACTTTTCTAAAAAACCGCCCGTGTGTATGATATTATTTTTAAAAATTGTGTTGGGCATATATTCGTTTTTTGTTTTTTTTTATAAACTGCTACGTGTTGACTAGGTCTGAAAGAGACAAAAGGTTTAAACAATGCAATGGCAAAATTGACAAAATTCTGCCGTTTGTTGCATTTTACATGCAGCATGAAGGAAGCATTTGAGGTTCAGTATGGAGCCAATCACAGCATCCCATCTGCTGTATCAACAAGATGGGACTTCGCCTTGTAGAAGCAGTCATTAATTTGGACCACCAAAGCCTAAATGTTCTGTTGGAAACTCAGGGACATAAACGGCTTTGCTTGTCAGTTCAAGAATGGAGCCAGCTTAAAGAACTTGTGGAAATTCTGCCCCCCTTTCTTCAAGCAACAGATTTTACACAAGGGGAGAAAGTAGTGACCGTAAGTACAGCTCTCCCCTGTGTACTTTCCCTCAACAGTCACCTCACCAGAATGCTAAATACAACGCATCATCTGACTGGTTTCATAAAAGCGCTGCAAACAAAACTGCAACGTTTTAAGGGCATCTTTGTGAACGTCAGCTTGGATGTGCCAGCTCAATATGCTGAAGATCTTCCATCTGGAGATAACCTTTACATTATGTCTGCATTCCTTTCCCCACCATTCTGCCTCTTTTGGCTGGAAAAAGACGTCGTTGCACCAGAGGAAGTCATCTCATTCACTTCATGCACCAGAAGTGAATGAGATGTTAATAGGTAGGCAGTGAAACATTTTTTTTTCAATTGCACCATAAAGTCATAATATAAAAATCATATTCAGGCTCACTTGTGATCAGTTGTCGTTACAGTATGATACTTTTTTAGTAACCAATCCTTGTTTTTCTTAATTTTTTGTGTGTGTTTGAAACAGACCTGGTCTTGGCAGAGGCTCGGAAAGTCCCACTCCTGGACAGCAGCAGTGGAGATGACAATCAAGATTAACCAAATGCAAAGACTCCAGCCCTTTTCTCTGGCTACCGAAAGAAAGGCACCAAAAGTACAGAACATGGTTCCTACTGTTAGGACTGAGCTTTATCGCTACAACCACGTGACTTCTGAAGATGGAGAGGACAGTTTAGACTTGTTTTCGCAAGAATTCACCCTGTGGCTATGAGGGCATTTGCTGTCCCTGCCACCAGTGCACCAATCGAGGGGGTGTTCAGTCACGGAGGCCTTACAATACGCCCTCACCGAGCCAGGCTAAATGCAAGTTTCTTTATGTAAAATTCAATATTGTTCAGTCATCTATTTAGATCTTCCTTTATCTACAGGACTGTCTCAGAAAATTAGAATATTGTGATAAAGTTCTTTATTTTCTGTAATGCAATTAAAAAACATGAAATGTCATACATTCTGGATTCATTACAAATCAAATGAAATATCGCAAGCCTTTTATTGTTTTAATATCGCTGATTATGGCGTACAGCTGAAGAAAACTCAAAAATCCTATCTCAAAATATTAGAATATTTCCTCAGACCAAGTAAAAAAAAAAAATTATAACAGCAAAACAAAATCAAACATTTGAAAATGTCCATTAATGCACTCATTACTTGGTTGGGAATCCTTTTGCACAGATTACTGCATCAATGCGGCGTGGCATGGAGGCAATCAGCCTGTGGCATTGCTGAGGTGTTATGGATGCCCAGGATGCTTCAATAGCGGCCTTTAGCTCATTTGCATTGTTGGGTCTGGTGTCTTTCAGCTTCTTCTTCACAATACCCCACAAATTCTCGATGGGGTTCAGGTCAGGGGAATTGGCAGGCCAATCAAGGACAGTAATGCCATGGTCAGTACACCAGTTACTGGTGGTTTTGGCACTGTGGGCAGGTGCCAGATCTTGGTTGTGCAGCGTTTCCTGCCACATTTCCCCCTTCCAACAAACTTTTTGTGAATGTGCTTTGAAACTGCACTCTGTGAACAGCCTGCTCTTTGAGAAATTTCTTTTTGTGTCTTACCCTCCTGATGGAGGGTGTCACTGATGGTCTTCTGGACAGCAGTCAGATCAGCAGTCTTCCCCATACTTGTGATTTAGTTTACTGAACCAAGCTGAGTGTTTTTCAAGGCTCAGGAAACCCTTGCAGGTGTTTTGAGTTAATTAGACGATTCAAGTGATTAGTTGAATAGCTTACTAGTATACTTTTTCACGATATTCTAATTTTCTGAGACAGTCCTGTATATCCAAACCTTTCATATATTGCTGTAAAAGGGAAGGGTTTCGATTGTTTTATTTCACAGCCCTAATTTTTCATTTAAAAGATGCCGGATATTTATTGCTAAAACAAGGCAAAATTATATCAAAATTATATATATTTCAGTTTTGTACGAAAACACTTACAAAAATACAGACGCAAAATGTATCTGGAAAAAAAATGCATGTGTGCTTTTTGATTATTCCTTAGATATCACGATGCAGCTTTCTACGCAAACAATACCGCAAAAGTGTTGTGACAGACCATTACAACTATAAGATTATTCGCATTTTGACTGCTGTTTCTGGCAAATACTTAGAACTTGACTTGGATTTAAAATGTCAAGGCTTGAGACTTGACTTGGACTTGCAAAAAGTGCCTTGTGAACATGTTGTAGAAAATGGAGTTTGTAGTCTACAAAGGATAACCCTTGTACATTGCTGGTATGTGCACATTGATTGGTTGAGATCTTTGGATCAAGAGAGCTCTAAGTTGCAAAAAACCTAATGTCATTTGATGTGTCATGACTCATGACACATCAAAATGACCCCCCGGTAACTGCGAACCCCAGGGTTCGCAGTTACCCCGGAGATCTGATCGGAGAGCCTTGTGTTTCAGTGTTCTGACAAGCTCACTATGGCCAAACACCTCAATGCAGCATTTTTTCCACTTGATGGTGGGGTTAAGCTACGGTGGTTCTTGGGTTGTTTCTTAACAACCTGACCCATGTTTTATCTGAGACTGACAGTTTGGGTCAGAGGGTTGATTACTGGAAACAGTTGGGTGGTCCAACACGACAAACATTTAAAACACACATCAATGGAAGGGAGGAAGCAGGCTAATCCAACCTTAACCCTACTGAAAATATATAGACTTTGCTTAAAAGTTGTGTCTGTACCCAAAAACCAAACTATTTAAAGAGCTCTACCATTTCTGGCAAGGACAGTGGTCAATTACCCATTCAGAATTATACCAGAAGATTGTGGATAGCGACAAAAAATATTGTGCAACTTGCTAAGGGATGTGTACCCAAATATTAAAATGGGTGTATGCATATATCGTACATATAACTTTGAACTTGTGTGGATTGGAGAAAATCCACAATCAGTGTTGTACAACTTTTTTTTTTCATATGCGCTGAAATTATGTGTTGTATTATTAGTTTGATAGAATTGTTCATAATGCCAAATTTTCATCATGCACTACGTTTCCTTATAACCAGAGTGCTGAATCTGTGAGAATCCCTATATGGGTTTTGGCAGTGACCACAGATCTCTCAGTGCTCCAATTGGATTAGGTTCACTGAACTATTGGAATTGAAATGTCCGGAACTGAGCAGCAATAAAAAAAAAGGTTGTATTTCTCAGAAGGCATCATCCAGGCCCACTGAAGACATAGTGTGCTGGCGGCATGTGGAAGAGATCAGAGAGCAAGTGGGATCCTTCCCTGCATCTCCATTGTCATTCAGGTAACACAAATCAAACAAAGTAATTCCCATAGAGCTCCCTGGAAAGTGCTTACTGGGAGGCAATCGTAGGCAGGCCCAAAAGAGAATCATGGCATATGGCCTTTAGAAGATAGTGATTTGAGATTGGAGCATATCCCGATTCAGAAGGCATTAAGCAGGTTGAACATTGAATGTGATGGTAAAAGGGAGACTGACAGATAACAGAAAGGCACAAAATCCTCATGCAGCAGTTTTAAAGTAAACAGACTAAAGGTGAATAGACTCGTTTAGATATAAATCTTTAGCATCATTGGGGGCATGAAGCACAGACGTCTTAAGAGGAATTTGATAAAGCTGGCCCTTGTGTTTTCTTTGAAATGAAATTACAATGTGTGACATCTAATCATTTTTCACCTACTTTAAGTTGAAATTGTCATACCCACTCTGCCTCAAGTAAAATCCAATTAAACTTTAATTTTATTAACATTAATTTATTGCCATTTTTTGTAGAGGTGTCTGTGCTCTGTGTCTCACTGAGGAGTGGTTCTGGCAGCTGCTGCATACATCAGGGGAACCTGAAAAAATCGGGGCAACATAAAAAAAAAAAATTTCACTGTGTGCTGGCGGGCCTAATTTTAAGGCACTTCAGTTGACCGAGACGTATTACTGCTTTCTCTTTTTTTAAACAATGTCTGGATGATATTTTATCTGATAAGACATTCATTTAAATAAGAGGCTTACCAGGCCTACGGCCCCTTGTGGGCTTTAAATTGAGTAGGAAGCAAGGACTGTAGCTCACAGAAGAATGCTTGATTATGTAAGTGGCAAGCATTTACAAAAGTTAGATAATGACTCATTTTCTGTCTTGTAGATCTTTTTAGCTAAAGAACCATCCGAGGGTATGAAATAGGAGAAGCTGTAAAGATTTGTTTGATGTTTGTTCCATTTTCCGTTTTGATGAGCGTTGAAGGTACTGCTGTTGGTGTATGGTTAAGCGTGTTTAATTCATGGATTTTCCAAAATTAAGATGACAGCAATGACAAAGCTTGATGGGGAACAGATCTATCCCGCTGATGGCAGCCGCCAGCTTAACAACCCATGCCGGATCCATCTCTGTGTGACTTGTGTGTGCACATGTGAATGAGTTGGTGCATCTGTGTGCATATGATATACACTGTCATGCGTGCACCTGTTGACAAGATCATGGGGACTCAGTGTCAAAGCAGACAGCTGATTGCAGGCTGGAGTAAACATCTGACTTTACTCTTGTCAACAGCCAAGGTGAGTCATTGAACACGTATGTCAGAAAGACAGCCTGAAAAATAATATCTGTGAAGAAACAGGGGTTGAAATCCAAGCATGTTGAGTTTGACAAATTGGGTTTTCCTAATTCCAAAAGTTTTAAGCACAGTTCCCTCTTTCTGAGTCTAACAGATATTAAGATTTTTTTGTTTTGATAAATATTAAACTATGTGCTCATTATTTAACTATCACGTTACACCTTTTTATCTTAGTCTAAGTAATTTTTTCTGCTATCACACCTTTACTTTTTTTATTACCTTTGTTACATATCGCCTCCATTTGTGACCAAAACTTATAGTAGAGACCAAATGTTGCGTTTTACTAATGATGCAGCTTCCTTCTTGTGTTCTGACAATCAATGCTGTTTTTAGATCAATGTTTGAGTGCTCTGATACAAATAATTTATTTTTAAGAGATATTTTGACTAGAAAGCAATAGTCATTTGTGGCCCTTGTCTTTTAAAATTTTCAGCTAATTTAATTTCAACAAAGGTAAAAATGAAAGGGGGTTAATACTTTTGTTAGCTACTTTAGAACCATGGCAAGCATTTTTTTCAATGAAAAAACCAATGGAAACTTTTTTTTCTGTGACAGTATAACATGTCTATTTTGATACATTCTAACTTGTAATTTTAATGTTTTTTTTCTCTTATTTTGTGTGTTGGATTGGCAGAAAATTGTCTAAATTGGTGAAGTGAAATGAAACAGACAGATTAACCTAGAGTATAAACTGAAAATGTGCATACTTATGTATCCACTCCTTTGCTATAAAGCCCCTAAAAAGTTCTGGTGCAACAAAATACCTTCAAAAGTCACATAATTACTGAAAATAGGACCACCTGTGTGCAATCTAAGAGTCACGTGATCTGTTACTATTAAACACATTCCTTATCATTTTGGATATCCAGCAGTTTTTGTTTCCTTCCAATTGAGATCAGATGTGTTTTAAAAGTGTTCCATTAACTTTGAGCAGTGTATTCTAAATCATGAGATGTCTTTGTACATTCCTAATGTGTTACTTTTGAACAAAATTATGTGCTAACTCTCCCAGCATTGTATTTGACACGGTCCAGCAAGATAAGTGGGAGAAGATGCACATTGTACTGTGAGGTCCTCGCTGCTGATCTGACTATCAAGTATAATTTATATTCAGAGAAGTTCTGTCAAAGCCTGGCAAAATTATGTTCTTGGAATCACTAAGGAACATCATCTGTCACAGTTCCTCCAATTAATAAACTCTGATAGCTCATAAAAGTTACACACTTGGAGTAATAAATACCACAAAAACAGTTTTTGTAAATACATTTTGATGACAGTGACAGATGAATGATCTCAGGACAAGGTATAGAGGGAAACTATTTCCTTTGCATGCAGGACCAGAATGGCATATTTCTCCCTGTAGTGCATTGTAAACTCTATGGATGTTTTGTTTTCCTTCTTTGATGACATGCATGAAAATAAATGGTCGCAAATGAGTACCAATTTGGAAATGGTGTATGCACAATGAAATAAGAATCAGGGGTTTCAGTAGGTAGCCAAAGTAGCCAAAAAATAAAAAAGCATCAAGAATAACGAGGAAGGGTGGTTTCTATGAACCTGAATTGATCCACAGCAGACATAATGCTGCTGAGGATGGTGAGGGGAAGCAATTCAGGGGGCTGTTCTTTGGAAGTCCACAGCCATCTCCACAGTCTTGAGAGGGTCAAGCTGGACTGGACCAATGAAACTGGTGAGTTTCACTGACACGTCTGCTTAGGTGCAACTATTTGTGTACAGAGAGAACAGGAATGGGAAGAGATCACACAGTGCTGATGGTTCTTGTGCAGGAGAAGATGCTTTCTAGCCTTAACTGCCGCTGTATGTCAGTCAGGAAGCTGGTGAGCCTGCATCGTGAACTGGGTGAGCTTCTGGTGGAGAATGTCTCAACTTATGGTTTTGAAGGCCTTGCTGAAGTCCACAGATAGGATTCTGGTGTATGTCTCTGGCTGATTGAGGAGGTGCAGGATGCAGTGTGCCCCCAAATCAGTTGTGTCATCTGCGGACCTGTTTACCAGATAAGTTGGGGAATTGTTGGGGATCCAGCAGGAGGCCTATGATCTCCTTTAGATGCTTCAACACCCACATTTAAAGGATTTCATGATCAGTTCCATATGGGCTCCAGGCCTTTAGTCATTAAACCCTGTGACGGTGCATTTCTTGGGAAGCAGAATGATGCTAGGGCAGTTGACGCACGAGGGAACCTCACATAGCTCCAGAGATTTGTTGATGATCTGAGTGAAAATGGTGGCCAGTTGGTCAGCGCACACTCCCAGGCATGATGAGGGAGAGACAGGCAGGATCATTCATTCTTCAGTCCTTTTTTCATCCTTTAGTGCTCTGTTTATTTGTACCTTGTGATTCTGTTAAAGCACTCTGTAATATTATTTTGGTGTCATGTTCTGTTAGATTTCTTCAGTGTTTCTTCCCTGTTCTGCCCCTGTCTATCTCCCTCTCTCTCAACTCTACCTTCAATCCTCTTGGCTGTCACCCATAGTAACCTGGATTACATTCCCCTGTTTCAGTGTCTTTCGCTCCTCTCCAGTATATAGGCAGCCTGCTTCTTTCTCTTAGTTGCTGGGTTCTCTCGTTATGCTACGCTCAGTTTGTTCTCCCTATACTGCGTGGAGCAGTAAGTGCAAACTGTTTGGCAGGAAAACGCAAATCAATCATCCTTTTCAATGAAAGGTAGGAAATTCTGGAGTGCTGCCATCTGAACTCAAAATACCAGCACTCAGTGCTTTTAAGTTGCATACAAAGAAATGGTTGAAGCTGAACCAAGTCTGCCCTGTGATGGACTGCCGACCTGTCCAGGGTGAACCCCATCACTTGCTCATTGACTGCTGGAGATAAGCACCTCTCCTCCCTCGACCCTGCATGGATAAGTGGGTATAGATAATAGATGGATGGATAGACTAAGTCTGCGAACACTAGTTTTAACTGTACAGTTTTCATTTTACTGCTTTTCTTGTGTTCTGTTCATGTACAGCACTTTGAATTGTCTTGTTACTGAAATGTGTTATACAAATAAACCACCACAAGGCGCTTATAATCCTCACAAATGCATGTATTTAGCTGGTATTCATACACACCGCTGGTGAAAAAACTTGTCACGGGGGGAGCCCCGCTCTCTTTCTGCACGGTGCGTTACAGAAAAAGGGGTTCTGGCTGAAAAAACAGAGCCAAAAAAAGTGACTTCACGTTCAGAAACAACCCCAAGAAACCGCAACCGCCGACTCATGAAAGTGACTTTAGAGAAAAACAAGCACAAAGTTGCTGATAATAAGAGGACTAAATGCAACACAGAGGCTCACATGAACACCCCTCATGGATTGTATGATGTTTAAAGCTGCTGAGAAAAAGCCAAGTGGTTCCTAGAGTCTCTAAAAGTAGAATGGGAGGCAGATCCTTTAGCTATCAGGCTCCTCTCCTGTGGAACCAACTCCCAGTTTTGGTCCATGAGGCAGACACCCTGTCTACTTTTAAGACTAATCTTAAAACTTTCCTTTTTGATGAAGCTTCTAGTTAGAGTGGCTTAGGTTATCCTGAGCTACCTCTATAGTTATGCTGCTATAGGCTTAGGCTACTGGAGGACATCAGGGCCTACTTTTCTCACTCTACTGATTTCTACTGTTCTCCAGTCTACTGTTCTCCAGATTTGCATTGCATTACATTGAAATGACTGTTGTCATTTCAGATTTTAACTTTTTGTTCTCTCTCTTTTTTCTTCATAGTAGGTACACCTGGTCTGACGTTCTGTTGACTGTGAAATCATCCAGGGAGGACAGATCACCGACTATTACCATCTAATGTAGAACAGATTACTAGATCAATGTGTGCTTCTGTGCTTTTTGTCTGTCTTGTTGTGTCTCTGCTCTGTCTTCTGTAACCCCCAGTCGGTCGAGGCAGATGACCGTTCATACTGAGCCCGGTTCTGCTGGAGGTTTTTCCTTCCCGCTAACGGGTGTTTTTTCTTTCCACTGTCGCTTCATGCTTGCTCAGTATGAGGGATTGCTGCAAAGTCATGGACAATGCAGACGACTCTCCCTGTGGCTCTACGCTTCTCCAGGAGTGAATGCTGCTTGTCGGGACTTTGATGCAATCAACTGGTTTCCTTATATAGGAACATTTTTGACCAATCTGCATAATCTGACCCAATCTGTATAATATGATTGAACTTAACTTTGTAAAGTGCCTTGAGATGACATGTTTCATGAATTGGTGCTATATAAATAAAATTGAATTGAATTGAAAATAAATGTAGTCTACCTGCCCAGATACTGTAGTCACTGGTTTCAGGTCTGGACCTTCAAGTGTTGGCTCCTTATGACCGAGGAAATGTAGAGACCACATTTAGGTGTCTTTGGTCAGATTCCACAGTAAAGTCCTCTCAGTTACAAGCTAGTATGCAACACTGACATTTCTATGCAATCCGTCAGGGTTTTGGAAAATCAATGGAAAAAAAAACTCCCTCCATATGATCATAGTTATCATATCGCTAGTCACTGTACCAGATGCCAACACAGCAGCGGTGTTTTGTTGTTGCCATATTATTGTCTGTTGAGGCGATATTCAGGACAGATCTGTTCACTATTTGACTCAAACAACTAAACTATTCAAGCATCACTGCTCTGCTTGTACGACCACAAGATGGCCGCAAGGCATGCGTCTAAATTTAGTAATTTGACATCATTTGAGGAATGCCCTATTCTGCGTGGACCGGGTGGGCCACGGCTACCTCACCGCTCATCCGGCACAGTCCACTCCGCGGCATTTGCATAGGGATAATATGTAATTCCATCGTTCACGCTGCGGACACCACGGTCAGTCAGAATGCACCTAAACACCGTTTGTTAAGTTTAATTAGAATTGTTACAGCCCATTGATGACGTTGTTTGATTTGTGTTAGCACATTTGCTGTGAGCAGCTGTGACACAGACTGATGTTTCTATTTCAACAGTTAATGGGTCTATTCGTTATATTAAGACAG
Source organism: Fundulus diaphanus (assembly GCA_037039145.1). Classification (NCBI taxonomy): domain Eukaryota; kingdom Metazoa; phylum Chordata; class Actinopteri; order Cyprinodontiformes; family Fundulidae; genus Fundulus; species Fundulus diaphanus. Next base: position 18,272,088 of record CM073143.1, on the reverse strand, counting down.
AAAGTTTATTTTTGAAGAATTTTTTAAACTGGCTTTATAAATGAACATGGATCCTTTTGTTTATTTTATCCAGACGATGAAAGCCTGTTCCAAACAAAGCACAGCTTTAAGGGGAAGAGTGTGATGACAAGACAGAAGTGATGAAGGTAAGAGAAATTGCTGTCCATCCACTCCAGCAATTGCTGAGACCCATGTCCCTGTGTTGTTCAAAACAAACAAAAACTGACGGTGCTGGCCTTTATTACATTCGCTTTAGACTAGTACTGCCCACGGATAGATGTGTTAAGTTATTACAGTGGTGTCCAGGCTAAATTTGAATGCAAAGAATAGAATACAAAGTTAAAGTTTAACTACAAAAGATGTGGCTTATTTAATAAAGCACACTTTAAATGTCTGGCTTTTTCTATATTTCAGTCTAATCTACTATAATTTCAGACAAAGACAGGTGGAGATTTTTAGTCTATGTTTTTGATTTGTCAGGAGAGACAGGTGAAAGTGTGAGTACAAAGGTAAGAAGAAAGCAGGGGAAAGAGAGAAGCGAAGGAGAGGAAGAAGACATAAAGAGAGAAGAAGAGGATAGAGATGAATATGAGAGAACAAGAAGATATGAGAGACCTGACAGAGGAGTTGTTTGAGAAAAACATAAAGATACAGAACAGGAACCTGAAAGAAAGAACCATGAATGAGAAAATAGAACCTCACTGGTATTTGATCAAAAAGTAAAATGCATGCTACTTAATGTGTTTTTGCAGTGTGAACATTCATATAAACTCATTCATTTTAGTTAATCATCATGGTTGTGCCCTGAGTCCCATGTTGGTCCGGATGATGTCGCTCCCTATGGATTCAACCACACACACAAATACGTGTCATACACGCATTTAAGTCACTTATATTTTTAATAAATTATTACGTTTTGATTAAGTTTTGGTCTTCATTGGAACTGATGTGCAGAGGGATAGTGAGTGGTGGACCTCAGTATTTTTTTAAGTCTGGCTATGGCCCTATCTGCACACACATGTCCTCACAAAAACTGATGTATAAAATTATAGTTTCAGCAAGCTCATTTGGGTCAGTGGATGAAGCTTCAAAGACCGTCCGATATGTGCTGTCAAAGCAGGCCTGTAACACAAGGTTTAACTCTTCAGTCCACTTCCTAACATTCCTAAGGGTTAAGGGTTTTCAGTTTTTGCCTGTAAGTTGGGATGAGATGAAGCAGACAGTGATCAGAGAAACCTAGAGCTTTCCAAAGAACTGCATGATATATATCTTTTAAAGTTTTGTAACAATAATCCAGTGTGTTTTTATCCCTGGTGGGGTAATTAATGTGCTGTCTGTATTTTGGTTCTTCATTGGCAAGGTTCGTGCTATGAAAATCTCCAAGAACAATGATGAGAGTCTGGGTGTTTTTCTCTGCATCTGTTATCAACTCAGAGAGCTGTTTTTTGGCCTCTGCTGTGCCGGCTTATGGTGGCATGTGCACCGGCCAGAACAAATGAAAACTCTCTCTGTGAATAAAAAGATTTAAAGCTTGTAAAAAAAATACTCTAGGTGATGACAACATGTCTTCTGTAACTCTTTGACATCAACACATCAACCTTTATCTTTAAAAAAGCAGATTCCACCTCTTCTCTATTGTAACCAGAGTTCCACGCTGTGGTTGGCTAAAAACAGCTGGAAGCCCGGTATCTGGAGTCCAGCACATGCTCAATAAGCCATGTTCCGGGGAAACAGAAAGAAGCAGATTCACAGATGTCTTTTTAGAGGTAAAAAGCGGCCATTTGTTCAATTTATTAGCAAGAGAACAGACAATAGCCAGGTTTATTGAAAGCAAGGGCGTGTGGAGTTTCGGTTGCCGAAGTTCACAAGCACTGCTGCCATTTTCCTAGTCTGCTGATCTGGTAAATCCCATAGAGTGCAGCTATGTGGACATATTCCTATCATGCAGATTGCTTTTGAAATCAGAATTCCTGTTTACAGTTCTGGGTGGATAAGACCTAAAATTGAGCTTTCTGGCCTACATGAGAAGCAGTATGTGTGACAAATGAATGTTTTAGAATGCCCAGTCAGGGTCTACACCTATATCCATTTTAAAACATGTGGCAGGACTTGAAAATTACTGATCATAGATGCTCTCCATCCAACCTAAGGGAATTTATACAACATTGCAACCAAAACACACTAAGATTTTCATGTATAGAAGTGGAAAACTGCTATAGACATGACACACATCATAATTTTAAAATTCTTACTTGTAAGAAAAATCAAACCAAGCATAATTTTATTCTAGCTTCAAATTATGCAATAATTTGTTGTTTTACGTGTGGGTCCGTCCGTCCGTCCGTCCGTCCGTCTTCTTCCGCTTATCCGGGGTCGGGTCGCGTGGGCAGCAGCTTCAGTAGGGAGGCCCAGACGTCCCTCTCCCCAGCCACTTGGGCCAGCTCCTCCGGAGGAATCCCAAGGCGTTCCCAGGCCAGCCGGGAGACATAGTCCCTCCAGCGTGTCCTGGGTCTCCTTCTGGGCCTCCTCCCGGTGGGACGTGCCCGGAACACCTCACCAGGGAGGCGTCCAGGAGGCATCCTAACCAGATGCCCGAGCCACCTCAACTGGCTCCTCTTGACGTGGAGGAGCAGCGGCTCTACTCTGAGTGCTCCCCGGATGACTGAGCTCCTCACCCTATCTCTAAGGGAGAGCCCAGACACACTACGGAGAAAACTAATTTCAGCCGCTTGTATCCGGGATCTCGTTCTTTCGGTCACGACCCAAAGCTCGTGACCATAGATGATGGTAGGAACGTAGATCGACCGGTAAATCGAGAGCTTCGCCTTTTGGCTCAGCTCTCTCTTCACCACAACGGATCGGTACAGCGCCCGCTTCACAGCAGACGCTGCACCAATCCGCCTGTCGATCTCCCGCTCCATCTTCCCCTCACGTGTGGGTCCATCATATAAAATCCCAATCATATATTGGTGTTTGTAGTTGGGACAGTACGAAATGTGAGCCTTTTCATCATTCTCAAAACCCTGGTCAAATATCGTGGTTATACAGGGTGCCTGAAATCCAGAGTGTGCAGGCACATAAAGGCACTCCTTTCTTATACCTTTCTTATACAGCCCAAGAAAATTTGCATGTCATCTATCATGAAAGCCTCCCAAAAATAGACACTGATATGTTTTCTAATAACTCACACAGCCACGTCCAGCCTTTAGGAAAAAAAGTATTGTGAATATTTTCAGTCACAAAGGCTAATCCTAGCAGCAGTAGTTCCAAACAGGACACTGCTTATTGATAAACCAGCTGGCCTTGCTCAGTTCAAGTCCATAAGGCAAAAACAGTAGTGGTACAAAACTGGCCAAACAAATGTTATCACTACTGTAGCAATAAAGCAACACAAAGAAACCCAGTAAAGAACAGACTTTGTTAGTTCATATGTAACTTAAATTAACTGAATCAGGGGAACCCAACAAAACTGTCTAATCTGAAGTGTCGCTTGAAAGTTACCGTTTTGGCTTTGTGGTCACTTGTAAAGAAACGTCACATGTAACATTTTTACGTAAAAAAAGAAACTACTAAAATCATTTGATCACTGCAGGCAAACTTCACATCCTTCTGTTGAATCTGGTGGACAAAGCGGCTGGCGAAGTCCCATCATCAAACACAAAGAAGCAATCTTCCTTAAAATAATGGAGTATGGAATGAATGATGGGAGCCAATAAGCCATGAAAGGAAATAGATTTACATCATGATTATAATTTAAAATGGAAGCTGAGTTTGTGGTCAATGTAGAGTACAAATATACATTAGAAAATCTGACTCTGTGTGCAACTCAGCGAGCACTCCTCAATGACACCAAAATAATGGGATCCCAGAGTTCAGTAATAGTTTCTGCACAGTGAGAAATATTTCCTTTTTTCTCCTCTCCAAAAATATGTTTATGAAAGAATGGGCATTTGCCCTCTTGGAAATATTCCACCAGCTGGTTTTCTCCATCTTGTTTGTTTAACGTCAATCCTAGACGCTGACAGATGACATATGACTTAATTAGTAATTTTTCATTCTTTAAATTCCCAGTCAAAAAAATGAAGCATTTCTGAGGATCCCACTATTTAATGAGAAAATCTCACAAGAAATGAAAGCCTATCTTTCCAAATGACGGCGATTAAGCTCATATTCAGGTGATTGTGGGGGAGTGTTCCCACTTGGACAATTTGTTATAATATCTTCATCTGATAACAGTCTTTTTTTTCCCACAGTATCTCCTGGTTCCAAACTGGGTGGTGAATGATAATCTTTTGAATTTCCTGAGAGAGCAATTCCGCTAATGACTTTTTAATCACCTTGAAAATCATTAAATTCACCCTAACACCCATTCTCCTTTTACATGTAACGTAAAATGTTATTGTTTCTCTGTCGCTGGGTTAAGGGAGTTCATTGTTTCACCAGCCTTAAGTTTATTTACCCCGTACCTGCAGTACACTTGCTGACAAAGCAACAGGAATAATGGACACTGGAATATAACACAAAACGTTTGATAAACCAATTGCCATTATGCCAGCTTCGAAGATTGCAGCAGGATTTAAAGTGCATACTATCATTTGTGTTTATTTTCCAAAGAAAAAATGAAGAGCAAAAAGCATGAAAGAAAAACTGGGAGCGCAAGGCAGCCAATAGTAAAGGTCAAAGTTGCCAAAAAGTAGTTATGTATGTTATATAAGAAGTTATGTTTGGAAGAACAAACTCAGGCATCAGTGTATAACATAATGACCATCCAGCACAAGAGCTTGAGTCAGAGTTCCTAAAGAGAAGATTGATTGAAGAGAAGATTATCAGGAGCATTGTTGTCTGAGTGCAAAAGCTTTTAGAACTAAAAATAGGCAGCTTTTTTCCATGGATCACATGAATTTCCCCACTGTGGGACAATAAAGGATATTCTATTCTACTCTATTTACAATCTGCTATGAGCTAAGTCTGCTTGTGTTTTACCACCGTAGTGAATTATGTCGTTATGATACTATAATTTAAAAGACTAAAATTTGAATACTATACGTGAAGATTTATTCCTATTTTTTTCAAACAATGTAACCAGAGTACTTTATATTAGGGTGCCATCCAAGTCTGGTTTCCCTGCATATTACAAGTGTGCAGTTTACTTGTAGAGGTTTAGCAACGGTACAGTATTGTAGCTGCCATTATTAGGACCTTGTCTGTCACAACCCATACTCTATGATAGCCATCTGCAGTTAGATTTCTTGAAGCCACTTCAAACTAATGTAGTGTATTAAAGAGAAGAGTCAAACATTTTCTCCGTCATATGGCTCATTTGGCTGAGACACTGAGAAAACCCAACGCTGCTGCAGCTGGTTAATCTGGATCAACATGCAAGAGGAACATATGCAGAGAGTGGGTTATTCAATAAAGTGATCTTTGAACATCTGCAGATGTTGCCTAATGACAAAATATATAAAAAATAAAAAGAAACGTGTAAAGAATGTGTTTACTTACCTGAGAAACCTTATTCACACTTCAAACACCCACAGTCCTCTCGATGTTCTTCTCAATCCCTGCCCATGCTATCTATAGCATCCATGGCATTAATTGTTTTGCGTAATCTTTCCTGAGCCCCGGGTTATTCCTTCCGTTAAATTTAAAATGCCAATTGTTGAATAATCTTGGGGCAAAAAGTGTTTCCATGTGGTAGACTGTTTCCCACATATCCTGCAAAAATTGTTTTTGTAGCACATGTGCTTACTCAAGCCCTTTTCTGTGTTGCCAATTAGTGACAGCAAACCATTTGACATCGTCCTGTTAGACAGATCATATTTCATCATGACAACCATCTGTTTTGTGTCTAAAGCCATAGAGAGTGACAGACTTGCCAACTGGGCCGTTATAGCTTCAAAGGGCTCCTTTTGGTGTCAGAAAAGTGTGCAAAATAAAATGACTTTTCCACTTTAAAAGACAATTGAAACGCCTATTGGGATTTTCTACTTTTCTAGTTTGAAGACTTTTAAGTTTTCTGCCTTTAAAAATATGTTGATGTATGGCCTTTAAATTAAGTCAAATAACGTTTCCCGATTTAGCCTCACTGAAGTATGCAATGAATGCTACTGCTACTGCTGCAGGTCAGAGGCTTTCTGTGCTACCTCCTGCTTTTCTTGATTTGTCACCTACTCCTTTTACAAACAAACACCTTCCCCATTCTTGTGTTATTGAACAATAGAAGTGCATATAGAGTGAAGGTGTCAGCTCATGTTGGCGGGAAATGTGTGGGCCTTCACATTATATCTGCAGCTCAATAAAATGCACATTCACTCAGAGGCTGTGCCATTTTCCCAGAAACATCAAAGGGGATGTTTTATTTATATCTTATGTTAAGTTGCAGGAAGATAGCCAAAAGGGATCATCAGAGACACACTAAAAGCAGCAAATGTTAAATGCTACTTTGACAAAAGGGAGGTGATCGGGACCTAATGTTACAGCACGTCCTGGAGAATTTCTAGAGCATGAGGATGATTTTTAAAGAGGGAACATTATAGGCAGCAGGATCTTCATCCTCAACTTTGTATGAAAAGAACGTAACACTAAATAAAATGTAAAATGAGGTTCAACTTTCAGCTAGTTCAATATGACGCAACATCAGTTACTGAGAATAAACAGCACCAAGTCTTTTTCCAATTTCAATGTACAGTTCCGACTGGCAGTTCATTGGCATGAATGCCATATTAACTTTGGGCTTTTATGATGCATTTCAAACATTTTTATTCAGCTTGAAAGGATGTTGCAAGCAGCTTCAATAAAATGTATAAACAAGGTCTGGTTAGAAGATGTTTTTGTGTGGTCCTGATGGACCGCAGTCTTCTGCTGGAGGGGAGAGTCTGAAACAGTTTGTGTCCATGGTGCCAGGGTTCAGCTGCTATCTTTCCTGCTCACCTCGGAGTCCTGGAGGCTTACAGTTCCTGAAAAGAAGGTAGATTGCAGCCAATCACCTTCTCAGCATTGTGAATGATATGGTGCAGCTGTCCCTTGTCCCTGAAGGTGGAAGCAGTGTACCAGAAGGTGATAGAGGAGGTGAGGATGGACTCAATGATGGTGGTGTAGAAGTGCACCATCATTGTCATCAGATTGAACTCCTTCAGCTGCCACAGGAAGTGCATCCTCTGCTGGGTCCTCTTTGTGAGGGAGGTGATGATCTCCAGCTAGGAAGCCCTAGAACTAGCTGGAGGAACTATGTATCCCGTCTTTTTCTGGGAACACCTTGGAATGGGTTTGATGATATCGATGGGAAGAGGGACATCTGTGTTTCTCTCCTGGACCTGTTGCCCATGTGACTCAATCTCAGATACGTGGAAGACGATGGATGGAGGTTCATGTTTTAGAATGGTTCAGTCAAAGTCCAGATCTAAACTAGGAATTAGATTCTCACCTGAACGCCATTTAACCTGACTGAGCGTGAGCTGTTATGCAAAAAAAGAATGGGCAATAAATTTGGTGTCATCATTCTTCAAAGTATTGATTTGGTATACATGAGTTTGTGGTTTTAACTTGACAAAAGGTTAAAAAGATAAAGGTTATAAATAGACTGAAACGGCAATGCACTGTGTGTTGTGGGTTTTCTTAAACATATAAATTTAACAACGCTCTTTGCATCAGTTTAGCTGATGTCAATCCAATATTCCATATTGGATTGACAAGATATAGGTGCCAGCAATAGCATGCGGGGAACGTTACAAAAAATCATTCTCCAACGTATTCCACTACTTCTCCTTCTTTCGCTTAGAGTACTGTTTTCTTTCCACGGCCATATATTATATATAGACCATCACATCACTGTGCTGGTGCCAAAGGTCACCTAGTGCATTTTTTTTAATGCTGCTGACGTTTACAGGCTACTTTTATTTAATACCGCCCTGGGAATGAGGACAAAAACAAACATGTAAACATGTTGATAAAAAAACAAAACTCCAAGATCGTTCCCTAACCCTGACCTCAACTCACTATGAAGACTGTGGCATTAAGTTTGGATTTTGAAGGACGATCTGAAATTAGTTCGGGAAGTGAATTTATATGGAGTGAGGGATGTCACACAGGGCTAACAGCTTTATGGCCCAGTGTTTGCCCTGTACGATCATCTATAATTCATGGAGCAGTCCTGGACTTGGCTCAGTGCCTCTTAAGAGGAAGTTTGGCTCAGAGGGTGTTGGTGAATGGAATAAACCGTTTTATAGCATTTGTCCAACCTTTTCTGGTTACTTTTACACTATGATAAGCTTCTTGTTCTATGCACTATTTATTCTTCTCAACTAGTCTGTAGAGGGGGCGTCCAGAAACGTCACTGCCGTCAGTGGAAAAACTATGTACACCCTTGCTGCTTCAATAGGGGATAATAAGGAAAATAGTTGCCAGGTGCTGCTAAATTAATGCAAATGATCAATTGATCAACAGCTGCTTGCAGTTTGCTGATCTAAATTACAAAGGTGTGTGCTACCACAATGCCAATTTGGAAAGACAATAAAAATTACTTTAGTGAAGCAATTATTGTTGCCATCAATCTGGAAAGGGTTATGAGGCCAATTCCTAACAGTTTGAAGTCCATCATTTAGAGGTCAGAACAAAACATTTTCAAATGGAAAATAACTAAGGCAGCTGCCAGTTGTCCCAGGAGTGATATGTCCCAACAGAAAATATACCCTAAGGCCAGCTGTGCAATGCCAAGGGACACTACAAAGAAGCCAGAAGCTCCTTTTTAAAATCTTCAGGCAACATGTTAGATTTCAAGATGTATGGCTAATTAGAAACAAACTTACCAAGTATGGCTTGTTTGGAAGGCTTATCATAAGCAAGCCTCCTACACTCTATAACAACATGACAGCACAGCTTCTGTATGCTGTCATGTCAAGTAGCATCTAAATTAAGCACAAAACCTCTTAGACAAAGTCCTTGGAACAGATGATTGGAAAGTTTGGGCATAAAGTGTCAGGTTGAATCCAAGCACAGCAATTTAGCAAAAATACCTCATTTCAACTCATCACCATGGTGGCAGGGTGATGTTGAGAAAACCTGCAATGCTTAAAGACAATGGCAACAAGAAATAAAAAAAAAAATAAAGAGCTCTAGCTCAGACTCTACAGGCCTGATTAACATGTCAGTTAAATGTCAGAGCTCATGACAAGGTAAATAGAAAAAAGATTTAACAGGCATGGCTTATTTGGAAGGATCACTAGGTGAAACCATCTTTTCTTAGAAAAAAAAAATGACTTAAGTTTGTAATGCTGCATCTAAATAAGGCAAAATACCGTAATTGAGAAAAATTATCCTTTGGACAGACGAGACTAAATGTGTTTGGCCACAATACACAGTGCCGTAGTCCAAAAACCTCACAGCACCCACCAAGATGGGTGGCCGAGTGGTGATTGGGATTTGATGATTTGGGATTTCTAAAGGAAATGTTTATTCAAATGTGATTTTCCTTAAGATCTTTTGAAATAAATGTATATATGTGTTTTTTTATCCCTGGTATCATTCAATTTATTTATTTTGTCTTTTTAATCATGTTTTAACTTTTATTTCTAAAGAACTTTGTGATTTTCATGTCTGAAAAGTGCTATGTAAATAAACTTAGATAAATGGTAACATTTACATGGTTTAAGTACCTTAAAGTAAACTCCAATCTAAATCTAAGTCAAATATGAGACTAGCTAATATTGACCCATGCAAGCAATGAAAAAATTTAATAACTTCAACCTTTACTAGAGCAATCGAACAAGAGTACAGAAACAACCAACAACCAACCAATATTTGTATCATCATAACGGTAAGGCACAAATATTTTTTTTTTTTTATATTTGGATTTGGTTCCTTTTTTAAGGAGGATCTCAACACTTCACACATATTTATTTAGGATCCCCAGTGGGGTCCCAACTTTGGGAACCACTAGTATAAAGAACAGGAGGGCATCCTCTGCAATAATGTGAGACCAACATTCACACAGAAATGGGCCACCTGTACTTATTACTGGTAAAGATGGTTAATTTTAGGCATGACTCTAAGGCATTGAAGGTTTCTATTTGCATGACTATGCAACAGTTTGGATAAAATAATAACATTTAGTGATCCAAATCTTTGAAATTGTCTTGATATTTAAAAATATATATATCAGAACTCCCATTTTCTATGCTGCAGAACACTGATTCTGCTTTCCAGAATATAGATTTCCAAAATGCAGTGAGATACTGCATTAACAGAACTACCTCCTGATTGAGTACATTCATATCCATGGTTCCTCCCCTAACATCAAGTCTATATAGAATCAAATCAATGCAAGAAAAAATATCTGTTGCATGAAAAGAAAAGCAAGGAAAAAAAACATTGGTGGAACATACTCCATAAATAAGTTTCATTAAGAAGTGATGAAATGATTTTTGTTCAACTTCTTCTAAATCCATAACCACTGTGTAGTGCTGAATGGGTATCAGTGGATCATTAACAGGCTTCTTTGCCACCAGCTGACAAATGATGCCCAATCAGGGTCTCAAGCCTCGGCTAATCACAGGAGCAGGCTGCAGGCTGCAGCTCTATCGTCAGTCCAGACTTTTACCCATACGTGCCAAAGTAGCTGAAAGTAATGTCCTTGTTCTTGTTTAAGAATAGCCTTGTTAGGATGTTTGAATTCCTGCAGAAAAAATTAAAAATCTGCCTTTCATGATAAGACAACTTGTAGTGTCACTCTAAAAGGAGATTTTGTGTGAATTTACTAAAACAGCTTTAAGAATCAAGAAAACAAAATTAAAAGCACAATTTCGAGCTTCCTTTTTTTCCCCATCTGATATACATTAAACATGTTGGTATGAAATGACCTAATTTTTCCTCGGAGACCCTTAATATTTCTTTTCATTAATATTCTCTTTGATCTCTACCCGAGTAGCTATTTTTACACAGTTCGACTCCTCTCCAGGACAAAATTATTGTCATCACTGTTTTGCACTTTAAAGAGGGTCCTGCAAAAAAATTGAATATGTGCATGGCCTTCTGATAATTCAGAGGCTAATCTTTCTAACGTTAAGGTCTAAATTTGTGATCTCTGAATGTAAAAAACTAAATTTAAGAGGACAGATTTCATGGAACTGGAAAAAATAACAATTTAAGGTGCTTTTCAGCTATGGGCTGAAATGATAAGAAATTATAAAACAGTAAATGAGACTAGAGAGTTTTTTTAGATGATTTATTTAACCTTATACATCATGGTTAGTTTGTGTTTTGCAAATAATGAATTACTTTGAATCAGATTAAGAACATACAGTTATGGGGGAAAGCGATATCCCTACAATCTAGAGTTTTATTTATGTGGACATAATAAAGATGATATTATCTTCACCAGAACTTCAAATTAAACTCATTGAGTGACTGCATGTTGGTGCAGCTGTTAGCACTATTGCCTTGCAACAAAAGGTCCTTGGTTTGAATCCCTGTCTGGGGTCTTTCTGCATGTAGTTTGCATATTCTCCTCAAATATGCAAGGGTTCTCTCTGGGTACTCCAGGTTCCTCCTATAGACCAGTTCACGCGTGACGTCATGCGTGACGTCCGCACTACATCCGGGTCCCGCGGGTAGGCAAAAGCAGAACTGTTCCCGTCTACTATCATTACAAAATGGGTGATTTAGAGCGTACTTTTAGTTAGTTTATTTTTGGAATCTAAACAATGTCTACGACTTGTTGTGCTCCCGGTTGCACACAGAGGCATTCCAAATTGTTAGGTGTACGTTTCTGTCGTTTCCCGAACGACGAGGAAAGAAGAAAAAAATGGATAATTTCAATGAAAAGGATGCAGGCAGACAATCTCAAGGGACTGTGGGAGCCATCATACTACGACAGAATGTGCAGTCTACATTTCATCTCCGGTAAATACAACTTAATTTTGCTTACTTACCTACTTAAATAGCGGCGGAGGGGAGGTGGCGATCGCTAGACGGGGCCAGGAGAAGCAGAGTCGATGCGCTGCAGCAGCAGCACGCCGCATCATTTTAGTTTTCTTCGTGCAATCAGTGTGCAATAATGTGCTCCAGACAGCGGCTGCATTACGCCCCTGTTTACGCTGCAACGTCGCCGACACCCCCACCAATTTTAATAAGACAAAAACACCAAAATAATCCGTAGTGAACTATGTTTTTTTAACCTACCGGGCGGGTCTTCCTCTCTACTGAGGCGCTGGGTGTCCGACTCCGCTTCGTATGTTACACAAACATGTCTGAACATCCATCCATCCATTTTCTGACCCGCTTAATCCCTCATGGGGTCGCGGGGGTTGCTGTCTATGTCCCGATATGAAATAATTGTAGCCGTCCAGTGGTTTCATGCTTCCATGCTCTCTCGTGTGTACTGGCCTGCGTGTTTATAAGGCAGCTGTATGTCGCCGTACGGAACACTTGGCCAGCATTTCACAGACTCGCTCCGTCCCTTCAGGCTTTTGCTGTGTGGATCTGGCAATATGATACCATCAACCATCAACTTACTCTTAAAACGATCTTGTGATACGTTATCTAAAGAAGAAAAATACATCGAGAACTCGTCGTTTCCTCTGTTTGCGTCCGCCTTTGTGTTCGTCTTTTGCCTACCAGTCCGGCGCGCATGCGCGAAAACCCCGGATCAAAACAATAACAATGAACTGGTCTATAGTCCAAAAACATGGCCGTTGATAGGGTTTTCTGCTTTGCTCTTAGGTATGAGTGTGTATGGTTGTCCATCCTGTGTTTCTCTGTGTTGAGGAACTTGCAATCTGTCAACAGTGTAGCCCGCTTTCTGCCCAATGACCATCAGAGATAGGCACCAGCTCCCCAGCAACCCTGCATGAACAAGCGTACTGTATATAGACAGTGGATGAATGGATGGGCACATTGTATTTTAGTCCTCTTGTCTTTTCATTTGTTATTGAGAGTTGCAGAATTTGCTATACTGTGGTGGGAGCTTAAGATAGTCAGGTTGAGGTCTAGAATTTGAATGGCCAATTACAGCACCTTGTTTTTTTTCTTCTTCTTTTCTTAGCCATTCTGTTGTAGATTTGCTGCTGTGTATGGGATCATTGTCCTTCTGATGACTTAGTTTGGCCCAAGCTTCAAAGAGTCAAGAGTCTTTATTGTCATTATGTACCCATAATGACATTTTGCCTTACTACTTCCAGGTGTTACAATTTTGTTTTGGGCTCTGATCCCTCCCAAAAATCCAAAATGAGTGGTGAATGGAAACAGGACATTCAACTCTGTTTGATGCGAGTTCACTACTTTTCTGATGTGCCTGCCTCAGCTTGACAAATTTAGATTTGGCAAAAACATTCCCTTACTTTGCTATAACTGGCAATAAGTGTGGCTCTGCTTGTTCTAATTTCTTGTTCTAAATAAGGAGGAATTTCAAAAAGTTTGTTCAGAATCTTCTCATAAGCCGCAGCTGTTTGCATTGCATCCTGCCCTCTGGTTTAGAGGTGTGCCATTTCTGAGGGAACTTCTGAACCTTTCAGTTTACTAAAAAAGAATTTCAATGTCCTGGTCTTAGCCTTTCTAAATGTTCGTAGGAGTGTTCTGTTAAACTGGACACCATCCAAACACTCAGTGTTCTTGGTAGATCGATCTAATTTTGGTCCCTAAATCGGAGAAAAATTAGATTCTTAGTCTGAGGGTCATCAAGCAAGTTCTTTACCATATGTCAACCTATTGTCTCCTACTTTGATATAATGATGTAACCACTACCTTGAGGTACTTTAAACAGCTCTACCTCTGCATCCATGTTTAGAAGATTCAGTCATTCAAAAGGCACTTAATCAGCAAATGTACTCTCTTTCAATACTACATTTTAATTATTATGCATATCTCCTTATGCAATGAAATTTGAATTTCATTGAAGGACTTGAAAATGCTTCAGTAAAGCAAGTGTGGCCTTCCACGCAGTAAACTCAAGTGACAGACTGACATCTTCGTAGATGTGGATGTTTTACACCAGATATCCAGAGAGATATTTGAGTTATGTTGAACGGCATTTTGTTGAATTTGCTGGTGGCCTTTAATACTAGTCGGCACTGTCAGTCACTCAGTTTCCAACCGAACACTATGGTTAGCAGATACAGCTGTAGATCTGCTACTTGAATGTCAACAATTATACTAAATGAATATCTAAAAGGGAAACCGAGGACTCCATTTAAAGCAGCTTTATTTGATTTCCATGGAGGGAGAAGTGTAATATCACAGAATGTGATCTGGCAAGGTATTGCTGACATCTCTTTCAGTCGTACACAGCTGATCTGAGTGCCATTGTATTCCACATTTTGTCACATTACAACCACAAACTTTAATGTATTTAAATGAGATATATTGTGACATACCCAGCCAAAGTAGTGCAGAAATCTGAAAAGCATGGTATGCATCTATCTGTAACTCTCCTTTACTCTCACTCCCCAAAATAACATTTTATACAATTAGTTGCCCTCAGAACTCTAATCAACCAAATCACTAAAAATTAAAAGCAGAATAGTGTCCACCTGTGCGTGTTTTAATCTCAGTATCAATCCAGCTGTTCTGTTAAGGCCTCAGACAAGTCAGGGACTCAGCAGTGTAAAAGTTTAAAGCACGGTTAGGTTATAAAACATCATCCCAAACACAGAATCTCACGGAAAACCATTCAGTCCATCTTAAAAAAATGGAAAGAGTATGGTACAACAGCAACCATACCAAGAAGTCCTTGCCGTCTGAGCTGACAAGCCAGACAAGGAGAGCATTATCAGAGAAGCATCTAAAACCCAAACATTAACTCAGGCAGAGTGGCGGAGATCCACAGTCGAGGCGGGAGAAACTGTCAACAGGGCAGCTATTTGTCATTCACTTGACAAATCTGGCATTTATAAAAGAGTGCCAAATACAAAGTTATTGTTTAAAGAAAGCCATAAAAAGTCCTGTTTGCACTTTACCCCAGGCCATGGAGGGGACAACACAAACATATGGAAGAAGTTGCTCTGGTAACATGAGAGAAAAACTGAACTTTCTGGCCTACAGGCAAAATGTTATGCATGGCATAAACTTTCCACAACTCCCTGAACACACCTTCCCAGCAATGAAACATGGCAATGACAGCAGAGCACAATGCTGTGGGGTGGCTTTTCCATAGCAGGGTCTCTTCGCAGTTTATGGTGATGGATGAAGATGAATAAAGGTTTTCACTGGAAGAAAATCTGTTAGGTCCTGCAAAGGTTTAGAGACTGGTGTGCAAATTCACCCTCCAGTAGGAAAAATATCAACCAAATCTCTAACAGAATAGTTTAGATCAAAGCATATTCATTTATTAGAAATGCAAAATTCTAGATGAAATTGCAACTGAGAATATGTGGTATGTCTTGAAAAAAACAAAAATGTCCATCTCTGAATGTGCATTACTAGTAGTAACATACCACAATAGACATGTAGCTTTAAGTTTTTACAAAAGGTGTTTCTGCAAAGTTTTGACTCAAGGGGGCAGAATTTAAAAACACTTTCAAGATTTTTATTTGTAAAATGTTTGAAAGCAATATGTACTGTAATTTCCCTTCCACTTCGCAATTATGCACTACTATGTGTTGGTTGTAATGAGACAATTTGCAAACATTTTCATGGGATATGAATACTTCCCAAGACATGTTATTTAAAACCCCTCACGTCAGTTAATTTTATATAACTTGTAGCAGGCTGGAAAATATTAATTACAGAAGTGCTTCCCCAGTGGGAGAGATTACTTCAATCAAGGTGGACAACTTGAGGCCACATCTATCTATCTATATATATCCATCCATTTTCTGACGTGCTTAATCCCACATGGGGTCACAGGTGCCTATCTCCAGCGTTGACTGGGCGAGAGGCAGGGTACACTCTGGACAGGTCGCCAGTCTGAGGCAGGGCAACCACTCACGCACACACTCACACCTAAGGACAATTTAGAGAGGCCAATTAACCTACCAGTCATGTTTTTGGACTGTGGGAGAGAACCCACGCATGCACAGGGAGAACATGCAAACTCCATGCAGAAAGACCCATGGTTGGATTTGAACCTGCGCCACTGTATATATATATATATATATATATATATATATATATATATATATATATATATATATATATATATATATATATATTAAGGCTGATTAGAAATGCTACAACTATGTATATGAGAGGGTGTCAGAAGTGACTCTAGTGGCATACTTTTTGTCTCCTTTCTCTGCAGAAGTTTCACCATAAAGGAAATGCTTTTACAGCTGGAGTAGGTGCAGCAGAGTTACAGAACGTAGAATGGACCCATTTTGATCATAAATACCTCAACCCAATATAACAGTAGGGCAGTGGAGAGATTCAATGAATATTCAGGAAACAAGAGAAGATGGTGGAAAGTGATAGATTTCAAAATATCCTAATATAAAAGTTGAAATGCAACAGTGGTGGTAGCACTAAAAGTAAAGCCCTGTCTTCCCAAAGTGCCCCCTAGCCATTTTATAGCTTAATCGGCGTGCTTGAAGATGGCCTTATCTTATTCTGTAATAACTCTCTTTGCCCTCAGAATTCATCTTAATTTTTTTTTTTGGTACAGATCATCATCTAATTACCAGCAGGAAAGAATAGCTGGAAGGTACATCCATTAGAGTATCTAATGAGCCAGTGTTAATAAAAGAAGTGAGAAGGACATAGATATTATGTAGACATTGGATATTCTCTATTAGCCTAATAGAATCATTGCAATTCAACCACTGCCAAAAAAACATTGGGAAATTTGAGAAATTGAAATAATACAGGAATCTATGGTCATAAAATAATATATAAAGTTGTTTCTGCTTTTTATACGCATGTACATCACTTTAAGGATAAAAATCAGTGAGAGGCAGACGCGTAAAAAAGCGTTAAAAGATATTTCTAAAATAAAAGGTAAGGAGCTTTCAGTCCTTAATTTGCTCTCTCTGTATCCGACGTATCTGATCAGATGAAACCTAAATTGGGATTTTGGGTGTACATGGAGTACTGTTTGCTAACATGGCACATTATCTCCATGGTAAAACATTCCAGTGGAGGCATCAGTGTCATGATTTAGGTTTTTGTTTGTTTATTTTGGACTTTTCTTGGATCAGCTTTCACCTCTCAGTCACTATCCAATCAGCTCAGTCTCCTTCCAGCCAACACCTTGCTCTTAATCAGATCCACATGCTGCACTAATAAGTGAACTCTGTTCACCTGTCTACTTGTACCTGCCTCAGCCAACTCATCCCTACTCATCCCTCACAATAAACCTTTTAAAAATTAAAACATAACTGTGTCTGGCTGAATATCGGGTTAACCAGTATTACTCGTTACAGTAAGTCATTACAATCAGATAGTAGGGATGCATACATTTTTTCAGGAAACAATATTATTCTGTCCCACACTATGTTTAGCTGTACATCAAGTGACTAGAAAGTAGGCACCAGTCCATCTGCGACCCACACATTTTTTTTAAGCATCAACAAGCTTCTGGCATAAATCAGGCTGATATTTTACCAGTCTTCTTGGAAGAATTTATTTAAACTGGTTGGTCTCCAGACAAAGCTTTTACAGAAAGTTCATTTAATTTTTAATAAAGTCCAGGCTAAGCCTTTGCAGAAGCTCCACAGTTTCCATTCTAAAATCAGTTTTGATTTGTGTTTGGGATTATTTCCCAGTTAGAACATCCGACTGTGTCAAGGTTTCACTCATCTGATTCGAACTGTCACCTCTGATAAAACAAAATTAGTCAGGGTGTTTAGGGATAATCCAGAAACTAACAAGGCTTAATAGAGATATTTAGGGTGCACAATTCCAAAGCTTAAACAATCATGGCTTTAACGATTTTAAAGGGTATAAAAAACATGTATTTTACTTTGGATTCCTCCACATATACATTTCCTCTTCCTGTTCCCCTCTCAATTCATCCATAAGCCTATCTTCTGTAAGTGTGCTAACAGCAGCTATTAGCCAAAACTAAATCACTTTGTTGCCTTCATCAGACCGAAGACAGAGACAGTGAGCGCCTATTCTGTTTGCTTGTGCTTGTTGAATGGGCTGTCCACATTCAACAAGCTTGTGCTCTGAAAGTATCCCCGAAGGTCTGCTCTGGTAATCTGCCAACAGGAGGTGGGGCCTCAGATGCTCTGTTGGGTTGAGATCTGGGGCATTTGCAGGCAAAGTCAAGAACTCATGCTTTCTCATGCTTGCTCCTCAAACAGTTCCTCAACTATTTTTTTTGGCTTGTGGTACAGGGCACTATCTTGCTAAATGAGGCCACATCCATCTGGGAACACTGTTTCCTAAAACTTAAGAGTGTGAGCAGACAGCGGTTCACGGCCCATCATCCAAATCAGGTTAAGTGACATTTAAGAAAGAACAATTGGGTCAAAGTGACTTCTGTGGAGAAAAGAAATTCTGTTCATGACAAGCATCCAAATTATTAAAAGAGAATGAAAATAAGGCAAGAAGGTGGCTGAAAGGGTAATGCTTTAAAAGTTTAGAATAGAATAAGATGTTTTTGCCAATGAGTGGTTACTGAGGAAGATTGAGTTGGATATTCCTGTTCAATAAACTCCTGTAATAAAGAATCAGCATGTTGTTGTGAGGAGAGCTAAACCAAAATGAGTTCAACTACCTAATGTATGTTGGGTTGAATACTTTTTGACCATTTTCATATTTTAGTGCTCACCAACGTTTCTGTTAATTTCTTGATAAGGAAACAAAATGTATACTTTCAGGGAGAAATAAATGTCAAATGGGGACAGAAAAAGTAATTTAGAACCAGTTGAAATTTTCATTTTTAACTGACTGCATGCCAAAGGTAATGAAGTGCACTGTTAAGCCCTTCAAAAACCTTATATGGATATCACTAGTCCAACAACCAGAGCTTACTGAGAGAAATAAAACTATTCTAACTCGGTGGTAATTATTCAAACATTTCTGAACCCACACTGTATGAATAAATTTGCAGGTTAACAACTGCTCCCCTATAGTAACATTTAGGTTTTGATTGATTGTATTAGATTTAGGTTATATGCTTTAATTAGATATTCCAACTATAATCCCCTTATGCGTTTAATTATTCAGGCTTAAATTTAAGCTGCTGTGACATTTCACAGTTATTAAATCAAATAAAACTTTAATCTTAAATTGCTCCTGATTGTGAGCTAATGACTTGGTTGGCCTACAGTATAGCTACTTTAGTCCATGTGTGTATTTGTGCAAATGATTAAATTAGTGAATAATTCTGTAAAAATAAGGCTTTTTAAATGCACTCTTTACCTTTGTCCAAAATTATCAAGCTTACTCAAGGCTCACTCCGTCCATCTGAAACCTCTCAAGGATGATATTCAATTTTTAAATGACAAACCTCATCTGGGGTTGTTGTTTTTCTATTAGACTGCACTTGTGTGAATTGTTTAATAGTAGTTAGTGGCAAGCTTGCAATAAAGAAGTCAATGCAGTCCTAAATTGGAGAATTGAGCAGAACCCTGTAACAATAAAAAACAGCAAAATCCCCGTCAAGTCCCTCTGTTTTTTAAAATGCTTTCATCAAACCCCTAAAGGTAGAATCTAACCCATAATAAATATACAAGCAATAATGAATTTGTAGATGGAGCAGTAGAGTTGAGTATGTGGTTTACACCCATGAATCCTCTCTGTCATTTCATTTGCTACCGACTCTTGTTGAGTGATGGTTCTTGGATTAGATGATCAAGGTTTGTAGAAACAAGATAAATGTAAAAACGTATTAATGTAGCACACGTCGGCCTCATGGAAGAATTGTACACAACCGCAAGAAGCTATCATCTCCTCTTCCTGCTGGTCACCGGCTAGGTCGCGCAATGCTACAAGATGGACTCCCTTTCTTCAACAACCATTTCTCAATAGTCCTACTTGGTTGTGTTGGTCATTTCCTGGTAGGAACAGCACACTCAAAGTGGTCCAACAACTGTTCAGTGGGGTTGAGGTCAGGACTGCAGGTCGACCACTCCATCCTCTCCACGTTTAAAATCTTGGAAGCAGTCTCCACTGAACCACACTTTGTGGGGGCAAGCATTGATATGTTGGAAGGAAGAGTTTGGTCATAAAAGAGGAGAGCTGATATTAGCACTGGTGGCACAATCTCGTGTCGACAAAAGCATTTTTATTAAAAATGTGGCACCATTAAAAGGGAAATAAACAGAATTCCCAACACATTCATTGAACCAGAAGCATTGTTACGCAGCAAGGATATTATCAACCTTGCTTTTCATCCCGAGTTTCTTTGCACATCTTGTTGCTTTCTGCATCAGTGAATTGTTTGTTTCTTCACTATTTCCTCACTCGAATAATAACAAATGGGGTCCAAGCTAGTGCATGCATAGTGGAGCTCTGAATAAAATCCTACCTTCTCTATTGACAAAGCCTGTTTCATAGCCATGTGTTACCACTTCATCAGAACCTCCTTTAATACCTGTAAACAAACTACTTCACATCAGCACGTGGAAGCACTTTGTTTCACTTTATGTCTCTTTATATTTCATTGTGTTATTGATTATGATGACACATATTTATAATTCTCCAATTTCAAATGTTTTTTTGTTTTTTTTTATTGTATATCATTTTCTAAAAATGTTTTATTCCACACAAAGTGCCATTAAGTACATTGTTCTACTGATAACTGCCAGGACCACTTAGCTTCTATTAAATATGGATTTTTGTCCCCTGATCAAACTAGAGCGATCTTCTGCTGACAGATATTATTTATTGTAACATAATCACATTTCCTTACAATAAATTGAGTACATAATATAATTAATTATTTTTATCATCCATTGCCACAGTGGGTAAACAAGCATCCCACGGCAGCTGTGCTCCTTCATACCTGAAAAAAGAGGGCAAATAAATTTACTAAAACTGTAAAATTACAAAGCAAAGAGCCAAGATGGCCAGCATACGCATGGTGACTGCTTGTTGTTGTTGTTCTGAATGGCTGTTTTGGTTTCTCCAAGCTAATAATCTGACTTACCTACTTTTTACAGCAAGTAAAACACCGACTACTCATTAGCACTCCGCACAAGCACACGATCAAAGAAAAGCAGAAACAGTCCCTTGAAGGTACAGATGTAAGATAAGCCTTCAATTAAGTGCAATTGTGGTCTTTATGGCTGTACCTGTGGGTTGAATTTGTGTTAAGAGATGAGTATATGCACATGGCCCACGCTGAGGAGCAGAGGCCATGAAATAATAACCGGCTTATCGAGACCTGCTGCTCGCCCAGGCTGACACTGTGCTGAGTCGTTCAGGTAGGAGCAAGTAGACTGGGGGCACGAGAGACAGCAGACACACTGGCATTGCCACTACTGGTTGCCATGTGTGTGTGTGTGTGTGTGTGTGTGTGTGTGTGTGTGTGTGTGTGTGTGTGTGTGTGTGTGTGTGTGTGTGTGTGTGTGTGTGTGTGTGTGTGTGTGTGTGTGTGTAAACCTTTCATACATAGGAAGAAAATGAAACAAATCCAAACTCCAGCCAAGTAGGCTTTAAAACAGATCTTACCAAAACTAAACTTTAACAGTTGGACAACTCAAAGGCTGGAATAAAACTTAATTTGCCAATCTGAAGCACAAGGTTTTCCAGCATGTGCTTGGCAAAATCCCCAAGAGAAATAATAAACACGAAGAAATAATAAACACGTCTAGAGCAAAGCGAGTTTCAAAAACATCCCAAGCAACAAGTGAAACTGCTCACATCAAATTACAGCTGCTCTGATTGCCGGTAGAGGTGGGCGGATCGATCCTAGTATCGATAATATCGATACCAATGCTGGTATTGATATTGAACAATACTCTTTTAAAAAGATCGATACTCTTTATTCTCTCCCGCTTGCACTGACTGCAGCAGATTGACCAAAGTCTCCCTGTCTGTGTCACAGCACTTTGTCTCCTCTCGTCACCGTCTTGCACCATTGGCTCAGCGGCGCCAGCCAAACAGCATGCAGACAGCCTGGCCCGCCCACTCAGCTCTCTCTCCACTCGACACACAACTCCTCTAACAACCATGCTGGTGCTTCTCAGACTCTGAGAGACAGAGACCGCCCGAGCAGAAAAGACATGGTGGAAAGGAAAAGAAGCGCCGTTTGACTATATTTTAATGCCATAAATGAAACAACGGCAAGCTGTAAGGTTTGTAAAAAGGCAGTTAAATAATTTAAATAAGCACGTGAAAAACCATGAGCAACAAAACGTCGAGCTGCAGAAACGGAGAGAGGAGACAAAACTTTGCTCATTGCCTGGCCCCGACAGACCCAGACCCACAGACAGACGTCATTGACAGAGGCGTTTCAGACCTCCAGAGAATGTCCAGGTAGATGTTATATCTCATATGTTACTGGAGCCCACTCAAAAAGAGTAATTAATCAAAAAGAGGTGGATTAGAAAAGAAATAATATGAATAGACCATTATTCAAATGTTAACAATAAAGAAAAAATCACAAAAACACCAAATGGTCAACAGTTTCATGATACATCTAGCTTAAATGTAAAAAAGTATCGGTATCGATATCACCGATACTGACTGTGTATTTACTTGGTATCGGATCGATTAAATATTCCCAGTAACAGCCACCTCTACAGGTGAGCAGAGTTTAAATAGCTGAAGCTTTTCTGTGATTGTAGAAGCCCGGAGATGAACAGTCCAATCAGGCTTCAGCAAGATGTCCAATGGAAGGAGACAGGAAAGGAAAGAACAACCAATCCCAGATGGGTGACGGCACAGCTGGGCCAGCAAAGCATGAAGTTGCAACTGCACAGCTTCATGGGAATCAAACATGGCCTTTGGCCATAACAGACGGTGAAAATATTTCTATGGATACCAGCACAGGATGGCTAAGAGGGCAACTCAAAACCTTATAGATTTTACAGTTCAAATCAGTAAATCAGAAGCAGAGTATTATCCAACAAAAACTGAAGCTAGAATGGCAGAAAAGCTGGTATAGAGAAAGTAAAGGAAGACAGTTTTATAAGATCAAAAAGTCAGCAGGGGAAATAAGAAATGGAAGAAGGAATAGAAAGGAGGAAAGAGTGATAACAATTGGACACACAGGACTGAACAGTACATATTTTAAGATACAAAAACATAATACAGGAACATGTGACTATTGCGGGGGAAATGAAACAGTTGAACATGTTATTTATAGATTGTCAAAAATATCAGATAGAAAAGAAGTTTCATGAGGAGAGAATTTGATAAAAATAAAGAAACGTTTAATATAATAGATATATTACAAAGGAATTTAGGAAGCAAACAGATACAAAATATCCTAAGATTTTTAAAAAGAACCAAATTGTTTAATAGAATTTGATTATATATTATTATAGTATTATAAAGATTAATCCATCACGAACCATACTCCATAGCAGTCATTGGCGGTAATGCACAACTCAGGTTTTTTGCCGATCGGCAAAAAGAAATGAAAAAAAACACAAGAAGAAGAAGAAGAACAGATGGCGAATATATTCAGCCTGTAAGGGAACAGAGAAAACTGATGACTGTACAGGCCCCAAAGACAAGTGACATCTCTATGACATGATCCAGAGGACATGATAAACTGGATTCACTTACTGAGACAAGCCTAAATCAGAACTGCAACGATACTGATACTATGATTAAGGGATGAACCAAGCTGTTGTTAATGTACCAAACTGGATTGGAAAATTAGTACCATAAAACCAATGATCTGATAAAGCAGAATTGTTTTCTACCTATAATAAATACTTTATAAGTGAAGCCAAGAATTTCAATGGTTGTAAGCTTAGAGGAAGTGTTTGTTTTCTTGTGCTGCATTTAATGTCAGATAGCTTTGTTGTTATAGTAGGCTGATATAGTATGCTGATTGTCAACCAACTCTATTACCGTTTTTGACTTTTGTATTTCATCCATTCAACATGTTTTATTTATTTTACTATTTTTTCTTTAATGCTTTCAAATTAATAAACTTAAAAAAGTGTAGATAGATACATATCTGCCTCCCTTTTTGTGGGTATTTAATTACCTTTTTGTTCTCTTAACCTTTTTTATTTTAAATGGACAGATTGTTGTCCTATAGTAAAGGGGTTTTTAAGTTTATTCATCACTAACTGAAATAATGTTTTGTACTTATTTTCTCATTTGCTCATCTTATAGCTGATCTCAAAATTATGCTTGAGTATTAATCACGTCCTCTCTCAGTGAGAAAGACTAAAAATACATGTAAACATGAGGTTATTGTTCCCTTATTCCAAAGAGTTTCTCTCTTCCTTAACCCTTTTCCTCTAAAGAAATCCTCTGTTGTTGCTCTAAAGTCTTCAGTAGATCTTCATTCTATAGCACAGAGATTAACTGTCACAAAGTCAGAATAAGGGATGAATGGTCCTGTCCAGGAGCCTTTAGGCAGAGATTGGTGGGAAAGCTGAGAGAAGAACCTGAGGACAGCGAGTAGAACTGATGACAGCATGGTCAGAGTGAAAATGGTGCCATAGTATGTGGAGTTTTAATGACTACCAAGTATCCAACCTGCAGTAAACAGCACCCAGAGAAATCAAAGTTTGAAGAGTCAGAGGGACGTGTCATATTTTTTATTTTTTTGGGGGTCCCAAATATGGACATCAAATGGTTAGTGGAAAAACACACTTTACTGACTACAACGGACTGGCAAAAACAGGATGAGGACAATACAGAATCTAACATTGAGTAGCAGAAACCAAGGATTATTTATACTGGGGCCTGCTTATTGGATGGCACCCAGGTGAGTAAATGTGCATATGCGAAACTACTGTAGAATAACAGGAAGCTGAGGCACTGAGGTGAAAGTAACATTAGTAACCTCAAACACAGGAATAAAATAAAACGTATGCAACAAAGAAACCAAAATAATCAAACGAGACCAAAGATCTAGCAGATTATGACAAGACATTTTCATTTTGGAAGACGCTAGTAGGTATTTAGAGCTTGGACTGATTCAAGAGAGAGCCCCTGTTATCTAAAATAATTCAAACATGTTTTTTCTGCTAATTTCAGCATAGAAAGTAATAGTTTTGAAATAAAATTGTTTTTGAACATTCTCAATATTGCAAAAGACATGTTTGTGCGTGTTGCTACACTAAATACTAACAAATCAGTATCAGCTTGCATATATATATTTATATATGGATGGATATAGACAAAAGAGAAGTGTATAAATATTCATAAGCTATGCACAGAATGTGTTAGCTTGGCTCTTCCACTACAATTTCTCCTTGTCTTTCCAAACTTGAATCATCCTGACTGTGGTCCATTAAAGGTTAAAGTGTGACTACTCACAGGTAGGTACAGAAACAGAATATTTATTAAGGTAGCTTTTGCATGTGTAGAAATATATCCGTCCCCCTCTCCTCTGCTCTCATGTCCTTGTTTTCTGATCAAGCCAGTGTGACCAGTGGGGGAGGCGGGACAAAAAGCAGCTCTGATTTTGTAGACAAGCCGCTTGTGGCACTGCCACAGTCCTTGAACATGATTATTGAGAATCTCACGGTAAATTTCCTCAACAGTTTTCTTGTCTACGCTCACAAATCCAAGCACATTGGCAATTGAGATTCAGTCAGAGCAAACCTGCAGACTTTCTAATAATCTCCTCTCATCCGCACATGTACTTTAGGTTTGCCTCTGATAAGGCGGCTGAAGCAGGAATCAATATTTGACGGATCAATCTGCTCAATAACCAGGGAGCGATAAGGGGGGGGCAACGCAGTGGAGAGGATCTTGAAGTGCCCTCCTGTTGCTTTTCTAATGAAACTTAAACCCAACTTCAGTTACAGAAATTTCTCATTAATTTTATCGCTCATTATCACAGTAAGAGGTTTTCTACGATGAATAACAACTTTTCTGAACGCCTTGAATGAAAGAACCTCAACTCATATTCCCTATTACTGAATGCTATGTATTCATGTTAAATGTGGATTTGAAAACCTCTTCGTAATGCAAGCAAACTCAATAGAGATAGGAGGGTGAAACACTTCAAATGATCATTGACAGATTCCCACCAAAACACTGGATGAAAAAATGATTAATAATTTGGCCTTCTCCTGAATTAGTCATTAGCTCCCAGGTAAGGTTACGTCTGTTGTCGCTCCTGAAGGCCTACAGGCAGAAATGATGTGTTTCATTACCTCCGACTGTGGGGAAGATGCTGAAATTCCATCATTTTCACTTCATGCGTCCGCTGAAAGTCAAAAAGGATCCCTGTGCTAGGAGAATTTTAGTTCCCCGTATGCCTTTTTAATAAGCCAGAGCACAGCTACAAAGTACGATCATCCCTCAGCCTGAGGCTATGCATTTTTATTCCGGTTACGTCTTTCATACAAAAAGGGGAAATCATGGTTTTAGGGAACTATTTTAAAACCAGGTGTGCCCCGGAAAAAAAAGAGAGCCTCAAAAGAGATTTCACTGCTGTATGAATTTACCAAAACCATGCCGCTGTGTAAATAAATCAACCTTGCCTGAGATTATGCTCATTGAATCCACCTTTCTTCATAGGTGAGGCTGTAATGTAAGAATACACACACACACACACACACACACACACACACACACACACACACACACACACACACACACACACAAAACTTCAGGCAACTGAAAGTTTACTTTAGAAGAAGATTCAGATATTTGAAATAAATACAAACGAAATAAACATTTCTTTGCGATTAGTTCTCTGACTGATTTTACCAAACGTCTGATGTTGTCATTTAAAATGGCTATTGCCATTTATAACACAGTATACAAAATTCAAGGCGTTTGTATCAGCACCCAAAATCGAGATCAGCACCTAAGAACACATAGAGCTGAGTACTGATGGATCTGATTCCTTTGCACACAGCGTCTCCCAATGTAACAAGTGAGGATGAGACTGCCCTTAATTCCACATTGGCGGGCTTTTGCTCCCCTCTACTGTTTGCAAACAAGAACTGCAAAAAAAAAAAAAAAAAAAAAAAAAACTTAAGCATGATGATGCCTTATGTCTTGATTTAGGAATAATTATTGGGATACATTTTTTTATTTTATTTTTCATGTTGCATTGGTTTGCAAATAATGTATTGTTTTGTTTGTTCTTTTCAGTTTATATTATATGTATTTAAGCAGTCCGTAAATCACATCTGGTCCCTGTTTAGAAAAATAGTGAGCTGCATCTAAAATAGTATTTTATTCTATTGCTTTTCCTTTTTAATCACACTTGCATTTATTTAGATTTAAAAATTACAGACACATGGAAAATGTGTCAAAAGAGTGCAACAGGAGTACTCTGTAAAACAGATCATATTTGCTTTCTAATGGCTTGGGAAAATGTGTGTAATGTTGCAATACACTGAAAACGCTGTTCACACAGTTAGAAATGATATTTCTTAACACGGTTGAATTCAATTTTATGTTGATTACAGATTATGAAATAAATCTGACAATAACAAAACATAATCCTCAATAAAAATCATAAAGGCTCTTATTAAACAAACAGGACAAAAGAATGGTATGTCACTGTGTTTAATGAGGGCTGGCCTATGCTTTTGATTTATTTTATCTTTCATGGTTTGTTACGTCTCTATTAATTTAGCTATTATTTGCCCCCGTCTTTAGATATCCGTTTAAATTGCCCCCTTCTGAACATGGTGTTTGCTCTATTGCAAGCTGCTAGGATGAATCAGTTTATGTTCAAGTTATTTTGATATATTCACCTCTATCTCGATGCTATAATTACCAATATTTATATGTGATCAACCCTGGTTATGTCATTGTATTTATAAAGTTGGTCAATGCTTCTATCATGTAAATTAACATTGGTGTGGAAAATTATTTTCTTAGCAGTTTTCCCTATTTTTCATGCAAGTGTCTTGTTTTGTGACGCTTATATTTTTATATCACATCTTTTAAAGGTTTCACATTTCTCATTGTGTATTCTGTTTTTAATTTGTTTTGGTTTTACAACAGCAAGAATGGCTTGCTGTTGTAAATATTTCAGAGTGAAGTTCAACTTACTTTCATGAGGTTACTTCCACAGTTGGCACATTATGGTTTCAGGTGGTGAAGCATTGCTGTTGTTTGTTAGACTTAGAGTAATATTGGCTTTTTTGCGGCGTGAATAACACAACCACTAAAAATGCTGGAATAAAAATAATAATATTCAGTTTGCCATGATACAGGTGTGAGGGATGTAGCTCCCTCCAATACAACAACACTATAAATTTTATTGTATAAATCACATTTTTAACTTTTTGAAAACTGTAAATGTCTAATAATGACTGCATGTACGATTGAAGCCTGCTTTAGTCATCTCTAATTACTTGGTTGAAGAAAATGAATCTTCTTTTTGTTGAGCCTATGATTCACTTCATCTGTACAGTTCTTGGTATTTTTGACATTATTTAACTATTTTGGACACATTTTCCTCTGTACTTTTTAGGATTAGTTTTGTTGCAATTTTGCAATCTTTATATATAAAAAGGTGCAGCTGTTTTTGTTTCTGCACCTTTCCTGAGGCATTGCAACAAAATCTCATCCAGATATGTATTTGATGATGCAAATCTGAATGACAATAAAGAAAAAGTCAGCTACGTCCCAAAATTAAGAGACAGGTGAATGGGAACTGTGCATCTGTAGAGATACAGCTGGTCCAGGGAGCAATAAAAATCAAGCCACAGGTCAGAACCAAAATTGCCACTTTCTTTCAGATTTATGAGAAAACTGGTGGATTCTCCTTTGATTTGTTATCTTCAGTTTGATCTTACCTTCTTCTAATTTCCTCTTTCAATCTCCACTCTGACTAAAATATGTCCCCACTTTCCTCTTGACAACTTAATGTAAGCTTTGAGAACTTGTACCTTTAATTCATACAGAAAAGAGTCTATTGATCAACTCAATCTTAATAAATGGAATGCAATTTATAGGGTAGAATTGTTGTTCTTATTAATAAGTAGGCCATGTCTGTCATAGGTGTTTAGATGATTCAAAGAAGACTTGATTCTTGCACTGGTTCACATCAGAGGAATTTCCTCCCTTGTTAGATTGCTGGTGTCCTCCCTCATCTTATCAATATAAATTAAAATACTCTGCTGGCTGGCTGGCTGGCTGGCTGGCTGGTTGGACGAACGGACGGACGGACGGACGGACGGACGGACGGAATTCCTGCTCCAGATGCAATTAATTTCATTGACAAGATAAAACACTAAATTGATCTTTAATAACAGACACTGACTGAGATTCGGGTACTAGTATATTTTAAGGTGAACATGACTCACTACACATGGTGGAAAAAAAGTGCCTCATCTTCAGCCTTGATTGACATGAGACTGCTGAAAATTTTAAATCCTGAGCAAAACATGTTGAGAAGGAAGCGCACAGAGGGGTTTGGCCTTTGGACACTGACAGACAGGCAGCAAGTATAGGTTAATTAAAAACGCCTGGACTGAGTGAGTCTGAACGAAATCAGACAGCGATTTCTCTGAAAAACCATGCAATTTGAATGTTGATTATCACATACAACCAACCCAAAAATCCCATAAGAAAAATACAACACTGGATCTCATTATTAACTTGTATTTTCTGAGCTATAAAATCCCCTAAAACAAAGTCCATGTGAAAAACCTACAAAGCCAAACCTCCCCCCTATAACCCTAGACGATAAAATAAATTTAGTCCCATTGAGCTTACCCGACAACATCACAGAATTGGCTCATTAACTACACTGTGCTGCTAGAGAAATACACTTTTTTGTTTGTGGAGATTATAAATGAGAACTCTCTCAGTGTGAAAACTCATATACCTTAAAGGGCTTTTATTGCAGCACCATTTAGATTTATCTATTTGGACTGAAAAATGTAATTGAAGTCATAAGTCAACAAGACCGTGATAATGTGTTCAGTACAAGGGGTATATGTTGGAGTTTCTTTTTCCAAAACCTAATTTGTTTTTAACCTTATCTAAAAAAAATAAATAAAACAAGTCAGAAATCACCGAAAACAAACTTTAATACATGTTTTTGCTTTCCCTCTATCATCTTTAATCTTGACGGTAATGCAACTTGTGCTGCCATGGTTCTCCTGCTGCTTCAAGCTTTTTCTTAAAAGACTGTGGTAAAATGTACAGTCATGGTAAAAAGGAGGTACACCCTCTGACAGTTTTTGAGAGCTTTCATATCAGAAAATGTCAAATGATGTTGACATTTATCAGGTTTAAAATTATTTCAAAAATAGATCAAAGATAATGGAAAGGAAAAGTTGTGTGCGACTAAAACTATGTACAGTTAGGCCCAGAAATATTTGGACAGTGACACAATCTTTATGATTTGGGCTCTGCATGCCACCACATTTGATTTGAAATGAAACAACTACAATGTAATTGAAGTGCAGACTTTAAGGTTTAATACAAGGGGTTGAACAAAAATATATGATTAAACATGTAGAAATTGTACCTATTTTTATACAAACGCTCCTCATTTCAAGGGCTCAAAAATAATTGGACAAATAAACATAACCCTAAGTAAAATGTTACTTTTCAATATTTTATTGAGAATCCTTTGCAGGCAATGACTGCCTGAAGTCTGGAACCCATGGACATCTCCAAACGCTGGGTTTCCTCCTTAGTGATGCTTTGCCAGGCCTTTACTGCAGCTGTCTTCAGTTGGTGCTTGTTTGAAGGTCTTCTGCCTTAAGTTTTTTTCTTGAGCAAATGAAATGCATTTTCGATTGTGTTGAGATCTGGTGATTGACTTGGCCATTGCAGAATATTCCACTTGTTTGCTTTAAAAAACTCCACTGTGTGTTTTGGATCATTGTCCATCTGTACTGTAAAGCACCATCCAATCAACTTTGCTGCATTTGTCTGAATCTGAGCAGAAAGTATATCCCTATACACTTCAGAATTCATCCGGCTGCTTCTGTCTTTTGTCACATCATTAATAAACACAAGTGAAGCCACGCATGCCCATGCCATCACACTGGCTCCACCATGTTTCACAGAAGATGAGCTGTGCTTTGGTTCATGAGCTGTTCCAATTCTTATCCAAACGTTCTTCTTCCCATCATTCTGGTACAGGTTTATCTTAGTCTCATCTGTCCAAACAATGCTGTTCCAGAACTGGGCTGACTTCTTCAGGTGTTTTTTGGCAAAGTCAATTCTGGCCTTTCTATTTGTTAGGCTGATTAATGGTTTGTGTTTACTCTCATGAAGTATTCTTTTTATGGTAGACTTAGATACTGATACATCTACTTCCTGCAGAGTGTTCTTCACTTGAGTGGATGTTGTGAAGGGGTTTTGCTTCACCATGGAAAGTATTCTGCGATCATCCACTACTGTTGTTTTCCGTGGACATCCAGGCCTTTTTGAGTTCACAAGCTCACCAGTGCACTCTTTCTTTCTCAGAATGTACCAAACTGTTCATTTAGCCACTCCTGACATTTCTGCTATCTCTCTGATGGATTTCTTCTTTTTTCAGCCTCAGGGTTTCATCTCCATTGAGTGCTCCTTTGACCGCATGTTGTGTGTTCACAGCAACAGCTTGCAAATACAAACACCACGACTACAATCAACTCCAGACCTTTTAACTGCTTAATTGATGACAGGTTATCGGGGGAAGAGCCCATGTAGCCTCGTTATTTATTTTGCAGTCTTCTGAGTCAATTGTCCAATTACTTTTGGTCCCTTGAAAAAGAGGCAGCTATGTATTAAAGAGCTATAATTCCTAAACCCTTGCTCCAATTTGGATATGATTATTCCCAAATTACAGCTGATAGTCTGCACTTTAAGCCCATATTGATTATATAATTGTATCCTGAATATGTTTTCATAAACAGCTAAAATAACAAACTTGAGTCACTGTCCAAATATTTCTAGGCCTAACTGTATGTCCTTGCGGCACGAAATAAAAATCCCTTTATTGGACCGCGATGGGGAAAGTTAGCTCTAAAGAAACACCAAGAGTAGAAGATAAGGGTAAATACCAGAGTAAATATTTAGCAAAGGACAAAAAAAACTATTTGACAGTGGAAAAAAAGGGGGAAAGTAGTAGGCAGTGTATAGCAGTGTTCACACAATTGAAAGGCATCAGCAATAATGGGAAGGGTTGTGGGTCCATTTGCAAACAATTTGACATCCATTTTTATTTTATCAGTGTTCCAAAACGAATATTCACAAGTGAAAAACATTTAAGATGGCTTGCCGTACATGTGGCCCATGTTAGGAGGCCTCGGTCCTCGACTTGGCTATCCCAGGTTCGAGTCCCGGCCCGTGGACCTTTGCTGCATGTCTTCTCCCTTCTCAACCCATTTCCTCTATTGCCAAAAAAGATGGCTTTTCAGGATTTGACCTCACAGCAAAATGGCCTGAAAGTCCTTCTTAAAAACATGACATGACAAAAAAACTCCATCTCAGATGCTGCTGGTCTAACATGATAGATTTTAGAGGTAATGACAGGAGAATAAAAACAAAAATACTAAACAAATCTGGCTTGTGTGGAAATCTCCCAAGAGACCTAATACCAATTGACAAGGACAGTGGTAAATGTATGATGCTTTAGGCAACAGCTTGTTGTCATTGATTCAACCATGAACCAAATCTGTTCATCAAACATTCTTGGGCCCAAACGTGAGACTAGGGCCCCGTCCACACGAAGATGAACACAGTAAATTTTCAGAAACGATTAGGAAAACATGTGCGTTCGCATGAAAGGACGCAGCACTACTGAAAACACTAGTAGAAAAAAACACTGCGCATGTGCAGACAACCCATGTGAAGTAAACACAGCAACACGGCGGGGGATCAGACACAAACATCTAAGTGGTCTTTATGTGGTTTGGCAGGGGCATGCCGTGCAGAGCAGGTCAATTGGAAAGGTAGAGTCCGAGGACACTACTAACAGTTTAACACAGCCAATATTTGCCTTGTATGAACACAACACCGGAGGCCGGCATGTTATTTGTGAGCACGAGGAACATGTGGGTTACGAAGAGAGGCGAAGCTACAACATCGTCTTTCAGAAGAGATGTGGTTTGCATGTACACATGGAAAACCAAAACCGGCATTTTGGATCCACTCTGGGACCCATTTTCAAAAATGATTGTTTACGTTCTTCCAAAATGCTGGATCCTTGTGATGCAATGCCTAAATGATAAAATACTTTTGGGGATACACCTAATCTCATTTCCATGTGGATGGAGTGATGTGGACAGCTGAAGCTCTGACTGAACTGCTTCATCAACAGGACAATGTTTCAAAGCAGAACAGCAAATCAGCAACAGAATGGCAACAAATGTCAGCAAAGCTAAATCAAGTGAAAGTGGTAAGGAAGAGTGGGCCAGAATTCATCTACATTTGATGTGAGAGACTGATAAAGTCAGAAAATTGATAACATAAGTTGTAGAATCATAAGGTTTGTTACTTTATTTGGCTTCATTTTTGTTATATAACTATTGACAGAAGGGAATGTGTTCTGTATTTTTTGTTCTTGATGTTAAACCATTTAAACTCTGCTGTCATTTTTCCACTGCTTTATCCCTGACCTACCTGGTGGGTTCCTTGGGTTTCAAGATGCTGTTTGTTCACTAATGTTCTTTTATAGACCTATAAAAAAAGCTGCATTTATACTGAGAATAAATTACAATGAGGTGGACTCTATTTACCATACTGCCTTTTTTCCTGACACCCTGGTGTGATGGATTTTTATCAGGGTAAAGGAACGTGAACACAAATGCATCTCTCACTTTACGGATTTTCATTTCTAAAAAACTTTTGTAAACAAGTGTGTTCCTTCAACCACACAATTATGTACTAGTTTGTCACAAACATCTTGATAAAAACAAAGTTTGTTGCTGTTAAATAACAAAATATTTCAGTTCAGAGAAGGGAAATACAATGAATGGTTGAAAATAGAAGAAAAATAATATTTCTAATGTTATTATCTAATATAATCATTGATAATAGTTATAATGGGCTTGTTGAACTACATGCTTTACATACCGGTACTCAAATACATAAATGTTTCAGTCAATTGCTGTGTGGGGAGTATGTTGCTCTAGAAAAAGACATAAATATAATTAGAGTGTAATAATTGCATACATCGATCCTTTGTCAAATGTAACAACTCTCCAGTGTGTTTTTAAACAGTGTTAGCCCCCTACTAATCTATGGTGTAAGTTGTCACTCACAGGACAAAGGGAGGAAAAGAGACTGGTTTAAATAGCTAGTGTATAGTAAATTTATGTAAAAAATCGAACAATTTATACTAAGTAATCTCTAATTTGGGAGAGGTGTTTCAGCTTTGTGTTAGTCTATTTAATTTTGGTACGAAGAAAACTTCACATCAGAAATTCTGAATGAATGAACAAACACAGCCTATTAGTGTGTCATGGTTGTGTCTCTGAATAAAAATAAAAAACAGTCTTTCTTTGCCAGCCTTCAATGTTTTTTTTCGCTTTTGCCTTTTCTGGTCTGCGGCGCTTGCCGTACGGACATATAAATTGTTGTTGAACCGGAAGTCCCGCCCCTTTTCGTCCCCTCACTGGCAGACTGAGTGAGTTTCACGTTCACGCACAGACAATATTACCAAATAAATCCTCATCAATCCTCTTTTTCTAGCATATCATCAAACATATGTCTAACGGAATTTAACTGTGTACCGTTTTAATTTCGTTGTAATGCACACATTTCTTTGCTAAGTCCATTTTTTTCCTTTAAACTGACTAGCTTTTTCTTTCCTTCCGCAGCCTTCAGTCCGCTCACACGGCAACATGGTGAGGACATTTATTCCATTTAAACACATAAATAACCGGTTTTAGAAGGTTTTGGCTTTTGCTTTTGTTACCTTTGGGTGCACTTGATACTTAAAACCTGGACTTGGTGGTGAAGTAATTGAATATAAATGCCGTTAGCATTGGGTGTTAGCATTAGCAATACTTCGCTTGTTGGTTCCCTGACGTGCCATGCATCGTTCAGCGACGTTCTGGTGTAACGTAGACTCTTCAAATGATTTTAAGTTCAATATAAATATATTGTAAGTAGATAAGCAGCCATGATGACGCGGGTTTGGCCAAGGCCCGAAACCGTCCGTTTCAAATGCTATCTGTACGCAGCAAGAAGTCCAAACATCCCAGGCTGAAGTGCCGGTGATGCATTTCACAAACTTGCTAGAGTAAAGGGTGGACCAAGTGCTGGGTTTTGGTTGTCAACAGAAACCTCAGTTCCACCGGTCCACTTACAACGGCAACTCAAATCAGTCTGTGTTTGTGCTTCCACACGTTTTTGTTGCTAACTGCCTGCTCGGTTTGTTTGTAGCCTCGCAAGATAGAAGAAATCAAAGATTTCCTGCTCACAGCCAGGAGGAAGGATGCCAAGTGTAAGTAAAATAAATACACCGTTTCCCAATAGTTTTCCCTGTCTGATATTTTGGCTTATTTTAATGTTTTCATATTTGATTGGGTCTTTTGATCAATGTTAAAATGTCTCATGGGTAAATTTTTTATATGACTTGACTTTACTTAATGCTTTCAAGTACGCATCTACAAAAAATCCACTTACTTGGTGAGAACATGCTTAATCGGTTCTATGGCCAGATTCCATCAAAAACGGGGAATCGTTTCTAACTCGAAGGACTGCAAGCTGAAGGTCTTTTTTTGTTTCAAGGCAACATATTCCCTGTTGCTTTTTTATTGGTAATGATGACATTCAACAGTAACAGTGTAACCTTTTCAGCAGATCTAAGGTCAACGTAAACTGCAGTTTATTTCTTAGAAAATAGGATGAAAATATATCAAATTGTTTGGATATCTCTTATTCTTATCGTTTTCTTATCGTTTATCGTTTCTGCTTTGGTGTCATTCTGTCACCAAAGCAGAATTATCTCTTCTAGTGAACTGATTAAAAGTCCGGTTACTGTCCGGTTAAAAGAAAAAAAATAAAGCTGTGCGCACAACGGTGGCTCGGTGGGAAAAGTAGTAGTTTGATTCCAGCTTCTTCCTGCCACATGTTGCCTATCAAACTGAACATCTGTATGAATGTGAGTTCATTTGAGTTTAAAGGTGATGGGGCTCTTGTGGAAAAGTGCTTTGAGTTATTATGACTAGAAAAAATTAGATGAATTAAATTTTATTATTATTATTCTATTATGCTGCATAAGGGTTCACACCCTTCAGTTCATATGTTTAAACATTCTGTCATTCAATTTCTGCAATTTATCTCATAGGAGTCCATCAGTATGCAACAGTTTAATTTGTCAATATACAGTGCATCAGGAAAGTATTCACAGCACTGCACCTGTTCCACATTTAGGTATTAAAGCCATTGTCCACCTGGTGTCAAATGAATCTCTTTGAAAAATGTTTTTTGAGATTGTTGCAAATTTATTACAAATGGAGTAAGAAAGAAATTACATTTACGTACGCACCATAGCGGTGGTGAGCTATGTTAGATGCCACTGCCGCCCTGGGGCGGACTGACAGAGGCGAGGGTACCATTCATCGGTGCCTCAGGACACGACTGAGATGGTCAGGGGGGGTGGGGGGTCGAACTGGCAACCAGGTTGGATGGAAAATGTCTGTGCATAGCCATCTTCTGATCTCCAGAGATGTTCAATCAGATTAAAGTCTGTACTGGGGCCTGGCCACTCTAGGACTTAAACAGAGTGGTTCTGAAGCCACTCCTTTGAGGTCTTGGCTGTGTGCTTTGGGTCGTTGTCCTGCTAAAAATGAACCATTGCCCCAGTCTGAGGTCAAGAGTGCTCAGGAGCAGGTTTTCATCCAGGATGTCTCTGTACGTTGCTACATTCTTCTTTCCCTCTATCCTGACTATTTTGCCAGTTCCTGCAGCTGCAGAACATCCCCGTTGCATGATGCTGCCACCCCCGTGCTTCATTGTAGGGATGGTCCTGGCCTGGTGATGAGCAGTGTATAGTTTCCTCCTGGCATTCACACTAAAGAGTAAAATCTTTGTCTCATCAGACCAGAGGATTTTATTTCTCGTGGTCTTGAGTCCTTCACGTGTCTTTTGGCAAGCTCCAGATGGCCTGCCGTGTGCCTTTTAATAAGGAGTGGCTTTCCTCCGGCTGCTCTACCTTACAGGCCTGATTGGTGGATCACTGCAGAGATGGTTGTCCTTTTCCCTTAGTCAGAGAGGTGACCAAGAATCTCATGGTCCGAAAAATTACCTAAATGTGATTGCTTTATTTTTTTAATTTGCAACAATTTTTTAAAACTTCATTGTCATAATTTGTTGTTTGTTGAATTTTGAGAAAATTAATGTAATACCATTTGGAATAAGGCTGTTAATAACTAAATGTGGGGAAAACTGCAGCGCTGTGAATACTTTCCGGCTGCACTGTATGTTCAAAAGGTTGTCCAGGATAGCGTTATTTACATGGCCTCAGCCGCTCAGTTTTATTGTTAAGATATCGAGATCTTAGAGTTTCTTTAACTAAGTGCAAGGAATATAGTGACACTGGTAAAGAAAATGGAAACCTTGGATAAAATGTTCACAAAGCCTTGATGCCGTTTTAGCTGTAATATTAATTAAAATGTGTTGTTTGTGCCTCTCAGCCGTAAAGATCAAGAAGAACAAGGACAACGTTAAGTTCAAGGTGCGCTGCAGCAGATACCTGTACACGCTGGTCATCACAGACAAGGAGAAGGCAGAGAAGCTCAAACAGTCCCTGCCCCCAGGTCAGTGATTTTTTTTTTTTTCCCGTTAATGGGTGGTTTTTCTTCCCACTGTCGCTTCATGCTTGCTCAGTATGAGGGATTGCAGCAAAGCCATGTACAATGCAGACGACTCTCCCTGTGGCTCTACGGTTCCCCAGGAGTGAATGCTGCTTGTCGGGACTTTGATGCAATGGACCTTACCAGAGGGGCCGCTTTTCATTGGCTGATGCCCATTCTACGTCATAGAGTGGCTACAACGTGCAAGAAGTCTCACAAACACAAGCTAATGTAGTGCTAGACTACTACTGTACTAGCATACCGGCATAAAGTTTTCGAATCAACAATCGAAAAATAAGGGTTCTCCATTGCCAGTGGGGTATCTGTACTGGTGATGTCAGATATCCTGATCGTATTTGTGGTCGGAAAATTCACAGATTTCCAAAATCAGGAGCAGAATGCCGGGGTTGGATCAAAGCCTGTGCACGACCACATGAGCAGCTCAACCTTCGTAGGTTTAACAAGATCAAGGGAGTGTGTGCTGGTATAAGTATTATTGCTTTGCTTTAATACTTAAAGCAAAGCAATAATACTTATTGCTTTTTATTTATTTATTTATTAGCATTTTGTCGGCGGGCATGGGCCAACAGCGTCCCATCCTTATCCGACACCAGCAGACGGAGCGCGAGTGCATACAGCTAGGCGCGCACGAAAAAGAGCATCGGAATGTGTCCAACGTGTACTGTATCTGACATACACTAAATATTTTATTTTAGCAGAAAAGGCTTTGGACGAAACTGTTCCTCGTGTTAGCCACTCTAGCACCAAGTACAGCGTATCAGGCTAGCCACACAAACATTTGCCAACAAACCACAGGAATTATCCACTGATTTCAAAAGTAACAGACAAAACGATGAATGCACAACTTACCCAGCCTTGCAAGAACAATAGGCATCAGTTATCTTGTCCACATCTATATTAATGCTGAGGGTGTGAGCGTCTGCCGTTTTCCTCATCGACCGAAAGCATTTTGCTGTGACGTGCACAACTTTGGAGGCATCGCGTGGCTCAAATACCTTTAACTCATCCAAAAATGTTGACATGAACTTGTTAGTTCCTCTGTCCATTGTTGTAGATGATATTTGTTCAAAATCAGGCAGAAACGACGCAATAATCGAGTCGGGAATACTCCGCAAAGAATCAGTCCAAGTGGAAGACGCCGTGTTTACATAGAAACTTCCATAGCCGCGAGGCTTTGTTTGTGAGACTTCAGATTTTTAAAGTCAGTTGTGGGCGGAGCTTGGTAAGGTCCATCAACTGGTTTCCTTATATAGGACATTTTGACCAATCTGTATAATCTGACCCAATCTGTATAATATGATTGAACTTGATTTTGTAAAGTGCCTTGAGATGACATGTTTCATGATTTGGCGCTATATAAATAAAATTGAATTGAAATTGAATTGAATTGATAATGGAGTTAGGCTGCAAAACGCCGCTTCTTCATAGTAATCCCTGTAAGAATAAAGAAAAAAAAACTAAGTTTTTGGTATTTGAGTTTAACAGAAATATATGGAGAGCTTTTTATTTTGTGTGTTGGACCAAATGTAGCTTTTCCCAACGAGCTTTTTATGT
Organism: Fundulus diaphanus; assembly: GCA_037039145.1. Lineage (NCBI taxonomy): Eukaryota > Metazoa > Chordata > Actinopteri > Cyprinodontiformes > Fundulidae > Fundulus > Fundulus diaphanus. The sequence goes on along the minus strand of CM073143.1, from coordinate 18,232,780 downwards.
CAGCAGGACCTGAGAAATTTACCGACGGTCTGCTTTCTTGGTTTTGCATAATGCCCGCCTTAGTAATGAGTTTCAGAACATGGATAAAAATTCAAAGCAGACGGCATTATGGGAAAACTCATTATGCTCACTGGGCAGGAAAATAAACCAAAGTAAATGTTTCACAATTTGTACCTTATTAAATAAAGTTAGTGTTACGCACAAGTTTTACCAATAAAGATTCAAATTATATTAGTGACTTGGTGTCATAAAACGATGTTAAAAATCCAATTGGGGGAAAACAAATCTTAGTGCAGTTAAGGAGTTACAATGTGGTTTTGGGTGTCCTATATAATAAAAGCAAATCTGAACAATATGTAGGACTAATGATTTTAAAAATTACTTTTTAAAATTTGGGGGAAAATAGTAAAAAAAAAGTTTGACTTTGTATTTGCTCATTTTCTTGCTAAAGATTATAAAAACTTGGCTAAAAATTGATTTTAAAACTATAAATGGAGCTACACATCAGTCATTGTTGCAGTAAGAATGAATGCTGCAATTACAAAAAGCCTGGATGTAATATTTGGAGGGCGATTATGTTTTCTGTTCCATGCATTCAGTCTGTCTGCCAATAATAGCTTTTGCCAGTTCAATGGACTCTGTCTCGTTAAACCCGGCATAGATATTAATAATTAAGATGCTGAAAGAGGTGGGAAATGCAGATTTCTTGCAGTTGTTTCTCTTTTGCTAATGACAGGACAAGTTAAATCTGTAATCTTATCCTGTAAAGTTACTTTATTCTGAAATCTACTGCATTTCACTGAAACTTTCAAGCTGTATGAAACCGAAATTTCGTTCTGTACGCACTCTGTGCATACAAAATGACAATAAAACTTGTCTAAGTTGAAACTTTTATTCGTATTTTTATAATGAAAACTTTCCAAGCATCATTTGGTTGGGGTATTTTATAAAGTAAACTCAAAGCCTTGGCCTAAAGGTAGAAAATGCAGGGCAGAGTTCTGCCTTACGTGTGTAAACCACTCTTGGGTTTGCCAGGGGCTAGAAAGTGTTTTGTTTCATGATTTGAAATGCCAATTAGGTATTTGACTGACGTCTGGACCAGGCCCTGTGTTTTACCTGCCTGAAAACAAAATCTCACTTTTTACAGCAGAAAATCGGCCAACATCGTGAAATATTTTCTAGTTGAATCTTTCCTAACCTGCTGTCTTTCTTTTACAGGTCTGGCTGTCAAGGAGCTGAAGTAAATCCAAGATGTACAGATAATTGTAATAAAAATTGGGAAAAACCTTATCTCACTTTGTGTGCTTTTTTTTTAACCATGCTTTTGTGTTAAATGTAGATCATAAAATATATCCAGTCATTGTGGTCCAAATAAGATTAAGAATGATGATTTGTATCTAGCATTTAAACCTTTCTATTCTTTCTTTTGTTTTCTGTTATGTATGCAGTAAATACTTCACCTTTTAAAATTAATATTCCTTTAAAAAGCTGCATAGGTCTTCAAGTAAATATTCTTACTAATTTAGAGCCTTAGTATTATGGTATTTAGAATTGTATACCAAAAAGTGCACATAAAAGTGCTGTGTTTAAGTTACTGCTGCTACTGAAAACGGTGTCAGGTACAACTCCACAGAATGTTACTCTGCTGTTCTGCTCTTAATAAACCAACGAGGATTGAGCTGGCAGTAGTTGGTAAGGTTAGGGGAATTGCCTGGGAGAGCATGCAGTCCTCTGTTGATCAGACATTTTGCTGCTAGGTGTCGGAAGCGTTTTATTCGGTAAGTGCTGCTTTTTGGGTTTCCTCACCATTGATGTCTTGTGAAGCGCAGTAGTTTCAGCAGGCTGGCTGAGCAAAGCAACAGGTTCTTGATTGGAAACGTTGAGCAACTTTCTCTTCGGCCCTTTTCTCTACAACCTTTTGGGACTCAGTTGCGGGTTTGATGTGATGAAGTTTGTTTTTATCCATGCTATTTTGGCGTATTTGAGTAGAAGTAATGCCTTCATTGTGTAGTGTGATCAGTGGTGTCAGATTAGTATGCCTAATATTTTTCATGTGCATAATTCAAAATGAGAATGAGCTTCAGCTCACTGGGGGCAAAGTTATTCTGAAAAAGTATTAATTAAAATGGCAATATAATGAAAAATTAGGTTAATTGGTCTCTAAGCTGCTCCTAGCTGAGAGTCATGGGAGTGTGTGCCCCGTTAGGTGTGTTGCCCTTGTACTGGGTGGACCCCGCTACTCGCCCGATGACCACTGAGATGAGCACCACCCCGGACCCTGCAGGGATACAACACAGTAGCGTCATAAAACAATTCTACTTTTTTTTATTAATTTGGCTTTGGTGTACCACTACCTCAAAACTTTTCTTTCCAAAACTTTCTTTAGGCGCCAGTTGCTTGTAATTCATTTTAGACACCACTAGATGACAGTGCAGATAATACATTCACACAATATATCATAGCGTCCAAATTACGGCGCATAAAATTTAAATGATATAACAGTTAACCCGTAGGTTTTAGTTAGAAAGTTATTTTAAAGGGTTCCGTTAAAAAAAACTTATCTTGCAGGGACCTAGGATTGCGCGCTCCCGTATCTTCTCTTGTCCCTTAGTATCAGCGCGCGCTCCCGTTGCTGACAGTGCTGTTTGGAGCGGCTGTCGGTCGGATAGTGTGTGGAGGTCCACGGACACGGAGACATGAGTGCAGAGTGACTGGAATCTCTTCAAAGGGAAAAAAATCAAACCCTTGCCGGGTTTTCGTTTGCGTCACCCCGGCCGCTTAAACTGGATTTATTTTCAGCCTATGTTTTCTTTATTCCCCTCTGTGAGCTGGAGTTGCTGCTTAAACTGAGCATGCTTTTATCGTTGTCTTTGTTTCACGTGAGACTTGATTAAGATCTCGGTGCTGCGGACCAGGTCGCCCGCTTCAGGGATTGAGAGAGAGGCTAATCATTCAGGCAGCAGCCCAACTTTTTTTTTTTTTTTTTTAAATCCCCAGTCCGGGCAGGGATGTCTTTGACTCGCGTGGATTATATTGCGCCCTGGTGGACTTACTGGCTTCACAATTTCCCCCACATCAACCTTAGGTTTCAGCCTACTGACAAGAGCTTCCAGCCGGAAGATGAGAACTACCAGCAGGTCAGTAGAGCAAAGATGGGTAAAAAGGGGGGACTCACAATCTTGGTCGTGGACGTATAAGGTGGCGCACTGAGTGGGTTACTCTTGAGTTTATAGAAGGGTGTCATAAAATACAATAAATATTGTTCTTACCTCTTTCTTGTGTAACAACAAACATCAATGTGTTTTATTGGGATTTTATGTGACAGACCAATACAACGCAGTGAATGATTTGAAGATGAGACATGGTTTGCAACTTTGCCTTAAAAGACATCTGAAAGTCTATAAATGGCTAAACTGACAAATTTACAAGTCTTGCCTCTGATTCCCACTTTGATTTAGGTCTGGACTTATTCTGGACCATTCTAAGACCTGAACAGGCTTTGATCTAAAGCATTCAGTTTTAACCCTGTGCTGCTTCCCTGTCCCTGTTGAAGAAAAGTGTCCCCATAGCATGATGCTACCATCACCATGTGTTACTGGGGGGAGTGGTGGGTCCAGCTGGTTGGCCTCATATCATCCCTCAGGCCACAGAGATCAGTTTTGTTCACCTCTGACCAGAGCACTTTGTTCCACATGTTTGCTGTGTCCCCCTAAATGACTAATGGCTATATGCAAACAAGACTTCTTTTCCTATTCAGTCATTTGTGGCATGATCAGCAAACAGTCGATCAGTTTCCCAACCTGATAATCGGACAGGTTTTATTGGACAGGTTGAATCAGAAATGTGTTATACCCCTGTAGTTCTTGTAAAGTCGGCATTTCCTTCTTTTTTTGTAGTCAGCTATTGATAAATCTTTAAAATCATTATTAACCGTAAAAGTGTCTCACTAAGTTCCTGAATTTCTTTTCTTTACTTATGGGGTAATTTCCAAGGAGAGTGAATCATTTATTTGGGGATTTAGACCTAAAATGTAGTCATAAATTATGAGCCGCAAGCTTAGTGATCTCTCTTAGAGAAGGTCTTGTGGCATTACACCACTAAAGGGCATAAAGCCATACTTGTGGGAAAATGTTGGCATGGGAGTTAAACTGATTCTCATCCCCACAGGCGGTCGCAGGAATATTTCACACGCCCGTTATATGGCTACGATTGATTTTTGGATGACTAATTCTCAGCCCATGAACATTTTAAATCCTATGAATGTTTAAGTATATATTGCTCTTTAATTTTCTTAAGGCTACAGCTCAGATTCCCTTATTGAAAGTAGTTTCATCCCCCTGTGAATAAGTACCATTTAAGTTAATTTCTGTAGCATATTGGCTCAGAGGTCTCCAGAACTGGGGCTTTGTGGCCATTCAGGTGTATTTCTTTTCACTTCCACGTTTAAGTTTAAATGTGCTGTTTTCATAACAATCAAAATAATCTGCAGCAGCTTAATTCTAGTTTGCATGCAACAAAGCTACAGGAAATCACCTCTTTGCTCTTCAGCTTCGTAAAGCAAAATGTTTTCACACCTGTCACGGCAGAACAGGCCCCTTCAATTCAGTAGTCTGGGATTTAAAGAGAATATAGTTCTCTGCAGTGTAGGAAACAAGGATGCTTTTTACATTTTGGAGAAGACAACCCAGGGTGGGTCCAACACTCTGGCCAAGGGTTAAAGTCAAGCCTTTTCTTTATATTCCAGTTACTGAATTACATGTTGCAATGGGCTTTTAGCCCTCAACTCAGGATCGGACATTACCCTAGAAATCTTCTTTAACTTTAAAATTCAAGTGCTGCTAATGGATTTCAAGGAAAAGATGTGTAACGTCCTGGTACTTTTCTATTAAATAAAATATAATTTTAAACTTAATTTGCAGTTTCAGTTTTTTATTAGCTGTAAGCCATAATCATGAAAATAAATACCTGAAATATACCCGTGTGCAATACGTCTGTATCATAAATCAGTTCCTCTTTCTGAATTAAATTAGTAGAATAAATTAACTTTGGCACTGATTAGGGTTGTCAAAAATATCGATACTCTGAAAAGTATAGATAGCCAAACACTGTATCCAAATACACTACTAATTTGGCATGGTATCAATACTAAATATTTTAGCAAATGAGGCAAAGGGAGAGAAGGGAAACCCAAAGATCTCGACACGCCTGTGTGCAAACAGTGCTTTAAAGTGGTGGCAACAAACTTAAGCATCACAACAAACTTGACCAAACATCTCAAGGACCGCCACCCTGGCCTTCATGATGAATTCTGACTGGTTAGAAAATTAAAGTTCCCGTTCATAATTTAATATACTAAACCTATTACTGATGTTAGCGCGACCGGTGGTCCGCATTAACGTTGAGTGATTAGCTGTTGCTAGCATGCTAATAGGCATGTGTTATATATGGCTTATTTATTTAGCATTTATTTGCACACTCATTTAACTAGCATCTGTGATTCTACTGAGAAAGCATGTTCCATGTTGAGATAGAAAAAGATGAGTTTTTCATGTTAATAAAATATTTTTATGCCTTTAATTATTTGTCTTTTTTTTTTTTTTTTATCCCCGCGTGCATTTTGTGTTCTGAGTGGCTTGGAAAAGAGATTTTACACCTTTTCTCATCTGTGTTTAAGATGCTACAAAGTTATTTATAAAGTAGTTCAAAAATGTCTTTAAACATACTTCCATATTAATTACTAAATTCATTATATTGTGAAGCTTATATCTGGCTGCAGTATAGTTTCACTTTGGAACAAGGGCTAAGTTATCCCAGCTATGTTATTTATATAATAATATTGATATAATAGTAATCTTTATTTGTCATTGCAAGATACATTCCAATGAAATTTGTCCTCTGCATTTAACCCAGGGAGCAGTGGGCTTCCACTGTGCGCCGCCCTGGGAGCAATCTGGGGCTAAGGGTCTTGCTCAGGGACCCAGACTGGCAGTCTTTTGGAGTCAAACCCAGAACCTCCTGGACGGACACAAGGCTCTAACCTCTAGGCCACCACAAAATGTTTACACATTGATTTTGAGTTTCCCCACAGACTCATTGCTCCCTCAACCTCCTCCACTCCTTGACTTGAGTGCAGCTCTTGATGCCAAATCACATTCCATCCTCCTCCACAAACTGACATCTATTGGGTTCTCAGATACTCTCCTAAGCTTGTTCTTTTAATAGCTCTCTGGCCACCGTATTCAGTCCATCCATTTCAAACCATTTGCATCCAAACCATCTCATCTTTCTCTGGATGTCCCCTCGCAACAAACCAAGGATTTGTTTCTTTGATTTGTTGTTTCACTATTTATTAATGAACTGAGCCGTCAGCAGAGCGGAGTGTTGCGTGGCACAGAACTGTGCACCTTGACGGGGGACCTCAGACCAACAGTACCTAGTCATTAGCCTGTCCATGTCTGTCAAACCAATAACAGCTAGTAAATCATCCTCTAACCGGTGGGTTGCCGGTTCTAACCTCTGCAGTCATTGTGTCCTTTGGCAAGACACTTTACCTTCACTACCAAAGATTGGTCCCAGTGGTGCCGATTGTATGGCAGCCCTGCTTCTTTCGGTCTGTGCCAGGGCTGCTGTGGCTAGGCCTGTCGCAATAATCAACAAATCAGTAAATTTTATTTAATAATTAATTAAAATAAGCACGATAATTTGTGTAGGCATGCTTGCTTATTTCCCCTTGTGTTTCCGTCTCCTCTCTCTGAGACGGGATGGCAAAAAGGTTTCAGTACACTGCTTCGGTGTCTGCTCACCCCTCCCTTCATGTTTCTTCAGTGTAGGAGGAGCTAAATCTTGCCAGGTTTTCCCACAGAAAATGGGGGAATCCTGGCGGTGGTCTGGTGGCTTGTGGGAGGTGCATGAGGAGGAGCGTTGCATGATGCGTGCGTCAAGCTAATAACGGCAAGCATGTCAGGTTAGTTGACCAGGAGGTTTTATTCCAGACGGGAACTTTACTGACTGTTTTACGTTTCTCTCAATCATCGAGGCATTTTAAATAAACGTCCCTCGGCCTGGCAGGGGGCGAGTAAGCCTGTTGGCCAGCCAGGCTTATAATACGGTGAGTAAACCCAGCTTGTGTCAGGAAGGCACATGCTCAGAGTTAAAATTAGAGCCGCACGAGGGAGAGCCAGAGAAACGCTAGTTTGAAAAGAAATTAAATTGGTGTCAAAGCCAAATGATGCCACCTCTAATCTGTCTGAGCCTGGTAGGGCGAGAGGATATGATTGCGTTGTTCAACCATTATCATATTAGTTGAAAAAAGTCTCCAGATGACAGTAATATGATTTATCGCAATACATTTTAGAAAAATCTATCGTCCAACAAAATTTGCCACAATGTAGTTTACCATTCAGCCAGCATGTGAATGACTAAATGTGGTGTAAAACGCTTTGTGGTCCCCGGGCTTGACAAAGTTCAGTAGGGTGACCAAACGTCTCCGATTTACGGGGACAGTCCTCGTTTTGGATGTCCTGTTCCCGGCAAAAGCTGTCCCCCGATTTCATGATGGAGTGAAAAGTTTAAGGCGGCAAGAGGTTTTCACCCAGTCTTACCACTGTCCAGACGTAGTAGAAGAGCAGAGCTGAAGGCGCCTTCCTCGTCCTGTCGGCGTTTCAGATCAGGCAAAACAAACACTCCAGACAGACAGAGACTCTGTGTCGTTGTCATTGTTTAACCCCAACCCACCCCTCGCTTAACAAAATCAGAGACATCCCCAGTTTTCATTAGAAAAATCTGGTCACCTTAAAATACAGGCAATTACCATATGTTGTCCGGGAGGTTTACTCCTCCACTGTTGCAGATACTGGAGCTTTACTGACTTTTTTTATGTTGTTCTCAAACATTCGTGTCGTACTGTTAGCTTAGCATGTAGCACCATTCAGCATTTCATTTTTCCTGTCTGCCTGTCTGGGAAAGTTTCTCCAATTTTGTGTTTATCTTATCTATAAAGAGGGTCACAGGTTTTCTTCTGGCTGTTCTCCATATGTTAGCATAATTTAAATCTTGCAACAGCAGCTCATTATTTTGTCAGGTTAGTGGCTGCAGGTAGGAGACGGGCTCAGTGTGTGCTGCTGGAAGAAGTGCAACAATTCAGTGGAATCTCCATCCTCCCTCCCACCTCCCCCCCCCTGTGTCTGCCTACAGGAAATCAGATCCTGTTTGTTTCTCTAGCCTTCTCAAACTCAACAGTGATGAAACAGAAGTTCTCCTCATCATCTCCAAATCCATCCTTACACAAGCCAACTGTTTCACCATTCCCATTGAGAACTCCTCTGTCTCCCCCTCCCTTTAAGTTAGGAGCCTGGGTGTAACCCTCAATGGCACCCTGTCATTCGAATCCCACATCAATAATGTCTCTTGCTCTGCCTACTTCCATCTCCACAACATCAACCAAATACGTCCCTCCCACTCTCCTGATCGCACCACCATCCTGGTTCACTCCCTGGTCACTTCCCATCTGGATTACCGAAACTCCCTCCGGTGATGTCATGTCTTCCTTTCAAATCTATCCATAAACTCCAACGGGATCAGAAGGCTATCGCCCGGATCATCACCAGAACACCATCTTCCCGTCACACCACTCCTGTTCTTCAGCAGTTCCACTGGCTCCCCTTGAAGTATTGCACTTTGAAGTATCAACTTTAAAACGCTGCTCTTCAAATTCAAGGGCATCCACTACCTCTCTCCGTCATATCACACTGACCTTCTTTACGTTCACAGATCAAGTCGGACTCTCAGATCTGACATATGCAACATTAACTCACTGGGCATGCTTACATCCTGCTTCAAGACCCATCATCTTAAACTGGCCTTCTAAAACTTTGCTACTATGTTAACCTTTTTAGGTTTTTCATTTTCGGTTTTTTATTTAGCAACTGTTAGTTCCATGATGTCTGCTTTTGTCAGGACACTCAATGAGTATAAAAATGTATAATAATAAATATTGTAGTAGTAGTAATGTCTGTCATTCAGTACTTTGGACTTCAAGCACTAAAGTAATATTTTGGCATATTTCATGATCCAAACATTTATTTTGTCTTTTTCTGCTCAAGAATTGCTGAAATATATTTCCTGTCCTTCACATATCACTTTATAACTCATCCAAATTTGTTTTTTGACTGTTTTAGTGCTTGGAGAGAGTGCAGAAAGGGAATTTGTTTTTCATTTTCTCATGCTGCTTGTTTCAATTCTCAGAATTGAGATGTACGCTCATGGCCATAGGGTGTAAGCAGTGTGCCTCAGCAGGTGTAAATTTCTTCCTCTTTGTGAGAAAAAAATAGCCAGCCAAGTGCAGTCAGTCAACTGGAGGTGGGCATCTCCCAACTACTAACCTCTCACAGTCTCTTTACATCAAAACTGATTTTATGTATCCATTTGCCCATTTACATTTTATAACCATAGTTTGACCCTGGTTACTGTAAAACTATACTTTGTAAGGCCCAGGTTCACTTACATCTAACAAAAGTTAAGAATGTTTTTTTCACTAGAGTTTACAATGTGATTAATTTCAGTTTGTCACATTATAGCCTCAAGAGTCAGATTATTTTATGTGACAACTAACTCTAAGCGGTGCATAGTTGGAAAATGGTACCTGGATTTCCTACTATTTTTTATAAATGTAAATGTCAAAAATACTGCTTACATTTATATTCCACCCCCTTTCTTCTGGTGACTCCAAATAAAATTCTGTTTAACCAATTGCCTTAAAAAGTCACCTATTAAATGTATAGGGCCCAAACTTGTGTAATTTTATATGGGAACAAACACAGTCGTCCTGTGATAAAATTCAATTCAACTGAAGTGACAAGTTATTCAGAGGAGCTAAGACGTCCATGATAACTATTGAGGAGCATACAGCCTGGGTAGTGGGTGTGGCGGGTTACCACTTTTAGAAACCCAAATAGCACCTCGCCCTGAACACACCAGCATAAAAATTAGTGGTGGCAGCATCATGCTGTGGAAACACTTTTCTTTGGCAGAGCCTGGTCGAAATTGAATTGAAAATGAATGGAGTTAATATGCAGGCCAATCTATGCCAAGACATAAAAGTTGCTGTTTACAGATGCTCTATTAGATGCTATCTAGCTTGAGCTATTCTGCAGAATTGATAGACATAAGACATAAGGGTTGCAGCAACAAGTGCACCAGAAGGTGGTTCTAGAAGCTATTGACTCAGTGGGGGCTGAATACAAAAGCTCGCTGTAGTATCCAGATTATTATTGTATGTATGATGTACCTTCGGCCTCATTGTTAAGCCCTTCTTTGTGTTTGCCCGCATACAATCCATGTGCTAGATTTGTTTCTATGACCTGACATACACTGGATTTATATATATATATATATATATATATATATATATATATATATATATATATATATATATATATATATATATATATATGTGTATATATATATATATATATAGAGAGAGAGAGAGAGAGAGAGAGAGAGATTTGCTTTTCTCTGAATTGACCAGCTGTAGCCCAGATGAGTTTCTGCATTGCTTATTGGTAAAAATTCAGCGTAATGCACACACGTGAGCCTCAACTGACTCGTTTAATGTTGAGTTCATGCCATTGTACAAATACTGCTGAGTTGTGGTCTGTCTGGCTGCCTCTACGGATCTTATTGAGCAACTGAGCGATGGCTACAACCCAGGACACATGCTCTGTCAGAGCAATTGTAATTGGCCAATTGTAATGTTGGCAAAAAAGTCCTGTCCTGGCTTCTATCCATGAAATTTGAAGGAATTCCAGAGGTTAAGGCCCTCCACTGTTCTTTGTCTGAATCTGTGTGTGTGTGTGTGTGTGTGTGTGTGTGTGTGTGTGTGTGTGTGTGTGTGTGTGGTGGCTGGTTTTTCCCTCTTTGAGTCAGGGATGTCAGTAATGAAACATCTGCCTTAATTCTTTCTCTAATTTCTATCCTCTGACAATAATCAGGGTAGTCCCTTTTCATCTTGCATTTACATATTTAGGGGAATGTCATCCTGCTGACTGACTACTTCTGTAGAGAAAGCAGCTTTATCACCACAGCTCTGATATACTATCCCACAGAAAAAAGATGCATTAGGGGATTATTTATTGTTCAACAAGTTGTTAGCTCGGTTACTTCAGGAAAACCTAAATCCTGTCCCCTGACCATAATTGCTTTGTGCAAAGAGGATTTTTATTACTATCTCATGTTTGAATCCCTCATACCAGATCTGTCAGAGGTGGAAATATATTTTCCTGCTCCATCACTCCCGGTGCGGAAAGCTGGAGGATAAAAAGAGGACAAAAACGGAAAAGGCTTGTCTAAAAATAGAACAGAGGCCTATCTTATTCCAGATTTTTTAGTGAGTGTGTTGAGGCAGGCATCATGCAGGTCAGCAGGTCGGTGCCCATCTGACTTCTCTTTTCTCTCTCCACTTCCTGCTTTGTGAATCAGACCAGCATGTCTATTTTAGAACGACACTCTTCACAGTTTTCAAGTAATATGTAAAAAAAAAAAAAAAATACTAGTTGGTGACTGTGATTTTTACCATAATTAACTATTTTTTATACAGAAGTTAACTAAAATTGAAAGTTTAGGGAAACTTGTGTGGGTGAAAAAAAAGTGGAAAAACTGCTACGGGGCAGTCAGGATCTTATATAAGATTAGTTTCCTGTGTTTCTCTCTGATTAAAAACAGAGCTTTGACAACAACAACATTTTGACACTTTAGATGTTATATCTTTTGATTAAACAAGAGATTATTAGCTGCAAATGCCAACATCATCAATAAAACCACTAATCTCAGCTGAGCTGTGTTAGTAATTGATTCGACCTGAACTAATAGTTGATCTTCAGTATGAGTTTATTAGCTTATACTGCTATTTCATGATAACATTAACAAATGTAACACATTGGACTGAGTGGAAAAAAGAGCATGACTTCCTTATAATGTAAAATTGGGCCTGTTCAGTTTCTGCATATTTTCTAAAGGTCTTTCAAACTTTTGCTCAACGTTTAGCATCTTGGTCTCTAAACCCTCAGTCAGATTTGGGATGAAGTGCAGTTAGAGTCCATCCAATAGGCTAAATGTTATTGGCATGTAGAGCCTGATTGAACAACGGATTACACTGTCCCTGTGAAATATGGCAACCAAGAAGTCCTTTGTGATTGGAAAATTGTGCACACTGATATTGCGATGGCAATTACGATTTGATTGTACAGGTCTAATCTTCACTAACGCATGTTCTATAGTATTATGTGTCCTGATTTAATGACATAAAAACTAAGAAGAGCCAATCCAAAAAGTTTACTGCCTTAATCATTACATTTCACACAGTACATGTAGTTGCCGTATTGGATTGGATTTTTATTCCTAAACCCCAACTTTAGCCAGTACACCAACACATGTATCATAGAAAACCAAATGCTAAAGAAACATAGTCTATAGCTAGCATGAAGCTTAGTGGACTTAAACCTTGTAATAATCAACTTAATTTTATGTAAACCATAGCCAAGTCATTATTTTTACTACGTGTTTGTTCAGAAAACAATCATTTCTAAACTGGTGCTCCAGTAGATTTGTTGAGAAACGTCATGGACACACAAACTGGACAACCACTGTGGTAGTGTCTGTCACAAGGTCAAAGAAGGCCGTTCTGCATAAATAACATAAATAATAAAGAGCAGTAAAGCCATGCTACCTTTTTTACTCCAGTTTGTGACATATCTCTTCTCTCAGACCAGCTAACAGCACAGTTAACATACCTTTAGTTGAGCTCACGCCTTTTATACCCTGAACCGATGTATTTTTCTACAAAAGCCATCGACTGCCTCGAAGAATGCCCCACCGCTGTTCACAAGAAATGTCCATCTCTGACATGTCTACAGAAAACCTCTCTTGTTATCCATGCAGTTTACAAGGATGTGAGATAAATGGCCAACCCACAGACATATAGTACCATTCAATTACAGGAACAAACACACTCTCTTAATACGCTTGATTGTTCTGCCTCAGAGATTTTTCCTATAATTATATTCTGAAGAAAGCTGCCCAGTCGAGTACGTCCAGACAGTCTGGGTTTCCAGACTTTTAGTTTTTTTTCCTTTCACTTTAGTCTTGTTTTTCTTTTTGCCTGGATCCTGATTTTCTTTTTGTGTACTGATGTCAGATCTACCAGTTTAAATCAGATGAATTTGTGTATCTTTATTTCTCACCAAAGATCATTCACTAATGCAAACATTTCTTCATCAACAAAATTGCTTCTCATTGTAGAATTTTTTTTTTTTGATTTGCCAACTAATAGCTTAAACCGTGTTTTAGTTTTGTTTAGGCTTTGCAACAGCAGATGGAAAATAATTTATGCCAACAGCTAAAAATCTATTATATGTTCAGCAATCACACCCTCCCTGATTGCATTTGAAATTTAATTACTTCTGTAGCCTCCTTCACAAGAAAATCAATATCTAAATCTGTCAGTTCTGATTCCTTTGCTCCTCGTCCCACCTCAGCCCCCCTCTGTGTGCATTGGTGGCTGTGTAACTCATTGTTAAATCAGTGATTCACCTCATCTGAGCTTCTCTAGAACATTTTTTCTTCTGGGCTTCCTGTTCGAGTCATACATCCATACAGAATGCTTTCAAGGTTTCCCCTCTGGCTTTCCAGAAGGTCATTAACTCCAATCTGTCTCTGTGGTACTCGAAGCCAGTTAGCATCCGCTGATTGGCTAGATTGGAGAGGTCATTACTAATATCCTGGAACCCTCATGCTGATCGGGCAACATCCAGTCAGTCACTGTTCACAATACTCCATTGTGTGGCTATCCATGATGACGGAGATTTTCATTGCATTTGCTTGGTGCTCTGTAATAGCTCAGGTCATTGAGGAATTAAAGCAGGTCATATCAACAGCATGTGCCCATTTTTCAAAGCTTCTCAAACTGGGACAAGTGGATTCATGCAGCCACATTCCCCTCCAGTTTAAACAACAATGAAAGCTGCTCTTCCCTGAAAACTGGGGGGTTGGGTTTCCTTTGTTGTGGGGGTGTAGCATCAGCATCATGACCCCTTGACTTCCCCGAGGGAAGGGTCTCGGGCTTCGGCTTCAGAGAGGGTGTCAAGTAAAGAAATTAATGGGCTTCGTGGCACTCCTGAAATGCCAACGTAAGCATGGCTTTCAAGTAAAAGCAGAAAGAAGGCAAGTTTTGCCAAGGTTTTTGAGGATATATTTTTTTTAAATAAATTGCAAAGAAAATCTTCATAAGGTACAGTGGCTGAACAAAGATCTTGCTTGTTTTATCATCCGGCAGCACATTGTACTTTTACTTCCAACCTAAGCTGAGTGTTGTATGCTATCTGAATGACAGAACTCTTCAGCCATCTATGTTCTGGATCCAAATCAAATGCGCTTATTTTGGCTAAATCCTATTAGCAAATAAGCCCATAACAAGCTCTTAACGATGTTTTTGTGTGATTTAAAAAAAGAAAGAAGAAAAACTGTAGCAAAATCTTCACAGGGGCTGCTCGATTTATGGAGAACATGCAGTTGCAATACCATCACTGTTTTTTGTAATGGCGCTATTGGTTGTGGTTAACCCTAATTTTCTTTTCTTTTTTGTGATCACCACCCAGAGTTTAGCATCTTGGTCTCTAAAACTTCAGTCAGATTTAGGATCAAGTGCAGTTAGAGTCCATCCAATAATCGGCATGAAGAGACTGAATGAACAACAGTTAAGATGTCCCTATCAAATATGGCAACCAATACGTCATTTGCGATTGGGAAACTGATATCGCAATTGTGATTACAATTTGATTGTGCAGCTTTAATCCTCACTAATGCAGGTTCTGTGTTCGCCTGATTTAATGACATAAAAAACTCAGAAGAGCCAATCAAAAAAGTAATTTCTTCATTTATCATTAAATTTCACACAGTACATGCAGTTGCCCTATTAGACTGGATTTTTATTCCCGAGGCCCAACTTTAGCCGGTGAAACCAATACATTTATAATAGAGAACCAAATGCTAAAGAAACAAAGACTACAGCTAGCATGACGCTTAGTGAACTTGCCAATCTTGTAATGATCAGCTTACTTTTGCAAACTATAGCCAAGTCTTTATTTTACTGTGTGTTTGTTCAGAAAACAATAATTTCTGATCTGGTGCTCCAGCAGATTTGAGAGACTCCATGGACACACAAACTAGACATACACTGTTACAGTGTTTGTCACAAGGTCAAGAAGGCCCTTCTGCAGAAATAACACACATAATGTTGCCTTCCATTAATACTGCTCCAGATTGAGTGTATGAATGCCATTTACCAACATCAAATTACTGAACAATGTAATTGAGTAGAAGTTTTATTTGCAGCGCACCAAGGTTTTATTTACCTGACAACAGCCAGATGTATGTCTCGTTCCGCCTAGCTACACTCACATACATCTGGGACACCGCCGATAGAGAATGATTTCTCCAACCAATTTTATGGTCTGGCCAATCAGGACGCAGGGCTGGAGTTTCATATATGTGACGTAGTGGAGACGCGACCATGACGTGAGACTGTTTTGATAGCAATGGCGGCTCGTCGAGGAAGCAAGCGTTAGCATTAATGCTGCTATTTCTTCCGTGTTGTCCAATCTACCTAATATTGTTTCATTAAAAGAACATCAGAGAACGCCTCTGAAGGCTTTTGTTGGTGGAAACGATGTTTTCGCCCTTCTCCCGACCGGATTTGGCAAGTTTTGTTTTCCGGGGCCAGCGGACGTGCAGACGCGGACGCGCCCCGGAGCGGTTAGCGGTTAGCGCTAACCATGTTAGGAGGCCTTTAGTCCTCAACGCGGTCGGCCCGGAATCGACTCCGACCCGCGGCGCTTTGCCGCCTGTCTTCCCCCCTGTTCCTGTCAGCTCACTGTCAATAAAACGCGTGCCACTAGAGCCGCAAACACATTATTATTATTATTTTATTTTTTTTCCTGCGTCGCTATCATTAGCGTCACGGGTTAGCTTCGGTGTGAGTGGTTGAAATAGCACGTCAATAAAGATGACAGACAAGTGGCTTATCCAATCATATGCAAGAATTTTTGATAAGGCCCAGCCTTCTGTAAATGCAATTCCTATGGCGGAGTCCCAGATGTATGTGAGTGGAGCTAGGCGGAGCGACATACAGCTGGCTGTTGTCAGGTTAAGGTTTTATAGGTGTAACTTGTAAAACTACCAATAATCACGCTTTCACACTGCTGTTCTCATACCATGTCCATTCTAAGGCTCTGAGAATGTGTCTGTTTTTAGCTGGCTCATGAGATGCTATTTCATATATTTTTCACTTAAATCACTGTGTAGTTTTAATCTTAAATGTCACTATATTTCTGTTCTGAACTTCTGTCCACAGCGAGTTTTGCTTACCTGCTGGCAAAGTGTTAATGCTCCTCTGTACATAACCTTCCTAGCTCTGAGGTCTTCAAATTTAGAAATCTGGTTCTGGATCAAGCTCTGAAAATTAGAGGAAATTATATTTTAAAATACTCTGTTCCCTCCAATACGTGGAATGAGGTGATGACATCAAATATGACTTGCAATAGCTAACTTCTGAAGAAGAATTTATGATTGGTCTATCTGTGGGTTCATACCTGATATATTTTGCTTCTTCATTGCTCTGTTTGTTGTTGGTTTGCAGAAAGCACAAAAGGTAGTGAGCACTTAGGATCATAGTGAAACATATTGAATTAAGTGGACTGCCTTTACAAATGTATTCAAGCAAAAGGCTAACTGTGCATTGCAAGTGCAACATGCACTCACGGGTCACTTTATTAGGTACACCATGAAAGCCCCAGGCTAAACCCCCTATTGCCTTCAGAATAGCCCTGATACCCAATGGTACCAAAAGGTGTCAGAAACATTCCTTAAATATTTGGTCCGTATGAACTTAATAAGATCATGCAATTTGAAAATTTTCTGGTGACACAAGTTCATCATGTCAGCAACAAGACGTAGGTAGGATTTGGCGCTTAAATGATGCTCAGTTGGAACATGAGAGCACAAAGTGTGCCATGAACCATGAGAGTGGGTGAGTCACAGTTTATGTCAACAAGAAATTGAACAGGTGTGCCTAAATAAATGGCTGGTAAGTGTAGTACAGACTGATGGATTTCATGCTTTGGGACTCTATCAGGAGAAAGTCTACATTACTAAAGAATGTATAAACACTTTTAAAACAATAGTAAGGAGGGATGCAGCATCAGTACATCAGAGAAGAAATACCAGGTTCTATATATCGGTTAAAAATTTGCATCAATTTAAAAAAAATTAAATTTACCCAGACAAAAGAGGGCCTGAGGCTCAAGCCTTTCCCATATTTCAAAAGTTTGGGCAGTCATTCACTTATCAAAAAATATAACGCTTTAAATCTCTAACAGAAGATTGAGGTCTCAACCATGAAGGGTAATTGTCATTTCACTCTATTGTTAAAATATCCAAACAAACTGTCAAGTTGAATTTGTTACCATCTATACATCCCTGTTACAATTAGGCCATCCTTGAACTCTGTGTTATGCTGGCCCTTTAAATGACCTGGCGTGCATTCACCCCTAAGAGTGGGGGACACATGCAAAGGACCGCTTGACAGGGTCTTCTTGTGTCCAGGCTCAGCTGAGTGCACTGTGCTGGAAAAGGACTTGGACCCTGAGGAATTCAGTCAAGTGCAGCAGTTAAGTAAAAACAACTGTGGAGAAGTAAGACAGTGAGTTTAGGTGATTTTAGTGAACTTTAGGTGGGCTGGGTGCCTCATGGTGATTACATGTCACCTTGCTTTTCCAAAGTCATCAGCAATCTCAGTTAAACACTAGTCTGTGTTGGAAATCTGACCATACAAAGTTTTTCCCACTGCACTGCATCGAAGGAAAAAGAATGTTTGTGAAACTTTTTGGACATGTATTCCTTATGAAGTGAAATAAAAGTTTCTACAGCCTACTAGACTTTGACATTTAGGTTGGGGCTGCCTCATTCCTCCATGTCTTCTTCTCTCAGTAACTGACCTGACACTCATTTAACCCCCTTCATGTTGAAGAAATGTCACTGTCCATTCAAGCCACACACACACAACACACGCACACACACACACACACACACACACACACACACACACACACACACACACGGGATATTTATGCATGAAGCGCCTGCAGACGTTCCCCACCTACGCGCAGCTGTCTGCCACCTGCTGTTGGGGTAGACATTTTAAATCACTTAGCTTGCATTTAGCACATCTTTAAGTCTGTGGACTTCGTCTCTTAGACAACTCACTCTTGCATTTGAGATACACTGTAAAAGATGGATGCACACTCACTGTTTATTTATCCGTTATGTTTCCCAATCATGCATTTAAAATAGATTTTCAATAGCAGCTTAGCAGTATGTATTTACAACTTATGGCTATATATCTGCTTCACCCCTGATTACAGAGGTGACATTTTGATCTTTACCATACTGTATTAATAATTAGCCTCATTAGAGTGGTTAGCATTATTAACCGTGTGCATCTTCCATGTAAAGTAGACTTTTAAATGCCAACATTTATTTATCCAGTTCTATGATAGACAGCCATGAGGTTTCAAAGGATGAAACAGAGCAACTTTTCTTTAATATGTTCAGCTTCCTCTTATTCGCTGGATTCTTACTCTCTGTGGTGAAAAATCGGAATCAACATTTGGCATTTCTCTATAGAATTTACAGCATGATACTCATGATTCTTTTTTAATACTGGACTCTGCTTTACTTAGGAACAACCTCTGTGCCAAAGAGTGTTGTCAGTGTGCCCTGGTGTCTCTTAGGTTGGTTTTTTGAGTTCCCTGATTAGGGGGAAAAAAGTTTAATATTTAGCTTTTTACCAGTCTGGCAATATTGGCCATCACCAGTTAATTCAATTCAATTCAATTTTATTTATATAGCGCCAATTCATGAAACATGTCATCTCAAGGCACTTTACAAAGTCAAGTTCAATCATATTATACAGATTGGGTCAGATTATACAGATTGGTCAAAAATTTTCCTATATAAGGAAACCAGTTGATTGCATCAAAGTCCCGACAAGCAACATTCACTCCTGGGGAAGCGTAGAGCCACAGGGAGAGTCGTCTGCATTGTCCATGGCTTTGCTGCAATCCCTCATACTGAGCAAGCATGAAGCGACAGTGGAAAGAAAAACCACCCATTAACGGGAAGGAAAACCTCCGGCAGAACCGGGCTCAGTATGAACGGTCATCTGCCTCGACCGACTGGGGGTTACAGAAGACAGAGCAGAGACACAACAAGAGAGACAAAAAAGCACAGAAGCACACATTGATCCAGTAATCTGTTCTACATTAGATGGTAATAGCGGGTGAGCCGTCTTCTCTGGATGATGTCTCAGTTAACAGAACGCCAGACCAGGTGTACCTACTATGAAGATAAAAGAGAGAGAACAGAAAGTTAAAGCAGAAATGACAACACGTAATGCATAATTGAAGAACAGTAGAACTCTATAGAGTGAGAAAATTAGATCCTGATGTCCTCCAATAGCCTAAGCCTATATAGGTAGCTCAGAGTAACATGAGCCACTCTAGTTATAAGCTTTGTCAAAAAGGAAGGTTTTAAGATTAGTCTTAAAAGTAGACAGGGTGTCTGCCTCACGGACCAAAACTGGGAGTTGGTTCCAACTGATTCCTTAGTGCATTTAGAGGTTTGAAGTTTTTTTTATTGTTATGCATTGGTGCAGCAATGCAGCCCTCACGAGAAAGACCTTATTCAGGTCATGTTTTATAGATAACACTTTTAGTCTATAATGCATAGAAATAAAACATTGTAAAGTGTTCCTCCAATAAATTCAGTGTTTGTCCAAATCCAGCCCAAGGACTTTTGACTTTCACATTTCACCCCTGAGTAATGCATTCCCGGTTGCTTTCTGGAATTGCCAATGAAGCACAAAAAGCTTGTATTAGAGCAGCCGATATTCTACTCAGCATTCAATTTTACATCTTTCCATATCTTGATTGCAATAGAGGATTATATTTTAAGACCACTTTCATACAATCTGTTTATGTGGATTGACACAGAAATAAAAATAAATAAATACAAAAAGCAAATTTATTAATTAGAGAAATATTTGTAACAATTTTCTTGGCCAGTATGATTTGCATATTTCAAAGACTGCACTGCTGATACTGACTTCAGTTTTTAAGAACCATAATTTTTAGGTATATCTCAATCAGGCGTTTCTGTCTTAATAGTGGTTTGAGTTATTAAAGAATCATAATTTGCCAGTACAGGACCCCAGTCCTATACGTCATTAAAACCAGTACTAAATATATGTAGTGACATAACACACAATATTTCTTCAGTATATAGAAGCATTGTGATTGTTTGCCTCTTTACTTACTCACTGCAGATGTTTTCAGCCTTTATTTTATTTGATTTGTGATGATTCTTAGGTAATACAAAAAACCTGACATGTTTTCATGTATTGTAGGCTGAGAGTAGGACCCAAGTGTAGACGTGAACTTGGATGAGCATGGTGAAAAGATTAATAATGAAAACAGAAAATGTACAAAACTTGTAATGAGGAGAAGAGAACATGGAGCACAGTCATGGGAGCTACCAGTAAAGAACAAAGAAAACCAGTGACCTTATATACAGAGAGAAGAGTGAAAAATGACAGTGGATCGAGTTGTGCCAATCAGGGGGATGTGGAACTGCTGAGGCAGAGGGCAAACAGTGAGAGTAGGGAAAAAGTCTAATTAACACAGAGGAGCAGAGGGCTGTTTGACAAAACTAAGATGGCAGATTAAGTGGGGATTTTCCAGATATATGTGTTGAATTAAGCTTTCACTCGGTTTCACAAAGGTAGCACAAAAGTTACCATGGCGATTTATTCTGTGCAGCTAACCTACTCCAGACCAGGCTAACAGCCAGGTTTAGTTAATCCTGGAGCCTTCTCTGTTTTTTCAGTGGTCACGCCGATCAGAAACCGATGTGTTTTGTCAGTGATTCCATTTTCTTATCTTTCTGTTTTGGTATTTGTCATCAGCCAAATGCCACTGATACATATTGGCATTCAGTCAAGTACTTATTTTTTATTATTTTAACCATAAACTTTATAAAATCCATGTTGGGATTTTCACTGTTCGATTATGTTTTTGAAGACAATTGTTGTTCTAAGTTTGACAGGTCTTTAATAGACTACTACATTTGTTGAGGGGAATAGAGAAATTGCTGAAGGAGATATTGTCAATACAGTTTGGAGTCACTAATCTGGAAAACCAGATTGATAATCTGTAGCACTCTCCGTTCTGCACATTTTCGATCTGGGTCTGCTCCCATTGAATCCTTTTGGGGAAAGGAGGGACATTCAGCAGAACTTTCCAAGCTGATTGGGCGAAACAACCGTTAGTGTACACCTACCAAAAGTTGGTTTTAGCCAGTCATGGTATCAAATGAAAATGTCTTGAGCAGCAAGTGCACATGAGAAACCACAACAATTTATCCTGGTCAAGGCGCGCTTATTTGGACAGTGAC
This sequence comes from Fundulus diaphanus, assembly GCA_037039145.1. Lineage (NCBI taxonomy): Eukaryota > Metazoa > Chordata > Actinopteri > Cyprinodontiformes > Fundulidae > Fundulus > Fundulus diaphanus. The sequence continues at coordinate 18,211,222 of CM073143.1, read as the reverse complement.
ACTCAAGGATTCTGACATAATAGGTGTGATAGTAGTAGCTATGCGTGCGCCCTCCTGTGCTGCCATGTTTATTTTTGTTCGGCTGTAAGCTCGGCAGCTCTTGCTTTTATCACAGCTGTATGTCCCACCTTAAACCATAGTACTGCAACGTGATTGGCCAACCCGTTTTGGGTCTGTCTCGAACAGTTGAGGCGGGAGCGGGACAAATCGATTTTCCTGTGTTTGTGAATGCAGGAATACTGTGAGAATTTAGTTTGCAGGGGAGGTTATGGAATTACAACCTTTTCTACGACCTATCAGATTTTTTGACTTTAGAGGGCGCTGTTTCACTGACTCCAGAACAAATGCAGAATACTCATTACACAAACTCTCAATCCTAAAAGGAAAAACTATACAAACCATAAGGCCCGGTGACTTAACAAATGTTTAGTTATTTGACATCTTTTATCATGAATAGGTAATTTTGTTTCATGTCATTTCATTGTTTTCTTTCTTGAGTATTTTGTGCTTCAACTGCTCATTAGCCTCCATCAAAAGATGTTGCTCGTTTGGTTTGAAGTATGGAGCACACAATTTATCCATTGTAGTATCAGTGAATCTGTGGTGGACCTGATGGTTTCTTGAAGAAAGTTGTGGACGTGCATTTTCTTGAATTACTTAAACCCAGATTGACTAGTCGCCCTTCCTGAGCCTGGTTTCGCCATTTTGAAACAAATAAAGCCAGGATGCTCTGATCACACTTGGTCAAGCCTAGCTTTATCTCATATCCTGGATTTCTAAATTCTGCTTTTGTGAAACAGCCCTCAGGACCAGAGACTAAAACAACTTAGAGTCAAGGGGAAAAAGACAACACAAGAGACCAAATGCACAGAGGAAAGAATGCAAGAAAGACACAAGAAATAAAAAGTTAAACACAAAGGAATGAACTGGTATGGTTAGACCCAAATAACAATAATGGTCACCGAGAAAGTAACTATACAGCGGAGAACCTTTCAAACATAAAGAAACAAGGAAATGATCAGAAAACCAAAACACCCAAGGCTCATCATCATTTAAGATAATATTCTATTAGACCAATCATTTTGTTTTTTAAATTATGGTACTTTTATTCTTATTGGAACACATCTTCCAATTTACTGAGATGTACCTATTGATAAGGGACCGGAGATCTAAAAATAATATCGATTACATGTGAACAAAGAAAATCCAACAAAAAAATAGCATATTTTCAGAGCAGCATGTGGTGTAGCAGTGGAACAGGCACCAAATATACAAAGGTGCTTTACATACAAATATGCAAAGGATGTACCCCATTGTGGTGTGGGTCCCTTCCTTGGGACCATTGCTGCATGTCTTTTGACTTTATTTACAATATCTGCACAATCCCTATTTGATTAATGCGAATAAAGGACACTCGTACCAGAAAATCTTAAAAAAACAATTACATTTTCTTTATAATCTATAGTAGAATAGTTATTTCTTGGCACACATCAAACATGCAGACCCCCTTCCCAAGGACTTCCATTGAAGGTAAATTTGAGCTGTAATGTAATATTTGTGTGAAGAAAAACTAATTTCTTCTTACATGATGAGTTGTTTAATCCTCTGTTGCATTACATTGAAATGACTGTTGTCATTTCAGCTTTTAACTTTTTGTTCTCTCTCTTTTTTCTTCATAGTAGGTACACCTGGTCTGACGTTCTGTTGACTGTGAAATCATCCAGGGAGGACAGATCACCGACTATTACCATCTAATGTAGAACAGATTACTAGATCAATGTGTGCTTCTGTGCTTTTTTGTCTCTCTTGTTGTGTCTCTGCTCTGTCTTCTGTAACCCCAGTCGGTCGAGGCAGATGACCGTTCATACTGAGCCCGGTTCTGCCGGAGGTTTTTTTTTCCCGTTAATGGGTGGTTTTTCTTCCCACTGTCGCTTCATGCTTGCTCAGTATGAGGGATTGCAGCAAAGCCATGTACAATGCAGACGACTCTCCCTGTGGCTCTACGGTTCCCCAGGAGTGAATGCTGCTTGTCGGGACTTTGATGCAATCAACTGGTTTCCTTATATAGGACATTTTGACCAATCTGTATAATCTGACCCAATCTGTATAATATGATTGAACTTGATTTTGTAAAGTGCCTTGAGATGACATGTTTCATGATTTGGCGCTATATAAATAAAATTGAATTGAATTGAATTGAATTGTTCGTTTTTGCTTTGATATTGTAGTGTAATGCAATTAGCCTTCCCACTGTAAAAGGTCATTTATTATTCATGTTAGAAGGGGTGGTGACGTTGCACCCATGTGTCTCTGTGAGAGAAGTCACTGGCAAAAAAACTAAGGGAACACAGAATGAGTGGCAGCTCTGTCGATGACCTAATCCTGGAAAGAAATGCAGTCAAAAATCCAACATGTTTTAAGACAGATCGAACACTCAGAAGGATACAACTAAGACATTTGCTGTAATTTGATCAATCTTCTTGTTGTGCTGTTCACTGCAGCCCTTCTTGTTCTCAAAGCAGATGTTATAAGCAGTAGCTTGTGTTAACATCAGTGGAGAAATATTCCATTTTGTATATCTTCTTAGAACTTTTGTTCTTCCTCTTGATTCCTTTTCTTGTTTAATTTAACAGTAACTGTCTTTGAGTCTTCTTTACTGTGGTAAATTGTCTGTACAGAAGATGTGCGGAGGCTAGTGTGATTTGGTCCCACTGACTGGTCACTTGTTAGTCCATTTAAGCTAAAAATGTTTATTTACGGTCACCATCAAATCCTTAATATAAAAGAAATCAATGTCAAATAAAAAAAATGCAAGGGGATAAATAGCTTTAGAGAAATAATTTAGGGTATTTTGTATGCTCTTTGTAAAATTACTAGAAAACATGAGTTTCTGTTTTATCATTACCCAGATTTTCCTATTGGAATACGCATTTAGGACTTTTTCAATTATTCATTATGTTATTTATTTATTGGTCATTCTTTGGTTCTCACACTTCAGGAGAAAATAGATTTACTCTTTAAGTATTTTAGATGTGTGTTTATGAATGCATTAGGGTTTGTCATAGTTTACTGATGGCATTATAATCGGCCATTACAGGATCACTCTCCATTTATCTCACCGTCCCATCTGTGCCATTGCTCTCCCTATGGCTTTTATCATACCTCTGATGCGTCTTTGGGGATTATAGATGCCCCCGGGTTCTTTTCACCCTAGGTCAGTGTTGCCTCATTATGCCTCATCCTTTGTCTAGTTGGTGTGTGTGTGTCTTAGAGTGTGTGTTTCTCGATCGTTTCCTTTGTTTACCGAGTATTCTGCACACCGGTTAGTTTCACTTTACACACGTACACACATACAAGCACTGAGCACAAGCACTTCCCTGTCACTTTGACTAATAGCATTGTTGTGAAAAGAAATTGAGCTCTGTCACAGTGATTAGCTTACATACTGTAAATGTCCTGCATATAGTATCAGCTTTAAAAAAGCGGTGTTTTAATAAACAACCTCAAACTCAGGGTTTTTTTTACTTGGATATCATATTTTCCACCTTTACAATGAAGGCAGCAGCTCAGTTATATTAATAAAAAACTTATAGAAACACAATTTACCCTTAAAAGTATAGGTCATATAAATTCCATTGAACACAAATGTGATAGATTGCAGTGATTTCAACAGAGCTTTAAACTGAGTCAGTGTCTCCAAAGCCGTATGCTGAAAATCAGTTTGTAGTTGCTTCCAAGTATAGTGAGATGAGAACTGGAATAATTTCTTGCCTAGTTCACTTCCAACTTAAGGAAAGAAAAGTTGCAGAACATCCACTGACCTGAGACTGTGGCATCCATTTTTCTTTGTTAAAATGCAAGACACGTAAGTTGGGGTGATGCTTAAAATGGTTTCTTAAACAATTAAATGGCAATGACTAAGGCAACAGACACACAAGAACATCCAGTTAACTTTAATATACAGTGTAACGTTGTAAGGGGGCCAAAGTTAGTAATCAATCTCAGTGTACCATTGGTACACACTATTGAGCATCTGCAGATAGTGAACCGAATCATTTATATAGAGTACCATGTTAAATTACAGGTAAAAAAAATAATTCCATGAATTTTAGCAGTAAAAGAAAAGGTATACTTGTTATGAAGTAAAATCCCAATAGAAGCTTTAGTTTTGTCAAAATACACTGAATAAGTTGCATAAAAGTCAAGGGGTCCCTTCTGGGGTCTTTCTGCATGAAGCTTGCATGTTGTCCTGTTCATATATGACTTCTTTTCAAGTACTCCACCTTCCCCCTACAGTCTAAAAACATGGGCATTAACTGAATTGATCTCTGGAAATTGCCCATTCTGAGTGTGTGCATTGATTCAGTGTATCTCTGTATTGCCCTGAGATGGACTGGTAATCTTACCAGGATGTGCCCCACATTTCACCCATAAAATTACTGCTGGAGATGGGCAACACCCTCACCTCCCACCTCTAAGAACGCTTAAACAGAGGCTGAATAACAAACAAGTTGACTCTATTTACTAACTGGGTGACTTCGCAAGATTTTATTTTGGGCTAGCAGAATAAAGGGGACTGGATACACTTTTCGACATATATCTGGTTAAAATCTTTAAAAATCAGTTTGGTTCCACCATAATTCCTTAACTGGATTAGAAAAGTGTACCAAAGTCAAATAAAGGTCATGCAGAGGTCACATGAGTGTGTCTTTTAGTAAAAGATGGCTGCAACAACCTTTTTGATAACTAAATTTCATTAAATGTGTGTTATTTTTTTTAAATGAGTCTGTTAGTCATCAGTGTGGGGAGAACATGGTGGTCTTGCCATGCACTTATTTAATTTTTCTGCATAGATTTGTCCAGTATCTGATGGAAATTGTTGTATTATGCAACGTTTCACCCTCAGGGCAAAGTCTCTACAACAGGATTGTAACGGTAGAGAAACTGGGCCAAGCACTAAGAGAATCAGAGTGTGTTTTACGTAGCTATTTGGATGATTTAGCTATGTCTCTTCGCATTATAAATACACATCCCCCACACACCCTGTAGCGTCTTTGTCCAATCTGCACTGCTGTCTTTTTCTTGTCCTCTCTCTTTCTACTGCCTCACCACCCAGCCTCACTTTAACCGTGAGTTACACACATAATCCCTCCCCCAAATAATTATGTCACCACCGCCTTTGTGTTCCTCTGTCCCTAATTCTGAGGTTTCCCAAAATACTGGCTTTACATTCTGCTAGGTCTTCCTTCCTGTCTTTCCTGTGTTGTTGCCTCCAGCCTTTTGCATACCCCAACCCCCCTGTTTCTAGTGAGACTGCAAAGAGGAAACAAAGAGGAAGAGGACAGTAGAGCCTCTACTCAATCAGAGTTGAGGTAGCAGTTAGTGGTCTCACCTTCCAGTTTAATTTGACCAAAGAGGAAATTTATGCATCTGATTCCTAAATATCTTTTTGAATTCCTTGCTTTTCCTGACTCACATTAGTCCAATGTCTATTTTTGACCTATTTCAGTTCAAATACAAAAATTCAGTGTTAATGGATAGATTGATGGATAATAAATAATGGATGGATGGATGGATATAAATATGAATGTGTGGACTGATGAATGGATGGATACAACATTTAGACAACAGGACAGATAATGATATTATAAAATTCAAATAAATACTCTTAATGCATACTTTTCTTTTTCAGTTATCCTCCTGAGCTGGAACAGGGTGTTTGTTAAAATTCCCCACCATTCCAGACTCTTCGAGATTGTGCAGAAACCTTGTTGGCTCTCTGATCAGTAAAAGATAAATGACTTAATGGAAGTTTGGAGTACTGGTTGGAAGCTATGGTTTGGCTTTGTTTGTAAGTGCTTCTATTTGAGCATGTGCAGTCACTGTGTGCATCCTTTCACTGAATGGGCTCTCCATAATTCAGATGCTATTCTTTTTAGCTCTAGACCACAGAGAAGAAAGAACAGAGTGAACCAAAAAAGTTGTTTTGTGGTTTTATAACTCCTTTTATAGGTATAAACTAGTCTTACCCCCCAGTGAATTTATTTTATTATCTAACTGATTGTGAAATGATTTACATATCCAAACCTTATAAGACGAAAAAACATCTCTCTCACAGGCACAGGTTTTTTTCTTTTATTGTTTGCGTTACCCTAATTTTTTCTAGTTGGACAGCTCAAATTCGAACCGTTTTCTCCTTCAGTTTCCCACTCTTCTTTGCACTGCCTGGTGCAGACAAATCACATGAGCAAGGCAATTTCAGTGAGCCAGTCACATGCTTCCTAATTCAAATAAGCTGTGGTAATTCACCCTTTCACTCATTATTTCTCCTCAATGTGAGGGCATCAACTATTGTGCATGTTTTCATGACAAATACCGGGGGGCACCTTTGGGCTTTCCCCAATTTATTCTCCTTATTCAAATAATCTGAGAGACTCTCCAACCCAACCCCCTCTCCCTGACAATCATATTATCCACATGAGCCCCACATCTTCCTCTCACTTGCTGTGCTCATGTCGCTCACACTTAGGTTATGCTTTCCAATTTCATCATTCAAAACCTTCATCTTTCATCATTCTGAACCCAATCCAGACCCAGACACATGATGAGACGGGGAGCTTCTTTTTCTGTCTTTTTGTCTCACCTTCATACACCATGACATCCATCTGCCAGAGCATAGCAGTTGCCACAGTCACTGTCTAATCGCTTAAACTGGGGCGCCAAATTGGAGACAGATTATACAGTTTTGTTGTGGGATGCTGGAGCAAATATGAAAACTGTTAAAATATTCTAAAACCTTTATTTTCTCGGGTACACAAGTATCACCCACAATGCCATTAGTTGCACTAGAAGTTGATCAGACAAAGGTAACTCCCACTTTGGTCTTCATTAGCATGTGTAACCTTAGAGCAGCTACCTGAATACGTGTACAACTTTTCATGGACACCCACTCAGACCTTTTTGCTGTGTAAACATCTTGTAATTATGCCACACACACACACCTTCGAAGTTTTCAGAATTTAGGATAGGATTTCCATCTGAGTAATACCTTGACTGGTCTCTGCCCGCCTTATTGCTTGCTAGCAAATACAGCTCGCACACAGCTTCCTTGTTATTCAGAATTTCATAATATGGCATCCCTTAACTCTGTTCAACTTCAACTCAAGCTACAATATGCCAATTGTGTTGCCATTCAGAGTTAAACATTTAAAGGACAATTCTCTGTGGCTTATTGTTCTGTGACTCTGGCTCAATGGCAAGAGTAGTTGTCTTACAATCTGCAAGACATTTGCAAATCTGCAAACCGTCTTGTCTGCTGGCAGTGGTCTGAGGGTCCGATGGCGCCAAGGTATAGCAGCCTCGCTTCTGTCAGTCTTCCACAGGGCAGCTATGTATATAATGTAGCTCACCACCGTCAGGGTGTGAATGGGTGAATGACTGAATGTAGTGTAAAGAGCTTTGGTGTCGTTGGACTTGATAAAGCTCTATACAAGTACAGGGCATTTACCATCTGAAAGTTGTGGGTTTAGTTTGAGCTTCTTCCTGCCTCATTGTCAATGTACCCCCAGGTAAGGCACTCAACCCCCAGTTGCTTATAGATCTACATGACATTTAGACAGTGTGTCTTATGGTTTGGAGTTCGCAACCTCCTGATCTTAACAATAGCACCTCTTGTTGCAGCCATCTTCCCATTGTCTCTGCTAAAATAAACAACATAAAAGCAAATTAAGGGCAAAGCATCTATCATTTATTTATGAAAGACGTAGCATTCCCAAAACTTTGTTTGGATCAATTCTCTGTCTTTCCAAGTTTGCAGATTTTCACCTCAATACACCCTTAAATTACATTTTTATATAGAAGGAAGGTGAAAAAAGATTAAAAATAAAGTTTAATTTTTGTTAAAGTCCAATAAATGCAAAAGCTGTACTTGACAGAATGGTTGAGATTATATAAATTGGTGCTGGTTTCAGTGTTATGGGTGATTCTTTCTGGTTGCACTTTACCTGCCACTTTGAAGAATCAGAAATAATCCAGCAGACTCTTTTTATTCCTGCATTCTAATCGCAGCACTTGGGATGCAGGCGACATGACATCACAGACAAAGAGCAGATGGCTCAGCATCACAAGGATTTCAGACAAGCTAAAAAGGAAGAGGAAGTGTAAAAAAAAAAAGCTTGAGCCTGAAGAAGCCCATCTGCTCACAGATGGATGGTGAATTCATTTGAGACTGTTATAGTCTTGTTACTATTTTGGTCGCTACACTCTGTGTTTCGCAGAAGGTGGGATGAGGGTTAATAGAGAGATGAGGAGAGAATTGTATGCAAGAGGAGGTTTCTGTTTTCCAACTGGTGACAGGCTCCCAGAATGCATGAGGCTTTGTTACCAGTGCTGCCACTGACACAATCATCTGCTTTGATGTGTTTTACTCCTAAATAATCATTAGTAACTCCGCAGAGAGAGCTTTTTTTGGCATCCTAGAGTACTAGTTTGATAAGTAGCAATAACTTATTTTGGAAAATGTTCAATAGAACAGTGTTTTTATTTTACTTTAAATTTGAACTCAAACTGAATGCAGTTCTCCCTGATGACACTGAATGTTGCTTGCAGAACAGAAGGAGAGATGTAAACTGAGATTTCTTTATGAAGACAAAAAGTTGTGACATCCACAATTGAAGGTAAGAGCTAGATGACGTGTGTGTGTGTGTGTGTGTGTGTGTGCGTGTGCGTGTGTGTGTGTGTGTGAGTTGTGTGTGCGTGCGTGCGTGCGTGCGTGCGCGTGTGTCTACGTGGCTGTGATTCAGGCTTTACACCAGCATACTCGTGATTATCAGGACCGGTTACTCTTCGTATAAAACTTCAAATAAACCCAAGATCTTTACCCTAATCATCCGAAGTGAAATGTTATGCTAAATTATTTCTGCACCCCATTTCTGTTGTCACCATGTGGGAGCCTGCTGCAGGCAGGGAGTTTGATTAGCTGAAATGAGAGGAACAAACCTCCAGATTAATGCGTTTTGGCACTTCTAACATCTCTCCCTGAAATACAGCTGAAGCAAAAGCATATATGTTGTCTTTGATTTATAAGAGTAATCATTTTGTCAGCTGACATGCTTAATCAGAATCTGGATTCTGGAGGAATTTAAATAAACATTTGAGGAACTTAACTAAACATTCCGAGGAAAAGAAGATGTATCAATAAATATATTTCCATGTTATTTATTACTTTAATAACTTCTTTTTAAGACTGGGTTCATTTGGCCTATGGCTGTTGGTCGGGGCAGTTTGCAACAAGGAAAAAATGGACAAATGGCCATTTTTCAGTTGCCATGAATAATGATGATGAGTATATGCTTGATCTAAAAGCAAACAATTCCACATTAAGAGATTTGTGGAATGAATCATATAACATTGATCCATCTGAGTGGCTCCCCTCTTTACAACCTGGAACCAAAGTTTAAAGCAGTATGAAAAGTAATCTTGCTGGATAAACTGGCTCAACTCTACACCATGTTACACAGAGGCAAAACAAGTGTAAGCTTACTGCAAAATTAGACAGTGAACTAACCAAAAAAGTCAGAGTGAATTAAAACAGTTCTGCAGCTAAATTTCAGCCAAGTGATTTAGGCTTGATGAATCTGATTGGGATCCTTCGTTGATCTTCTGGGTCTCTCAGTCCATTCAGTTGTCTTCGTCTTTTCTCTCTTCATAGTAGATACAACTGGTCTGGCATTCTGTAAGCCGTGACACCATCCGGGGAGGGGCAGATCTTCTGCCATTAACACATAAAGGATTCTTGGATCAATGTGTGCTTCTGTGCTTTTGTGTCCCTGCTTTGTCTTCTCTAACCCCCCGTCGGTTGAGGCAAATGACCGTTCACACTGAGACCTGGTTCTGCTGGAGGTTTTCCTTCCTGTTAAAGGGTAGTTTTCCTCTCCACTGTCACTTCATGCATGCTCAGTATGAGGGATTGCTGCAAAGCCACGGACAATGCAGACGACTGTCCCTGTGGCTCTACGCTCTTTTAGGAGGAGTGAATGCTGCTTGTCAAGACTCTGCCGGGTTTTCTTAGATAGGAAACTTTTTGACCAATCTGTCTGGATGATTTGATTGAATTTGACTTTGTAAAGTGCCTTGAGATGACGTGTTGTGAATTGCCGCTATATAAACAAAACTGAATTGAATTGAAATTGAATTTAATCAAGTCTGATACTTCATCAACCAGCGCAGAGAAAAGGTGCAAGCCCTGGATTTTTGAAAAGCAGGGCTTTTGTTATTAGATAAGCATTTATAAAATTAGATTCTATTTTTCATACTCTATTGTCTACAGTTTGAGAGGAAATTTAGCACCAAGGCAAAGACTGCCTAAAGAAGAGACAGAAAACACTGCAATTATTACAAAAGCTTAATGAGTTCTCAACTAGTAGAAAAAGATATATAATTTAAAGAGATGTGTTGTATGTGCTTTCACAGTTATCAAAATAAACAGGTCATCATAGCAGTCTCTTGGACATATAAACAAACAACAATCCAATGAAAATCTGCAGGGTAAAACATTGTTTCAGCGCAATCAATGTCACATTAAAAGCCATCTTTACAATAGTCTTGGTCAGAAGGAAAAATAGAGTAGAGGAGAAATAGGCCTTAATGTCCCTCAGTGAGAAAATTCAGGTGTAGCACTAACACAGTGAAAGGCAAATGGAAGCGTTCAGATACACATACAGGAGAAGAAAATACTGTACAGTAAGGGTAAATTTACAAGATAAGAAACAAATCCTGTACAGTTATCAAAAAAGCATACTCAGATTAAGCAAATGTGCAATTTGATTAAGGTAATAAAAATGTGCATGCATATTATGCATAAAAAAAACAACAACAGACAATGTAGAAGAATGGGAAACAGTTCAAAAACAGCAAAGATCTAAACACCTATTGATTTTGTAGGGAGCAGTGATGGTTATAAAGTCTAACAGCTGCTGGGAGGAAGGATCTGCAACAATGCTCCTTTGTACATTTAAGATGCAGCAGTCTGTCACTGAAGGGGCTCTTCAGCTCTGCAACAGCTTCACTCATGGGGTGGGTGACACTTTTCAACAGTGCTGGTATTTTATCTGGAGTCCTTCTGTCTCCCACCACCTGCACGGGTCTAGAGGGCAACCCAGGACAGAGCTGGCCATCTTAATGAGCTTATCCAACCGCTTTCTCTCAGCTGTAGATAAGCTGCTGCTCCAGCATACAACACTCTAGAAGATGGCTGATGCCAGTACAGAGTCAAAAACGGTCTTTAACAGCGCCCCCTGCAGTCCAAAAGACCTCAGTCTCCTTGGTAGTTGGAGTCTGCTCTGACCCTTCCTGTAAAGTGCACCAGTGTTGTATTATAAGAGTCCACTATCTCAATGTCAGTTCTCTGGATGTTTACTAGTGTCAGTGTGATGGGTCTGCACCTGCTGTATTGAGCAGGAGATGGTCCCGCTGGCACCAGTCCAAAAGGTCTTGAGTCCACTGTCTTTACGCTGAGTCGTTTTACAAGAAAACAAAAAGGTAGAACACATCCTTTCTTCCACTGTTTTGCACTTTCTTTTGTATTGCAAAAGATTTCTGCAAATAAAATACAGGTGTATACACACTGCGCTCCAAATCTTGTTGCTGTTTTCTTTTCAGTTTCAGTTTGTCTGCCACAGAAAGAAATATCATCGCTGATTCTTTATCATAAGAGATTAAAGTTTTTGAGTGAAGTTCTGTTGCCATCTTAGTTGGCAGATGCTTTGCATTTAAATTCTAAAAATAATTTACATTTAAAATGCTCTTTAAAGTTCTTATGTAGAGGCCCAAGACATCGTAAACTCAAAATCAGACATACATACTCTGCTAGAACATCTGGATAAATCCTTGGGCTCTGTGAAGCAATAAATACATGTGATACTTTTATAATGTTGTTACATCATGTCGTTTTATACATAATATTTGATTTCTTAGAGAAGAATTGCTCAAGTAAATGTTACCATCAGTGAACGTGAAAGGTTCACTAAATTACAGAATGATTACCCCACCCTCTGTGCACCTCTGATTCTAAAGCAAATCATCCCCTATATATTGCTTGTGTGCATCCTGAGTCGATGTCTGTCTCAAAAAAACAATTATTCACCACAGTAACATGCAATGACAATAAACGATTCTTGATTCTCTTCCCCCTACAGTCTCTCATATTCTTGGGCTGTGTGGCAGCGGCAGGACTCGGCCTTAACCTTCTATGTTTGGCCATCTACCTGAGCTGTCTGTGCTGCTGTCGCAAAGAGGAAGACGAGGAAACCAAGAAGCCCAACTCGTGCTGTGTCACCTGGTCGGCTGTTGCAGCAGGTCTTATTACATGGTGAGAAAATCTGAGCTGAACAAACAGCTTTGAGCAACAGCATTTGTTGTCTTTGCGTGTCTCGATTGTTTGTCCGTCAACATGAACTTTTGTGCTCAGAGGATCGGCAGGTTAGACTGTGTGTGTGTGTCTGAAGGCGTAACTGAAACACCATTCATTCATTGATTCTTTCTAACTGTCCTTATGCTACGCGAAGTCCTTTGCTTTATTCTGACTCATTTTTTTTAGTTTTCTATTTTTAATTTCGCAAATGCTCAAACTTCGCGTCTACAATGAGACCGTCAGCATCCTTTCTTTTCTTTTGATGAACTCAGTCTTTGATCTGCTTCTGGAAATTCTCTTTGAACTGCAAGAAATGGTGGATAACATTTCTCTGATAACCCTTACGCTTTGAACGTTTTCATAAGAGCTGGTTTTAAAAAGGTCACACAGAACACACTGAAGAATGGAAGTGTGGACTTTTGTTTCATGGCATTTACGAATTAGCAGACTGTAATATTAGGGCTCCAGTATAGCCCCAATAATTTTTCATCTAACTCTGTGGTGTAAGAAATATCCCATTGACTCTCTGACCATCCATCTTTAATCTTTTATATTAGTGAAAGTTGTAGAGGGAACTGATGTGTTGTTAGGATTGTGGAGATGCGGGTGTTTAATTGTGCTTTCCGTACTGCGAGGTGCAGGTGTACTCCTTTCAAACTCCATGAGTAATTTAATGAGTTCAAAAGGTTTTATTTCATTGTCGGCAAAAACAATGACTGAGAATCCCGCCCACCCCATAATTGGACAGCCTTAAAAAAAAGTACTAAATGTTGAATTTGAAAGTTCATTGTTCAAGTGTTTTTCCACAGATTCAGTTTTAGAGAATCGCTACTGTAGGTGGATTTTGTTTTTGCTGGAGGCAGCAAGTCTTTGGTGAAACAGAAGCTATGCTGGAATCCAGAGGCAATGGCCTAACTGGTATTTCCCAAACAAATTTATGAAACCAGGATGACAGCATGTACTTGATGAGACGTTGAGCAGGTCTTCTGATCCAACTTCAGTTTTCTGTTTGTTATATTTACAGTATAGAAGCACTGACTTAGGTTTCTCTTAAACATGGAGTCTAATGCTTGTAACAAAGTTAAAGGAACACATGGGCTGATTGAGCATTGCACCCGAATCAGCAGATCAGGTCTGATGATAAGATGGGAGTGCACAAAGTAGATAATTTGATTTGTTGCCAGGATAGTGAAGACTGAACCTTGTGACAGACATCAACTGGTGGAAGATATTAAATTAAAACCCAAGAAATATGAGCAGTGTGTGTTTTTTAAATGGTAAGTGGACTGAATTTATGTAGCACTTTAGTAGTCATACCGACAACTCAAAGCATTTTACAATGAAGCCACATTCACCCACTTTCACTCTCTAAGGTGCACACATTTATACTCCAATAAATGCAGCTCAGTGTTTAAGTGTTTTCTCCAAAGGAGAGGGAAGATGGAGTTTAACACACAACCTTCCGATTGCAAGTCAACTACTCTAACCACTGAGACACAGTTGCCTCATTTATAAACTCACAGTAGTGTGTGGTTGTGTAAACTCCACAAAAACTCTCAACTTTTGGCTGAATAGAAAAATCTATGGCCCTTTGTTGGTCTTCATACTTGACCAATAGGAAATTAATAAATCTGAATTAAATAAACTGCTTTGTAAGACTTTCTGCCTAATGAAGTTCACTGTTAAACTCAAACTCAAGAACCAAGACCCATTACTTATAAAACTTCTATATGTTTTTTTGTAGCAGAGACTGAATAGAACATAGATCAACATTACTGAAGAATGTTTTGTATTGTCATTTTTCAAAATATTCAGTACTTGAACATAAATCAGCTTGACACATTAATAGATTAGCAGCTTAAATAACTGCTCTAAAACATAAAGGGAACACTTGGAGTTACATTGAGTTGTTTAAGTATTTTTTGAGCAGCATATATATAAAGAAAAGATATGTGTATGAGTGTGTGTGTGTATATATATATATATATATATATATATATATATATACACATACACAATGTACATACACCACATACAGTTAGCTTAGCAGTCGAGAACTCAAAATTCTGAAAAAAAATAGGCAGTTTTGTAGAGAAAGAATGTAAAGAAAGCAGAGCTGCAGTCATCGTCACAGAGCTGCGTTGGCTGTCGGTCAGAATATGAGGAAGCGCCTCGCACCAGGACCAACTTGCGTGCCAGAATACTCATAAAATAAAACAACAAAAAAAGGATTTTGATGAATAAAGAATATTAAGGAAACTATGTCAAAGAAAAGAAAATGCACACAAACAAACACTGCAGAACGGAGGCCAGAATGGTGATTCTCACACAGCTTTTTGAGAAGTTTGCCAAAATTTGTTTTTAGTTTCACATGGAGCAGAGCAAGATGTGAAGCAACACTGTAAAAGAGGGTTGCACAAGAAAGTATAGCTGAAAAAGCCCCCTGCCGATCTGTGCACTCAATGTTACTTAACCCCAAAGATACCTTCCAGAGAGAGAGATAAACAGCAGCAGAGATTAACCTTAATAAAATGTAACACTGAAGTTTAATAATGTTTTTCTGATTAGCTATAAGTGGTAAACCTTTAAAGCGTGTAAAGTTTTTTTTCTGCTAAACTTAAAACAACTTCATAAACTGTTTTACTAAATATCAAAAAAGTTAAATAATGTTTTTATAAACTCGTGCTAACTCGGTGTGTACTAACAGGCAAAGCAGAGATTGAATAATGTAGTTTGTGTTAAATTAAAACGTTTGGCTATTAAAACCTAATAATGAACATTCCTGTATTCCTAAAGATTCGTTGTTTTTTAACATAATCTAACATTTACCTCAGTCTCACATTTTTATTCAGTGGTTTTTGCCTTTAAAGATTTCAAAGTGTCTGCTGTTCACGCCAAGTGAACCAATCTTAATTACGTGCAGTTAAATTATTTACTTTGGTTGCTTAAAATGGAGCGTCCCAAATGTGCCACTCATCTCCTCTTTAAAGATGCACATTCTAAAAATTTTAAACTTGAGGAGTAAAAACAAAGCTTGAAGCCCAAAGTAACTCTATTGACTTGCAGTCTTTTAGTCTTTAGCCCATTTTGTCAGATTTTCTTAAAAGAAGTGGGTTCTTGGCCAACTATGAACATTTTACCATTTTCTTCATCTTACTACCTAAAACCTCACTGTATTCCTTTGAGATTTAAGGTGATGGACCGATACAAAGGGGTGGATTTTATAAATTAAAGGGACAAAGGATGTATGGTTTTCCAAATAAGAATCTGAAAAGTGTGTCTTGATATCCCTAAATAAAATTAATTGCAACCAAATGCCTCAGAAGTCACCTAACTGGGTCTGGCGTTGTTTAATTCAATCCCAGTGGAAATCCAGTTGCTATTTGAAGACCTCAGAGGTTTGTTAGACTAACAGTTAGACTTTGGGGGAGCTGCAAAACTCCACAGGTCAAGTGAGACAATCTTATGACAGGACAACGTTTGAGAGTTGTAAATGCCACAAGCCTGGCTTGTGTGCAGAATAGGCGAAAAGCGGCACATTTAAGAAAGTGTAGCTCTTCTTCCAATGGGCATGTTGTTTCTCATCAGAGGATTTATGATCATTTCTAGTTGTGTGTTTATATTTTAGAAAGAATTAATGCATGCCGTTGCACCTCCAAAATTGAATTTGATTAAATCGGCGAAGAGGATAAGCAAAATTAAAGAACAAATCCAATGTGATTTGGTGCAGATCTGGATAACTTCATTAAAACTGGAACGATTCATCTATTTGCTGATAAACCTTGTGCATACAAATATTATTAAAAACTGCAGAGGTCTCGGTCTTAATCACCAAGGGTTGCTTTGGAAGAGGAATTTAACTGAATGAATACAGCTTTCATTATGTTTGAGATCCTTTTCCTATTGTCTGCAAATATAATATTTAGCAATGAGGATAAAATATAATCTCAGCCTGTTGGTACAGAATAGGGATGGACACTGTGACAATAATAAAGGTTCTTCTAAACGTTTTAAACATTTTATTGCTCTGCAAAGAGAACATACTATTGTCAGTGGAGCAAATTTGTCCACAGATGCATCAGTTTAATTTCTCTGTTGTTTTTCTTCAGCTTTATACATCAGCTTTTATGCATGTTACTGGTTTTAATAATTTCCTATGGTTAATATTCCTGTTTTAAACTGAAATTGACCAATGATACCGTTGTTTATCATGCTATTGAAAGTTTTGGGGTTTCATTTATAAAGCTTGCGTACGCACATGGGGCCTGAAACGTGCTTACGTCACTTTCTACGCAAATGTTGGGAGCTAATAAAAAACAAAAAAAACTTGACAGGTAAATGTACAGTACTCATGGCAACTCTGGACCAGGCGTACGATCATTTTTGAGACGGAAGAAACTTCGGACGCAGATGGTGAAGTGGTGGATTGAAGACAAACTGCGTCATGATTCCTCTCAGACCTTCAATTTCACTCCATATCAGACTTTCATCACAGATCGACTTCATCAAAGGTATTCTAAACCACAGTGTTATTCAGGCTTGCGCTGGTGACATAAAACTATGCATAACGACCTTTCAAGTAAATAAACGACATGCCCATAAGCCATCTTGAATCGCCAATAAAAGTCTTCACAACATTTCTGGGGGGTGTTCTTCCATCACGTTCTTCTCCCGGATGATCGCTAGGGTGACGAGTACCACAGATTAATACATAATCGTGACAAGGTGTGCAGCAATTACTTTAATTCCTGTAAACAGTCCAGTACACTTGTGTGAATGCATTTGCACTGCTGGAAGACTTTGCAAACTGGAGAATTAGGAGGAAACGCTGTTTCAGCGTTAAAAGATTTTCTGACCAGTGATAATGACTGGACATTATGCTGCGTTAGACTACAATCTTTGCATTCTGCCATAACTTAGGGGACGTTTGCTACAATCCCCAAGGCTGGGGTGCCGTGACAAAAGAATCAAAATCTCAATTTGGACGTTTAGAGGGCAGAACATGAGGCGGAACCTGGTCATTAACGTTCAGGTACGGTAAAGGAAAATTGGGTGCTGGTGTGCATGCACATGGTTTTAGAAATCAGATTATTATTTTATTTTTTTTAGGGGGGTGTAAGTACACTTTTACTATGGATTCTACGCAATGTTTTATAAATGAGACCCCTGATGTTTTTATGACTGCATGTCTGATGCTTCGCGTAGATATAAGTGGTGGAAACTCAGTGCGGCAGATCTTAATTGAAGCTAAATTGTGAGACTGACTTAGTATTGATAACTTTGAATTTGCATGCAATATTGTTAAACTGTTTTCTCAACTTAAAAGTGTTCTCCTGCTACATAAAAGGAAATTGACGGCATGAGACAAGGTGTACTGTAAATTCAAATAATAATAAATTTGGGAAGTCGAAGAGCTTACCTTTGTTGTGATAAAATGGTTTTTGTAAAATAAAAATGGCATATGTCTGCCTCTTTTGTACCTCTTTTGTACTTCAATTCAATTCAATTCAATTTTATTTATATAGCACCAAATCATGAAACATGTCATCTCAAGGCACTTTACAAAGTTAAGTTCAATCATATTATACAGATTGGGTCAGATTAAAAATGTTCCTATATAAGAAAACCACTACTTGAGTTGCTATTTCCTTCAAGATTTCCACCCATTAAACAATCTCATGATCAGCATTTAATATCAGTTTTTTAGTTTTTAAATATCAGGTTTTAAATGCTTTAAATTAGGTTAGTCTATTTTAAGTAGGACATTATCATTAGTTTCGCAACTGTGACACGTTATAGCTGTAAAAAGTACCCCTCACACTTATTTTATAGTTCAAACCTTTAATTACTCTTTGTTTTTAAATTAAATGGGTTTTGTTGGCAAAACTTCATTTTACATATTTATTAAAGCCTGAGATCAATCCTGTTAGAAATCAACAATCCTTCATCTAAATCCCAACTCTGTCAATTAGATGCAGCCTATGATGGATGTTGCTGCCAAGTTTTTATTTATTTATTTATTTAACCTTTGTGTTTCCAGGAAAGAAATCCATTGAGATTATTAATCTCTTTTACAAGGATGTCCTGGCCAAGATGAGAAGCAGCACAATGTAAAAGGTGCAAACAAGCCATTACATTTACAAGCGCAAAAAGTATTTTTACATTATTTACAATAACAACAAGCATCAAGCAATAAAACATCAAATATATAGAGGGTTAAAAGGGACAAATTAATTAAATACATATATATAATGACATAAATAAATGTGAATTTATCGTGAAATAAATAAACAAATGTCCCATTGGATAATTAAATGTATCATTTATTTATTCAATACATTATTACATAATTTAATGTGCCATTAAATAATTAAACATACCTTTTAAATGGTAACATTAAATTATTAAACGTCATTGTTTTAAATAAATTAATTTATATATATATATATATGACTGTATTTGTTTATTTCATGGCTTCCTTGCAGCAGATTCATCATGAAATTAGTAAAACTGTTAACTTCACCCATCAAACTCAGTGGGCGGGATTAGGGCGGCTTCTATAATAGCCAACAACAGAGAAGGCTTCATTCGGCCAAACCAGTGGGTCAATGAACAAACCTTATTTATAAATGTTTTTTTTTAGATGTAAAGTCCACACCTCAAAGCACTGAAGCTGCATTAATAGTCATGAATATGATTATTTAAGAATATCACAATAATTTTGTGCAAGTGTTTTTATTACATTAAGGCAGCTGGTTGAAGAATAAAAACACTCACCTTTTTGGTGTGTAATGTGAGGGGTTGCTAGATAACTTGATTTTCTCTTTGAAATAAAAGATGATCATATGATCTGTCACACATCATATGTCATGTCATGTCATATACCCTTATAGCAGAGACTGACTCAGCTCATGCCTCTGAAAAGCAGTGATCTTTTTGCATCCCTGCCATCTGCACTTTGTCAGTTTGTTGATTCTTCCATTTCTTTCTCTTGGGGTTCGGAGAAAACCTTCAAATTGGGTGTTTTTATCCACAGGAGGTGATTTAATGAGACCATGTCTTTGCTGCAGTAACTAGGAAAATAGCTGCCGTGATTCTGCTTCATCCAAACATTCCAGGACTGTTGTTAACAACTCTGCAGGATCGTTGGCTTCAGGTGATTTTTTACACCACGAGGCTAAGTGTTAAGGCCTAACTAAAATTCTCCCTTTGGTATTGACCTGACCCATCTTGGCCTCCATCTGGAGCATGTCCCCTGATGGTAAAATTATGGATTTCTACAAGATGAGATCTGTTTGTGCTAGCTGACAAGTTAATATAGTTGAACCAAAACCTCTTTCAAACATAACAAATATCCAGAACTTCAGAGCATCTTTTCCAGTGAGAATTACCGAAAATCTTATGGATTTAGTAAGTCTTCCTTTATTTCACAAATGTGAACCTTTGTGTGAAATGTCAAATAAAGGTTTTTCCATTGTGAAGTTATTGCTATGGTGAAGCCTTATCTTTGTGTCCTGGTCTAAGTGAGTCTTTGCTGTACTGTTTAGGGATTGCTTCAGTTTATCTTTTACTGGTAAAAACACATTAACTCATTAGTCCAGTTTTTGCACGTCTGCATTGGCTTTTGGGGTAGAATTTTCTGCGTTAAAGTCTTAACTCATTAATTCTGGCAGTGTGATTGGAGTGACATTGAAACACTAACTTCATAAAAGCTGGAGCAAATGGTAACACATTTTTATTGGCATAACCAGATTTTACATTTATCAGAATTTTAGCGAAAGGAAAGAACAAAGAATAATGCAGCTTAAAGCAAAAAAGCTAGTGTCATCACTACAGCACCGCGCTCTTCAGATCACTCCTCGGACTTTTAATTAAGGTCAGTGCGCTGGTTGGACCAATACAAAACTCTAATCATCCTCTGGGGAAGCCTTCTCTTGTTGATTTGGGATTCATTCTTTGGGTTTTTATTGCTCTGAAAGATGAAGTTCCTCTTTATCTAAAGCTTTCTTGCAGAAGCCTAAAGGTTTTGTGTCAACATTGACTGGGATTTTTCATAATTCCTTCCACCTTCAATAAGGCCCCAGTTTCAGCTGAAGAAAACTAACCTCAAACCAGTGCTGGACTTTATCGCTCTGTATCTGCACTAGACAGAACGTGAGGGATTTCAAGTCAGACTGATGTTCTGTCTTTTGGTCTGGAGAATTGAACATAGGTATGCATTTTATTGTATTTTATTGTGATGTTATTACTCTGCTTTGTGTTGTTTATAGATGTGGTTGTACATGAAATTACCAATGTGAGTACTTTATGAGTACTGAAGGTTTTATATTTGTTACCTTATATCTTTGTAATGGTCAGCATCAATTTATTCAGCATCATCATTTAGTAATTTCCTCATATTTTTTTTCTTCTTTTTTTTAACCTTAGCTGTATTTAGGCTTTTTTGTTCTCTATTTTTTCCACATCTTCCATCTGTCACTACTTTCCCACTCACCTGTTCTTGATTTGTTTTTAAGTTCTCTGTTTCAACTTAAATCTTTGTTAAAACCTTGGGGTTAGGAGCCATCCTTCTGGTGCTAGCCTTAACAAATTGTTTTTTTATTTGGTGATTTGTCACTCCATAGTGATAATTTGCCAAATATGCAATTCATTCAGAGTTCCAAATCATTAATGACAAGTAGGCATGCTCTCGCAGTAGACAGCAAAATAACTAAATAGAGAGAAACCAGCTGCAGTTCTACAGTATCTTAGGCAATTTTTTTGCCAGGGGTTTCATAGTTTGTTGGAATCAATAGATAAAGAAACACTGGAGCTTTTGTAGTGTCTTCATATCATCTAATGGTCCCAGATGTTTGAAAATGTAATACGATTCTGTTTTTTTGTTGTTTTTTTATCTGTCCATGATTCGAGCGGCGGAACTGGAAAATGCCAGACAAAATTGGTTAGGGTAGAAAAAAAGATGAAAAGTGGTCAGGGACTTCCTGCTGCTGCTATCAATTGTCTGTATTAGGAACAGAAGTGACGTCCCACTGTGTGTCACTGTGTACAACAGCTCTTTACCGTTTTATACAGTATTATAACCACATTTTTGCTGAAGTAATTTAAACGCATGCAGGCAAACTGTGTAATTTTAGGATTGGAGGGTGTTAACAGCAACACAAACAGTTTTCATATTTTTAAGGTCTTACATAAAATCTGTTGCATAATGGCATAAGTATGATATTTGCTTGAAATGATGTCAATAAATGATAAGGTTCTCATAGGTAAAACAAATCAAAATGTTCATCACAGGACAATACAGAGACATGGGACTAACACCCATGCACATACAAACTCACACCTAAGGGCAATTTAACCTAACATGAATGGCTTTAATGATGGAGGAAGCTGTAGTAACCGGACATCAAACTCCATGCAGAAGGACCCAAGACCGGGATTTGTACTCACAACCTTCATACTTCAAGACAACAGCCCTGTGGATATAGAAGATATACATTATTAGCAGCTGTAGTGCTCTGCTCCGCTCATTAATTTATCAAAGACTTACCTGTCCTTCCCCTCTGTTCCCTGCAGCATCTCGGTGGGCGTGGGTTTCTATGGCAACAGTGAGACCAATGACGGCGTGTACCAGCTGACCTACTCCTTGTACAATGCCAACCACACCTTGGGTGGTGTGGACAGTCTGGTAAGCTCAATGCTGATTCTCTTACAGTGGTGCCTCGCGAGTTGGGTTAAAGAGCTTCAGGTCTGACCCAGAAGAGACGGAAACTTCCGGATGTGTTTTAAACTGCATTCAGTATATTTAGTTCAAACATTCCAATACACACACCTGAGCCAAGAGAAAATCTCAACGGACTCAACTTTAAATGTTTTTTATGGTCTTTTTATAGCTTTGAACTGCTGTGCACAAATTGACAGCCTCTCAACACACAAAAAGCTCTCCTCCGGCCACTGTGGCCTCAGCGGAAAACAAAGCATTGCTCACTCCTACTCGGCTTGTGTGCACGATGTGCTATTTTTACCCTGCCATCACTCAGACGTCTAAGTGAAGGTTACAGCTACAAAGTTTCTAACTAATGACGTGGTAGTTGTTCCTTTAAAGCAGCTTTTGACTAAGATATATACAGTGCTGTTTCCAGCTAATATTGCTAGAATCTATTTTTAATCAAAGGTGTTCTGAGCTGATAGCTCTCAGAACTGAAAAGCCGTCCTCCTGTTGTCTGTATAGTAATGCCTCATGTGATTTAAAAAAAAAAAGATAAAAAGTTTGATTCCTTTAATATTACATGGTTTAATCCAGTTCAAATTCTCTCAGTTACTATTTGAAATACATTATTTAATTGGTACCCAAAAATGGTAAAAATCAGATGAAATTTGGGCAAGGAATGCAAAAACTAGCTTTAAAGAAGAGTAAACAATGTGGCGTGCCCCAATCAGGATTTTTATGCTAGTCATTCCATTTGCTGGTACTGATTCCCATTTCCCAGTCCAACGCACCATTAACTTCAATGCCATTTATATACAACAAAATAACCCTGTGTGTCTATTAAATTTTCAACTACTACCTATCTCAAGCAAGCTGCAACAGTATTTTTCCGTTTCACATAAAGTAGACTTTAGGTGAAAAAAGTATAAGAAGTCAAATTGAAATAGCCAGCTATCCAATAAATTGCTATAGGCTATGAAAATCCTGTATATCTGTAGATTATTTATATATATATATATATATATATATATATATATATATATATATATAGAGAGAGAGAGAGAGAGAGAGAGAGA
The DNA here is from genome assembly GCA_037039145.1 of Fundulus diaphanus. Taxonomy (NCBI): domain Eukaryota; kingdom Metazoa; phylum Chordata; class Actinopteri; order Cyprinodontiformes; family Fundulidae; genus Fundulus; species Fundulus diaphanus. The sequence goes on along the minus strand of CM073143.1, from coordinate 18,188,031 downwards.
GAGAGAGAGAGAGAGAGAGAGAGAGAGAGAGAGAGAGAGAGAGAGAGATAAATAGATATAAACTGTTTTGGTCATTTGCCTGTACTGTCTATTTAAATGTTTTGCAACTCAGATAGTTGACCATCTCAGCCAGGGTACTTGTGGTGCTTCCAGCTTCTTAAATTTCGCTTTACAAACTTGCTGTACACCGTTATGCATATACACGTTTAGATGAGCAAACACATGAGTGGGTGTGTTAAATTTGGGCTGAACTCAGTGACGCTACGAAACTAAAGAATGTTTTTTAATTGAGAGACTTTGATCACAGCACACTCTCTTGCAGCATTAAATGACGTTCTACTCAGGAGTGAATGGCTATTATAAAATAAGATCATATTTGTTAAAACTTAGACAATTCTTGCTTTCAAAACAGGATGATTTTTGGTATGCAGCATTTGATTGTGTGCTCTGTGCACCATGTAGATGTGCTATTATCTTCTTTCCCATTGCTTTAAATTTACCTTAATCATTTTAACTTTGAAAATGTCGGGAGTTATCTTTGCACATTGGGCTCGGTAAACACACTGTTAATCTCACTTTAATCCAGATATCAGTCTGAAGCAGAGTTGTCAGAGGTCTCACAGCTTTTTTTCTGACTATTTTATGTGTTTGCATAGCCCAATTAACTGCACAAATGTTTTCTTAAAAGCTAGGTTTGTCAACTAGGTACCTACACTATAATTGAAATAATTAGGAACGTACAGTTTGAACTGAGAATTATTTAGCAATCTGAGAAGATCTTAAAATATCAGAATAAATTTAAGTTTGAATACATCTTTATAAGAGAATCAAACAGAGTAAAATTACAACCTGATGTGGTCTCCTTGATATGTTTCATATCATATCCCTTACCAACAGTCATGTTTGAGTTCAGTTGAAAGCTTTTTCCTGCGAGGCGTGAACTTGCCCACCACAGCTCGAGCAAAATGTGTCACGTCTAGCTCCTTAGTCTTCTTTTTTTTTTATCCTGAGTGGGACTTTTCTCAGAAAGAGGCTGGTCATATTACATTTCCGGTTCCTCTTCATTCTTTTAACTTCAGAGTGATTCATGTGAGACTAAATGTGGACATGGATATTGACATTTCCTTGCCCTTGTGCTTTTTTAGATTAATTCATCTTCTCCTTACACAGGACCCGGTCTCATGGGCAGCAGTGTGATCAGAAACCCCCAGACAACTTGTACTCTAGCCCTCTGATGTGTGTCCTCTTATGGCATGACACGGAGGCTTTCCTAACCCAGCAGAGAAACATTATCTCTCCAATGAGTACTGGTAATAACTGACTTTATAGGCAACCCGAGAAAGAAGACTTGAAACATATCTTGTGGTTTTTAGAGTGTTTTTTTTTAGCTCTACAGCTCTCAACTTATCCAAAATATCTGCAACGAGGCTTGAACAATAAAAAAAATTAAAGCAGCAGAACCAAGACTCTCTTTTTCTACATTGTCAGTAAGTTAAAAGTACAGAGCCCCTTGCTGAAGTGCATATTCATATCCACTGAATTACTATGATCTTCAGTGTATTTTTGGATTTCATGTAACAGATCAAACACAAAGTTGTGCATAATTGTGACGTGGACGGGAAATGATACATGGCTTACATTCTAATAAGAACATGCATTCGTATTCAGCTTGCCTTATTTAATAGTTTGTGGAACCATGTTTTAGCGCAGTTACAGCTCATTCTGAGATTGACATTTCTGCTTATTGCTGTTTGTGAATTGGCCCAGGCTCAGTGAGATTGGGTGGAGGTTGTCTGTGAACATCAGTCTTCAAATCTTGTCTCAGACTCTCCATTGGATTTAGGTTTGGACCTTGACTGGGTTGACCCATTATCCAGTCTTTTGCAGCCTCTAGCCAGTTTACTTCTAAGAGTACCCAGTATTTAGCTTTATCCACCTCCCCATCAACACTGACCAGCCCCTTATCCCCTGCTGAAGAAAAACATCTCTACAGGACGATGTGCCACCACTTTGTCTGTGCGGATGGTGTTATCAGGATGACATGCCGCAGAAACATTGGTTTTGCTGACTGATCCATTCCCTTAAGCCAGGCATCTCCACATCTTTTCCTGAGCGACAGTGGGCCTCTCTCATTTTTGCTCCACCTTTCCAGCCAGTCAGTTTAGATTGAAGGACATGTCTTGGTGGGTGTGCCGTTGTTTTATAAGTTTCAAACCTTTGCACAGCTTCACCCCTGATTTACTCAGCGTGTTCCCTGGTCTTCATGGTGCTGTTTGTTTACTGACGTTCTCTAACACTGGCTTTCACAGAGCCACTGGAATTACACTCAAATTAAACTACACATACGTGCACATTGCTCAAGGCTATTTGTTGCTGTGGATTTTATTCAGAGGAATCGCAGTAACTGGGGGTGAATGGGAATGCACGCCATGTTTTTCGGGACTTATTACTCAAAAACTTGTATTGGGGGTCTGAAAACTTTTGCTATGTACTGCATATGTATTCTGTTTTTAAAGTGAGGGGAAAGTTACTTTGATGGTGCTTTTCTTCTTTTGGTAGTCTTTAACCAGCAGCTATTCTGCAAATGTATCTTCCTGGGCATTGACCCTGGGCCCTCTAGCTGTCGAAGAGCAGGGATTAAGTCTCCATCTGTGTTAATGGAGATTAATGTGCTGCTGTGAGAGCTACTCAGTGCTGCGACTCAAAGGGGCCTTGGTAATAAACACTTTGCTGTGAGAGTAAAGAGCCCATGGCGCGCTCACTTTGCCACTATTTTGTGTCATGTTGGGACATTTGTGAGCAATGGCGAGGAGAAGGGATCTCGGATTTTATTAGAGTATATGCAGTCCCCATCTTCCCGGCTGTTTATAAATATTAAAAGTGAAAACGTCCTTGGCAAGTTGGGCTGATGCATTTGGGATTAGTTCTCACTTTATGGGCATTAACAAGCTGTAGCCAATGATTTACTCCATTTATTTCACATAACTGCATGTTAAGCCTGCATTATAGGCATGCGTTGGTACTGGATGTCTGCATTTAGATTTCTAGACCCCGCCTCCCTTTTTTTCCCCTCAGTGCCACAAAAGCAAGAAGAGAGAAATCATTACCGCATAGATCTTCTGGGATTTGTGAACTTGTGCAAACACATTATAAGACATGGCGGCTTTTATTTTTCACGTGCACATAAGCGCTTAGTCCAATGTGTGTGTGCATGAGTGAGTTTGTTGCATGCAGCTATAGACTGTTAAGGAGTCTAATTCCTGAGCGGGACAAAGAGCCCAGTGTGCCGCACACAGCTCCCAGTTTCCCCCCCCACCTAATCAACCATGATCCCAGGAGACAAAGCCCTTTGATTTGGAAGAACAAGAAGCAATGCCAGAACGCCTGATTGGCAGAGTCGGGAACTGAAATCTGTATTGAAATCTTTTGACAATGAGGTCCAAACTCCTTTCTGGCCCACACAAATGCCTTTTAGCCCAGCTCCTACAGAGGGTTGAAGAGAGTTAGCTCACAGAGGAGGACAGAAAAAAGGAAGGAAGGCTGTTGAGTGTCTGAGTTGAGACGGTAATTAGTTACGGTCTGGAATAAATGCTTATGATGTGTCTATCTGAGATTGTGATTTAAAGAAATCCTTCGCTTACATCTCTCTAAACAGGGATGTTAAATCTGGAAAAGTCGGGATGCTTTCTCTGTGCTGAAACCGGATTGATGTGATGTTTGAGGAGTTTGGCCACAATTATAATAGCTCTGTTGTTTAAAGATGGGTGTAAGTAATCACCGAGTGGACTGGGTTGATGACTGGGTCATTCCCTGAGTATTTGAATGCAAACATTAACTAGATGTTGGCCTGCATAGTTTTGCACATGCATAGTTTCAGGAGTTGTTGTTTTTTGAGGGGGGGGGGGGGTGCAGATAATGTTAAACTCTTTATCTTTGCTGGGATTACAAGATATGTCTTGGTTAGGAGATTTAGCTTTCCATTTTGGACAATTAGACTAATCAGTATGGAGTAGATGGTAACACTGGATTTACAGCCATTGCAAGGTGGTAACTGGAGTCCTGCTGCAGTTACCTACAACCTAGGTTTCGATTTACACCTCAGCTTGCATCATATTTTTCCTGCTGATGTCACCACATCTACTGAACTGTACAGCAAATTGCATTTTTCATGTGTGAGCCATAGCGGGAGGAGGGCCTCTCTTTTTGAATTCCGGACTAAGAACTTTATTTACACAGCTTTATTAACTTTGACAAAAGGCAAGGATCATGCGCAGCATAGGCTTTGCTCGATGGATTTTTCTTTCTGTGTGAGTTATTTATACAATTCATTACAACTTATTGGAAATGTATGATAGAAAACATAACTAGATCCAAAGAAAATGTAATTCCAAACTGGAATTTTTCCAAATCAAATGCCATCTAGGACATACGATTTTTAAGAAGCTCAATTACCATGTTATCATCTAGATAAAAAAATAAATAAAGTAAAACATAACCGAGGTGCTCTTAAATTGGCCCCAATTTATTTTGAGTTACTAAAACTACATCCTGTCTGATATACTGATTGTTAAAGGGAAACTTTTTTATAAACACCTGAGTTAGAAATTGCTCATCTTATAACCAATGGCATGCTGATTACTCAGAAGGTTATTTGCATCAGCCAATTTTTAGATTGACTGGTCCCTTGCAGGCCCTTAACTTTTTATTTTTTTTTATATAATTTTTTGGTCAATGAACATGCCAGAGAAAAGCAGCTACTTTATATATGTAAGAATGCCTTGTTAAAGTTAACTGAGAAGGACCCAACATAAGCTATATAGTTGTTGAGACAAGTAAAAGCAAAAACAAAAAGGATTTTTCAGGAAAAGTAAAGTTAATTTAATGTTTAGCAATAGGTGGAACTTAATACTGCGATTATTAATACAACTAGTATTTTTACAGGCTTAGAAAATCTAGATTTGGTTCAAATTTATTTAAAATTTTATGGTGTCCAGTTTCATCTAGCTGGCTTGTCATATGACAAAATAAAGTATTACGGTTTTGAAGAAGTACACAAGGCAAAATTTTAGGGGACTAAACAATAATAAATGTGACACAATACCTACTCATGTTATGCAACACTTTAGATAAAACCGATATATCCATATTCAATCACATAATCCGAAGCAAAATCTGAATTTAAAATGTTGCAATACACTGTCACTTTATGTTTCAAGCCTAAAGCAATGTTTAATTTCTCAATATTTTGTCACTTTTTCTTGTATGTTGATTTTTTCTCACTCTGGTGTGTAGAAATGAACATCTTCCAATAAAAAAAACAAAAACAAACTTTAAACTGAACTACAAGGTGTTTGTTTAGAAAATATAACAGGCAAAGAGAGCTTCTCCATGGCCTAAAAAACATCAAAGTGTGATAAAGACTGGGTTAAGAATCCTATCTTTATGATCAGTGCACATCACTTACACAGTGAGGATTAGACCCAGACCGAGTAGAGATTAGTTGGATTGGCCGGTTCCCTAAGCGTTTAGATAAAATTCTCATTCTCGCACAAGCAGCAGGGATCAAATACATGCCTTCATTTCTGTATCTGCGATCTTCATCCCCCGGGTCTACAGAGCTCCACACCTTGAATATGATGACAGCTGTACCTTGGTTTGTCGTTTTATTGATTCACTTAGGTGCGCAAAGCCTGAAATAAAATATTTTATTAGAAAAGAGTGTCTTAAATGTGTTTCTTATTGTATTACATCGCACATTATCTTAACATTAGCCTACATGCAGGAAAGAATTAGAAAGTTTGTCACATAATGTTTTAGGCCGCAGTGACACTATTCTGGGTGTTTTATTCAACAATATATATTTTTTCTTATGTATCCATATTTATCTGCTTAGATATTACAACAACCAGTGAAGAACCCATACTGAGTCAGTAAGTGGTGAGCAGGGGCTGCTGATCTAATGTGTTTTAATATGCCTATTCTACTAAATAATTCCTCAATTATTTGACTATTAATTCATTGGATAATTCAAATCCCCAGAACTGGGCAGACTCACATGCATAAACATAGCTCAGCCGATTGTCTGCAGTCAACTTTGTAATTTATTATTTTTAGATGAGAAACTCTTTTCAAGACATTTTCCTTTAATAAAAGGCTGTCAGTCATCCAGGTCTTACATACCTTAGTCCAGACATGAGTTGTCAGAATGTCTGCAGCAAGTTAAATGCCAGGTTTGTTTATTCTTAGGAAACGCTAAAGTCTAAAACAGGTATATTGCCAGAGAATCAGCTAAAACTCAGCATGTGTTGTGCCTGAGTGGAACATCAGGCTCCTTGTGTAAAATACAGCTAAGATCAATATTATACGCACCAAAAGTAGGTTTAGATTAAAAGTATTCCTTTTATTTTGCAAACATGTGTCTTTGGATTAGAAGTTATAATAAGGTGTTGGAGTGGCCCAAATAAAGTCCTTACTGGAATCTGATAGAGAATTGGTGGGGGGAGCTAAATATTTGGGTGATGGCAAGGGAGACATCCAACATCAGTGACTATGAGCTAATCACCAAAAATTAACTATCCAAAATGTAAACATGCAAACTGATTGTCAGCAATTATAAGAAGTATTCGATTGCTCGAATGACGAGAAAGACTTCTGCATCAATACTATAAAATTTTGCCTTCCCATTTTTTGTTAAACTATGAATGAAAAACAGATATTTTTTTAAATTGCATATTATCTCATTATCCCTAGTTATTATCTCTACTATGTAACCATAGTGCACTTTATCCGAGTGGTGTTGTCATTTTTTTATATATATAAAATATAGTTTTGGATTTAATTCATTCACATTTTTGTAAAAAAAAAAAAAAAAAAAGTTTAACATGTATATTTTAATGATACCCCTGTTTGAAAAACTGAAATACATTATGAAAAAGACCAAAACAAACAAGGATTTCGAAAACATATTTGTGGAAGCTTGTCAGTCAGTGACTGGTCAACCGTGAATAACTCCTTTTTTTCCTTCGTCTTTCTGTTATTTTATTTTTATGAAGTGTGGTCTATTTGAATCCACACCCCAGCTAATTACTTCCTTCCAACCTCTCCTCATCCTAGCTTCAGCAAACCATGTCCCTGGCAAACACAAAAGCAATATGCGTTGGCACCCATAGCTAAAGGGTTGCTTTTTAATTGTCAAATAGCAGGATGTCCCAGTGAGTGCCATTTCCCCACCAACGACTCCCTCTGAGCAAAGCATGTAGCATTTAAACATAAGTAGATGAGTAGTGTTTGCGCAGGAAATATTTGCACCGATATGTGGGATGATTTGGTCTGTAACTCTTCACACTAAATGTCTTGATCTTTTTTTTGTTGGTCGCTTTGGAGGATCATGGTGTCTGCTCATGGAGTGGATCAGATGTTTTAATATTACAGACTTAAACTCATAAACAAAATGTCTGGCTTATTAAAAAAGAAGAACAAAAAAAAATTTCGTTGTCACTTCACCTTATATGCTCTCTGAAAATTTAAAATAGACACATGTGCTCCATATTGCATCTCTTCAGTATCGTCCCCACTGCAAACTTGCTTTTATAATTCTTACTTTATCTATTTATTTACTTTGGATATTTCTAATACTATAAGGAACTAGCTAATAATATACCTTAGCTTGCACCCAGCATATCTTGTAAACTTTAAGAAATGTTAACATGGCTTAAAAAAAACATTTGATTTAGTAAAATTACTGCCACATAGAAGCATACAAATGCCAAAGAGCACATTAATAAAGATTATATTCATTTTGATGTCAATTTTTTTCTGATTATTAAAGCTAAAAGTACATTCCGAAGCATCCCATTGCCCAGGACGAAAATCACAGTTCGTACACATTTAGCTTTATCTCAAAAGGTACTTACTTCCAAGTGTGACTGGCCCCACAGGAACAGCTATTCATTGGCTGGTTGAATGCATTGCTACAATCAGCAGACAAGTCTATATTTAGAAATTTGTCCTCTCTGCAAGGAAACTGTGTCCCGGAGAACAGTTCATTTGGAGCGGAAAAAAAAAATTTAGATCATGGGTGTCCAAACTGTGGCCCACGGGCCATTTGTGGCCCTGGGAAGTTCAAATTTCCCTGCAGTTGATAAGTTTCAGCAGATATTTTTGAAGCAAGAGTGAACAATATCCTGTTCTTGTTGCTGAGAATAGCCTCTAACAACTGATGCAAAAATGTCAGAAATTTTACTTTTTTTCGTTTACTTTTTGGATCTAACATGAATTACAGGTCAATTAAAAAATATATACTCTCTTGTTTCTTCTGTTAAACATATTACATTTATAGTTTATTATTGTATATAAAACTAAAAAAATAAATTAAATTATTGTTTGCTTTTTAGTTAAAAATCTAATTTTGTGCCCTGCATGTACTTTCATCTTTACAGTTGGTCCAAAAAGTTAAGGCCATCACTGTATTACATCTATTCATTTTTCATGGTTTAGGGTTCAATCTTACTGAACTTCCCCAAATTATTGAGGAAACACTTTATTTTATTTTGCTAAGCTAATTGAGTGTCTCTTCTTCAGGTGACAGGCACCATGGGCAACATGAGGACTGGTCTGCACCAGCACCTGGCAAGGTTGGATGAGATTTTCGCCACGCGGGGCGACTATGTGCAGACTCTGCAGTTCATGCAGCAGATGGCGGACAACGTGATCAAACAGTTGCTGGGGATTCCTGACTGGGACGAGGCTAAAGTGGACCTGGCGACCGTCGCTGATCAGACTGCAAATATAGAGTACTACAGGTGAGGAAATAGGCAAAGATACAAGTCTGGCTCATTAAGTGGAGAGCGGGGCTCACAAAGGGTTTCATAGCCCTTGTAGTTTTCTACATTTAGGCACATCAAAACCACAAACTTTATGGTGTTTTATTGAGATTTCATAGACTAACACATAGCAGTGGATAAATGTTCAGAGGAAGGAAACTGCTGCCATAAATGATTCCACTTCTCAGTTCTGCACTGCAGTTGCCGTGCCTCGGATGATTGAGGATCTACACAGGCATCTGCATTTGTGTTGTTGTATCACATCCCAAATCCAACCCCAATAAAATACATTAACATTTACTGGCTCTAAGATGAAAAGTTACACCTGATAACGCGTCACCTTTCCACAGCAGAGAGCACATATTCAGAAAGTGTGTTTTCCTTCAAATTTAAATTTCAGCTCCTTTTCATGAATATTACACTAAGTTGTTGTGGACGCAAATTTATGCGGGGGGCAAAATTTGAGTATGCAGTTTGAAAATTCAGGCCATTACAGAACGGTTTCAGGATGCAGCTATTTGTGTTCAGGCAGCGATCTGCATCTTCATACGGAGATGTCCAAGCTGTGTGAGCTGTGAGAAATTTATGTCAGGAGACTTCCAAGCATGAGTCAAACTCCCTGCAGACCAGGAATGAAGTATAGCATATTTATGAACATTAAATCTAGATATGGTCATTTGGTTTTTGGAGAAGCAAATATGCTCCACCATATGATATCAAGTCTATTTTTATAGCTCCAAACCCTGAGCAATTCAACCACATGACGATATATCTAATTAATGTGTAGGGAGTTCAATCCAGTATGTTATGACCTGGATATATCACTTGGCGTTGGACAAAACATGACTTTACATGCATGCATCACCCACTTGTGTAAAAAGTGGATCTAACTTGAATTATTTGAGATCTTTAGCCATCCTTGCATGCGTCAAACATATTGACTAAAAAAAGCACAAATGGTTTGCATCCATGAGGGAGTTTTTCTTTTGACCTGATCAGTACTTGTTCAGGATTTCTGAACAGTTTTTGTAAGGACTTTTGCATTTTATTTTTTTTTTCCTCATCTGCCGTCCAGTTCTGACAACCGTCAAAGGATTGTTTAGGTTTGTTAGGTTACTTAGCTTTGACCTACGAATCAGTCAGCCATAAACTGAAATGATGAACAAATTATAACCCAATAGTCTATTTAATTTCTAAATTTTCAGAATGTGTGAGCCTTCAGAATCATAAAATTATAAAATAACTTAAATAAATCCTGTCTGGCAACATGAGATAGACCAACCTAAGGAACAGGTGAGAAACAAAACAGGGATTCCCCCCAGAATAATGCTGCCACCACCGTGTTTCACTGTAGTGATGATGTGCTCAGGGTGATGCACAGTGTTGGTGGAAATGTTGACTAAACAGGTGACCTCTGGAGGCTGCACAGGATTATATTGAGGGGTTATTAGAGGAAATGTATCTTTCTGAGTTTTAATAAGAAATAGGAAGATTTTTAGTAGAGAAGCTAAGGATTTTTTCTTTTACTACAAAATTATTCTCTTGGTCTTGGTCTATTACTGCATGTAATTTTGGGCATTTTAAGGGGTTCTAATAGATGTTTGACATTATTCTATTAGATCAAAAGTCAAACAGAAAGTTTATATTTCTTCCAACTATTGTATCACAGAAGTAGGGGATTTACACAATAAATAGAAAGCAGCTCAAGCAAAAAGGTTCATGTCAATAATGCTTGAATCGACTTGTCATGTCTTGATGTTTTTTTAGTTGTTAGAAATAGGCTTTGCAGAATGATCACCTCACCAGATCTGAGCCTTCCAAAAGATATCCAGTTAAACAAAAAGTTTGAAGGTATGAATGTTGCACACAGGAATTGCAAGGAAAGCAATTGTTAGCTTTTCATCATCTCCATTGATCATAGGTTCTTCAACATGTCCAGTCAGCTATCCTTCTGCTTGTTCTTCCATTGTGTGTTTCATCAACTCCATAGTGGCAGTTTTCCATAGCAACAGACTATATAATTTAAATTTTTTTCCAGATTTTTTTCCCACCTCAGCATATAAATCACTACGATATTGTGAATAGATGCAAAGGTAATAAATGCAGAAACTCTGTCTTATTTTTTAAAGATGTTGCTTTTTTCAGTGTAGTATCATAGAAACACATTCAAGAAATAAATAGTTAAAGGTCAATACGATATACTTGTCAAATCACCATGAAATGGGTTAGTTGTGACTTCCATGTAGCATAAATCGGCTATTCTCTTTGCAGTCCCACCTTCAAACTGTAGGGACATATGATAGGAACATCCATCCATCAATCCATCCATCCAATCATGAGGTTCCACGCAGCATTAACTTTGCAACACTTTTTTCATGTATTCAGAGCAGTCCTGTGGTTATATTTGGATACATGGGAATACAGTATAGCTATAAAACTCAAATTCCACCCCACACGTCTTTTTTTTTAATTCCAGGTCAAACCAAATCTTTAGGACACACCTGACTGTTTCACAGGTCTAGTGACCTTTCTGTGGAGCCTGAAGATATGCTGGTGTGTTTGTATTGATATGTAAGATGATCTTCTGCGTCACAGATGAAGCATTCTTAGGCTAATAGAGACGGACAACTCGACAGAGACACTACAAGCTCTCATTGGGCTTGTTTTTAACACTTCATCCAGACAAATACTTTCTGTAAAGTTTCATGTTTTTTCATTGTGTTTTTAGATGGACTAATGGGTAGCAGTATTTCCAGGAATCCATTTAAATTGCTTTGTTGCTATTTTGTAGATTGACATACACAGCACAATTCTTCAAACCCAGGGGACCTTTTCACATTTTGTAATGTTACATTAGCAAACTTTAATGTATTTTATTGGGATTTTATGTGACAGACCAATGTAAAGTGGTGCATAATTATGAAGTTGGGGGAGCGTGACATATGGTACAATTTTTAAATTTTTACACCCCCACAAAAAAAAGACTAGAAACAAAATATTGCACTTCAAAATAAGATTGAATTTGCACAGTATAAAGTGAAACCTCAAAAATTAGATAAATATCTCAAATTAAACTAGTGTGTTTACAACTGAGACGATCTGTATATTCAGAATGTCAAATACAATGAGACTGAACTGGAAAACAACACAAATGGGTCTCAGAACAGTTATAGTGGATCTCCAAGGTGAAATAAATTATTTTGTTACACCTTTTTGTTTATTAAACCTTTTAGATTAAATTAAATTCAAATTAATTCATATAGATGGAAACTTTGAAATGACCAATGTTTTTTGTTCCGTTGTGTGAGTAGTTTGGGAATATTTGTTGTTAGATTTTGAATCAACTTTCATACCATCTACAGATATAAATTTGATTTAAATAGGGTGTCAAAAAATAATTTGTGGTTCAGCATAAAGTCTGCACATTAACACATGAAGGCAGCTAACCTTTCACACATGGACCAAATGGGAAAAGCTAGCAGCCAGACACTCTGTTTAACTTAAGAGAGCAGAAGCTTAAAAAAAAAAGACCTTTTTTCTGGCTCATCATTAGCTCTTAGGTAAATCTTTTCCACTCACCTGTGCTCTGCTGCTGTGGTTCATAATAACACTTGCAGAACATCCTCGCCTCAGAATTTCAATACTTTAGACCATTTTAACAACTTAAAACATAAAAACCCATATAGAACTTGACTCGTTACAGAAGTTCGACCACATATTGAACAGTGCTCTGTGAGATTTCCCAAACCTAACTACCTAACCCTACTATAAACTTCACCACATCTTTATCCTTGACTTGTCTGATGGATTTATTGTCCTTCAAGATGCCGTTTTCTCACTAATGTTCTCCTTTCAGGCCTTTAGAGAACATATGGATTTATCCTTCTACAATCTACTCTATCCCATTTTTACTGATCAGGTGACCTCTAAAGGCATTGGCTTGGAGTGGATTCTGTTTAGGGCTGTCTATCAATAAGAACCTTTGGAAATGCATTGCAGGTTTGGTTGTAACAGCACAAACTGTGAAAAGGCTTCATGGGTGTGAATACATTAGCAAGACACTATCATTAACTTTTTTTTGTTTGCAACTTTTTGCACCGCTTTCCCCCCCTCTTACCAAAGGTTCTTTGGAAAACAATTTTTGTGATGCTTACACGCACCCTCTCCACCCCCTCGTGTATCCCTGCCTTCCTCAGTCTGACTAATTGGATTAAGGATGACAGAGGCAAACACGGTGGCACCGGAGTGACTCCCGTGTAGATGCATCAGCTTCCCGCGCTTCACGCTGTCAGCGAAGGAAGAGATTAGATGAGGGCGAAGCAGTGAAGAGCTGGAGGTGAGGGAGGGAAGAAAAGGGTAAGAAAGAAAAGGGAGGCTGGAAAAACACGGAGATGGGGCGCAATATTAAACATGGAGGGGGAGGAATAAATAAAAACCTGTGCATGAGAGAATCAGAGGTTTTGTTGAGTAATGAGAGTGCAGAATGGTGGGAAGTAAGTCAAAGACAGAAAAGAACGTCAAGACCGTGCTGAAGAAGGATGAGAGCATTGGAGGAAAACAAACCCTGGTGGAAATAAATAGACAACAGCAGCTGGCAGGTAGGATAGATTGATAGATCTCAGTAGGAGTGAAAAGTCTTTTATGTCCATCTGGACATTCAGCCATATGGATTCAAAGCCATTCATAATTAACCAGCTGGACAGATTACGTTGTGTTCGGCTGCAGCTTGAATACTGTTCACAGATGGTTGCATTAAAGAAGACAAAGCTGGTCCTCAAACACACACATTAACAGGCAACTACTGTGTTACACGCGTCTACTAATGTTTATGCTCTCTTTTTGGTTTACCTTCCATTTTTTACTATCTTACAGACCAAACAGAAAATCTAAGTTTTTCCCAGCTTAGCTTTTCTTTCCCTCTTTTTTTAAATTGCTTTCTAATTGATTCGATGCATTGTGGGCATTATTCTCACCAGTGTTAATGAGCGTATGCTCAGTGGTACTGTGTGGAGCAATTGTTGGGTTGGATTTGTTCCTGGCTACTCCAGAGAAAATGATTTCTGAGAAAATTAGATGTGTTTGAACAAACTATGAATTTTGTTCTGCCATACTGTGTTTGAACATCTAATCATACATGCTTCTGTTTCTTTGTCTGTTCAAGGTGGATTGAAATTTGCTTGCTTGAATAACCATTTCTGCTGTTCTCCTTACATGAACTGGGAATAAGCACACGTTCGTCTGTGCAACATAATAAAATCGCAACTTGTTTTCAAAGTTATGTTTTTAATATGTTTTAATTGTTTCCATTTATTAATTGTACTTACTTTACCAATAGATTTTTTTCAGTGCTATAATACTACATTTATGTATTTTAATTTTGCAGTCTTATGCAGGGGCCTTCAACCTTTAATTCATCCTTTTACAGTCCAAGCGAAATTTAAGGCAAGGCAAGGCAAGGCAAATTTATTTGTATAGGACAATTCAGTACAGAGACAATGCAAAGTGCTTTACATGATTAGAATACAGGAAAATAAAACAGAATATAAGCAAGTAGGAATAAAATGTAGAAACAAAATAGAACATCAATAAACAGTTGGACTAAAAAAGTTGAACTAATGCTGTTTCAGTAGAACAGTTTAACTAGAACAGTCAAAAACAGTCCTAAACAAATGTGTTTTTAATCTTGATTTAAAAGAACTCAGGTTTCCCGCACTTTTACAGTTTTCTGGAAGTTTGTTCCAGAGAAGTGGAGCGTAGGAACTAAATGCTGCTTCTCCTTGTTTAGTTCTGGTTCTAGGTATGCAGAGAAGGCTGGAGCCAGAAGACCTTAGTGCTCTGGATGGTTGATACACTGATAACAAGTCTGTGATGTATTTAGGTGCTAGGCCATTCAGGGATTTATAGACTAACAGAAGTATTTTAAAGTCTATTCTCTGAGATACAGGGAGCCAGTGTAAGGACTTTAGAACTGGGGTTATGTGTTCTACTTTCTTAGTCTTAGTGAGGACGCGTGCAGCAGCGTTCTGGGTCAGCTGCAGCTGTCTGATCCACTTTTTAGGCAGACCTGTGAAAACACCGTTGCAGTAATCAATTCGACTAAAAATAAACACATGGATTAGTCTTTCCAGATCCTTTTGAGACATTAGTCCTTTAATCCTGGAAATGTTCTTCAGGTGATAGAAAGCCGATCTTGTAATTGTCTTTAGATGCTTTTGGAGGTTCAGGTCTGAGTCCATCACTACACCCACGTTTCGGGCCTGATCAGTGATTTTTAGCTGAAGCGACTGAAGCTGTGTGCTAACCTTTGATCTCTCCTCTATATGTCCAGTAATAGTAGTAATAGTAATATCATCTTTATTGTCATTGAAACATACATTACAACGAAATGTGTTCTCTGCTTTTAACCCATCACCCTTGGGGAGCAGTGGGCTGCCACTGTGCGGCGCCCAGGGAGCAATCTGGGGTTGAGGGTCTTGCTCAGGGACCCAGAGTGCAGGCGCTGGGGATCGAACCGGGTACTTGCATCCTTCTCAGAGCACAAGCGCGCTGCTCTAACCACTAGGCCAACACTCCTCCAAATATTATTACTTCTGTTTTGTTTTTATTCAATTGAAGAAAATTGTGGCACATCCATGCATTGATTTCTTCTAGGCATTTACTGAGTGCCTGAACTGGTTCATAGTCACCTGGTGACATGGTGATGTAAAGCTGTGTGTGATCTGCGTAGTTATGTTGTTGTTTTTTATGATCTGAGCAAGAGGGAGCATGTAGATGTTGAACAGGAGGGGACCTAGAATGGACCCTTGGGGAACCCCACATGTGATTTTTGTCATTTCTGATGTAAAGTCACCTACTGATACAAAAAAGTCCCTGTCCTTTAAGTAGGATTTAAACCAGCTAAGAGCTGTACCAGAGAGGCCGACCCAGTTCTCCAGGTGTTCTAACAGAATGGAGTGATCGACAGTATCAAATGCTGCACTGAGATCCAATAGAACCAGCACGGTGGTTCTTCCACAGTCAGTATTTATATGGATGTCATTAAACACCTTGATAAGGGCGGTCTCTGTACTGTGGTGAGCACGGAAGCCAGAGTGGAAAACGTCAAAGCGGCTGGTCGTTGTTAAGAAGGTGTTTAATTGTTGAAACACAGTTTTTTCAATAATCTTACTGATAAAGGGGAGGTTGGAGACGGGCCTGTAGTTTTGGAGTAGTAGTTTGTCTAAATTGCTTTTTTTCAGCAGTGGTTTAATAATTGCTGTTTTTAGGGACTGAGGGAAAACACCTGACAGAAGGGACGTGTTTATTATCTGAGTCAACTCAGACGCTATGCCAGGTAAAACTTTCTTAAAGAAAGCTGTGGGTAGAACATCAAGGCAGCAGGAGGAGGAACTTAGCTGCTGAATGATCTGCTCTAAGCTTTTGTGGTTTATTTGGCTGAATTGGGACATTTTGTCAGGATAGGTTCCTGCTGGATACAGCTTTGGTTCTGGTGTTGATATGGAAGTACAAGCTGATCTTCTAATTTTTAGGATTTTCTCAGTAAAGAAGTTAGCAAATTCATTGCAGGCCCTGGTGGAGTGGAGTTCGGAAGTCACGGACACAGGAGGATTTGTTCACCTGTCGACTGTGGCAAATAAGACACGAGCATTGTTAATGTTTTTCTTAATAATCTCAGAGAAGAAAGATTCTCTTGCATTTTTCAATTGTAAGTTATATCTGTAAAGTCTCTCTTTATAGATGTCATAGTGAACCTGCAGTCTGTTCTTTCTCCACCTGCGTTCAGCTTTTCGACACTCCCTTTTTTCACCTCTAACTGCTGGAGCATTTCTCCAAGGAGATTTTTTCTTCCCGGAAAGAACTTTCACTTTAACTGGAGCAATGCAGTCAATGATGCTTGAGACTTTAGAATGAAAGTTAGCTACTAGCTCATCTACTGAGTTGCAGCCCAAGGTTGATGTAGCAGAGTAAGGTTGAATAAAAGTTTCCGTGGCATTGTCCTTAATGGTGCGTTTTCTTACGATGTCCCTTTGGCTAAATGAGTCACTTGAAATGATGCTTTCAAAGGTAACAGAAAAGTGATCGGATAGGGCAACATCAGTTACATTGACCTTAGAAATCTATAGACCTTTAGTGATGATCAGGTCTAAAATATGTCCCTGTTTGTGTGTTGGCTGTTTAACATGTTGAGTTAAACCAAAGTTTCTAAGTGTGTCACTCAGTTCTTTTGCACTTCTGTCTTCAGGGTTGTCAACGTGAAAGTTGAAGTCTCCCACAATAATTAAACAATCATAGTCAACACATATCACAGACAGGAGGTCACTAAAATCATTAAAAAAGTTTGATGTGGACTTAGGAGGCCTGTAAACATTCAGAAACATAGTTCGTACCGGGCTCTTTACCTGGAGAGCCAAATGTTCAAAAGAGTCGAATTTTCCCAAAAACACCTTTTTACACTTTAGTGAATCATTGAACAATGTTGCCACTCCTCCACCTTTTCTTTGCTGTCTACTCTCACAAAGAAAATTGTAGTTTGGAGGAGTCGACTCCAACATAATATGTACATTAAGTTCATGTAACCATGTTTCTGTTAAAAACATAACATCAAGATTATTGTCAATAATTAAGTCATTAATTAAAAGGGATTTTTCTGACAGAGATCTAATGTTTAATAAACCCAGTTTATATGACTTAGTGGTTGATGATGTCTCTATGACAGGTTTCATCTGACAGTTTATGACTTTTAAGTATTTGTTCCTGTTTATCCTTATGTTTTTGTTTTTTCTGCCACGTATCATCACAGATATTCCATAATCTCCGGCAAAAGGCTCAGGCTGATGCTGGAAACTGTCATGTCTGATAAACGTGCGGCCAGGGCCCGATCTGTATCACACCGAAGTAATCTGGAGGTCCTGAGCACCAGAATGTTCTGTGATACATAGATGAGGAGGATCTGGGCCTCTGACGCCTTTGGAAAAGGCTGGTTTAGTCACAGCAGAATGGCTATGTGGAGAGGATGTCATCTGTAGGCCAATCTTAAATACTTTGTTCATGTTCTGAGAAAATTCCAGAAAAGGAACTTCTGGGCTTTGTGGAGAAGAAGGGGAGGCGGGTGCAGTCTGGACCAGTGTTCGTGACGATGGAGGTTTTTGGTCCTCTCTTTGTCCTGCTGAGATCTGGGATGAATCCTCCTGTAGCATTGACGAAGCCTCTTTCTGTGTCATCTTTCTGGCCATCTTTATCTTGGCTTGTTCGGGCTGTACTGGGCTTATCATTTGTTTTGGCACTGGTTGAGCTTTGTTTTGGGACAAAGCTGATGGTGCATGGTTCACAGAATAGAAGATGTTTGAAATCAGCCGTTTTGCACCTGACCTATTTAGAGAGAAACCATCTCTGTTGAACAGATGTCTCCTCTCCCAAAAGATGTTAAAGTTGTCTATGAAGGTTACAGTTGTTTGTTTGCATGTTTTTTCCAGCCATTTGTTTAGCATCAGAACTCTGGAACAAATCTCGTCTCCACAATTAATGGGTACATGAGGGCCGCTGAGAAACACCTTGACATTAAGGCCATCAACTAGATTTAGCAGACGAATGTAATCCTCTTTCAATACTTCTGATTTTCTTATCCGGGTGACGTCGCCCAGGGCTACAGCTTGTATTATGAGTTTTTCCAAGGTCGGGCGTTCTTTCAAGATCTTTGGAAGGATGTCTGATATATCAGACACCAGGCCACAGCTCAAAGGGTTGTAAATCAGCACCTCTGTGTTTTTCTTGTTACAGAAATGTTTAATCCCGCTTACAGATCGATTGCCTAATATCAGGGTCCTTGGCCCTGTGGCATGTCTTTTCTCTGATAGCTTAGTGTTGACATACCTCTGAATGTTGTCATGATTCTCCTGGGTCACATTTTGGAGCAGAGCAAATCTGTTTCGTAACGGAATTCCAACATTTCCAGCAGGCTTACTCCTGTCATTTGTTGTGGGAACAGCCCGCTGTTGTTTCACTTGTCCTGGGACAGTCTCTGTAGTATCGGCCAGTTTCCTTTGTCTAGGTGTGGGGTTCGTTGCTTTGGTCTTGCACCCAGAGTGGTCCAGGGATTCTCATTTTCCTCAGGGAGCTGTTTGTTCAATGAGTTGCTGGGCTGGTGGTCGCCGTTCGGAGTCACAGGCAGGGTTGTTTCATTTCCATACGCGCCGTTTACATCATAATTCAGTTCGAGTCGGCATATCTTCTGTTCCATAACAGCTATCTTCTGTAGAAGCGTGTCAAAGTCCACTGTGGTGAGGGTAGGCATCTTTCCAAAATCTAAATCAAAAATAAATAAAATAAAATAACTAAATCCAACTTTCTGTGGTTTTTGCTAAGAGATAAAAAGTAAAAAAGTAAAAGGCAGGAAAATGCAAGCAAGCAGGGAGCAGAGAAAAAAAGCGTCCGACTCCTATCAGAGCACAGAGAAGATGTGGAATATACTGTTGAAAAAATAAAGCATCCATCCATCCATCCATCCATCCATGCATGTAAGCAAGCTCAGTAATACTGTTGAGGTGACCACATACTAGCTACACGTTGGTAGTTTAACATAGTCATAAATGCCTGGACCGGATCAGCTGGAGGGAAGCTGTGATGTGTTTACTTTCTGTCTTATTGAGCAACAGAAGAGAATATAACTTGGTTGTTATTAGGGTCAGTTTCTCGTATCTGTATGTTATGCGTTGAATTTTATGTAGAAATGGACCTGAAACGTCCATTTTGTGGGGATAGCTGTTTGAATATTTGTCTGCGTTTTCATGCAGTGATTTCTTTTAATTATCTGAAATGTTATTGTACATTTTGTGCAACTTTCCGCAGTTTTAAATTAATTATAATTAATTAATAATATACATTAACATTGATTCACTGGCAACAGTTTAATTTTCACTTCTGTCTGTGTCTCAAGATGGCTAACCTACCTTCTACTCCTCATCCTGGACCTGATCATCTGCCTGCTCGCCTGCCTGGGCCTGGCCAAGCAGTCCCGCTGGCTCCTTACCACGTGAGTCTATGTGCACTGTAAAACTGTTACATTAACACTGTCAGTCTTTTTTTTTTTTGCCATTTAAGCCTGATTTCTCAGTTTTGAACACCAAAGCACGTCTGGTAGGAAAATATGAAGAGTAGATGCAATAACA
The DNA here is from genome assembly GCA_037039145.1 of Fundulus diaphanus. Lineage (NCBI taxonomy): Eukaryota > Metazoa > Chordata > Actinopteri > Cyprinodontiformes > Fundulidae > Fundulus > Fundulus diaphanus. Next base: position 18,168,044 of record CM073143.1, on the reverse strand, counting down.
GTTTACTATATAAACCATATGACCAAACTAGTAAACCTCAAGCCAAATAATAAAGTAAAATTGTTATCAGCAGCAGTGGCCCTGTGCTGGACTAGTGGCCTGTACGGAGTATATGGACCACTTTGTCTAATGATAAAATTGGTTTGATGAACTAAAACATTTGAGTTTGATTAAAAAAAAAAGACAAAAATAATATAGCACATGGCGCAAACTTAAATGAATATGAAAGGGGGTTTAATGCAGCCCCATTAGGAAAGGTTGGTCAGTGCCCTCTGATCAGGAAGGCAAATCCTGCTTGATGGATTCTAAGGCTCAGTTTGAGTAGGCAAAAATGAAATAACTTTTGCTCAAAAGCAGCCTTGAATGCAACCATTTATTGAACCTGACTAAAGATGGCAATTGTTTTTGCAGAAAGAGAATTGATGTTTTTTGAATCAATAAAAGCTGAAAGCTTCAATTAATTTTGGATTATTACAAAATTGTCTGAACTACCACATTTGCTAAATAAGGTTATTCATGGGCAACACATTGACATGTTTATAAGGATTCAGACAAAACATTTTTGAACAATGCAACTTAGCGAGGACATATTCAGTTTTGACTGAAGTCTGGGTTAAACAAGGACATTTTGAAAGTTATCTGGCAAAAAAATATGTTTTTGTAGATTGCTTATACAAAAGATACCCAAAACCATTTGATCATGATAAAATAAGTTTATATACACCAAGCCTCCATCTTGATAGTGTTTTGATAGTCCTTTTGAGCCGAAAAATAATTTGCTCTTGGGCGTGATAAACAGGTATGAACCAGTGTTGTAGTACTCAAGTCCCAGACTCGAACTCGAGTCCGAGTCATTAGCTAAATTTAGAGACTCGTGACTTGACTTGGACTTGAGCACTGATGACTCGAACTTGGACTCGGACTCCTACCTTCACATCATTCTGACTCGGAAATTGAGAAAAAGACTCAACTTTTTTTTTATATCATTAGGCTATAATTTTAATATGTCATTAGAATATTATTTGGTGTATGATTTTAATATCTAAATTATTAGTGCAATGGAATGTTACTGCTTCATGTCATACATCACACGTCACGGTCAATAAGGACTCGACTTGAATCAATAGTGACTCGACTCGGACTTGACTCGAATGAGTAGTGGACTTGACTCGGACTCGACTCGGATTTTTTTTTAATGACTTGGACTTGACTCGGACTTGAACACTGGAGACTCGAACCTGGACTCGGACTCGAGGCATAGTGACTTGACTACAACACTGGTATGAACAGACGTGGCGACATCTAGCGACAGTATCGCAGAACTATCATAATGGCAGTTTGCTTGATTTATAAATCAATTGTAAATAATGCCGGACCACGCCTGACTCTCTGCAATGCCTCGCAATTAAGTGGCAGCATAGCGTGATCAAAGACCAACTGTTATTAGTTAAATAAACTAATCTACAAAAACTTTAACAGTCTCATATCAGAATATTTACTCATGTCAATCAACTCTGCGGTCACACCTGAGCAGTCGGTAGGTTTAGCGTCTGCTTCAGTGAACACCAACGGTCATACTGTATTCCCAGCGACATTCCAGTCTTTTCCCTCTTGGAATCATATTTTTTTGCGCTTTTTTTGACTGGATTTTGGACCTTTCTTCATTGTTTCGCTGAGAGATGCTAATAGCCATAAGCTGCTAACTTGTTTTAACCCCTGCTGTGCATGCACAGTACGTACTTACATTAACATTGTAAATAAACACCAAAGGCTTTATTTACTAACAAAATTAGCAAAAACAAAGCTTAAAACACCAAAATACCAACCAATATGCCAGTAGGACGTAATAATCTTTCATAAATACTTTGTATGCAACCAGAGTGAGCTACTTGCATATAAATAAAAAAAGTCAAATAACATGGCTATGCACCTTTAAGGTTCAAATTCAGTTGTGGCAATTGTAGCATTGCTGCAATTGCCTCAAATACGTTTTTTCTTGTCTATAAAAACGTGACATTTCTCTGCTTTGCCTAGCTTGAAAACTCAAAAAGACAAATAAGTTATCTCCTGTAGCAGTCTAACAACCTCATATTGTGATCAAATTTGTTAATTATATATAATAAGCAGCAGAGGATGAAAAGATGAGTAAAAATTTGTAATGATTCACTTTAAACTGGGGAAGATCACAGGAGCTTGGTGTGGGGTTTCTGTATCTTCCCATGGGAAATATTCTGTGTACAAGGCAGCTAAGCCCTGGATCATATTCATGTACAAATAAAGCTCAGCTTGCCCCATCTTATTTGACCGTTTGCCTTTCAGTGCTGCCAGCAGGAGGCTGAACTATCTCAGGGTGTTGCCGTCTCAGTGGCTTTGCTCTACAAATTGAACTGGGAGCTGTGGAGAGATGGGAGCTAGGCCATAGATGTTATCTACAATATAACTTCCTGAGGATTGTTATTCCACTTAAACACTTGACCTGCTTTAAATAGCTATAGACGTGAATTAGAAAATGTTTAACAGGCAAAAACACGGTAGATGTGGGGAGTCTTTTGGCATGTGATTAATTATTTAACTCTGTCTTTTAAAGTGTTTTCTGCATTAATATTTAATGGCTTTGACCATTTAGAAGTGACAGGAGTACAAATAGACTTCCTGCACACATTGCTTCTCTGCAGATGTTAGGTCTGGCCCTCGGGTTATTGTTGTACAGGGATGCTATGCTGGATATCATGTTTAATTTGAATTTTGTGCCTCTCTTGTTCATTCTTTTGTCTTGAAGGAGTTGTCAAGACATAGAGGAACAATCAGGTGAATCTTTTTAGACCACAATAGGTTTTTTGTCTTTCTTAGGCAGTCGACCCTACTAACCACAAAGATCCCCCTCCCTCCCACTTCACCCTTTAACCCTGACACAAACATACGAGGCAAGTTATAGCGTCAAGAGAGCCTGCCGTCCCAGCGGAGGCTCTCCTCCAGTGGAGTGGAAGTGGTTTGAGGCAAATTACACTCTGGAGGGCCAACAGCTCCTTGTGGTGCTTTGAACCGGCTGACTGGGTGTTACTGTGACACTGAGAATAACAGCTTTGACAAGAATTTATAAGCACATGTGAAACAGGGTGGGCAACCATAAACTTTGCTGTAAACTTTATAGTTATCAGTTGTTTTAGATTGTTCACCTCTTTTTCTGGGGTGATGAGGACATGCGAAAATCAAAATTGAGATATATTTCAACCATAATTGCGATTGCGATTTAATTTAGACTTTTCTCTGCATTAACCACAAGCAACAAAAATGCCCTGTAGATAAAGATGTTTGTAAACAAGGACTATTTAAAACAAGAAATTTAACAGTTTTTAATAATCAGAATATTCTTCTTCGAGAGAGTAGCTTGTTGAGTTGGACGTCAATCCTTGTTGAATATAAAGTGAAACCAACAAACAAGTCTATGTATTAATCACTTTTACCAGTACTTAATCCATGGTGAGATTAATGAACGTTTCTGGTAAAAAAAGAAAAAAAAAAGAAAGAAAAAGTATGATTTTATAAACTCTAAAACAAATAATAAAATTGGATTATCTCACTGCTGCAACTCTCTTCCCCTCCAAGTGGAGACAAACGCACTTTAAATATATTACCCACACCTAAAGGACGTGTCTGATCTATTAATTGTTACATATCCAAAAATCGCAGACCTCTGCGATTTGGAAATTACGTTTTTTAAAATTGCTGTAATATTGAAAATTTAATTAATTGTCCAGCCCTACATAAAACTGACAGGTCAACATGTAAGCATGTATGAAACATGTGGCTTAAGTGAGTGAGATAATACCGCCTCTTACCTGTTTTATAACCTTAACTTTATGGATGGAAAGTGTGTCCCTGAAGAGAGGAAAAGCATTAGATGGTCGTGAGCTATGACTTACAGGAAGGCTCTGTGGGAAGAGTAATAAACAGTTTTACAGGGGAAGTGAGCACTGTGTCAGTAGCCTTGAGTGTCCTCAATGTCAGACATCTTGCAGTATATACGTCTGATTAAAAGTAACAGAACTAAAGTGGGACAGACAGGTCAATTTAAGTTCATTTCTCTATTCCTGTGACTCACCCCTGTAGACATGGAAGCATATTAAAACCTCATTATGTAGTATAAACTATAACACTTGTGAAGCAAAACACGCATTGCACTTATCAAGCTGCTTTTAAGAAATCGCATGTCAATCTGAATGTTACCAGAATTGTAGCTTTATGCACCACAGTTTTTGTCATTCTTCACTGTGTGTCACAGTGGGATCGCCCTAGGGTGCTTTAATGAAAGGCAAATCAAAATCTCTAAATCTATATAGCGCTTTTTTAGTTACAGACCACTCAAAGCGCTTTAAACAATAGCCACATTTACATAATCACACTCACAAATACCCACACATTCATACACCAGTACGAAGATTGGAAGGACACTTGGGGTAAGCTGGAATTGAATGCTTTTAGGTTAAGATATATCTCTCAAACCTTTCTATTGACTTGAGTAGACCATCCAAAGCAACATGTAGTGCACATTAAAATGGAAATAGAGATAGCAGGTAGGGTTAAATGAATGGAGACAAATGTTCAGAGTAATTGGTAATTTACTTCTAGCCATCCCAGTGGATGTTTTTATTTGAAAAGTCTGAGTTTACAGTTGCAACTAAAAGCAACATTTGCAAGCAAACTGAAATAATGTGATGTAAATTGCCCAGTTTTTTTCTGGTATGACTTTAGGACTTTGCTTGCATTGCTGGAATAAAAAATCCCCATGCTTTTCAGTCTTTATGATTGCAATCTTGGTTTTGTATTAGTGAATAGTCCATGATCAGACTGCAGTTAATATAAAGTAATTATTCTAAATTGCTACCTGAAAGTGGTAGATTTTACCAGGTATTGTATTTGTGGTGTACAGTTTACCAAGGCTATTAATGGATGAGCTATACAAAAGAAATACTTAAAAAAAAAAACTTTTAAAATCATAAATTGATTTTCTTTTTAGCAGGAACATTCGTAGGCTGTTCCAGAAAATTCAACAACAAAAAAGACGTATGTAAGTTTATGTAACTTCAGCAAATTAGTTTGTCAAAGACACCAACTTAGAAGATGATTTCCAGATTTCAAGTTTTTCTCATCGAAAATAAGATTTTAGATACTTTGAATGGCTATCGCTTTATCACTACAACATAGCTTTATCATTGGGCTGTCCATGTATGTGAAGCTAATATATAGCCAGATAACCTTTCAGGAGATTTACTACTTTACTGTTGCAGACAAAGGAGCTGTAGTGACTTTTGAAAGTTACAGTCAAATTAGGGTGACCAGATGTCCCCGATTTCTGGGTACACCCCCCAACCAATCACTTAACAAAATCAGAGACGTTCCTGGTTTTCATTAGAAAACTCTGGTCACCTTAACTCAAATACTAGTGTCATTGTGTTAGCTTGTAACGTTAGCGCAGCTAGCATGTGTATCATTCTGCATTTAATATTTTTTCCTCTCTGTTAGCTTCATAGGGAAAGTGCCTTAAAACAACGTTTTTGTGTTTGCTTTTTTGGCTAAAGAGGGTCACATCATTTTTTGTTCTGGCTTTACTTGAGAGGTTGGCAAAGTTTCAAAGTTCCAGCAGCATCTCATTGTTTTAGTCATGACAGGTTGGGGATGGGCCGAGTGTCTCTGACAAAGCAGTGCTGCTGCTGCCAGAAGCAGTACCACAATTTGGGAAAATCAGAATGTGTAACTATGCAGATAGGCTGCTGCTCCAAAAAAACCCACCATAGTAAACGGCTGATGCCACCATAGTCAAAGAAAGTCAGAGTGATATTTTGATAACCCTACCCAAAATACAAATCTCTAATTTTAATTCTAACTAATACCAATGTCTTTCTGACTAATTAAATAATAATAATGAAAAATGTAATTGGAGATTGGAGTGTGGTTCAAATAAATGTGACAGTGGTCTGCAATATAGAACAAATTTCTGTAGTTTCTGCCTTGAAGGTTGCATAGTTTTTGTTTTACTCCATAAATAAGACTAAAATACTTAAGGATAAAGGTGTCTTCAATTAATGTTAAGTAAAGTCGGAGAGTTTTATTTTTTCAGAAGAAGAACTATTTTCTAATGTGATTTAATTCATACTGACTGGTGTGCATCCACTATTGCGTCATCTGCCCTGCTCCATGGCCCTCTGTGACTTTTTTTCTTTGGATATGCTTTGCTTGAGGTTTACACCCCATTTGCTGCTTTTCTGTTGAAGTCAGGAAATCCATTTGACTACCAGAGCACAGAATTGAGTTATACAGTATCGCTCCCTCGCTCAGCTAGGACTCAACTTGCTGGCACTGAGAGGGCAATCTGAGGACATTTCTCCTGTTTTCTACCCAGTCACTCAATGTAACACTTGTTTAAATCCGGTCACATACTTCAGTAAAGTCAAACATTCATGGTTAATCAGACATGTAGGTCAGTAAATTCCAGCCATTTGAGCATAAAGATTTTGATAGAAAAGCGGCAGCATTTTACATGCTCTTTTAGTCTCTTTGTTGATGAAAGAAATAGTCTTTTATATCAATTTAAGATGTTTTGGGAGCCTTTCAAGTTAAAGTAATCATTAGTTAGGAACTGTAGCACCCACAGATTTATTGGTATCCCTTGGTAAAATAAAAAAACAACAACTTTAAAGTAAATTTTGATTTCATTGCAATTGCATAATCTCACAATTTAAAGACGTAAAAGTACAACATTTTATATGAATAAGTGTACATTCTTATCCAAGAGATGAATGCTTTTAACATTTCACCCATAGTCACCCCTATAAAAATCATCCAAATTGCAATATATACTTTAGATCTTAAACTTAATCAGAGTTTCTCAGAATCTAAATTATTAATCCATGACTTCCACAAATATGATGAATAGAGACCGATTTTTTTTAACTCTTCAAAATGGGAAAGACATTCAAGTAAGTGTAACGAAGGTCCGGTTCGTTACTGGGCAAGTACACACATGCACCTTACCTGAAGTACTTGGAACATGTACATGGCACTTTTTATAGCACACTGCACTTTTAAGTTATTGGCTAATTTAGTGATATCTTTTAAGTGTTAGTGTGTAGTGTATGTGATTTGTTTTAAAAGGTTTTAGTGTTGTGTGATGTGTTGTTTTTACTTACCTTCTTCTGGCGTCCAGATGTCTGGCCAAAAGAATTACCGGGGGACCAGACACCTATTTGAAACTTATGGGCCGGACCAAGAGTGAAGAAGGGGTGGGGGGAGAAGTTTATGTTTTTAGATTTTTTGGGAATTATTTATAATTATGGTGTTTGGTTTTGGGATTTTTCTATTTAGTTGGTGGGTTATTTTTACATGGTTTATTGGTGGGTTTTAATGGAGGAGTTTTACATTGTTTTTATTAGAGCTAATGTTGTACATCCCTAGTGGTTTTAATTGTTTTACCTTGTTAGGTTTGAACCCTTTAAAAGGCATCCAGTTCATTCATTGAGATGTTCTGCTGCTGCTAGGAAACTGTTGCTTATATGCCTCCATGCACTTTATGTTGCAATTTTTGCACTTGTACTTTGGATTATTTTTGGAGAAAATGAAAGAAAAAGCCAATTGAGGACCTCAAAGCTCCCCGGCTTCCATAATTTTGTTTGGTTCACCACTGTTATTCCTACCGCTCGTTGCCTACCTGTCCACAGTAAGGTAGCTCTATTTTGATCTTCATAAGTCAAGGTAATGGCTAATAGCAGTTAGGAGGATAGTATGAAATTAAAACACAATTCTCGCCATAATCATTTTATTTGTATAGACTGAATGCCTGAGTGTTATTTGTATATACTGAGGGTTTAAAAAGTTATTATTTCAAGATTTTTGGTCAAATTTGCATTAATATTTACAGTTTAAATTTGCTTTATTTAGAAAGAAGGTGCTAGAGAAAGTGCTACAGTGACTAGAACTGTCTTCAGCTCTGTGGGGCATAGACTAATGTTGTATTGCTCAGATTTACATACAGATTTCTGTATTTACAACACTGAGCCTGCAAGACTGTAAAAAAGCTTTTGTCTTTGGATATACTTTGATTTACAATGAAAATAGGCAGTCTGTAAAGCCTCCCTTCATTTCTTATCTCATTGAGTGTCTGGGTTCGTTGAGGGTTTTGGTATCACACAGAAGCAGGGACACAAACTACAAGAGCAAAGAGCTAATATACAGGCAGAAAATGTTGAAAGGATCTTGCTAGCAAAGCCATGGGAATACTGAGGCATAGAACTGAGACAGCAGTTTGTATTCTCACTGTTACCTCATTTCTCTGCAAATGTTTTTTTTCTGAGCCATAGAGAATTGAAAGATATATATGATGATGATGAAAAAGTATGTTTAAATCAACATGTCTTAGTGGTATTATTAGAAGAAACTGACCAGAGTCAAATAAATGAGTCCTATTATTTGACCACAATCCTAGTTTTTAATTGTGCCTAGATGTTATCTTTTAGACCATTTGATCGCATGTATATAAAGTTCTATTTTGATAAAGTGACATCATCGAGGTTTTAGTCCACCGAGAAATGAAGCCAAACAAGAGTATTTGCATGGGTGATGAACACCCCATCCGCCTATAGGGTCATAATCAGATGCAGACCAACAGAGCGGAGGACTGCTGACCATTATCTGGTTGACGAAGCAACTCTGCTCCAACATTGTGGTGATGTTGCATTGATAACGTCACAGACATTCATGTGGTCTCCATGTGCTGTCAGGACAGTTAGATCCACTCTTTTATTTTCATTTAAATGAAATTAAAATATGTAAGCTTATTTTATGTGTCTTTATGTCATTGTCCTTTGCTTCTCTTGTCTTTGCTGCCATTTTACCTTTTTGCCTGTTTCAGAGCATAATCTTAGACATAGCTGAAGGAACAATGGCAGTGAAGCTACACTTACAAAATTATTGAGTCTGAAATTCCTGGAATAACTTAGCTGATAAATGTCAATAACTATGATTGTACTGGTTTGTAAAGGAAGCATATAATAGGTATAACTACAACCAGTTGTTGGACGTTAGATGTTTGTTTAACCTGAGCTCAATATAACAGTTCTTCAATCAAAGCCAGGTCTCTTGTCGTACTCTTTAAGGTATCACCAAAACGTGATAGAGTCTTAGAGTTCCCCAAAGGTTTTGAGCATTAATAAAGATGAGAAAGGTCATGGTGGCTTATTATCATGATGAAAGCAAATTGGGGTCCTGGGTGGTACATGGAGCACTAGCCGGGATACACGTAGTGGCATAGTTTGGTTGATGAGGATAAGAATTATGGCTGACCAGGCTGGTCCTTATGACCAGGTTATTATTCCATCATGGTGGCGATGTTTTTCTACTGTCACATTCCAACATCCTCAAATCAGGAGTAGAAGGAAAATAAAAGGGAACCCCCCCTTTTCAGTAGTGCTAAGAGTGCTTAGACCTTAACAGCATCATGATTTTCTGCAAACTGATGGAGGCTTTTTAAAGTACTGCAATTGGGCTGTTTGATTATTTTTAATATTTACTTAAAGCTTGCTAAAGTAATTTGTTTTTTAAATTGGATGAAAAGATAAAAAAAACCCAAAAACATTCAACATTCAACCCAAGATCTAGTCGCAGAGGCTACAGGAGAAATCCAGTTGGGAAACTCAGAAAAGTCTTCTCCTAGTGAAACTCCCTGGTTAACTCTGGGGAATTTCAATATGTTGCAGGTTTTTAACAAGTTCTTGGTCTGTCACAGTGTCCCTCGCTGTGTAACGTGCCCAGAAAACCTCCAGGAGGCACTCAGAAGGCTTGCCTTGCTCCCAATCTGGAGGGAGCAATCCACCTTTCTCAAGTGGGACACCAGTCAGATTTAGCTGAACTGGCTTTTATCCAGGTCACTTCAAACTCACCTCTAAACAACTCCAAGTCAAGCTGAAAGTAATGGTTTTAAGACACAAACAGAGCCACATCAACTAAGATATGGTGTGCCCTATCCAAAACGCCCCCCCTAGGGATCATGAATGTCCACGAATACCAAAAATTGGATCAGTTAAAACGGGGAAGCCTGGTGGATACCATCCAACCCTGGGAACAAGCATGTATTGCTGAGAATGCAGACACAATTATATCTTTGGACATGAAAGGACTAAATAGCTCTTTAAAACAACCTTACCCTTCTCTTTAGCCTAATAGTATGAATGGACTTGACAATCAACTCTTATAACCCTTCAGGACCTCCCTCAATGTCAAGATCTGGTCCACTTTTTCACTAAGTCAAAAGCCATGTCTCCCAAATGCGATGTTCAACAGCTGGTCAGGGTCTCGCAGAACACTTGCATTAAAAATATCCAGGGTTACTAAGAAGTGGGGGCCCTCTACTATATGAATAAATTATATGGGCCCTTTCTTACAAAAACAGCTGCATAATTTCAGGCCTTTCATGGCGTGTTTGCTAACCAAAGGCATCAACAATTGGCACACAAGGTTAAGAGCTGAACCATAGAGCAAAGGAAGATGGTGGCGTAGTCTGAAGAATCACTTTTACTTTTACATCTTGGGAATGGCAGTCTGCTTGTGTGTCACCTATCAGGGGAAAATATGGCACATGGATGCCCCCTGGGAAGAAGGGAAGGCAGGCCAATATTCTTCTGGGAAACATTGAGTCCTGTCATCCATGCAGAGGTTATTTTGACAACTACCTAAGCATTGTTGCAGACCATGTCTACTCTTTTGTGGAAATGGTACTCCCTGATGACACAGAACGGGATTTATATAAGGTCATTTGAATTTAAACGTTACTGTGGTCTAATGAATTACCATATCAGCTGATAATATGTTGAAAAATCTTACTTTACCCCTAGTTCTTGTTGAAAAAATATGACACTGCTAGTGTGAATCACATTTGCAGATTCCTGTATGATGTAAATGAGGAATGGGATGATCAGGGCAGACCATGCTGTGTAAAGAAACTCACACTTTAAAAGAGCCACTGGGTCATTGTTCACTGGGTTTTCTTTTAGTTCGCCTTTGGTTTAACAAATAAATCAGTTCATCCGTGGAGTTGCTCTGCATCATGCTGTTGCTATGTGTCCCTGCAGGATGATGGTGTTTGGCGTGCTGACTCTGATCCTGAGCTGGACTTCTCTGGGCGCTGACCTCGCTGCTGCTGTGGTGAACTGACTCACTTTACTCACCTACAATGAACCGGTCATACTTGCAATACCTGACAAGGAAAATTAATGGTTTTATTTATTTATTTATTTGTTTAGACTTACCCTTTAATTTTTGAATGCATTCATTTAATAATTTTGGATTTACAAATTTCTTTTTTTTTTTACCTTTTAACCATTTGGTTTTTTTTTCAGCTTTTTCTTCACTTTTTCATTTTGTATTTATTTTCCAAAATGTGTTTAGTCATGTTGTACATGTACATTTTTTTTTTGGTTGTTGTTAGTTTTTTTTTGGGCGGGGGCGGTTATAGATGTATTTATTAATGTCATATTTCTCCTCTATGCTCTTATCACTTTTTTGTTTCCTCATACATGTCTATGTTCCAGTGTTTCCCTTTTACAGCACCATCAGCTCAGCTTCTTGCTGATTGGGCAACAAGAAGTAGCCAATATTCCAGATTGGCTATGCATACTTAGATTTTCTAGAGATTGTGTTGTTGGAATAGTAATTGTTTTATAGAACTATTGAAAGTGCTTTGCAAATACATTTGTACACCTTGAACTTTTCCAAATGTTTCACATCACAACCAAAACTTTTAATGTCATTTATTTGGACTTAATTCAATAGACCAACAAATAGAACAACAAAAACCAGATATGCACAATCTTTTTTAATAAATACTGTAAGCTGATACCCTGAAATAAATAGCTGATACAACAGCTGTTAGTTCAAGTAAAATTTGTCTTTTATGGAAGTGTGGCAAGACGAGACCCTTACTTGAAAGAAAACCAGAAGAAGTTTAATTTGCAGTTTACCAAAACCATATTGCAGACATAAAAACATGTGAAAGACAGTGCTCTGATCAGAGAGAACTTTTTGGGCTCCATGCAAAACACTGTACGTAAGTGTGGTGGAAAACTAACACTGTACATTACCCTAAACATGCAATCCTCATTAAATATTGTGGTGTGACCATCATTCGATGGTTACGCTTTACTATAGGGACAGGATCATAATTAATGGGGAGATGAAGGGAACTAAATGCCAGGCAATCGTGGAAGAAAATATTTTAGAAGATGCTGTTGTGTCTGATAATATATCAAATTTTGAGGCCTTGGGTTGGGGCAAAAAAACTTAGTACTGGGGTGGAGGTTCAATAGACCAGTTCGTTGTTATTGTTTTGATCCGGGTTTTTCGCGCATGCGCGCCGGACTGGTAGGCAAAAGGCGAACACAATGGTGGACGCAAACAAAGGAAACGACGAGTTCTCTACGTATTTTTCTTCTTTAGATAACATATCACAAGATCGTTTTAAGAGTAAGTTGATGGTTGATAGATTCAGATTGCCAGATCCACACAGCAAAAGCCTGAAGGGATGGAGCGAGTCTGTGAAATGCTGGCTAAGTGTTCCGTACGGCAACATATAGACCAGTTCACGTGTGACGTCAGCGCTACATCCGGGTTACGCTGGTAGACAAAAACAGGACTGTTCTCACCAAACACCGTGACAAAACGGGTGAATTAGAGCGTGCTTTTAGTTAGTTTATTTTCAAAATCTAAACAATGCCTACGACTTGTTGTGCTCCCGGTTGCACACAGAGGCATTCCAAATCGTCGGATGTACGTTTCTTTCGTTTACCGAAGGACGAAGACAGATGAAAGAAATGGATCATTTCAATGAAAAGGACGCATAGGCACCAGCAACCCCCGCGACCCCATGAGGGATTAAGCGGGTCAGAAAATTGATGGATGGATGTTCAGACATGTTTGTGTCGGACACAGACAGCGCCTCAGCAGAGAGGAAGACCCAGAGAGGTAGTATAAAAAAAACATTGTTCACTAAGGATTATTTTGGTGTTATTGTCTTATTAATCCTTTTCACAGATTCATGCCAGAGGGTTTGCATACATAGTACATGTACGTATATTATTACGAAACGAACGTTTACGTGTTTTTTATTTATATCATTATTTAAGTAGAACAATGACCAGTGCAAAATTAAGTTGTATTTACCGGAGATGAAGTGTAGACTGCAAAATCTGTCGTGGTATGATGGCTCCCACAGTCGATTGGGATTGTCTGCCTGCGTCCGTTTCATTGAAATTATCCATTTCTTTCGTCTTTCGTCCTTCGGTAAACGAAAGAAACGTACATCCGACGATTTGGAATGCCTCTGTGTGCAACCGGGAGCACAACAAGTCGTAGGCATTGTTTAGATTTTGAAAATAAACTAACTAAAAGCACGCTCTAATTCACCATTTTGTCATGGTAGTAGACGAGAACAGTACTGTTTTTGCCTACCCGCGGGACCCGGATATAGCTCGTGACGTCACGCGTGAACTGGTCTATTTTCAACCACCCTTAACACACAGCCCAAGTCATAACTGCGTTGTTTAGATCAAAATATGTTCATGTAATAACTGTGCTGCTACATGTTTACAATTTGGTGGGCTTCCTCTGTTTTCCTTTGCTCAAGCATTTTCCTCAAAAAAGTTAAGATTTAGCAAAAGTGTATATAGAATACATGGGTTCAATGTGAAGCAAACTGGCTACCATTAAATGAAAACAAATCATTAGTCTTTGTATTTAATTTTTTTCTTAACTTGTTGATTTATGTAGACTTTCTTGATTGAACATACAGCTACTAATGGTTGCATCATGAGTGTTAATCATTTTATCTCATGTATAAACTTCTTAGTGGCCCGTCAGCAACCTCAACAGCCTCTGCCATTAAGTCTCACTTCCTCTGAAAGCAATAAAGCCCACACACATCCCCGATGAAGAGCACTGTCTCACTACCCAGTCTTGCAATCACAGTTGTCTTTTTGTGGCTTCATGTGCTTTTGATCTCTGCCATCAAACTGCTCGTGGCTAAATATAGGCCACTGAAAGAACAAAGGTTCAAACACACACTTTGTCGGCATCAGTATACTGGCATGAATAAACTGATCTAATGTCAAGGATTTTAACAACCGGCAGTGCATTTAACCATAGCTTTGATGTTGCATACCAACAAGTTGAGCTCTATTCATTTTGCTCTATAATAATAGCACAAATATGATTTAAAAAGCTGCATGTTGTGCTAGGTCGATGTGGGGGTAAATACAGCAAAGATAGGTGGATGAGTGGTGATTGACTCAACTGCCTTAAGGATGGGTCTTTTTCTAACTGTTTTTTAGAGGTTCAGTTTCATGTAGCAGAATAGTTTTTCCTGTAAATTTAAGCAGTACATGAGCTTTAATAAATGAAAACATCAACATTATAATGCAGAACTTTGACTAGACCAACATAATAAAAGAATGTTCTTTCATCTAAACCATTCCACTATAGCTCAGTCTATAGATCGTCGTCTTTTTCAAGGTAAAACTTTGTTCATGTGCAATCCACCAAAACAAGAATATGTTCCCACCGAGTTGAAAGTTTTGCATTGTAATAACATAGTAACATAACACACTGTTCACTCTGCACCACCTCTTCAGATAAGGTTAGAAAATGAAAAAAAAAACTTGGTTGCTATATACTGCATTTGACCTCACATTTTCATGAGTTTAATTTTATCCAGCCGCGTTGAAGCACATTGAGGGAGACCACAGACTTCCCTTGGTGGTGTAGTGCATACAAGATATTGCAATACATCATTTAAAACGGAGAACAAAAACAGAGCAAGAATTATGTAGATTCACCATGACAACGACTCTTTAAATAAATAAGATTGTAACTAATGACTAAGACAGAGTAGTCACTGATGTCATTTTAAAACCTTTTTGAAGTATATACCAAGTGTGAGGTGCATGATTACAAACGGCAGATTTTCCCTGCTCTGAATGAATATTTGGGACTTAAAGGAGAACCGTGATAGAGAATAAGTTTGAACATCATTAAGAAAGTATACAGATCAGGATTAAGAGCAATTAGGCCATGTTATTTACATATTTCTATTTTTTATTGTGGAGGTGTTTTGTAGAGAGGTTACATGGCAGGAAGATTAAATGTAATTTTGTTTAATAAGGATGTAATATCAATAATATAGAATTTAAATAGAATTAGTCATAGGATGGAACCTAAGGGTAAACCTTTAAAAATATGGAGAAAAGAAGACTGAGCATTTCCTGTTTCAACACATTGTAATATTTCTGTGATTTTTAGAAAAAAAAAATAGGCAGGCTTGATTTGAGGAGTCCTATTTTTCAATGTGTTAGTATAAAGGTGAGAACTTTGGTAGCACAGGACATAATTGTGTGTACTAAATAAAACATTGTTTTACATCCTGTAGTCTTAAGAAAGTTAAAGATAAAGGAAATTAGAAAGCTAGGTCTTTTCCCTGGTGTTTTTTTTAACTTCCTGCACAATCTGTCAGTATCTAAAGCACATACTAAAAAAAACTTTGGGGGAAAATTTATTATAATTGGATTAATTTTGCTAACACAGCCCTGGGTCAAACATGGACAGATCCAGCCATGTTGATGCAACAGGATTGAGTCATGGGTTTGCTCTAGCATGCTGGGTTAGGTTACCAACCCACAGATGTGTTAGGAAAGGGATCTCTAATGTTCAGGCTACAAAAGTTTAGATTGATAAGAGTAACAGCCTGATTACTAAACAAACAAATCATCCTACCTGCTATCTACTCAATATCTTGCTTTTACCGGCAATTTTGCAGCCCGAATGGACCACAAATACAGTATGTTGTGAAAAAATTATTCCCTTTTAAATCTCTGACTTCATTTTAACATCCTAGTTCCGAAAATTGTTAATTTTGAGTCTACCTCACTTGGTAACACAGTCCACACTGAAGATTGTTATTGTAAGTACGACCAGTTAACACTTAGTATTGATTGTAAAAATATCAGATCTTTAGTTTGTGATCTGCCAGCCATTAGTCAGGTCTGCTCAAGATAAAAATCTACCAATTCTGGTTAACAGATGATTTCTTTTTCTTTTTTTAATGCATCTCTATATTTTGTATAAAGTTATATTGCTTAGACAGGTATCTCTTGCTGGTAAGAGACTGACTGCTCATAACTTCTACAAAACCCATGCTTTGAAAAAACCCAAACTATACCTCAAAATGATCTTTGATTCCTAAAGGGAACAGAAAAAAACAACTTTTGGTAAAGACATTCTTTTTTACCCCATTTAAACCCAAATCAAGCACATCTGAGGAACCTCTAACCAAAAGCAAGCTGAACTTTTAGACTTTGTCACGGTTCTCTGTGACTCTAAATAAGAATAATTTTTCTTTTGCTCATCTCACTCCACCTCCTTCACATCGAGAGGAAGTAAAATCCTGCTAAGTTCAGTTTGGAGGCATGGCCTTTATTGTTTTTGTGTGTGTGCATGCATACCTGGTTTGGGATATACAGACTGTAGGAGGTCTGTAGTCTACAGTTTGATTATAGCCTGAAAGGATTATAAATATATGCATAATGAATAAACCCCTTTCGAGAATGTCTTATTACAGGCTGTGTAGTCAGAACTTTGCATTCTCTGAGTTTCCTGTCTTTCTTCTTGGGAATTCTCACATGCTTGCCCTGCTGTTGGAGAGCTCCTTGGTATCCCTTGCTTCTAGCAATTGGGCTGGGCTTTTCTCAGAGATTCAGCTTGCTTTATCTCATCTGAGTGTTTGGGGCTCATTAGCGTAACCCCCAGAGAAGGTTAAGCTATGCGCAGTGTGTTTGTCCTGGGCCCTTGGGACATTTAGCATTCAGACGGCAGAGTTCAGATGAAACTGCTGCTCATCACTTTTATTATTTTTGCCAGCGCAGGTTTCTTGTTACCACTTTGCAGAGTAGTAATAGTTGTTGTGACTGACAGAACTAAAAAGTGTTTTGGTCTAGATGTTGTAAATTGAAGCATAGCTTTTTTTAAATTTCCTTGTTGTTGTCAGGTAGATTGCATAGTATTTGACAGCTCTGGTTTATTCTTGTCGTTAGCGGTTCTTCAGAAACTAATATTTGTCAACAAGTCAAGGCAAAAACCATTCTTTGCTCTAAGGGTGCGGCTTTGTCTCCTGTTCACATTTCTCACACAGGTTTTTGTTTGTTTTGCCCTCTTTTCTCAGGGCACAAGCGATTTCTGCGTGTCGCCTGACAAGTACGTCATGAGTCAGACAAAGGGGATCATCACTTCCGGTGAGCATCTGTGTAAATAAACGAACAATAATACAGTGACAAACTGGACTGTGATCCAGTTGTGTTTGCCAGGATAACAAATGTTCATGTTTTCTGCAGATATCGTCCACTACTACCTTTATTGCAACCAGACTCTCTCCAACCCTTTCCAGCAGGTAGGAAAATGCTGCAATACACAGCTAAATATAAATTAATCACAGTGCTTTGTGGAACTCAGTTTCATTGAAGCATCCTGAGTAGATCCAGCCTAAATCTGCATATTGTGTTTGAAAATACCTTCATCACTTGTTTTGTGTTTTAACCTAATACAGAATAGATTATTCTGTACGCATGTATACATAATAACTGCATGCATCATGAAAAAAAGTAGGCATACATCATGTTGCAATAGCTTGGAGAACAACCTTTAGCACCAATAACTCCCAGCAGACTTTATCTATCTGTTACATTCTATAGGAGCCATAAATGTAATATAGTTGCTTTGGTGACACGTGGAGCAAGTGTCATGTGACACAGGCGATGGGAAAAAAAAGAGGTGTGCTTCCCTGTACCAGGCTGACAGGAGAGAGGGGAGCGGGGTAGTACCACTTTGCTTTGCTGTGATTAGCAATAACAGATCATGTTTACACCATGTTGCCACTTAATGTAGCTATGTAAGGGTGAAAGGCGCTGTTTCAGTAAAGCAATCAAGACATAATGCCGGATTCAGTGCGCTTCCCTGATCAAGCGAGGGCAGCGCGTCAGACAGGCAGGACCCTATATTTTCCTCTCAAGTGACAAGACTGGTTTTTGGAGTGGCACCACATTCGATGTAGCAATCTTGGCCCACTCCACTGTACAACATCACTTCAGATCATTGAGGTTTGCAAACATTTGTTTCTGCACAGCTGTTTTATGATCTTGTTTTAATTAAGTTCAGATCGGGACTTGACAGTTGCAAGACCTTGATTTGTATGCAAGCGGTGTCCATTTGAGGAGCAGTTTTGAACAGTTTGCGCTGACGTGCAGTGTTTGGTGTTCAACATTCCCTCTTTGGTCACATCTGGGCATTGTTCCAAAACTATTTGGTTCGTTCAGATGCAACTTTGGAACAAAAAGTTGTGCGTCCATATTTGTTTTTGACGGTTTTGTTTTTTGTCATTTCACGCTATCCAACCGTATGATGGTGCTAGGCGGTTTTTCAAAATATTGCAGGGTCTAAACTTGGAGAGAATTTGGAAAGAAAATCTGGGACGTCTGCTCCTAGGACATTTGTCAGTTTAAGGTTTTCCACCTAAGAAAGGAGATTCATCAGTCAGAATTTTGTAGCTGATGTTTGATAAATTCATAACTTAAACATAAATTAAGTAGGCTAAAGGATCTAAAAAAGCAACACATCATCACATCCATTATCTACACATCACACAGCATGGAACAATAATAAATCCAGGAGGGTGGACCTACCAGAAATACTCCAAGAGCATGGTGAAAATTTTTCCTTGAAGTCACAAAAGAACCCAGAATAACATCTAAAGCCCTGAAGGTCTCCCTTGTCTCAGTTAAGGTCAGTGTTCATGCATTAGAATAAAGTAAGAGACTTGACAAACAGGACACCCATGGCACCAAAACTAACACAAAAGCCCAACTTTTCAGAAATAACTTTCTGATGTAAAAGTCATCAGAAAGTTCTACTTTTTGGAAGATGTGTTTCCTGTTAGATCTAGCGTAAAACTAACACAGCATTTCAGATAGAGAAAACCATACCAAAAGTCAAACATAGTGGTTGTGATGGTTTTGGGCTGCCTTGCTGCTTCCTGGCCTGGATCACTTATCATCACTGATTCAACTCTGAATTCCTCTCTCTGTCAGAGAATCATGAAGAAGAATATCAAGCCATGAATTTGGCACCATAAGCTCAACCCCCCTGAGTTAGACTGCAGGACGGTGATGCAAAACAGTGGATTCAACATCCAAATGGCTGAAAAAGAAAATAAAAAATTAAAGATTTTGGAGTGGCCTAGACCTAATAAGTCTGATATTTAATCTGACTGAGAGGCATTGGTAATTGAGATGAAGTCCAACAATTCTGCAAAAATCAGAGTGGACCAACATTTTCCACAGAGATATTAAAGACTTATTCCCATTTATTGCAAATGCACAATGCCTGTTGTTTCCGCAAATGGCGGCATTAGGGGGGAAGTTACTTTTTTACCTATGTTGGTGTGAATAAAAGATGTTTTTTTTTTTTTTTTGCAATTACTCAAGTTACCTGAGATATTAAAATGTGTTCTATGATGAAGCGTGGAGAGAAAAAAAATTGTAAAGGGACACCTTTTTCATGGCGCTGTACATTTTTAATAAATAATATTAGTAACAATTCATGACACCCTGAAAACTTGGTATACACAAGCAAATGTTGTAGTTCCTTTTAAAATAAAACGTCTACATTCCCATTCAGCTGTAATTTCTGTAGCTCTTTGCTCACTACGGGCCTCATTTCTTTGCCCCTCATGCCTCATCTTTGTCAGCCGCTTTTCTCCTGTCTCATCCTGTCTGCCCGAATCATCTCCCAACCTCAGCTCACAATTGCCAGACATCAATCTCTTTCTCCCAGATTGTCCCTCTTTTTGTTTTCTCTTGTGTTTCTCGTTTCCCAAAGCATGCCTAACTGACACAAAGCAGCCACGAAAATGACTATGAAATTGCTTATTTGATGAAACAATTTGGTGGAGCAGAGTCAGGATTTCAGGGCATATCACTTAACTTCCTGAGCCTGTTTCTGCAAAACTATGGCCCAACATAGCTCAGAGCTTATTATCTGGCTCTTGAAATGCCCCTCAGTGTAGCAGCAGAGGGCAGACAAGCATCACCTGCCTGATAAACAAGCTCTCTTCTCTGCCACACAGATCACAGCCAGGTATAAAGCTCATAACCAAGCTGGCAGTAGATTAGCTAAAACAAAAGCATTCACTGTTTAATTTTTCGTGTTTTTTTCCCCCTTCCCCTTTTATCTGTTTCAATCTTCTGTACTTCCAACCAGAAGTACAGCAGCAGTGCGCAATGCATCTGTTCATCCTGCTTTGGTCATGCTCCTGTGCTCATGCTCTCTTTTTTCCCTTGCTTCTCTATACTTTCCTCAGCATGTTTCTTTTTCAGTTTTTATCAGCTAAAACAAAAAAGACAAATCCACGCCACCTATCATAATCTTCCACTGGGGGCAGTGACCACAGACAGTCATGTTTTGTGGATGTACTAAAAGCCAAAAAAAAAAGGCGGATCAGACAAAAAGAATTACATTCATAGATAGCTGAGGTAATTGACCACATCCTGTTTCAATTTAACTTTATGCCTCAAGCCTGGGGGTTTCCAGGCTTCCTGTGTAGGTTGGATGATTGTAAAGATAATGTTTTACTTCAAAGAAAGATGTTACAATAGTAATTTTATGGTTATGCTCCCATATTAATTTTAAAAGTGGGGTGGGGGTTTCATTTCAGGGAAGATGAGAATTGGAGGGTTTTATGCTCAATTTGGAGGATTGTTCTGCCCCCTATTGGTTAAAAAAATACAAATCCACAAGCCTGCTGCTGAGGTCGTTAAATTACCTTTCCCACAGGCAATTTATAGGAGTTCGGTGTGTAAATTATACATTCAAAGCAAAAAGTAATGGACTGAATTTATATAGCGCTTTTCTAGTCATAACAACCACTCAAACTCTTAACACTTTAGCCACATTCTGCCAATCGCTAATGCTATTGCACACGCATTCATATACCAATATGCAGATCAGCAGGCAACTTGTGGTTAAGTGCCTTGCCCAGGGGCATATTAGCTTGGCACAATGGAAATTTGGCATCAAACCCACTACCACTACCAACTGAGCCACCTTATATATCATTATATAAAATAGAAATACATGTAACACTTTTTCTTTACTTTCCTGTAAGAAAAAGTTACATGGAAGAATCCACTTCATAATTATACACTACTTATTATAAAATCCCAAATAAAGTACATTGAAGTTAGTGGTTGTAACATCACAAATGTCATAAAGGTTTAGGGGATGGAAAAACCTGGGAAAATTACTATATGGCAAATATAAAAAACAAAAAAAACAGTTTTTTTTTCAGCTGCACAGAATTATTGTTAAATAGAAACTGCTTATAATCAGTTCTTAAACATTTTGGCTTCGTGAGGGTTGATGGCCAAACTGTGTATATGTTATAAGTTACAAATAAAACTAATCTATAAAAAAATCTAATGTCTTGTAAAATGAAAAAAAAAAAAAAAAAAAAACAGGAGCTACAACTAAACTTAACTATTCTGGTAGATAAAATTAGCTTTTTCCTGGCTTGGTGTAACTGTACTTGTATCTGAGTTGGAACAAATACTTTTTGAAGCAGTTTACAGAAAAACAACTTATGTTAAAGGAACAATAAGTAATAATGACACCTAGTGGTTAAAATCGGACCAACACATGTTGTTGCCTTTCATGGAGACCAGCTATTTACTCAATGGTCCGTTGTTGCACAGGTTTTTTACTTTCATAGGATAGGTATATAATGTTGTATTCTGTTCTATTTCTGGCCCGCTTCTCTTACTGGCTTCCATGTTTGCAGGCTGCTGCTCTTTTGCCAAGATAAAATACCAAATGCTGCGCTCTGTTTTGAGAACCCTGGGAACCTTCATATGATTGGCTGAGGAACCAGGAAGTAAACACGGGCTACACTCTGAACCAAAGTAGTTCCAGACCGTACCTCTAATTTTGAAAGGAGAAAAACTTGACTAAGACATTGTTGGTGGAGAGGACCAATTGTTTATAGAGAATGTTACTTCCATCCCAGGTGACAAATGAGAATGATTGTACAGTAAAATATCTTACTTATAGCTCCTTTAAGTTAACATTTATGTAAATGATTTTGCTCTTTCTGCTTAAGAGGGCAGTGGGTACTTCAAATTAATTTGAAGGGTAAATTATTCTAAACCTGAAGGTAAACACTAACTGGCCCAGTTTATGGTCCCATCTTATTTTTGATTTGATGGCTGAGGATATACTGTCATCAAACAACACATTAATGAAATAAAAACAGGGCTTTTCAGTAAATCAAATTTCTTAAAGCACATAACTGCTACTAACTTACCGTATTTTGTCGGACCATAAAGCGCACCGGATTATAAAGCGCATTACATATTCTTCCCAAGTGTGTATTATCACTCTGCCCCTCCGGTAGGGTGACCAGATGCCCCTGATTTCCGGGGACAGACCCCGTTTTGGATGACCTGTCCCCGGCAAAAGCTGTCCCCGGAAATGTCCCCGATTTCAGTGTATCATGATGGAGTAAAAAAGTTTAGCGCAACAAGAGGTATTTACCCGGTCTTCCCGCTGCCCCTTCGGCATTGCAGTTCAGACAAAACAAACCAACCCCCAAGGCAGAAATTCTGCGCTTAACAAAATCAGAGACGTCCCCAGTTTTCATTAGAGAAATCTAATCTGGTCATTTTACACCGCTCTCCTGAGAGGGAGAGCTATCCGTCTCTGTCGGGAGGACAGAGTAGTTGGACGACACTGCCCTGTTTCTAACATAAGGCCAAAATAAACTGAACTTTTATATTGAATTAACTTACTTGGTTTATTGTTGCTAGCGCATACTCCGGGCGCAGGCTGCCTTACATGAATGCACTTCTAGCTTAGATATTCCAGTCACTACACATTTGAATAGATTTTTGAGTGTATTGTACCACATAAAATCAGTCAGTAAGCACAACAGTAATCATATATAAGGTGCGCAGGATTATAAAGCATTTTTGAGAAAATTTAAGGATTTTAAGTGCACCTTATAGTCTGAAAAATACGGACTTTGGATGGAACAATTTTAATACCTTAGTCCTCAAAAGCTCATTAATTAATGAACTCAAAAATAAACAGAAAATCTTCCTATGTATGATGGTTTTAGACAGTTTTGCAATTTCTCAGGTGATGTTTTACATTGTACATGTTATAAATGCTATTCAATAGTGACCGCTTTACGCAGCTTGACATTCTTTCATTTCTAATGTAGTATTCATAGTATCTGTATGGCTGTGCTGTCCTAATTTGTATGCCCTTCCCTTGCATTTAAATTTCTGTTATCCTTTGCAGCCTCTGACCATCTTCCAGAGGTCCCTCACCACCATGCAGATCCAGATCCAGGGTCTTCTGCAGTTTGCTGTGCCCCTGTTTCCCACAGCTGAGGTATCGCTGTGAAACCGTTTGAGCTGTTTCTCATCAGAGAAATGCTCCCATTTAAATAATTGGTGAGGTATTTTCAACAACAATGTCTCTCCACACAGAGGGATTTACTGGGTATCCAGCATTTGCTCAACTCCTCCGAGGCGAGCCTGCACCAGCTAACGGCTCTTCTGGACTGCAGGGGGCTCAACAAGGTTTGTTCACCGCAGCCTAATTGGCATTGCCGTTTTACAAAGTAGGCCATCTTAGAAATAAGTGGCCAAACAGGATTTGCGCAGAGAACGAAAGTGGACCCGGAGCAGAGCAGAGATAGACAAAATGATGTAATTAGAAAAAGGTCATTTCCTCTGAAATTTTTTTTAAGTGAACTCAGTTTGTGTTCATTAAAAAATGTTCAGGACTGCAACATAGTTTACACCCATAATGATTAAATGTGTTCTTACTATGCAATGCACTAATATAGTTGCCTAGAGGCTGGCAGATACGGTGACTGATTGCTTTTCTGTTGTGAATTCAAACGTTGAGCAATGGCAACCGGGTCACTGCTCGTCATTGACTGATCTTCATGCTGTCCATTCAACCGCTGTAGGACTACCTGGATGCAATGGTGGGGGTGTGCTACGATGGCGTGGAGGGCATGCTGTATCTCTGTCTCTTCTCCGTCCTCGCTGCCTGTGCCTTTACTGTCATGCTGTGTGCCATTCCTAGGGCACTGAGGCAAATCGCCAGCAGGTCAGTTTGTTCTCCAGCTCACCTTACCGCCTGAGTGCCCCTTGTTTGAACATGCAGCACACATCTACATGTGCAGGCACATCCCAGTAAATTGGAATATCGTTGAAAACATCATTTATTTCAGCCATTCAATTAATAAAGTTGTACTCATGTATTACAGTATATTATTATAGACAGAGTAATTGGTTCAAGTGTTTGTTTGTTTGTTTGTTTGTTTTATGGCTCAAAGCTAACGGAAACCAAACATTAGTTTCCAACCCCTGGTAGATTTAGGTTTAAAGTATGCTTTTAATTTCTCCACCATGTTCCTTTTGACTGGAAGTAATAACTGTTTCCTCCCACTCAACATTTCATATAAATATGTATGGATGCAACAATGGATGCAAGCATGAAAAGAAAAACACAAAGTGAGTGATTTTCCCTATGATTGTATAGGCCATAACTTAACATTTCTGTCATTAAAAACCTTTTTATTGGTCTTTCTTGTATACCATTTCAATTCCCTGTGAAGCTGAATTCTGCATTTTCATCAGTTGTAAGCCATAACCTTCGCAATGAACTGACATAAATGCTTTATAATATACCAGTGTGTGTGTGCGTGTGTGAAAAACCTATATATTGTGGGAGTTTCATTTTTGAATTCAATCGCTGAAATAAATTAGAATATCATCATGACGTTAGATGCGCCTGTACTGTGCCATTCAGGCAGAACCGTGCATTTATGTGAACATGTTGTTTTTGCTCAAAAAGGGAGATGTTTTATAACAAATGCAAATGCTGTTGGCTGCTTTCTCGTCTTCACGAATAGAGAACGAGATTACGATGACATAGACGAGGAGGACCCGTTCAACCCACGAGCCAGGAGGACAGTCTCTCAAAACCCCAATCACACCAACCTGCACAGCTTCTGCAGCTACAGCAGCAGCATGGGCAGCCAGAACAGCCTGCACCCTCCTGCGCCGACTATCTCCAACCCCCCCATGCCTGAGTACATGTGAGTGCATGTTCAAAAACAAGGCTCTATTTGTGATATGGTTTGACTTCCTTTATCACCTTAGTTGTTTGATTCAACTTCCTTTTTGTTGTTTTTGCAGGAACCAGACAGCTCTTTTTGGAGGAAATCCGCGGTATGAGAACGTGCCTCTGATAGGAAGAGGCTCCCCACCTCCCTCGGTGTGTTGGGTCCCAGAGACCAAGTATTTCACATGACGTTATTTCCCTCAAAGCTTTAACATGCAGCCTTTGAAGCACTGCAAATTCACTCAGTGGCTCAGATGATTATTTTGTTTGTAAAATGACTCTTCGTGACATTAAAATGTGAAGCCACATACACTGATATATTTTACTGGATAGGACAACGGCATGACACACCGCCGTTGAGTCAGGGCTGCTGCAGAAGCAGAAGTAGGAGCTACAGTGTTTACAGTAATAAAACAAAACATTTTACCTGCTTAAATAAAGGCAAAATAAAATAATGCAATACAAGTATTCAATTATAGTTATTTATTAGTGGAGTTTATGAAGGGTGCACAGAATCTGAATTACTGGACGTTTTATCTTTAAAGAGAAACCATCAAACTGTGATACAACAATGCAGCTCATGCTGTTAAAAATAAAACTGACAGCAATGTGATCTTTATAGCACAATAGGTATACCTGTCTATGTTATTTGCACAGTTTCCACGCTGCTTGTGGATTTATGTTTAGGGAGAGAACACATTTCAATGTATCGTAACATCAGTAATTTTCTCAACTTTAATCTGAGCCATATTTGATTAAAATGGGATAATAATCCAGATCAAGGGTGCAATGACCATTTTCTTTTTGACAGATGGGAGCTCTTTCCGCATTAGAACAACATTGTTTTGTTTACTAGATGTGTAGCAATGGCACCTTTGTAGGGGATTTCCAATCCAGTAATATATGTCAACGGCCACATATAATGTAATTTCTTTACTTAATAATTAGTTCCCTCTATTCTTATTTTAGCCCTGGAAAATATGTCTTAAAAGCTTTAACCAACATGCATCTCATTTTGCAGCTGTATAATTTCTGACTTAATCATTTGGAAAAAATTAACATTTAATTTGAGTACATTTTATTAAGGAAACCCCACATTATGAAATAATATAACCCTTCCTTTGACAACCCAACATCAATTAGTTATCCCTTAACCTAAAGGTATCAAATTTCAATCAGTCCAGCTCATCATTAGCATGCTTAAAGTTATTTTGAAGATTAATATACCTCAATTCTACTTGTTTTGAAAAACCTAATGGCATATACTGGATTTTACTGTAAGGATATTGACAATACGATACCAAAATGGAAGGCATATAAGGTCATTAATGTTTATTCACACTGTATATTCAAAAACTGAAGAGATGCATCAACTTGTTGAAAAAGGTTTAAAATTTTCATTGCTAACCAGTACCTGTAGTAGCTGTGTAGAGACAGGGAGAAATTAAGGTTTTGAATAACCTTAAGAAATTGGATTCAGCCTGAGTGTTCCCAAGATACCACCTTTTGCTGCAGCTCTCTACTTGTGATTTTAGGAGTTTTTTTTTCTTCTATCTCCTTTATTATCTTGCTCACTTGGTGGCAAGACACTAATGGTCCTTGTCCAGCCTTGTGGCCAGTGGCTAATGTAAATGGGCCCTTTTTTTCCTGCCAATTTATACCCCAGGGAAACAGGAAGTTGTGGATTACTGATTACAATTTCCTGGAATTGCGGATTAAAATAAAAAGTAAAATCTTAATTAATTTTTCATCTTATTTCATAAGAAAAAAAATACTCAACACAGTGGATGTCTTGTTGTCGGTTTTATTGTGGTAATCCCGTGAGATTATTATGGGGTAGGGTTAGGGTTAATCCAACGGTATTAAAAGAAGAATTTAAGTCAATGTTTTTTTATTCATCTTTACTAGATGGGTGCAAATAAATATGAGGGGCGTTGTACCCTTTTTCTTGAAAACCTACATTGGACGAAAAAGGTTTACTCACTCCTGCTGAAATGTCAGGCTTTTGTGATACAAAAATGTGATAACTTGATAAATCATGTCAGAACTTTTTCCACCGTTAATAGGATGTATTCCCAAACCACTCAGTTGAAAGACCAGCAGAAATCGTTTTGTCACGTTCTCCAGGTGTTTGTGTTCTGATTTTCCTTTATGTGTATATATAGTTGGACTGGTTTCAGTTCCTGGATTGTGGTTACTGCTTTTTTGTGGATTCTTTTCTGGTCTTCCCAGGTTCACTTTGTATTATTTACTGTTAGATCTTTTCCCTGGGTTCCTCCCTGTTAGCCTCTGCTCAACATTCTCCCTCTACTCTTTTTCCTAATTGGTCTCAGCTGCTTCTGATTTCCTCCGATTACTTTCACCTGTCTTCTGTCTCATTTCTCCCCGCCTGCCCCAGTATGTAATGTCTCACTTCCTCTGTGGTTCTTGCTTTTGTCTCCTGCTCTTCTCTTTGTGTTCCTGCCTCTTGACATCCTTTTTTTTATCCATCCCCATTTGTTTCAATCCTTCTGCAACTACTATCTGTATGTTTTATTTATCATTAAACCTCTCACCTTCATCTTACTCTGAGCTCGGGTCCTCCTGTTTCTAATCATGAAACTTGTAAGGAAAAATAATAAAACAAGGCCCCAAACTAAAATGAGCATGCACACCTTTAAAATGAATACTTTGTCACCTTTTGACTTTATCAACACTTCGTCTTTTTGTGGGTAGGAGACTAACAATTTGACTTGGCAATATTTGCCCACTTTTTTGTTGCTGTGTTTTTTAGTTTTTTTTTAGCAAAAATATTCTAGATCTGTTGGATTTTTGAGGACTTCTCTTCTGATCATCTCATAGATTGTTTAATCTGATGGAGGACTGAGCTGTGGCTTGACCATTCCCTTTTTTCTGATGAAGCCATTCTTTTGTTGGGTGGGATTTATGCTTTGGGTGATTGTTGTGGTGAAAGTTGAAGCTCCTCTATATCATAAGCCCTCTTGTAGAAGCCTAAAGGTGTTGTGCCAACACTGACTGGTATTTATAGCTGTTCATGACTCCTTCCAAACTGGCTAAGGTTCTCAGAGTTAAAGAAAAACAACCTCAAAGCATAATGCTCCTACCACCATGCTTCAAACTGGGTATGGTTTTACTTTAGTGATATGCAGTGAAGGTTTTAGAATTCTGGCCAAAAAAAGTTAAACTGGGAATTCATCAGAGTATAATACATCTCCTGTACATTGTTTTGGGAGTCTTTAAGTGTGTTATTGTAAAACACCGTCCATGCCCAAAAGTGTCACGCTCTAATGTTTTGCAAGACAGCGTTCAGCTTTGATTACTTCATCCATTTGCTGTGGCATTCTTCCAAAGGATGTGTCCTTCAACATAGTTGAGTGAGAAAGTCCATGTTAAATAATTTGTTACCAGCAGAAACATAATCATCAATCCAGTAATTATCCAATGGGAACCTCTTTCCCTGGTTGCCTTCAGGTAGGGACTTTTTTATTATAATGTTTTTGACAGGCGATGCATCTAGCCAATTGTTTTCGTTTTGCCCTAGATAAGCCTATGAAGGATGCATGAGATTATTATCTCCTCTACTACACAGCCAGCGTTTGGTATTCATCTCATAATTTCATCAGTTTTGGAGGAAATACTGCACTATTAACATCAAAAGGAGGAAGATCTTGTTCTTGGACATTTCATTTTCTCCACTTGATGGTGACTTTCTTTACGGTGTTCACTTGTATATCTGATGCCTTTGAAATTCTTTAGTACTCTTTTCCTGACTGATACCTTTTGAAAATGAGAGCCCTCTGATTCCCTGGAAGCTCTTTGCTGACCATGGCTGTTTTCTGTATCGTGTGACTAAGAAAAATGTCAGGAAAACCCTCCAGCTGAATTCTGTCTCAGATTAATCACATGGTGGTAGGTATGTACTGACGTGTATTCAACATGAGCTAGTTCTCAACACAGCCAAGACCTCAGTTATGAGAGGATCAGCACGCATATGAAACGTCATTGTTTTAGTTTTTAATTTCCCATTTTATTGCTTTAAAAAAAATCAGTTTGACTTTTATTGAGTTGCCCGGGTTAGATATCAAATTAAAGGTGGAAAAAAAAAAAGTTCTCAAATGATTTATCTGGTCTAAATTTTTTACATCCCAGAAACCTGGCTGTTTATCGGCAGTGTGCACATTTTTACATCAAGTGTGATTATATTTACTGAGATATTGGGCCGGTCTTTCCTGTCAATAAAATACAGTTTTGCTGACTTACAGAGAAGAAAATTAATTTAGTTCATATTTAATTTGGACAGATAACTATTTAACCTTTCTTAAGACCCCTTTTTCTAGAGAAAACGGTTCAGGTCTTGGTTCTTTAGCTGTTGTCTCTGAACACCCCCCGTCCCCCCTCCTCGCTGATTTATTTCACACACTGCTGGGCTAGATTTCCCCCGTTACTTCAAAGGGATAAAAATAGGAATGTTTTAAATTAAAGTTTCATTCGGCACAGCCTCTTTAAAATCATCCTGAAGCCAGGTATGCAATAAATAAATAAACGTTAGAGTGACTTCTGCTTTAAATAATAAAAAAAAAAAAAAACATTTTAATGCTACTTTTGCGTATTAACATCCCCCAAAAATATACAGAAGGCAGTAATGCATATTATGAATTGAAGATTTATTTATTTATTTTTTACTTTCTCTTCATGTTACTCTTCTCACAAGACATCAAACAGCATATTTCATGTTCTCTGCCTAATTACTTGTTTCCTAATTAACACCAGCAAACACGTTCGGATTTCCCCCCATGACTTTAACTGTGCAGCACCATGCAGTCGTCTTCAGCTAACTGCTTCTTTTTATATATTTTTTATGCGTTTGTTTGTCATATATGTGTGTGTGTGTGTGTGTTTGTATTTCTTTCATTTTTATATCCCCTCTTTCTTTTATCAACTTTTGGAGATATACTCTCAGCCGTATAGAAATCCAGTAAGTCTTTTTCTACTTCTCCTAAGGATTAAATCTGTCCCTCTCCCTCCGTTGTACAGTATCTCCACCTCTGTGTCACTTCATGTCACTTTGGTTCCTTGTGCAGTTTTTCCTCGTTTGGCATGGCTTTCACCCTTTTTCTTGTCCTCATTCCAGATGACTTCCCGTTTCACATAGAACAGGGTCATGTCTCCCCCTGGTGTTCGCAGGGTGGTAGCTCCCACTGTGCATGCAGTCCTGATTCAGTTACAACAATCTGCAACTTGAGCTGAGTAAGCAGGCCTCATATGCAGGTGCATCTCCATAAATTAAAAATATCGGCGAAAAACATATTTATTTCATCAATTCAATTAAAAAAATCAACACCAGACCAAGGAATTTTGTTTTTAAAGCAGAAATATGAGTGTACTATATAGTATGTCCCTGTTATTCTACCAAATGCTTGGTCTGTGTTAGTTTGGTTCTCTTAGGAGTATTTGGCAAGTTTTCTGGCAAATCAAACACGCTGAATATCATTGTTAATAAACCAGATATTGGTACATATGGCAGTGTGTCCAGGTGGTGGAAAATAAAATATCAACATCTGCATAAAGTTTGTCAGCAGAGAGAACTTTGAAGTGCTTTAATATTTCTCGCCAGCTAGTTGCACTCACACTGGGGTTGATGAAACACAGTGGATCATCTCCAGCAGATTCGAAATGAAATGCAAAACAGGTTTTTCTTCCACTCAACTTTCCATTAATATGATTAGTTGTATACACCACTTTCAGAACAGCTAGTTTTTTTTTAGGAAATAAACTTTTGTGGCTGACCCTTTCTGCTCAGGGTGTCAAATGATTGCTGAACAATTGTCAAGTCAGCAGTCATCACTATGCGTAGGCTGTGACATCATTATATGTAATATGAGTCCTATTTTGAATTGAATTACTGAAATAAAGTAACTTTTTGAAGTTAATGTAATTTATGGAGCTGCACATTTAATAAAAGTGTAAGATGTAACTAAGCTGATAAGTATTTTCAGTGAGCAGAAATACATTTTGTCAAAGTAACTCAACAGGTATGGTTAATGGAACAATCCACTGAAAATGTTATCTTTAGCTGACTCTGTTGACATAAAGTTTTGTTGAGAAAAGCAGATATCAGCAGTTACTATTACCTGTGTAGAAGAATAAAAAATGTACAACTATTGTGAAACTACACTGCTGGTTTCTGCAAAGGCCTAAGCATTGCATAAGATAGATTTTCAGTGGACTGGACCACTTCTTTATGTCCATTTCCCCCCTCTTTTTGTTCCACTCTGAATGCTTACCCCGCTTTGAGCATACGTGTAAAATACTTCTGTATATGTCTGTGTTCGTCTTTGCTCCACAGTACTCCCCTACGATGAGGGCCACCTACCTCTCCATGAGTGAAGAGCAGAGCAGACACTTTGGAAGCGACTTCAGAGCCTAGACTTCTATACGTCTGTAAGGAGGGAACCCGCACAAAAGCCAGGAGCAGCTGTTGGATGCTTCACAGCGGACGGACTTTACCATCTCTGCAGTCCAGAACTCCTGCCTGTGCAGTGTCAGGCTGATGGAAAAAAGAAAAAAACACAACTCTGTGCTGTTCTTCGCTACAGTGCCTTGCAAAAGTAATTATGCCTTGATTCTTTTTATGTTTTTATTTTGTTTTTTCAGATTTTGACACAGTATAACCAAAAAGTGAATATACTTTGTTGGGATTTTATGTAATGGACCAACACAAAGGTGTGGCTCAACTGTGAAGTGGAGCATAAAACAATACAAGAGGTTTAGATTTTTTTACAATCAAAAATTTATAAATTGTGGGATGCACTTTTATTCCGCCCCTCAAGCCGAATACATGTAACTGCAATTATAGTTGCTCGTCTTGTTGGGTATTTCTCTACCAGCTGTGCACATCTAGAGTCTGACATAGTGAACTAATTCTTCTTTGCAAAATAGCTCAAGGTCAGTCAGATTGCTTGGAAGTTTTGCCACAGCTTCGCAGATGGGTTAAAGTCTGGGCTTTGACTGGGCCATTCTAAAACGCAAAAAAGCTTTCCTCTGCTCCATTCCACTTTAGTTCTGACTGTATATGTTTAGTGTCATTAAACATATACAGTCATGTGTGAACATGCCCCAGTCTCAGTTAAGGCTCCCACATACCCGGGCATACTGTGCGCATACAGTGAGCAGCGCAGACTCTGCTTGGAAGTTTTACCCTTCATAGTCGAGCGTCCACATCAGCTACATTTCTTGTGGCAAATTCCTACAATTCCCCAACTTTCTGCCAACAGGACAAAGCGGCGGAAAGGATGGTGAAATGTTGGATTAGCTAATTGAGCACCTAGAGCCTTTTCTTTTCCTGCAGGCTTCCACCTGTAAGTGAGAACAGAGAGGGACTGTGATGCCGCGCGTCTTTGCAACCGCCTGCTTGGAGCAGCTCAGTGTATCAAGCTCGGTGTCACATATAAAACGGTTCGATGTAAAGAGTTCTTGCCACCAAGCAGTTTATTGTGTGACACTGCATATGCGGTCGTAAAAATTTAGCTCTGCGCAGAGTCCGCCTAGAGGATGCACGGACATCCGAGGACTCATGTGTGAGGGGGAATTTAGACTCTTGACTAATTTTCTTCCCAGAATGCCCTGTCTTTGGCTCCATTCATCTGTCCCACAGCATGATGCTGCCATCACCGTGTTTCACTGTGGAGTTAGTGTTCTCAGGGTGAGCTACTTTGTATGTTTCCTGCTGCACAAAGCATTTGCAGTTAGGTTTTGGTCTCATTGGAGCAGCGCACCTTCTTCTACATAGTTTCTGGTTTGTGATAAACATTAAAAAGAACTTATCATAGCTTTGTTTCAACAATGTCCTCTTCTTGCCACTCTTAGATAAAGGCCACATTTGTGCAGTATATGATTAATCATTGTCCTGTTGATAAATTCTCCAACCTGAGCTGTGAACCTCTGCAGCTGCTGCAGCAAAACAAGATGTCTTGTCTGTTTCTCTAAGCAATGCTTCCCCAGCCTATAAGTTGATGTCCTACATTTCTTTCCTTTTCACACGGCTGTGCGTGTCTTCTGAGGGCAATCGGTTGCACTTGGTTTTATTTTGGGTTACCAGTAAAGGCGGCTGAATAAATGTTCTTGTTTTAACATCGTTTCCATTTCATTTTAACTTTGAAAATCATGTGTGATTTTCCTTTGACTTCACCATGATACAGCACATTGTGTTGGTGTTTCACATGAAATCCTGACGGATTACATTGAATTCTTTGGTCATAATTAAACCAGAAGAAGTTCAATCAGTAGGAATACATTTGCAAGGCACTGTATATAAAGGTCCTAACTGATACCTCTTCTACATGTTTAAAGATCTTTTCCTAATTCATAACCTGTTCCGTAATTGTTGTTCTGCTCACATGATGCCTGGCGAAAAGTTCCGAATCATCCTAAAAGAACGGAGGAGATTTCCAACAATACTTTCAAGTGAAGTTTTTTCTGCTCGTCGCTGTGCGAAGCTTGGTGTCTGACTTCTCACAGCTTACATCCAGGTCTTCAAAGATGAACTCGTGGAAGGAAAATCTTCGAAACATGACGTGACGTTTCCCCCGATATGCTACAGAGTTGAAACTTGCGAAGCACAAACCCAGCACTGACAGCACACTGCAGGAGGAAGTGGTGAAGAACATTTTATTTGCATTCTCACACGAGCTTTACGTCTGAAACCTTTGCCGAGAAAAGCTAACTTGTGACATTTGCTTTTGTAAATGATTTGTAAAATACCATTATGTTCTTTTTTTTTTATTTTATTTTTTTTTTAGAGTTATTCAAATTGTGTGCCATTTTTGTATGTAGTCTTTTTAGTTTTTTTGTGGCAATGTCACAAAAGATCACCCCTTTTTCTATTGTCTAATAAGTCATTAATTTGAAATGTGCATCTCTAATCCAACGAATATGGATCATAGTCTGATAAGCTGTGCTGCTCTGGCTATGATTATTGATACAATTCTGGTTATTATTTGTCTTTAAATTCAGCCATCCAACAGCACATTTTTACTGACTAATTTTTTTTGTAAGAATTGAATACAGGCAGTGTTGATTAATAGTATTTTTCTGTAGCATGTTACACTGTAAAGGCACCGAGAGTGGTGCTTAATTTTGTGTGTCCCAAAACCTAAAGTCTAATTGTAAGTTGAATAAACCAGTTAGAGTACAAAGAGTGACGAGCCTTTGTTTATGTTGTTAGATTAGTGGAAAATCTACACAAAACAAATTTAAGCAAACCTATATTACAATGTAAATGAAATCTCTCTAAAAAAATAAGAAGAAATTTATTTTTGGGGATACACATTGCGTTCCCTAAGCTTTTCCACCTGCTTTTTCATAATGCTTCCAATTAATTTGTAAATACAAAAATAGCATAGCATTTTATAACCTTCTGTCATTAAATCTGACAAGCCTTTTACTACTTCAGGTCAGTCCGAACTACTGAAATTATCTTGGTATTTATTTGATTATTTTGTTAAGTTCATGTGTCCATCTTGTTTTACAGTCTTAAGGGGATGCTCAGGGTGGTCTAATGGTTTTCCTTTAATGAAGCCTCAGTTCGTACAATCTTCAGAGGCTCCAGCGCAGTCTCCAGAACACCGCCAGCCTTCATTATCAGCTTTTTCAAGTCACTGGCTCTGAGGCTCTTACCCTGACAGATAATGGCAGAACAGATTGGATTCTCCAAAACAGACTTACAGAGAATCAGTGGCATTTTTCTGCAAACACTGAATGCTCTCCAGTCCGGTCTGTTGTCCAGGTGAACGCCGAGATATATCTCCTCCACTACGTCCACTTCTTTTCCACAACAGAAATAGTGTTGGACCCATTCCTGTCCCTCCTGAAATTTACAATGATCTCCTTTCTCTTTTTCCACATTTAAGATGAGAAGATTGTTTCCACACCATGTTACAAAGCGGTCCACCAGCTTACTCTGCTCAGGTTCTTCACCATCTCTGATACATAAGATGAAATAAATCTTTGTTGTCGTTGTACCAACCTACAGCTTGTAGTGGGACAGCGAAATTGGTCCACCGAACCATGTTATGTCACAGTTTTTTTTTTTTCATTATGCCTCTATTTCTTCCTTGTTTATGATGTCTAGGCGTCGCCATTTTAGTTCATCCATTTGTGGATTAGATTCTTTAATTCTTGTGTTCTAAGAAGATTTTGTAATGTTTCTGATATTTCTTCCCTGCATTTATTTCTGTTCAGAGCTGTTCCTCTCATCGGATCCTCTGTCCTCATTAGAATTAGCTGTTTCTCATCCCCATCTCCCATCACTATATAGGCTGACAGGTTTTCTCAGGTCTTTGCTAGTTTCCTCCATTAATTTCCTGCTCCCCGTTGCTCTGCCTTATGTTCCATTGTTTTCCTCCTTATGGCTCGTTTCCCTGCCTTGTTCTCCATTTCTGTTCCTCGTGCCTGCTTGAAGTTTTCGATTTCATCATTCAAATCCTGTGTTTGCCATGCTGTTTGCACGTGGGTCCTTCACAAACCTACACCTCATAACATGAAGGGGATACCTGCTGGCCGACCTGAACAGGCAGACATGCACCTTTCAGAGACACCTGCAGTTTGGTTATCACCATGGAGCGATTCTTCTTTTCGTCAAACATCTGCTTCAACAAACCCTGTGTCAGAGTCCTGCCATATGCATAAATGATCAAATGACTCTGCAGTTGTCAGATGGGTGTTTGAGCATCTGCATCTGCCCACAAAGTGCTGAGGTAACGCACTGATAGCCTCAGGGACACTTCTCACTAAAATGCTTTAACTCTAATTAATACCTCACTTCTTTAAAGGGGGCGACATGCAATACACAAGTGCAATTTAGTTTTTTTCTGATTTATGACTGTACTATTTCTGCACTGTATTTTTTTTTCTTTCCAGAGTGTTTTTTGTTAGTCTTTCTATATCCAGTACCTTACATGATCTAAATTTTACAATTTACTGGAAACGCCTCCGGGTCAGGTTAAGGTGGATTAGCTACTGCAGAATCCCAGGTAGCTGGTCCCAACAGGCCTTTCGGACTCACCCCGCTAACGCCATGCGGACCCGCAGCCTTGTTATTATTCAGTCTCTCCATCTGCCTCTTCGCCTGAGTTTAGATTACTCTGTGATTATTCAGTGTTCAGTGTAGAGAACAGTTATTTAGCTTGCTGGTGTTACTATGAACCCAGTCTAAAATAAGTCGAGTAATTTCTGTTTTTGTCTGCTTCTTTCATATTTTTACTTGAATCTGCAGCCTGTTTGGTTGAAGCCAAGCTGCAGCGAGTATTCTCTTCCATCCAGCAGATGTCAGCATAGTGTTGCAAAGCTACTACTGAGCAGGCTCCATCAACCCTGTCAGGTGCGAAACCCTCCCGTTAATACAGTACAACACTAAAAGCCCATAAACAATCTGATGTTGGAGGAAAAGGAAAGGTTTCCATCACGTGGTGCTCTGTTTTTGTTTCAAGCTGTTGATTAAAGCTGAAATTCTAAATTGTTCCATTCGGCACATTTCAGATATATTTATTATAATGAATTGTATTCCATACATGATGTAAATAAATATGGCAAAACAACTGGGTGGCAGTGAATAGAGCAGTTGTCACTAGTTGAGAAAGTGGTGGGTTTGATTCCAACTTCCACCACATGCTGATGTGACCCTGGTTAGGGGTGTGAATGGGACTCAAAAGCTTTTTGAGTGGTTTTGCAAACTAGAAAATGTATGTATAAGTTCAGTCCATTTGCTATGACCACAGCAGAAACAATAACACTTACTGTTGAATCATGGACACTCTGAGAGCTGGAATGCTGTAGATTTTTTTCTGTGATCTTTTGTCCCCTCCTGGATAAGTTGTTTATGCCCTCTTGTACTAATTATGGTGCGCTGAAACCTTCTGTAAAGGTTTGCAACTGTTCCATGATTCATCAATTTGTGCATTACCCCTCTTATTACAAGATTTCTGTAAACCACAAGCTTTAGAAATTCCCTTTCCAGACTGGTAGATGTCACTGACTTTATTATCGTGTACTGGAAAATGATGTGTTGCTTTCTTCATAGAGCCAATTTCTATGTGCGTTAGCTTATATTTAACTTTTTTCTTGATTCAGGCCGGCAACCTTTATGATTCTGAGAGCTATTATTGCCCTTGGTCCAGCTAAATAAAATGCGTTAAGAGACATAAAAGTTACATCTCTTTAAGATACATGAACCTATATTTTTTAAGTAAATATCTATGATACAAAACTTTTGATTTTGAAAGAACTACTTTTCATTTGTTTATTTTTTAGGCAACATTAACTTTAAAAAAGGAGAATTAATACAAATTTTCTATGAAATGTAAACCTTTACAAAATATTATGTAAAAAAAAAAAAAAAAAAGTTGCTTTTGACCTAAAGTGACAGATAATTAATTGCACTATTAGTCTCATTCTGTTGTGGAAATTCTGTGCATATCTTCCATGAACCAGACAAACTGCTGAAAACCTTGCTTTTTTTCTTTTTAGTGATTAGGGGCAACTGTGAAGGCTCCAAAGAGCCACTTGCTGCTCTGGGTTAGATAAATGTTGCCAAACAAAGGTGGTTAATCAGAGTTAATCCATAATTAACATTTAGGGCAAATATATTTTCACATAGAGTTACATGTTCTTAATGAATAAAATCTTCTTTTAAATAGGCATTATGTGTTTACTCAAAGCAAAGTCAAAACAACATAAGAAATCTATAAGGGGAAGAAGCTTTTGGGTCATTCCAACTAATTGGTGCCATTTGACCATGGTAACTTTGCATTAAAAAAGGTTTTCTTGACTTTATACTTTAATCTGATGAAGGGCTTGTTAGACTACAAGAAATGTATATTGGTCAAGCACTGGAAATCATGCTGTCCTGCTTTTTATTAAATTCTTTGCACTAGACAAGGATCATATGTCCACCCTGTTACAGGACATACCAATATGTAATTAGTTAGTATTTTAAAAAGATAATTATTCAAAAGTTACAGTTTCAAAGAGCTTACCTGTCCCTATGTTTGCCATTTAAATTATTTAAAAAAACATTATCTTGAAGAGACTCCTTCCTATGAAGTCACAATGTAATTTCAACCCATCCCTTTCAGAATAAAAAGCCATTTCAATGGAACTTTGCTTAATTTTTTTATTTATTGATACATATAAGTTATTCACTGTTGGTATTCATAAAACAAAGCAGAATCCTTGTTGTTTTTATTCAATTAATATAAACACACACACACAGGTAACAGGGGAGACAAAGGAGAAACAGGGACCGTATGTAACAGGGTGGACATCATATCAGTGAACAGCACGTTTCCTTCAAACAAGGCAGTTCCCAATAAACTTCACAGGAAAAACGGGTCCACATCAAACTTCAACATCCAGTGTCTCGCACACCCAAATTTAAGAGGTTTCTCAAATCCAGAGACTGCGATGTTTTTTACGGTATTTAATTTTTCCTGGAGAGAGACTTGGTGGATTTTCATTGTTCCTTTTACTGGCATAAGTGGTGGCACTTGCACCATTTCCTGCAGCTTTACTGATGCCCCTCTGTTTTTTAGCTGCTGAAACATGGCCTCTGCATCAGGTATATCTAGTCCGTGTTGAACAATTTTGTCTGGAGCTCCCTTTTCCATGGGTGGCCTCAGCAAAGTTCCAGCTGATGTCTTTGAAACCTTTTTGAAGGGCTCTTGAGAAAGTAGGTGAAAGTTGCCCTTTTGTTTGTATTGAGTGGCTGGACCATCACAGACGAAATGAAGGTGAGTGATCAGAGGATATTTCTCCCTCACCATGTCTAACACAGGACTAAGATGGGCGCACAAGGCTAGGGGATCGTGCCTCCTGGAAGGCGAGATGGAACAGAATGCTACTGGAGATTTTTCAGCTGCAGTGTATAGCATTCCAGTACGGAGGATTGCCTGTTGGTGTGACCCTCCAAAATCGACTGAATGAACCTCCTAAGAATACTTGTAAGAATAAGTCTCACTGGAATCTAGATGTAGTAGACACTCATTCTTTCTTAATTTCTCTCTCAGCTGTCTGCAGGCCCCATACTGCCAACGGATATTAAAAATCTGTCACCTAAATCTGAACAGCCATTCATGGAACTCACTTACAATTTCATCCTCTGTTGTCATCACGGTTCTCTTCACAGTGATACTGTACTGACCTTTTCCCAGAATCCTCTCGATCACTACCATTGGTATCGTCTTCCAGAGACCATTTGGTAAGGGCTACTCTTGTGTCGGTAGGAAGTTTTGAGCATTGGATGTGTGGAGCTTACATTCACCATCTGCACAGACTTTGGATTTGGGAATACACATTGTTGCATCTACCATCCCAAGATTTTCTGTTGCTGACAGACCATGACTGTGTAAAGTGTTGGCCATGAATTGTAAGTTTTTGTGACTTTTGCACGGACAGCTTTCACGATCAGCCTCTGCGTATACCAAAAGGGTCTTGAAGAACAAAAAGCAGAGTAAGAGATCCTGATGTCATTTTCTGAGAGGAATTTCTGGTGCAGAATCTTCATCGTGTCAGTTAGCAAGTGTGTCTTTTTTTTTTTGTTACCTTCTTTTGAGTTACAGTTTGCTTTTGCCCTGTTGTCATTCGACTCACATCATCTCTTAGAAAAAAATCTTTCACTTTGTTTTTTTTTGCTCTCAGGAGGCAATCTATTCCTCTGCTTTCTTTCATAGGTCATGAGCCCTCCACAT
This sequence comes from Fundulus diaphanus, assembly GCA_037039145.1. NCBI lineage: Eukaryota > Metazoa > Chordata > Actinopteri > Cyprinodontiformes > Fundulidae > Fundulus > Fundulus diaphanus. The sequence continues at coordinate 18,128,022 of CM073143.1, read as the reverse complement.
CGTCTTTGACCTTGCTTCTTAGAAAAGCCCCAAGTTGCCCGTGCAGCCCACTGTAGCCTGTATTTCTTTGTAGTTTTTCGCAATGTTGTTTTTGCAATAATTTGCCTCTCTCTGTCATTTTTGTATTTATTTCTAATTTATTTAATAATTGATTCTTGTAATAACAACTGTCTCCTTACAGCATCGTTAGCTGTCTGACATTGCAGCAGTACATTCACGTGGGGATTCTTTTCCCCTGCTATGCGTTGCTATCTCTTTTTGTATTCTTCTTATTTGGCCTTTAGATTTTCAATCTCATTTTGAAGTCTTCTCCCTTGCCTTACATTCTTCCATCCGACAACATATGGCCTAATGCTGAAAAAGGTATATTGTTGATATGTAGAAGTACTGTATGAATGGGTCCAAGAATCCATCAATGGGTTACATAAAAATGAGATGCCTATCTGACAGCATCAGTTTATTGGGGCACGCAATGGTTTTGTAAGTAATAGTAGTTTTAACAGTTTTATAGCTTTTCCAACTTTTAGAGTACTTACTCTGATCGGCACTTACAGGTGCATGTGTGCACGCATGGAAAAAAGTGAAATTATGCAAGATAATTGCATATTCTGCCAAATCGACAAGGCACTCACTCATCTGTCAACTTTCTTCTAACCTTGAGGGCTCTGCTTGAGGAGCATTTTCTCCGTTTTCTCTTCTTTTCTCACCATCACTTTCTTTGCACTCTCTTCTGCTTTTCACTGACATCTGATACTTTCTTTTTTCCTCCTTCCTCTCTGTCTCTTTACCACTTTGCTTTTTATTTTTTCAGGTATTGCTGCCTTCTTTCAGGGTCTGCATCACGACGGGCCCTGTAGCGTCTCTGCTTTTCTGCAGCAGACAATGCCATACCCTGACCAACACATTTATATTTCTTGATTAATATTTTTTTTAAACTGTAAATGACAGACAAATTTATCATACACAATTGGAAAGACAATTTCTTTGTGGCCCTCTCAAGTCCACTCTGTTATCATGAAAATTTGTAATGGGGGGACATTTTCAGTCAGACAGCTAGTCCTATATTGAAAATGAAGCTTGCACTTGGCAACTTCTGAGAACGATTTTTCTTTTATTTACTAGCAATACCTTTGAAAAACTACAAAAATATCAGTTTTTAATCTAAATAAGGGTAACAGAGTGGACATGTTATGCTTTACCACATCAATGAACTGTCCTAAAACACATAAAAAGGTTAAAATAAAGAGTTATGCCCTGCTTCTTGTAGATGTTTTCCCCTCAAACATGTCTACTACTTCATGTGAGTCATGTAACTAGAGAAGTGGTTTGGAGGAAGGGGGCGACGGGGATCTTAGAGTAACAGGGTGGACAGTTGACTCAGGGACTCAATTTATATATATATATATTTTTTATAATTTAAACATTAGAAATATTGTACCATAAAAGGTCATTGGATGACAACAATTTTAAATGGAACCATTAAAAAATATATCTTTTTTCAATTACATTATTTATTTTGTATTACTTATAATTGTAACTCAATTTAAGAAAACACGAATGGGAACATGACAGTAAACCCAAGCAGCATTTAAAATCAGATTTAGTTATTTTAAATAAATTCATCCTGCGTAGCCTACACATGATTGTGTTTTATGATGGAGGAAGCTCAAACATATAAGCTGAGACTAAGAAAATAAATATTACTGCACCCTTACACAAAATATACCATATTATGTAATGGGGACTCAAAAGGCACCGATTAGGGATGACCCTTTTCACACCCCTATCTTACAGTTATGACAAACATGGTGTAAAATAATTATGACACAAATGGGCTAAAATAAAAAAAAAAATACGAATAATTGTTTAGTTTGATCTGAGCAAATACGAAAACTGTTTTATTTTACAATCGGAAGTGTGACGCTATTGTTTACAGTAGCCGTAGCTGTCTTGATAACGCCGCAGGTCTCCAGGGACAACAACACGCACGTACGCAAAAGAAACAAACGCGCACAGACAGAAACCCAGGAGCAGCAGCAGCAGGCAGGCAGGCAGGCAGGCGGCGGAGAGCAGCCAATGTAGCAGGTGGAAGTGCTGCAATCGTTATTTGACTCACTCTCCTTCCAGTCAATAGGAGGGAGATGAATTTTCCTCCCGTGTTTCCAAGCTGCCGCGCGGAAATCCAACATTCAGGAGGAGCGGAGCTTCGACTTACTTTGACGAGCCCAGAGGAGGTCAGAGCGCCTGTTAGGAGCGGAAGTAACGACCAGGCATTTGGTAGATTGGATAGTTTTGCCTGTAAAAAGTGTGTGGATACAGTTTGGGGATAATTAGCAAGCAGAAGCCATTAGTCAGCGAAGCGTGTGGCGTGCTGGTGGGTGTCGGGGGGAAGGTGGCACGCGGGTGCCCACACCGCAGCGCGAGATGATGATCTACTCCGCCTGGTGTTAACGCTCCTATCTTCACCTGGACCCGAGGCGACCATGAAGGACACGGGGGAATCAAAGGACCACCAACTAACTGTGAGTTTCAAAACGACTTTAAATACTATATTTTACTAATTCAGTTATGTTTGTGTGACCGGAGGGTAGGTTCTTTTAAACAAGATGCACCAGAAGACAGAGTAGTCCACGATCTTTTTATTAAATTTTACCTAAAAAAAAACACGACTGCAATATATTGGAAATGAATTGTTTTATTGACCTCTGTAAAAGTTTCAGTGTAGTCTTGGTTGTACTAGTAATCATACTGAGTCGTGTAGCCTATATAAAATGGTAATAATGTTAGACATTCATCTGAGTATTAAAACCCTCATTAATTTCCACAATCATTGAAACGTTACAAAAGTGGTTCAACTCTATATTTTATTCCATACCATATTTTCTTGTGTTAGAACCACAAAGTGAAATGTATAAATTCTGAAAAGTGCTGCGAGCATTTCCAATCAGCCAAAGACGGACCATCTTATTGCAAGTCTTTATACTAACATTTAGATTTTGTTTCTGTACTTTGATTGGACCATTCTGACACATGAGTATGGCTTGATCTAAACTATTGTCCAGTAGCTCTGGCAGTTATGGGTTGTTGTCCTGCTGGAAAGGAAACCTCTGCCCCACTCTCAACTCTTTGGCAGCCTCTTACAAGTGTTCTCACAGGGTTGTCCTGTATTTGGTTCCATGCATCTTCCAATCAATGCATGTTTAGTGTTTAGTTTATGCACGTTGTTAGTTGTGATGCACATGTAGCGCTTTGTATGTCTCTTTTGACCATGACTCTTGTGTTTACTGTGTCTCTTACATGGTTGTAGATGACATTAAATGGTATTTTTTATGGTTCTCTTTAAAAACAAAGTTAAAGCCATGACTACCAGATGTCATGTCTACAGCGTTTCCAACCTGAGCTATTAATCTCTCCACAGTTTGAAAAACTTGGAGGAGGTTGGAAAGATTGGGATATTGTTTTAAAACCTAACCATGCTTTAAACTTTGCTGTCTTGTATGATTTATTCCTTGGTCTTCACTCTATTCTGGACTCTATTTACTGTTCTAATCAAGCCGCTTCTACAGACAAGTTACAAATGATTTTATTTTGGGATCCTAGATTCAAGAGGGCTGAATCAATGCGCACCACATTTTACAGATTTTGGTAAGAATCTCTGAAAACCTAGTATTTTGCAACCGTCCACTTTATGCGTTGGCTTTTCACATAAATATCACAATGGCTGACATTGAAGTTTGTGGTTGTAATGTGACAAGCACAAACAAGTACTAACAATTTGCATTAGGGATGCAATGACAGTGAGATACATGTGGCTACTGTGTGTTTTTCTATTTTCCCCCTGTTGTTTTTCATTATGGCCCCCAATAGCACCCGCTGTTGCTTTTATTTCTTCAATTTCCACTCACTCTGCCTGCGCCGTCTTCTGCAGTGCACACCTGAATTATTGAGGTGGCTGTTTCAGCTGCCTGGTCTCTCTTGTCCAGCGTGTAATAAAGCTTCCACAATGTGCTGACGGAGAAAGTGCCATAGTATTACCATCTGGTGCCTTGGTCAGTCTGAGATAGATCAGTCTCATTGCTGTTAATGTCAGATACCTTGCTGCTTCAGTCAGAATGCATTAGAGTGGCACATTATATTAAATTGTAATTGTCATTGTCATATTGTTGTCTATGCAAACACAAAGGTCTAAGGTGCAACATTGGACTGGCTATTCCATTTCAGGTGTCACACACTTAAACTCTCCCTGCAAACTGTATATTTAGCCACTTGGATGGACGGTCACTGTCCTCACCTGATCTAGAGCTCCTTTACCAGAATGCTAAGGTTTACGGAGAGTGACAGGGACATTGTGATAATGAAAAGGACAGACAGTGGGCGGGACGATCTGCGTTAATCCCATTCGTTAACGTCATTGCAGTCTGAAACAAACGTGTTGCACTGCGATGTTTTCCGAAAATTGTTCAGCACTACAATGCAGTATATACTAAAATTCTCCAAATTAAAGGAACTATACCTGAATAAATTTTTTCTATTTAAGGAAAAAATTTTCAAGCAATGTATTATGAGTTAAAAGACGTAATTTGATAACAATTGACTGACTGTTCGATCGAACGAATCCAGGCTTTTTTTAGTAGGAATAAGTTGCGAACTGGGGACAACCCGGGACGACTTTTCTCTGCCAATGACACAACGAAGTGCGGAGCCTTTGCTAAGCGGCGGCTCCTCCAGCGTGTGCAGGACTGGGCATGTTTACCATTCACATAGGGAAAATATATTTTTCCCAAGGCGTAGCCATTTATGTAAAATAAAACGAAGAAAATCCCTTGATGAAGCCTTGTTTCCTCTGGACGATTGTGCACAAGCTTGAGACGCGTGTTTTGTCTCGTGCATGTCCAGGGTTTCTCATTGGGGAAAAAACAGTTGGGGGGGGGCATACAGTTCAAACTTTGTGCAGGATCAGGTACAGTTCCTTTAATGTAGAAGGGAAATTTTTGGATCCTCCTGGGATCATTTAGTGGTCTTATTTTACGAGATATAGCTTCAGTGACATGTTTCATTTGAAAGCACAATTTTAGATCTGAAATACAGCACTTCCCAGTCAGTGAAATACCTTGATCCCATATTGCCATCAATAACATTAACACAAACTTACAGGCACAGTGGAATGGTTTTTAGATCAAAGCATATTGATATAAGAATGGCCCAGTCAAAGTCTAAACCTAAATCTAACGCAGAGTCCTTGGCAAGGCTTGAAATTTGACGTTAAGGTATGCTTACCTTCCAATCCGACTGAGTTTGAAATGATTTGCAATAAAGAATGGACAACAATTTTAGTTTATAGATTTGTAGAGCTCATAGAAACATACCTGAAAACATTTGCGGCTAAACATGGTTTAAAAAAAAATATTAACTAATAGGGTTGAATACATCTATGCAAAATCGTAGGGAAATAAGTTTATAGTTGTAACTTGACCAAAGATGAATAAACGGAGAGAAAACTTTGTTTTTGGTTAGGTTCTGAAGTAATTTATTTTGTAGTATGTTTTAGTGCATATATTATATTAAGGAAATATTCCAGACAAAATCCAGCTGAGATATTGTGTAATATTTTACAAAGTTCCTTTAGAGGAACTGAAAAATGTCTTTCTGCTTCACTTTCCTTTGTACATTGTTTTTAATGTTTAAACAAACAAAAGTTATTTTTTTGAGTAGTTAATGATGTTAAATGCTAAAACTGAACTGATAACATAAATTATTACTTTGAATTCTGCCTGTATTCCGCTCTCAGCAAATCTATCGTGGTATTTAAATTTTGTACCTTTTCTTGTCTTTTTCCAAGAAAAAACTGCCCTTGTGCCAAATAAGGAACATCCTTTGTAAACAAGCAGTTGTGGTTGAGTGATAGTACACTTTTGCTACCGCTAAATTCAGTAAATTGGATCTCACTGTATTGATGAAATTCGAGGATGACTGTGGATGACATCGTTTGCTGCAGGTTGCCTTGAGGATTCGACCCCTGAGTGATGCGGAGCAGGAGGAGGCGGCCACCATTGTGGCCCACAGAGTGGATGACCAGGTGAGATGGCCATCATTTACTCTTATCTCTTTAGCGCTCGCGTGACTGATGGGGATGGTGTGCATTGGTGTGGGAGAAAGCTCTTTTCTTTGTTTCCCGCTCATCCCTGGCGCCTGTCACGAGCCTGCAGAGATAAGGTATCTGCAGGGACCCCGCTAAAGCCAGCCAGCTCTTTTTGAAACTTGTTTGCAAAGCTCAAATGTCACATTTAATTTGTATGTGAATGCAGACCTGAGAGTGACCTTTCAAGTAATGTGAGAAAACAAATTATTCCATAAAGAAGCATCTGAATGTGTCGCCCCTGTGAATGTCTCGGGCTAATTTATATTAGTAGCGGCATGGCTGGGGAGCACTTCTAATGCCAAACATTGATTCTGATGGTCGAACAGTTTAATCTCTGCGGTTGAGTATCTGAATTTCATAAATATAAATAAAAAATAATTACTGCTAGGGCAGTAATTAGTCAAGTGATTTTGTTATGACTCGAATGTAACAAAAACAAAAATTAAGTAATACATTTTAATTTCTTAACTATCATTATTGCCAAATACAGCTCAAACATTTTCGACCATGAGATCAAAGGTTGCATTTTAGTCTGTTAGTTTTCTTTTTTTCTTTGGAAACTTTGGTTGCACAATTTGTTCTCTCCTTCAAGCAAAAGAAGCAAAAAAGAAAGTCAGTCGATAATAAAAATAAAAGCCAGTTTCTTATGAAAAGTTAACGATACATCAGTCTCCAGCTCAGATTGTTCTAACAGCCTTCGACTTGGCTTCTTTTCCCCCCGAATCAATTTGAGGTAGATTTCTCCCTTTACCATTTTAGACTTATTTGTAGGCCATATGTTTAAGAAAACAAATATAAAAGCTATAAGTTGATGAAAAGCAATAAATACGGATCATTAAAAAAGGATCTGGGTCAATTCACTCCATCGTCAATTCATACTCCGTTCTTGTACCCAAGCATCATCATTTCGTCTCTTTCTGCTTCCCTTTCATCCTAATTATCTTAAAACACTTCTTGTCAGTGTACTTATTTCTTCTGGCAGTTAGGTGTTCGTGATAAACAATGATGAAAATCATAAAAATGCTCAAAACTAATTTATGATTTCAATGAACTATACATTATTATTTGCAGATTTTGCATTATACCCTATTTCCGTTGATCGGTTTAATTTCCCCTGGAACTGGTTCTGTTGTTTGTTTGAGTTGGTTCTTGTAAAATTTGATGGATCAAACTGAAAGACCTGAGCTGCCTGCAGTTAGTAGATTTTATTTATTTGTGTCATATGACCACATTTTCTTACAGTAGAATAGGAGTAGATTACAGGCAGTCACTTTAAATCCTTACCAAAGTGAGTCTAAAATGGTGCCTTGATGGGTAATAACTGACATGGTTGAAACGGCTGCTCTTTGTCCTTGAAAAAGTCAGGTAGGAAATCGTGAAATGGTGAGATGGCAAAATGCCTGTTTCTTTCATAATTTCTTTAGGCCTATATTCCTTGTGAAGGGTGTTAATGTTCGCCTGCTGGAAAACTGGCAAGTTTGCAGTCTTCCCCATGATCACGCAGACCACAACAAGGAGATAAAATCTGTAAAAAAAAAAAAAAAAATCCTTTTTCATTGAACTCATGTATATTCAGATTTTCTGAGAAACTGACATTTGGATTTTTGTTTGCTTTAATTCATCAAAATTAACTGAAAAAAAAATCTTGAAACATCTCACTCCGTGTAATACATTTGTTTAATGACTCTCACTATTAGAACTGAATTTCTGATTTAAATGAACTTCCACGCGTATCTGAACAAATATACCATATGTTTCGGTTCCATCAGGACCCATATTTACCATAAGGTCTTACATTCAGCCAGATTCGCACAGGGACCTTTTAGTAGCATTTGGAATGATGATGAAGGCATTGCAGAGGCTAATGAGCATCTCAACTGAGAACCGGCAGAGGTGTTTCCCCACTCATAACAGGCTTATTAAAAAAACTGTGTGGAAGCTGGTCATCGGCAGTTTTACTTAGCCAAATACAAAGTGGCAACAGCTGATATCATGATGCAAGGGCCATGTGTGGAGTGGACGTGTGGTGGTGGGACGAGCGGCTTTTGCTCTATTTTATAAATGATGGTACTGGAAAACAATTCTCAGAACAGATAATCTGCTGTGCTTTGACTTGTTTATTGGATTCAATGACACCCGGTGTTAGCTACAACATCAGCACTTCTACTTGCCATGACATCACTATAACAGGCTTGGACTCAGGGGACAAGAGCATAACAACAGGGAGGTAGTTATGGTGCCGACCCCCCACCCTTCCCTATGTAACAGAGCTTTGTTATTGTCTCAAGCTCAAGCAACTACATCTTGGGAGAAAAAAAAAGGTTTTGTCCTCGGTAACCTGTGTAACGTGATGCAGTGTTTATTTTATTACCAAACAGCACAATCCATAGTGTAATAAACAGTTGAAATCAGATATATAAATGCAGTGCATACAAAGACACCCATCCAGTTTTTTACTCGCTTTCTGGCATTAACCCGGACTAAACCTTTACTGTTTTAGGAGAGTTACAATTACAAAATTTATTTCTACTTTCTAAATGGTGAATAATGAGATAACTTTCATTTTAAATTTAGCAACTCTGCCAAATACTTCCTCAGTAGATTTGCCTGCTAAACTGCATGGCTGGGTCAAACATTTTGGGTAACCTTGGCATATTGACTTTGTTGTCCTTAAACCACTTTCCAGCTAATTATACGGATCCCTAGGTCCATTTTGAAAACCCATTTATTTTGAAACTCCTCTCTTCCTCTTTTACAGACTTTTTTTGTTTGTACTCAAGTATTGTATCGTATCCTGCAAAATCGCTGCTGCACCTTACCCGGAAACGTACTGCAAAACTGTTTACAATGCAACTGACTACTTTTAAATCACTGCTGCACCTCGCTGCACAACTGTCTACTGGTAAATCACTGATGCACCTTACTGCATATTGTTTATATTTGTTTTACATTGGTTATATTTCAACTGCCTACTGTTCACTGCTGCACTTTATCCGGAAATCTATTGAAACTTATCCTGTAAGTGACTGCGATTTATCACTGCACTTTTTATCCTGTACTGTAATTCACTGCAAGGTATCCTGTAGAGTTACTGCAATCTTTCTGAGCTGTGTGAAAAACGAAATTTCGTTCTGTATGCACTCTGTGTATACAAAATGACAATAAAGAAAGTCTAAGTCTAAGATGTCACGCAAGGAAGCAGTTTGAGGCACTTACATCCACAGTAGTGCCTTCATTTAAGAAAAAAGATGGCATCATCAAATGAGCGTTCGTACGTTTTTAAAAGCATAATCAACTCACTGCATGTAAACTTTGGACGTTTTAAAAGGCGATGGCAAGTTTTTTTTATCTCTCTTTCGGTATTCTGGTATTTAGAAAATAAAAATAAAAAATTCATTAGTACACCTGACAGACTTTAAACGGGTGAAATTTAGTGTGATTTAATGTCAGAGTGAGAAAAATGTCGATGTATTTTTTATTATACAATAAAATGTTATTTCAACAAATTCCCCGGAGAGCATCTGACAGTGACGCGGTGAGTGGTCTCTGTTGTCTTATATCACGCCCAGTTTGTCACGTTCTTAGCAGAGGATTAGTGGAGCTTACAATGCACACTTGTTATTGTGACAGGAGGACTTTTTTTTTTTTTTACCAACAGGCTTACTGAGGCTGTCCTCACCTGAATGGAAGAAGGTGGGGTGGCAGTGAGAAAGGTTGCATCAACAGGATCATAATTTGGGATTATAGTGTAGCTAAAAGATGTATTTGTTTACACCACCTTTACTCATATCTTTTAAATGTGCATATAAACAGCATAAAGATAGAAGCTCTTAAATATTACACCCAATTTTCACCTCAAACTACATATTTAGACACAAACAAGACTATGTAGTAATTAATTTGTTTGTGAGACTGTAGACACTCAAAGAACATATGGCCTGCGGGTTGCACTCAGACAGATTAGCCAGGTTGCTGGCGGCTGACTTAGCTGCCTGAATGGGAGGACTAGATTTGGCTGTACTGGCAGAAAGCAGACGACTCAAAGCTGGTTAAGTCTGCGGAGATGAGCTCATTGGAGGGATTTAACTCAGGTTAAGCTTTCTGCCACCTGCTCTTTTTCTCTCTGTGTCTTACTCTGCCCCCACCAGACATCCTCAAGCCCTCATACCGGTGTGTTTTTATCTGTCCTTATATACTTCTCCCACCCAGTGATCTTGAGGTAGCGATACACTGGTCAGATGGTCTGATAAACGAGACATTAAAATGCTTGACGACAGGCTAGCTGGGCTTTATCGGAATCATAAGTGAAACTACTTCATAATTCTTTCAAGTAGCATTTTGACATAGATTCGCCATAATCTCCAAGAATCTGACGCACTGATTACATGTAAACAGGTGTAACACGTAAACAAGTGTATATTGACCCAGTGAGTGGTTTATGCTTAAGAACATTGTTAGCTTTGACCTTAAAGTCTCAGACAGTGTTTTCTTTTCAACCAAGAGAGGTTGCGTTTAATAGGCTAACTGCTATGCGAAGTTAAGGCTTTTAGAGACAAAGTTAGTCCTTCAGCTCTGTGAACGAGACACCTAAAAGTATTATGCTATCCCTCCGCTAACTTATCTCAAAGTATGTAGTTATTTCAGGATTTTTGGATTGACTAATCAAAGCTAAACTCTTTTTCTGCTTCACCTTCTTAAAATATCCATATGACTTAAATTTCTCATTATTTTGACAATATTTTACAATCCTAAGCCTCAATTAATTTAATGGGGCCTACATGATAAACCAACACAAAGTAGTCCATCATTGTGAAGCAAAAGGAAAACGATACATAGTTTGTAGATGAAAAAGCGTGGCGTGCCTGTGTGTCCGGCCCCCATTTCACTGATACCCATTTATAAAATGCTGAGCAATATCTGCAGAAGTCATCTTATTAGCAAGTAGAGTCTATCCAAGTTTAATTTCATCTCAGTATAAATCCACCTGTTATGTGAAGGCCGCAGAGGTTTGTTGGAGAACATTAGTGAACAAACGGCACCATGAAGACCAAATAGTGTTGTGGAGAAGCATTGGTGGAGGATTAGGATCCAAAGCTATATTCAGAACTTTGAACATCTAAAAGAGCACTGTTCATCATCCAAAGCATTAATCAGAGAGGTAGCCTCGACACCCATAGTACCTCTGGAAGAGCTGGAGAGAGCTACAGCTCAAGTGCCAGAATCTGTCAACAGGACAAGTCTTTGCCGTACTTTCCTCAAATGTGGCTTTCATGGAAGAGAGAAGAAAAACGTAAGAGGTCTTGTTTACTGTCCTATTTGTCTTGTAACAAACCGTGTAGAGGACAAAACAAACATATGGAAGTAGATGCTCTAGTCAAATGAGACTAATGCTAATGGTAAAGTTAATTATCACAAAACTGATATCCACAGACAGTGTGTTTCCAATCAAACTAAGTTGGAGCCTCAATACATGAAAAAAAACAGGCAAAACAGTCCTGTAGTTATAATTGCAACGATCCTAAAAACTATTTACTCAGTCGAACTGAATGCAAATACACAAAACACCTTTACAATTTTTCTCTGTAAAATTTTTTTTCATTTTCTTTTTATTCAAAATGATGCCCTATTTTTCTGGTTCTATCACATAAGATCCAAACAATGCATTGAGGTTTGTGGTTGTGATGTGACAGAAAATTATAAAGGTCAAGGTACTTTAGCTTGGCTTTGCATACCCATCTGCCAAGCCCAGTTGCTTAGTTTCTCTGATTAGCAGTATGAAGTTACTATGCTAATCATGTATTTTTATAATGTATGTGTAGCTATAAAAATCATGTTTGTAGAGTTGTGTGTTCTGATCATGAAAGATATTTCCTACATGAACCTCAAACTTGTAACTCATTAAGCAGCTCTGTCTGTAGTGAACAGATGGGAATGTTTTATAGTGAGGGTTTGTTTCCTTGGAGATGTTTTTTTTTCTTCTTTTTTTTGCTCTTTATTTCTTTTAGCTAATACACATACTCAGACAAATAGCAATCAGCAAACTGCTGGAAAGTTATAATCCTTACCATAATAGAACCACAGTTAAATATGCTTTGATCAATACACAAATCGACTATACTTGCATAATTGTGCAACCTGGACAGGATAAATGTGAGTTATGTCCAGGTATTGGCACGCCAGCTACATTTGAAAGCAGTACTTCTGTTGTAGGATGGAAGTGCTCAATCCTATAAGAACAGGCGCTTTAAATAAGACCTTACACTGATTTATTCCATCATGTGGTTCTCTATAATAAGCAGGGAAAACATATAAGGGCAGGTTGTTCAGTACAAATTCTCAGCCAGGGTTTAAATAAAGATGCAACATTTTGCATTTTCTTCATGAAATCAGTCAATCTTGGCCCAATTAGATGCTCTCTGGATTATGACATCCGTTGAATTGCCATTTTCTACTGTTGTGAAGCACAAAGCGCCTCATGTTTTGTGTAGAGTCAGGGTTTCCGATACATGTAATTGATCGTGGTTGTAGCTGTACTGTATAAATGACAGCATCATTTGCATACAGGACACCTTTACAACTTTTAGGTAATTAATTAGACAAGCAGAAGTTTGGTGATTCTAAAAAGGAATCCTTGTGTTACACCATTTTACAGCCTTGAAAATTTGTTCTTGTTCTGTAAACTAACAGGTTATCTATAATTTAAACAAAAATCACATAAATGATGCCCTTTTACTTTATTTAGATCTCAATGATTTACTGCATCAAAAGCCTTTTTCAATTCATAATTCATGCAACATCCTTTGTGAATTACTTAATCAAAATACATGCGATGGATGCAGATAGCCTGTTGTACCGCTGAGGTATTAAGTAATCCTCAGTTCCTTTTAAATTGTCCTTCAGCTCACTTACATCTTGGAGCTGGTGTTGCTTAACACTGTCGAGGCACCTTTCCTGACTCTGAATTAAGCAAAATACATTGCTTGTTTATTTATGCAAATACACTAAAAAAAACACAATATAATACATGTCATCAAAAAGGAACATGGTCAGTACGATTAGTTTGAAAACTACCAAACCCTATGCTGGTAGAGTTCTCATTGCAACAATACTCAAAGACAAATCTGAGTATAACTCAACAAGGGGAAGCTTTGTCAAGGTGATTTTTTTTATGAGGCAACGTGTTTAAATAGCTTCTTGTCTGAGTTGGAGGGAGGGGAAATACAGCAAGCCAAGTCCTTTGTCCTTTCTTTGAAGACTTAATCGCTTTACTGGAGGACTGAGCTATAATAAGGACAAGAAAGGGAGAAGCACAATTTGATTGACAAATTCAGTTAAACTTTCTTCAAAAACTTGGTTAATTTGGTGACCTGACTTGCTTATTTGGCCCAGAAAGTAGATAATCTGTGCTTCCCTCTTGTCCCGTATTCAACCTGCTTGTTTTGGCATTCTCTCCTTGACTCCACGGATTCCAGCCCCTCCCTCTAAGTCTCTTTTTGGAACAACAGCCATTGTGGCTATGCCTGTCCCTGATTGTGCGTCTTGCATGTGATCCATCTCAGCGGCTTTCCTGCTTTTAAACTCTTGGGTTATGTGAGATGGCGAAGCGTGGCAGCTCATTACGAGAGGTCTCTGAAGGAGAATAAACACTTGAGCGGTCCTGTTGTTACGTTTGATGAACAACTTTCAGTTCCCCCTTTAACCTTGGATGAACCTTCTTGAGTTACAGCAGTTTCGATGTTTGACGCTGGGTTTGTATTATGACCACAACATAATGTAACTTCATTTTAAAAACTGTGCAGATAGAAACATCAAGCTGAAGCAGCTGTGAGTCATTTCCATCATACTTTGTCCTCAGGCATCTTTTGAGCCACTCCAGTTCACAGGAGGAAGATGAAACGGAGAGAACTGACCAGTAGATTTTTTTTATCTTCAGTCCAGCTAAATAAAACAATGTTACATGACTTTTTGAAAGAAGAAGGTTATCATTTCTGATAAATATGGACATTAATGTTCTATAATCTTGAATATGTAATCCAATGAGGCTCATTTGGCAGATTAAAAGATCCTTTTGAAAATAACAACCATTAAGTAGGTATTAAACATATATTTCATTAAGCCCACATTTCCATATTAATTTTTTTTTATTGGTCTGATGTAATATTCTGATCTTAAATGTATTCTAATTGCTGTAAGCAAATAATCATCATAATTAGCAGAAATTAAGGCCTAAAACATCAGTTTGTGTTTTCTTAATGTATATAATGTGTTTCACTTAATGTAGTATTTAAAATACATTAACCTTTTAATAATATTCAAATTTATTGAATATGATTGTATAGAGAAGCTGTTTTCATGTCTTATGTCATTAAATAAGTGACTACTAACTACACTATTGCTTTTCAACCAAGAAATACAGATTTAACTGTACAACAGCTTAAATGTTGGTTAAAATGTAGAAGCCTCAAAATGAGCAGTATTAGTAGAAAGGTAGGAGAGGCTGTCCTCTCCTCTCGCCCACCAGATCAAACGCAAGGAAGAGACCAGCTAAACCCAGGTAAAATTACAGCTATTTCTATTATTAAAGGCCTGTTTAAAGCTTTAGGATTTATTGAAAAAATAGACTTAAAAACTGATTATTTTCAGAAGCTGTAAAGTAATTTATCTCACTGTAATCAGACACACATCCTATCTCACCTTCACCTTTTTTAACTCATATTGAGTGAAATATATTGAATTGGTATTTAGTATTTTTTGGTTTGTTTGATCTTAAACATATAACTGGGATCATGATCTCTCAAGAAAAGAACTCAACAAATTATTTTTCCATACCAGTGAACACATATAACGTAATAAGAAATTAACTTGAAGCAAACATGTTTTTCTCTTGCCGTAAAATTCTTTATGTTCTCCTGGAAAACAAATGGGCTGTGAGGTTTAACAACCCCAAAGCCAGAGTTTTAGGAGTCATGACTCTTTGAACCTGCTTGGATTCTCAACTAATGCCCAGTGTTTAGTAGTGCTAACATCGGAGGCTGGGCTGCAATGGAAACACTGTTTTGAAGTGAGTTGCCTGAGAAACCAGCAACCATTCAGTTTGTGATGAAAATGCATAAATATCTTTTTATGTCCGGTCCTTGCTTCCATGTCTGTTTTACACCTCTGACATTTGCACCATATAGTACACAGATTAGTAAATTTACTGGTATTTATCTTAGACAATAGCTGTTACCGTAGAAGTAAACTGCAGCTTTGGAGAATGCATTGCTCAATAAAACAAATATATTACCTTTACAGACATGGTCCTAAACCTTTTTAATTCAAGAACTAACTCCTCGTCCCAGAACGGAGTTGTAAGTTTTGGTTGTGTGTAGCCAGCTGACACATAGAATGCCCAATATGGTGTGTGGTGCATCCTGCAAATGTTGTAACCTCTGTTTACACCCTAAACTTTCATTTTACACTTCAAGGTCAGTTTGACTTGATTTGCATGATATATTTTTTTCCAATAAATTCAATCTGAACACTTTTTTTTAGCATCAAACAATAGTTTGTTTTACAGAGCATGACTTTCACTGAATTCTCAGTCTACTAATTAACTGGTTTTCTTAAGAGGAGACTGTACGTTTGAACCTAAATCTTGTGAAAGGGTCATTGTGTTGCACAGCGGTGAATGTCTTGAAAACAGTAATGGTTCTTTTTGTGTTTCACACTGACATCCTCCTTTCAATTATATCTGATGGGATGAAATGGATTAAAAGGCTGGATATAACATGCTCTTCAGCACCAATTTAATATTACTGTAATTACATGTGAACAGGAGTGTGATGTTAACTTGACACTGCAATAAATGGATAGTTGAAAAGCTTGTTACCTCCATTTGAAAAGGCTGTCATTACCTGATTCAGCATGTCTTATTCTGCCTTTTAGTCTATTATCCCAAATGGATGACGCTCATAAAGGCTGGACAAATCATGAAAGTGATGGTCATCCACATTTCAATGGGAGAACTGATATTTTGGGTTTAAATGTGCTAATGGTACCTGTATGCCTGCTCCAAATAAGTGACTGCAGAATTTTTCATCAAGTGTATAAAAACAATCAGCTGTTCCAAAAAACATATAAGGCTATCCCGCCTTCAGATAAAATAGTACTCTAGATGACAGTGAGTAATGTCTTCAACCACTTTCCATTAGTTCAACTATGCTAACTGAAATTTTTAAGATATTATATGGTAACAGTGACAACATGTCAGGGAACAGACTGTGGACCCACTTTTCCTGCCAGACAATGCATTTTTAAAGGTTTATTCATAACAAGAAAAGCTGGTGAAAGTCAGGGAACCTCTGCTGCAAAAAGCAGGTAGCAGTGGTGTCTTGACAGATGAATAAAGAACAGTCCAGAATCCGAGGGACAGGGAAGTGTCACACACATTGAGGCAGAAGTCAGCAAACAAATCTAGACGTTTGGCAAGACTCATAAGTCGGGGCACAGAAACAAAGTATTGGCCCAGAAATCAGAAGCTCAGTAGAAGTCCAACAAGCGCAAAGTGAAATCTAGGATACAGAAACCAGGGAGAAACCAGGAGATCTGACATGGAAAACCACTGGACACCTACTAGCAGGACTTTTTGATAATCACATAAAGGTCTGTAGGCAGGAGAGTGTTTAAATAGAGCAGATGACAGGTGTATGGCATGAGGCTGATTGCAGAGGAGTAGGTGGGTGTGGCAGGAGGCACAGTGCAAACCTTTTTAAATGTATAGAAAAATGGGGATTTCTACACAGATGATGATGTCACAATCGAAACACCTTATGCTCACCTGTTTCTTATTTGAAATTTAATCCAGACATTGTTTTTTAAAAAGGGATGGACGATATAGATTCATCTGTATAACTTCTGTCTCTAGATCAGCATGCATCGCGCTTTCTGTCTTACGATTGTTTTTAAAGGATGCAAATAACCAATGTAACAAATGTTAGCCCCTTTCTTCATCAAATGATGCCATGCACAAATTACAGTGTGCTGCCCAACGCACAATGACCCCAGCAGTAATGCCCCCAGCGGTATCCTCTTCAATTTTTTACAATTGAAGAGGATAATGTAGCCTTTAATTTGTGTTCTTTTTTTCATTAAGCCTTTTATTGTGAAGGTTTGCAGGAAGTTATGGGTCAGTTCAACAGCTATAATGATGCTGTGGAGATAATCAAGATTCACATCTAACAAACCTAGGGCATAAAGCCTCACATTGTTAATATTTTAGCTGTCCTGGCAAATGTAAGGGTGCCCTTAGCTGCAATGTCAGATAACTCTGACAACCTATTGACTAGTTTATCAGACAAACCCAAATTAAAAGTAAACTTACTCTGTATTAGCCCCTAGGCAGCTACTGGTAGCTGAAAACCGAGGAAGACAAATTGTGCCATTTCTTTCTGCATAAAGTAAAGACAGAAACGTCTTTAAAAAACAATAAAATCCAAAGTGCAGCAGTCTTTAATACTTGTTGATATTTGATACAGATAATATTTTCCCTGCTTTCACCTTACTTAAGTTTAAAGATGAGCAACCAAAACTATCTGAAGATTTTAACTACATGGTAATCATTTAAAGTGGGAATTGTTTCATTCCAATAAGTGGCAGGCATTAGCAGGAAAAAGTAGTGGTGAAGTTGTTTCCTAGATGGCAGATCTTAAGATTAAACCCGACTAGTGGCTATGCTTCTCAGCCTCTGTCTGCTAGCACATCACATACTTTGAGATCCCTCTCGATAAGCTGAGTGCTCAGTAAAGGTAGTTTATGCATCTCTTCCTCAATACCAAGACATCTGTTATCATCTATTAACCATCCAATGTTTGTATATATTGGCTGCAGCGAACTTGCACACACTATTCTCAAACAACAACTCATTTGGACTGAAACTGTACTCATCGTTGCATGTGGAAGAGTGCCTTTGTCTTTTCTGGGTAGTTGATGCCCCTGGCCTTGAAGTTACCTCTCACCTTATGACCAACCTACGTCACCCTCCAGCATTCAGTTACTTACCTTTCCTTCCAGTCCCTGAATGCTAGTTTGTGATGATGTGACATGATTAAGCAACAACAAAGCTAGTTATTAACCCAGCTTCCTTTACACGCAAGAGTATTTCTTTCTGAAAACTGTTGTGTAAAATTTGCCCACACACAAAAGCAGAAAAAAAAACTGATTATGATGCTGTCAGAATTTGAAAAGTAATACCCTTTATTATTGGAATAGGATTTCCATCTTAAAGATACCTTAACAATCCTCTTATATTTTGTTTAATCTAATAATACATAAAGTATGTGCTATGATAGTTTAACATAGATCAAATGGTAATTACCAGTGGAGGAAGGAAGGAAGTAAAAGGGATAGAACATGTTTCCCTCATTCTTGGCCTTCAAAGGTCTCCTGTTGCATTGCATATAAGTTTAAAACTCATTCTACTTCTATTATCAAGTGTCTGAGTTGAAATTACAATCTGACAGCACCAGTTTGGCATTCAATCGCCACAGCCAGACATCCTATGTCACAAAAGAACAGACTTTACAATCATGCAAACTGTATCAGGTACGGTTAGGTCCAATAGACACCTCCAATCTTGGAGAGTCTCTGAAACAAGATATTCAGTGGCATTGTCAGGGCACAGAGGGCAGGGCTTGAGCATTTCTATCAGATGACCAAGTGCAATTGTGCCTGGTGCGAGTTTCCAAAGCTTTGGTTGCATTTCTGAAAGGGCAGTTTAAAAGGTTACCCTGTGAAGGTGACTGCTTGGGCCTGATTGTTGTTTTTTTTTTTTTTAATGATCTTCATTGTTTGTTCTTTGCCATAATCTTGACACAGCAAACAGTAACAGCACTTTTACATATCAGCTGTGAATAAAAAGCAACGGTAGTGTAAAAAGTGACAAACGTATTAACTGGAGCTCCTGTTAAGAATGTATAAAAAGGTATTCAGCAGGGGAAATATCCCAAATTAAGAAATCATGTTTTAAAACAAAATAACGGGTGGCACTATTCCTACCATTTGTACAACCCTCTTTTAGATCGTATAATATTCAGGTTAAATTCTTATGCTCTCTCACCTCAGCTCACCCCACAGTTTTTTGATTTGACTTGGCTGTGCGTACTGAGATGGCCATTTGCTTGTTTTGAAAGACCCATTGACAACCCATTTTTAGTTTCCTGGCTCTCAGTTTCCTGTATATAGAGACTCTCAGTATTTCAAAGTGATGGCATATCCATTAGCAATGGTCCCTGGCTATTTTAAGGAGAAAGAGGTCCACACCATCACAGGTCCTACACCACGCTCAACAGGGGACAGGAGGTGCTTTCCACATGACCTTACTTTATTTTACAGCAATTTTTAAAGCAAACCGCTTTTCTACCGAAAAGCTAAATCATGGTTGTATCGTAGTCTAATGGTCAGTTTAATTAGTGTTATTATTAGTCTAACTGATGTAAAAAAAAAAAGACAGATTTGTTTTTTTTATTCATGTTAACACATTATTGTGTACCATTTCATGAGCTGAATGTGTCATTACATCTCCATTAAAGATTGAGAGTTTGGGAAACAAATTTTACTGGCCAATGGATCTTACCAAGCCAGCTGTACAAAGTAACAGTCCTGGCATGACTTACCTAAGTGACGCCATGTTTCTCAAAGAATCCAAAACCCATTCTTCCATCATTTGAGACTGAGTACTTTTAAGTTGTGCTTGATACAAGCTAATGGACTGTGATATATTTAGTTTTTTATGCATCAATACATCCAGATCACTGTGTTTTGTTTAACTAAAATATTCAGTTGGATTAAAATAATCCAGGGATGGTTTGGAAACATGCCTCCATGACAACTACGTGGCCACAATGGGGATGAGGGTCTAATTGAAGACATTGCCTCTGGTGGAAAAGAAATAATTGCTAAGATGAACATTGGAGTAAAGGTGTGACATGTGGACAAAACACAGCTTTTAATCTTTGTGTTGCATTCATGCTCAACCCTTTCAGCTTTATCATGGGCAGTCAAAAGCAGAGCCATAAAGACAAGACACAAATGTAAACAATAAAACCTGACAGAAGTGCATGCAGGTTGACGGATTGGCTCTATCACTCTGATTCAGGCCTAGTTTTGTTTAAAATCATCCTACATTTCTTACAACTAGTGCTGTCATCTGATGTTAAATGTCTATGTTTGTACAATTCCCATGTCTGCCCAGTAGAATGTTGACCTTTAAACTAACTCTGAGATTTCCTACTTCTGCCTATATTTCCCTGTCCAAACCGTTCCACAACACACAGAGGTTGAAAGCTCAAAAAGATAAAACAAACTAAGTTTACTGAAATAAGTTCTGTTTTCCTGTTATTTGTTGAAGATGGCTGTGGGTCAGTTGGCCCATTCAACAATTCACCAAACCATGCCAACAGCAGGTACGGATTGACATGCAG
Source organism: Fundulus diaphanus (assembly GCA_037039145.1). NCBI lineage: Eukaryota > Metazoa > Chordata > Actinopteri > Cyprinodontiformes > Fundulidae > Fundulus > Fundulus diaphanus. The sequence goes on along the minus strand of CM073143.1, from coordinate 18,107,424 downwards.
TGGCAGACGGCTCCAGTTTGTACCACAAAAAAAGAAAGTGGCAATGTAGTGAATAACTACCACTATCTAAAATTTAACTCCAAATATACTTAAAGTGCAGTTCCCTTGTAAATAGCTCCCTTAATTGCTGTGCTTTGTCTGACTGACCAATAACTCTGTTCAAGTCCTCAAGGAAAAACTTCTACATCGAAAGGGCTGTTACTAGTGTGACTTGGTAGCCCCATGGTGTGGTGTGCTCACTGCAGGGATGGCAATTAATTTTCCCAGCAGCCACTGCACTGGGTGAAATAATTATCTCTTTTGCACCAGGCACTAAAATAAATTTACACCATTTGTTTTAAACAAGCTTGTGTGGTCTTGGTTACGCACCAAAAAAACAAAACTGATATAGAAATTTTTCTTTATTTATCAGAAATAGTTATAGTTCTATATTTCAGATTCTATAAATTCAACTATACTGTAAAAAATAAATATCACACCATTCAGGTAAAATCACCAGCACCAGCTGCCGACATTGGGTTCTGATCATTGACTAGTTGCTCTAATCCAGGGTTCTTCGACCCTGATCCTCAGGACCCACTGTCCTGTATCTTTTTGATATCTCTGTTCCACCTTACCTGAATCAAATGATTGCAGGACCTCCTCAGCAGCCATCAACGGCTGCTGGGAGCTGTTAACCATCCATTTATCTGGGTCACGTGTGTGGAGGCTGGAAGACACCTAAAATATCCAGGATGGGGGGTCCTGTGGATCAGGGTTGAAGGCCCCTGCTTTAATCAACAACTAACTAGATGAAAACCAGCCATTTAACTTTTAGGTTGTTTTCTGCAAATGTCATTATCAGTAGAAGATGTTCATTTTCTACTTATGACTTTTGCAGCAGTGTGGTAGCACCTGACATGAGTTTAGTTGCTACCCCAGACAGTTTAGGGGAAAAAAATATCCCAAAAAACTTTCAAATTGCAAACCTACCAATGTGGCTTGTAAGTTCTTTAAACCTAGATACCATTTAACAAAATTACTAATATTTGGCTGGGTGGGAACATACAATTTCACCCATAGATCAGTAATCAGAAAAAATTGGCTCTTTGATTTTTGAAAATCCGGCCTGTTGGTCACTAGCCATTTTCTTGGATAATATAAGAAAAATGCTAATGCACAGCTAAATTCAGGCAAACAACATAGCCTATAATTTTTTGCATGGCAGCACCAATCACAGCTGCTAACCACCGCGTTATTAGTGACTCAAGGTTTTGTTTAGGTATAGTGTGCCTCCACATATGAAAGCATCCATACATCTTTTGACTTTTGTTGCCTGTGTTGGCAACATTTGCTGCTTGTCACACAACACTTGATGGAGTCAGAGAAAAGCATCCATGGCTGGGTGACTTGTGAAACCTCACCACATCCAGGCTTTGAATTATGAATCTACGGTGGGTGAGAGGGGTGCTATAATCAGCAAGATGGCCAACCAAGTGATCCCTGCTGCTATAATGAGCGGAGCAGCAGGTGCTGTTCATCAGCCAGGGAAGGCATGACTGTGGTGCTACGTCGCAGCCCGATGCTTTTTCTGGTGTTTAGAAAGCTCCATCACACTAATTGGTTTCATGTCGGTGCATAAGCAAGCTGTTGTTTGACTTTGGCTTCTTGCAAGTATATGAATATTTTAGGAGGGGCTTTTTCATAGCTACCGTGTGTAAATACATCCAGTGGCCACTTGGTATAGTTTGCTTCTTGGGTCGGGTTCAATGGAGTCATGACCTGCGTCCAGATGAAAAGCGTCATATGAACAGGGCCTTTAAATCAAGAAGTTAATTTTCTTTTCACTTTGTTGCACTTCTTAACTCCTTAGAGTTTCTGTTCTGCTTGTTTCAAACTAGTCTACTAGTTGCCTTTTCGTGATAATAACAACTGACAGTTTTGTTTGACGTCAGAAGTGCCCATTCCAATCTTGACCGATTAATTTTTTTTATCGGAACAAATGACAGGAAAAAAACAGTTGCTTTTGAACAGAAAATTAAGGAAATGCATCAAAGCATCCGCAATCTTTATACGATTCTGGATATGTATCAAAGTTCATGCTTTTTTTATGTGTCAAATAAAGGTGGAATAATGATTTTTCAATTAAATCCAATCAAGAGCCAATCAAAGAAAAAAATGCACCCAAGTTGTTTCTTTATAGTGACACCAGAAATGCTTAGAAAGTACTTAAATCAGCCACTTTTTGGTTGTTATTCTTTGAGATTAGTTGCTAATTAGCCAGCATCTGACATAGCCATGTTTTAGGCCTGTTGATGTCATTTTTTGTGTACAACAAAAAAAGTGAATAAAACATTTTCATACAGGTTATAGTTCTTGGTTATCACCTGTTTCCACCTCACATGCACTGGCTCTGGCACAGAAAATAAATGATAAAATGGAGACCAACAACACACATCACAATAATCAAAATATTGTGAGTGGCATGTTTATTATTCATTTTTTATTTACTTAAATGACAGGATTTTTCATCGGTAACAGTGTAACCTTGAGAGATCAGTTAATTCCCTCACCTAATTCCTTGAAGCAACAACGTTTTTGACCAAGGGTCCTGACAAGTTAGCATTTTTCAGGTCTTACCATTGAGTTAGGCATTATGCCATTTTGCCTGCTTAGACTAGCTTGTAAAAGAAGATATGCTTCATTTTTACCCCATTTGCATTAATATGATTTTATTCAACTACGTAAGCAGATGAATTGTGGGGAATATATAATACGGTGAGTGGCATTTACTTTTTCCTTTACATGATTTACACTCAATGGTAAAGCTCAAGGCCTGATCCTGACCTGTGCTTCACCTTTGACTCTTAATTTCTCAGAAGCTTCTTAACTGAACACAAAGTACTGTTTACTTTTGAGGGCATCTGCCAGTGTTGAAAACTTCTGTGAGGCCCGTTCATTACTGGCCTTTAATCCCTAAGGCACATTCCCAGACATCAAAGCAACGTGGTCAGAGCCAGCTCCGTAGTGTTTGATCAGAGGACTTACGAAAATTAAAGATCTGATATCTTCCCATGCAACAGCTGGTGCATATGCATGTTCACGGATGGAGCTGTGAAGGCGGTGTAACTCAAGAAACACAGGTGACAGATGGGGAAAGAGGTGTTATCAACACCTGTTCACACTGGGCAGCACAGGAATTTCGCCAAGAGCATCCAGAGAGACAAACGTGTATGTGGACATTTGATACCTGCATCACTTGCAGTTATGTAAGAACGCTGTTGCATGCTCATCAGCTTTCTTAAGCGAACTCAGTGACACAGACACCTCATGTTTACACAAAACATGCTAGAGTTGGGAAGTAGGGCTGCACAAATAATTTATTGGATACTTTTAATGGATATTGCAGTAACAATAGTGATTATGATTGTGTGATCCTTTTTGAACTTTTTGAAAGCAAAAAGCCTGCATAGGATAAGTTTAATAAAAAAAATAATGTTTGAAATTTGAAGGGTTTAAATTGAACTTGCAACTCGGACACATTGAAGATAAAGAATGAATGTGATCTTACTTCAGTTAGCTGAACTCCTCGGTCTGTATTTTTGTTTTTTTATTTCTTTTACAACTTTCAAAAGCATTGTTGAGGGAATACTCCTGTTTATGAAGCATATCGGGTTGGCTGAAACTAAAGAGCTCCTGAAGTGGGGTATTAAAAAAACTGTTTGTTCTCAGAACTTTTTCATTGAATTGAAATTAGAACTCATTCATCACTCGTTCAAGTATGAGAAACAGGAAGAGGATCAAAAGGAGAGCACCACTCAATGCTACATGCTGCTCTCTGTTGTACATGTGCGTCTTCTGTATTGAGATCATTGTTGCTTTGTCTTTTTAGTCTCTCCATCTTTTCTCTTTTTCTTTCTCCAGTGCTACACCCTCCTTTCCTGCTCACCCTTTTACTGATTGTAGTCTGTGTGAGCTTGCCGTTCCCTCCGCATTTATGCGTTGTCAGTTTATCAGAAGTGAAATCTCTGCTCTTGAATTTCAATTGAGAGGCTTCAAAGTGAGCTGCTCGACGCTTAGGGCTTCATCAAACAAGCCGTGTGCTTCAGCAATAGAGGCCTCAGAGGACTCTCAGGTTCTGCTGCTGAACAAAGCTGACCAGCTGAAGTCCCAGCTGCCTTGTCGTCCTGCCACATCCAAAGTAAGGACTTGAGTTTTATTGGCTTTATGTCAATCATATGGCACATAAAGCATAGTTCCTTCCAATAACTGTAACATTTACAATGCAATTGCACCTACTCTGATAGAAATGAATCAACTATTGATATATATATATATATATATATATATATATATATATATATATATATATATATATATATTTTTTTTTTTTTTTTTTTTTTTTTTTTTTTTTTGGATGTGTGGTGCTTTTCTCTGACACCAGTTTTCAAAGGCGAGAAAACAAAAGGTTCTCTATTAGACAAAGTCTCTGTCAAGCAGCACAATCAAAACAACTTGACATTTCAGTTTCTTCATAATCGCATGCATGCTGTGTGTCAATGCTGTGGAAGCTGTGTCTGATACAAGGATGTTTTTTTTTAATACTGCTTGACATTCAGTTTTTCTTTATTTTTGATAGGACATATGTCATTATTTTTACAACTTTTTCTTACAGCTGTGTCCAAGCAAACACAGATAAAACTTAAAAGTTGAAATAACAGCAAATTATAAAAAGTTGGAGAGTAAGTAGTAGGAGAATGTAGCAGAGTGAGGAAAGTGGTCATCATGTTCTCCAGCAGCCTAAGTCTATAGCAGCATAACTACAGTGATGGCTTAGGATAACCTAAGCCACTCTACCTATAAGCTATATCAAAAAGGAAAGTTTTACACCTGGTTTTGAAAGTTGAGTTTCTGCCTCATGGACTAAAACTAGGAGTTGGTTCCACATCAGAGGAGCCTGATAACTAAAAGATCTACCTCCTATTCTACTTTATAACAGTACCATATAGTTAGGCATTTTGTTGTGCCCTGGGTGGGCAGAACACAATGCCCATCCATGTCTAAAGTATATCCAGCAGGAATGTGAGCTGATAAGTCAACAATTTATACTGATATTTGTCCAGTGAGGAGAAAGAAGTCTAGAAAAACGTCTCAGAGGGAGTAGTTCGGAGACGTAATAAACCTGCACCCTACCCAGGAAATTAAAAGCACAATGTTGTTAGCCCCATCTGTTGTCAGGAGTGAATGACCACATGTGACAAACATTTTACTTTAAAATGGTAAAAGCATTCATGTAGATATTATATTTTGCGCTTCACAACATGAGGGTTTAACTGCACTAAAGTAATGTAGATGTCAAAATGTGTAGTCAAACTCTATTAATCTGTCTTCTTTTTTTCTCCCAGCAGCATGCTAGTTGTCCCTTAAAATTCACTGCCTCCCAATTACCAGTGTAGCATGTCGAGATACAAATGTTCAATCTTCATTTCCTTTGGCTCTCAGCCTGAGAAAAAGAAATGAGTCACAGCTGCAGATAATTTACATGGGACAATATGTAGGAGTAAATTTTGGAGAGAGCAATTATTGAGCATACTGAGCATGTCTAACTACAAACATGTGGTAAAAAAAAAAAGATATTGTGATATTTTTAGTGGGCTGGCTGTTGGACTACTTTAATTGTTGTGTTCCCAACCTTTAGCTTTGGATTGTTCACTCCTTTCAAGCCAATAGTCTAATTGATTTATAATTCAGGGGCAATAATTGCTTCAGACAAACAATTTTTTGTAGGTGAAGAAAAATTCCTCCTCTTGATCAGCTGACTTTAAAGCCATCTAGTGGTGCACTAAACGAATTACAAACAACTTTGTCATTAAGCCCGTAATAACTACTACAGGATCCGCGGAGTATCATAAATGTGACAATGTCAACATGTCCTCCATGTATTTATTAGCTACTGCTAATAGGTAATAGGTCATTGTGTAAAATGGTTTTTGGCACTGTTGCCAAGTTCGGTTGTTTTTTTCTAAAGTCGCTTGCAAATTCCGTGAGTCGTGGTTTTTTGGGCTCGTTTTGAACGTGCAGTAGCTTATTTGGGCTCTAAAATAAGCGTCTATATAAATACGAGTAAACAGGCCGCTCCTGTTGCTGTGAAATCTCTGCATCCATTTTGAAGCCCCACTCGCTCATGAATTAACTCCACCTGGTAATAATAGCTGCTCTGATATACTCTCGTTTTCTCCCGGTTATTACCTCTTTTTCTTTTCTTGGTTACTTTCTTTTCCGTCTCGCTGGGCAAAGAGTATGGATGGTCCCGCATTTCAACAGAAAACAGCAAATACAATGCTCTACGGTCGTCTTTGCTTGTTTTTTACTCTTCCTCCACCGACAGCACATCTTCATATAAAAGACAGAAGGGCAAAACGACAAGTTTGTCCCCTTTCGGCTGCTGAAATCAGAAGTAGCGACACAACATGGCGCCTCTCAGTGGGTGCACCGCCACCTATGTATTTATAAACTACTAATTCCAAGTTATGAGAACGCTTTCATTTTTGATGTAATGTTATTAGACTTTGCCAGAATATGTATTAATAAAAGCAATATTTGAGTTTTGCTAATTAAAAGCCAAATTAGTTACACACTGTCCTTTAATGAAGCTCACTCACAACCTTTTTTGGAAAGAGTGAGAGTGCTTACTCCATCCTTTTTCTGTCTTGCCAGTAAAGACTGCACAATAGAAAACAAGCAGTCTTTTTGTTTTATAGAAGTGCATTTGAAACTTATTTATCATTTATGCTTTACTGTATGAAATTTTAAGGTTGTCTTTTTCAGAAATATATGTATATCTCACCTAAACTGTGAATTGAAATACCTTTTTTAATCATAAGAAACAGCTGAAATATTAATTTGCCATGGTTTTTAAACTCTTTCTCTTTGCGGTTTGATTTTTCTTTCATCATGCTCCTTTTACCGTGGTCAGAAAAATAACTTTTGATCAGTGCAAGACTAATTTGCAATGTCTGTACTCAAGGGGGTTCTCTTAGAGATGCTGAGTACCTCAATTAATAATAATAAAAAAGAAAAATAATGACTTTTTCCCACCCATCCATGGCTGAACAATATTTTCTGTAATACATTCAACCTCAGTAGAACTGATTGAAGCATTATTTTAACAATGACATTTCCTTTTTCCTTTCAGCTCTTTAGTGTTGCCACATTTTCAAGGCTCAGTTTAGTAAATTCAGATCATACTTGCTCATTAGCATAGCATTACAATATAAGTGACTACGACACACGCCAGCAAGCTAATTAGGCACTCATATTTCAAAGTGGGCTCTGACACCTTCTCACCCTGGGTCATTTTTAATTCCTTGCTATCATTAGATGGTGGTTCTGATGGACCCAATGGAAGATCCAGATGACATCCTGCGTGCCAACCGCTCCAGGGAGAAGACTTACATGTTTGACGTGGCGTTCGATTTCTCGGCCAGTCAGGTGAGTAAGAAGAGAGTTCAAATGAATCAAAGTAAAGCAAAGTAAAGCTGAAAAAATGGCGCTACATTTTCATTTCTATTGCTTTACTCTTGTTTTGCAGGAAGAGGTTTACCGAGCTACAACCAAAGGGCTCATTGAAGGCCTCATATCAGGCTACAATGCCACAGTGTTTGCCTATGGACCCACAGGTTAGTGTTTCAGTCCATATGTGTGTGTTCTACAGGTACACACACACGTGTCACACACGAGGTAGATGTCCGGCCTGTCATTCTCCAAGTGCATGTGTTATTATTCTGACCCTCACAATGTGGCCAGCCTAAATTACTCAGCACCCTCTCTGGAAGATGATGTGAAATGTTATTGAGATATGCTTTTTTTCTACAGCAAAGGTATAATGAGAAAATGAGTCATGCTTTGTCTCCGGTGGAAGTGAAAGGCTTGCAAAGACTTATTTTAGGCTGGCAAAGACTAGTTCAGCTGGAGAAAGACATAATCAAAAAGTAACCTTTTTAACAAAATTAGTAAAGATCCCATAATACCCACACATAGGTGACCTTTTACCTTAAGAATTAAGCTTTACAGCACAATTTGATTTGCATTTTTCCCATGCTGAAAAATGGTTTGATATTTTCAAAGGAACATTAATGGCACATAAAGCATAGTTCCTTCATTTGCATGTTACCACTTAATATAGCTCTTGTGGAGAAAGATCCCCAGCAATGGCTTTAGCTTTATTCATATTTTGTCCTTCACCAACTCATAGAGCCAATATTTGCCTCTTTTCACTGCAAAGTGCAATTTTCAATAACAAAATAATGTTATGTTGGGTTTCAGGTTGCGGGAAGACATATACCATGTTGGGCACTGACAAAGAGCCAGGCATTTATGTCCGCACACTGAATGACTTGTTTTGTGCCATCGAGGAGACTAGTGATGACATGCTGTACAGCGTGTCCATGTCCTATCTAGAGGTAAGTCCTTAATTTCCAGCAAGATCAAATCCATTGCTTTCATTATAGGACAAAAGTATTGGCCGGTCAACGCTGCAGCTGTCACACTACCTTTATCTTAATTTGTTTGTTTTGCATACTGAAAGTAATTTTTTTACCACATGGAGTACCTTATAAAATTTTGTTGTGTTGCAATTATAACCTTAAATGTATTGTATTACGATCATTTGAGTGTAGCACAAAGTAGTATGTATTTGTGAAGTAGAAGGAAAATAATGTATTGTTTTCTGATTTTTTTATGGATAGAAAACATATGGGATAATCACTTTTCAAGCGTTGCCCCATTTTACATTGTTGCTCTGGCTGCGTGTTTAGGGTGTAATCCTTCTCGAAATTGAATCTCTGTCCCCCAGCTCAAATCTTTTGCGGTCCCTGCCAGGTTCTTTAAAAGCATTGTCCTGTATTTAGCTCCATCAAGCTTTCATCAACCATTCTGTCCCTGCCGAAGAGAAACATCCTCACAGCATGATGCTGCCACAGACATTTCATCAAACGTCTGTGGCAGAAGTATCAAAAAGGGCTGTTTCTAATTAAGGCTTTCCTTGGCCAGCCTGTCAGTTAAGAAGAAGTAGTTTTGCTGCAGAATTAGCCAATAGGCTATTTTTCATCCATTGTCACTGAACAGATGGAAAAATTGTCCCAAAAAACTAAAAAAAAAAAAAAAAGGCTCACCTTGGTTGTGAGGATACTATATACCAGGCATCCCCAAATGGCGGACCGTGGTCCGAATCCGGACCAAGTGATGACGCTCTTCGGACCTGGGCCCAATCTGATAAATTCACAAACATAGACAATTTTCTGATGGAACGTTTTTTTCTGGCACAGATCTCAGCAGAGACGTGGGTGGTGGAGTTTGGAGGGTACCTCTACTCCAGTTACTATGACAATAGCTTCACTCAGTTTAGCCAATCAAATATTTTCTTTACCCTGCGCAGCCAGTGAGTGAGCTCAGTAGAGCAGGGCAGAAGAGATAAACGACAGCATGGCTCGCACAAAAAGAAGAAAAGTTGATACAGAAAATCGCTGTTTTATGATGAGTGGACAGATAAATTTATGTTCATTCCTCAAAGCTCTGAGGAAATCAGTTATATCTAAACTAAGAAATTATTGCTGTAATTTTATTCCTTTAGTAAGCCATGTAACTTGTTATAATCTCAGGTTTTGGACAGGTGTAATACTGGTGTAGCCTCAGTGGGCACGTGTGATGTTGGTCACAGAGGTCCAGTGAATGCTCAGACATGAAAAATTAGGGGGAACATTGGTTGCATTAATTAAAAGTGGCAACGTGAAGCGCCATTGCAAAACGAAGCACAGCTCTTTTGAACAAAGTTATCCGCTAAAGTCCGAGCAGAGAGCACGCAAAATTGTCAAACTATAAGCCCGGTATGACAGATCTACCAGACTCATCATGAATACCTTTAGAGCCCAGCAACATCCAAACGAATGTTCACTTGGATTTTGGGGCAACAGAAGAAAAACATTTAGTGACGGACAATCGTGAAGGAGTGCTTAAATGATGTTGCTGAGATATTTGACATAAAGCAAAAAGACGAGATGTGTGAAAAAAATCACAACAGTTCCCGATGTTATCTTCAACAGTAACCAAAAAATCAGAAATGTCTGTAAACAGTAAAATTGTGAACAGACTATTAGGTAAGACCATAAAAGACAAAAGCTGGACCTTTAGTCGGACCTTTTACTTGGAAGAAATTTCAGTAATTGCACCTTAGTATGTTTTAATAATATACCCCTGCTATATACTCTCAGGTGGGTTCTATTGAATAAGTAGGTCATTTCTGAAGGAAGTTGGTTGCACTAGATTTTATTTAGGGGTATTAAAGTAAATAATTCTAAGGTTTATCCATAAAAAGCACATAGCCTTCCACCTCACAATTATGTACTACTTCCTATATTTACAACACCAGCTGTATCCAATTTGGACTTTATGGAACAAAAACTTAAATACGTATACATTGAATAACTAAAATAAATGTTAGATATAAAAGAGCTGTGAAAAATGGCATACCATTACAGGTATAAATATGAGAAAAACATGTGGCCAACTCTGAACACCAAGTATTTCCCTCTGTGTGTTGGTGCTTATTTTGAATAGCTAGTTCAGATGAGAAGTCATGTCTGTGAACATTTTTTGTTCTTTTTTGCCTTTCTTCATCTGTGGTTGATTAGCTGTGGATGAATCTGTGGACTTATTATGTCAATTTTTCTGTGTGCCTGCTGGTCTCAGCCTCACACCTCATTAAAGACAAGCAGGAACAGCTCTACTTGTCTGTTTACTTTACTTAACAGCTCCAGACACAATGAAGATGGTTCATTAGGGTTTTTGAGGGATGACTTTGCATTGTGATGGGTGATATCTTTTTTTAGGCCCAAGCACATAAAGAGATGAAAAGATCTATTGAAATGCAAGAGTTCTTTCTTCTTTTGTCTTCCTTTTTTTCTTTCCTTTTTTCTCTGTTGCGTGGTCTAGTGGATAGAGCAGCCTGCTTGCATTCTGAGTAGGTTGCAAGTACCCGTTTTGAACCACACAGAGTGCAACTATTGCCCCTTTTCCAGTAGTACCAACTTAGGGTGATTTGCTTGGGTGTGTGTCGCTTTGTAGGCCTTCCCACTAGTAATGGTTACCTGGAACAGTTACCATTTCTAGTGCCTGCTTCGCCGGGGTTCCAAGCACAGCGAGTCGACTTAAGGACATCACCGCAGAAGGGTATCTGTCTGTGATTGGCTAAGTCACTGTTTGCGTAACAACAGCGACTCCAGAACTAGAATCAGACCCGCCATATTTAACAATACACACCACAGCCACGGCAGATAATGGTATGTTAATAGGTACTGAATGGAGATGTAAGCCAACAAATGAATGGCCCAACACCCGAGATATCTGCTTAACCTTCAGTCGTTTATAATATATAATTGACATAATCAACACTGGAAACATGGCAGAATCACACAGCTTTATTGGGAAGATTCAGAATGTTACATGCTGCAGTTAGGGCTGAATCTTTTCATATCGTTCAGCATCAGAGCACGCAGCACGTCTTTGCCCTGTTCCTCAGCATCCTGTGGAACGCACAGCATATATAATACATGATATCCCAGCGTTTAAACGCTTTGTATGCATATATAGAACAACATAGCGAGCTAGGACAAGTATTAACTTCCCCGGTAAACGTCGGAGGTACGTAATACTTTTGTCTTAATTCCATGGTTTCCAGAAGCCTTATCTTAGTCTTCTTCATCTGCTCTAACGCTTTCTCAGTTCTCTCCAGTCTTTCTCTTCTCTGTCAACTCCTGATCCCCTCTTGTTGACCTACTCTAAGTCTGATAAAATATATGGATTGAGCAGCTCGCTTCTTAGCTACCTGTTAATGCTATGTTTTCTTATTGTGTCACAAAACATTTTGTCACGTCGCTTTTCTGTCTCTCAGTACCGCCTTGCTGCCGCCCACATTTGTGCTGCATTTGGTTGTAATAGAAAAGTGAACCAAAACAGACCCCTAGCGAACCGCTCAAAGTTGGTACGTCTGGAAAAGGGGCATATGGGTCCCTGAGCAAGACCCTTAGCCCCAGATTGCTCCCCGGGAGCTTTAAAAAGCTCCCCACTGCTCCCTAAGGGATGGGTTAAATGCCAAATGCTAAAGACAAACTTTGTTGGAATGTACATTTGCAATGTTAAATAAAGATTTCTTATTATTTGAATGAGAACTTTTTTGGATGCTGGAACATCTCCCAAAACGTGAACGTTTTTACACCTTTTTTCCCCCACTAATCCACAAACACCTAATTGCAGAATTAACTTCTACGGAGAGGATTAGCATTCTCACTAAATTTGGAAATTTAGCTGCTCAACCAGCAAAAAGGTGTGGCACAATCTTAATAAAAAGGCTTTACAACTGTAGAAGATTTATTGCAAAAAAGCATAGCTACATCAAAGCAAAAAAATCCAACCAATCACATTTTGTCAGTTTTCTGCTAAGTTTATATGGTAATTTTCTAACATCACCTTCACTCCCCCCCACTGGAAACAATAATTAATATGTTTTACTGATGAAATTCCTTCTTTGGCTCTCCTATTCATACCAACTTCAGACTGTCTGTGACAGATGGTCACATTACCCAAACCTTACAGTAAGTCGACCATCTTGGGTTGTAGTCTTCAACAATTATTCACCACAAAAGAAGAAATTGGTTTGAACTCTATCTACTACATCTAATTTCATCCAACATCTTCCTGCTTAATAGCAGATGTTGACTGAACACAAGTGAATGTCATTTTCAAGAGTTGTGAAAGGCCTCGCCAAGTTGCTACACAGGTGTTTGGCAAGCCTGAACGTGATCGTAGTGAGTTGGTGGTGATTCAAGACCTTGGTCGTGGCACAAAATGGTGCAAAAGCCTTTCAGTTTTAGGTTTTGTTTTCTTATTTAATTTTTATCTTTTAATTGACAGAAACATTGCCAAACAGTGAACATCATGAGACAGGCTGTTAATTCAGTCTCATTAAAGTCCACATGGTCGTTTAGTATTCGTTGTCCCTGACCCTCCCTCTTACATTTGAGTTTTCTGGGACTTTTTTATTTGTATCAGTTTCTTCGTCATCTAGATTTCCTAAACCACTTGAACCAATTGGTCCACAGTCTGAGGGTCTGCTTGATTCTGTATGAAGAACCAGATATAGAGTATAAACTAGTCTTATAAAGAGGATTTATTTGTGTTCTGGCTGTCAAGACAACAAATAGGACAAACGAAAGTAACTGAATGACAAAGTCCTGGAAACTGAGAGCATTAATGAAAAGAACATGTCAGCTTTCAATTGAAAGTCAAAGTGGCAGAAGTAACTATTGGTTGGAGCAGAATTTCAGCCCATTGGAGAAGTTTTTGCATGTGGCATCAAAATTACGGCTTTTGTTTTCATTGCCAGACGCTGTCATTATGAACACCAAGGAACACATTTATTGCAGTGTAGCTTTTTGGTTTCTCTATGAGTGGGTGGGAGTGAAATTCTTTTCAATCAAAATGTCAGACGGTGAATGTTGAAGCTGTCTGGACTGCATTCGTTTTTATCACTTTGAGTTCTCACATGAATGCATGTGTGACGTGTGTGTGTTTGCTGTTTCCAGGGAGCAATCGGTTACTGCTGCCGCTTCACAGCAAAGAGGTTAAATGCCATTTTATAGATGCATTGAGCAAAGTGCACACACTCACTCACTTTCAGTCACATGTGCAGTGACTACTGCACGTGCACAGGAGCACACTTACAATATTCTCCTGCTATTTTTTGAGCTTTGTTACTTTTAAACCTGCTATACGTTACGTTATGCTCTTACATTGAAAGTCTTCCGCCTATGGTCTCGAATGAAAGATCTGACCTGAACAGAAAGTTGTCTATTACAGAGGGATTGAGCACACCTTTTTTGAGCTGGTAGCATCACAGAACATCCTGAGCTCCTTTTACACTCCAACTGCAGTGACATTGTATTTGAGAGATGAAAAATAAAAGAGGACATTTTAAGCTGTCAGTGTTAATGAAAGTGTCTTCTTGAGCATGATGTCGGCTAGGAGTGAGTTTGACAAATGAATGTGTCCTAAAATTGCAGACTGTCATCCTGTGGTCAATTTTCAGGACGTTTTTTTTTCTGCTTTCAGCTGAATGTGCCTGGAAAGCTTTCAATTATTTCATTATAGTCCAGATTCTTTCCTTTTTCTTTTCATGAGAAAAAAGCACTTGCACTGGCATGATGACAAGTCCCGCATTTTTTTTCACATGTCCTATATGGCAGTGTAGCATTAAGAATTGCTGTCTTAATGTCAAAGAGAGCCCAACAGATTTTACTTTCACAAGTGCAGCCTTACTGCTTTCGCCATAGTGCTCAGCTTGATTTATATATGCAAAAAGCTTGATTAGATTTTATTCTGGGACTATTTCATGTTCAATGGACACAAAAATGGGAAGGTAGAAGAAAAAAAGAAGAGGGAAAAAATGAGACAACATGCTCAAAGGGCGAAAAGGTGAAACAATAGAGAGGAGAAGGAGAGAGCAATATAATATCCTCGGAGTCTGCTTCTACACCCGCAAAGAGAGATATAAAAAGCAAACTGATAAAGTATTACAGGTACAAACAACCAATCCCTTGATACCATCACTAAAAAATACACCGTATTATTTAATATGGAATGTATGAAGTGACATCTAAAGGTAATGATTGGGGTTTACTGTATAGAAGTGAATCTGTAAGCACCTCAATCCAAGCACCTGTAGGTGTTTGCAAGAGTGCACTTGTGTATGTAAGGTTTATCCATAAGAAAAATGCTCAATAGTGGTTGTGATGACCCAAAGACCCGCCCCAAGGGCTCTGAGGCAGACACTGGGAAACCCAGAAGCCCAAAAGGACACCCAGAGCAAAGGTACTCAAGAGGGACCAACACAGGGATAGCTTCCTCCCCCATCTCAGGGGAGAGCAGAGAGGAGCCCCAGGAATGCTTTTTCTCATAGGTATTTTAGTAAGATGACATTTCTGGATTGGAAATCCTTTTGTCTTATATACCATATTTTTCAGACGATAAAACGCACCGGATTATTTATTTTTTGTATTTATTTTTTTCCCAGTGTCCTGTCTAGCAATGTGGCAATAGGAATTGATGTCTCAATGCCAGATAGAGCTCGACAGATTTTGCTTTCACAAGTGGAGCACCGGATTATAAGCCGCACTGTGAATTAACATGTCTATGTCCACATCTAAGGCGCACAAGACACATTAAATATTCTTCCCAATTATGTAATATCACTCGCTCTCCACATACACAACTTTCTCCTGAGAGGGAGAGCTATCCATCTCTGTTGGGAGACGAATCAGCTTAGATCATGTTAAGATAATTGCTGAATCGGGAAACTTTCTTTTACCCAGTGGTAGTAGTTTGTAGAAATACTGTCTTATGTATGGTTTAGCCTTTTTTAAATATATAATTAGGGATTATGTTGTGGGATTAATAATCAGTATAATCCTTGATTTTGTGCTAGTAGTATGATTGATGAGTAGATTTTTGAGAATTTCCAGCATCGGCTCACTCTTTAAATGTGACATGGAATCATTCCCCTCAGAGCTTATTTTTGTTTGTTTGAATTTTTTAGATATGATCTATCTTATCTTTCTTTTTACATTAATATAATTTGTAGAAGCAATTAACTTGATGTACCATAATCTTCCAAAATAACAGCAATTAGTGTTAATATTTATCTGTGTGTAATTGATCTATATGTTTTTGTATTTTTCAATTGAATCTTAATAATTTAAGATGTGCTTGTATATATACCCTCCCAACTGATTAATATGTTCTGATAAATACATTATACCTCTATCCATTTGCTCACAGATTTATAATGAGATGATCAGAGACCTGCTGAACCCATCCTCTGGCTTCTTGGACCTAAGAGAAGACTCTAAGGGTGTGATTCAAGTTGCAGGCATCACAGAGGTGTCTACCATCAATGCCCAGGAGGTGAGAGGACACCTTGTTAGGTTTCATCATATGGTTAATCTATGAACATCCCTGACAGCGTCACTTGTGTGTCCTCAGATCATGGAGTTGCTAATGAAGGGCAACAAGCAGCGCACGCAGGAGCCAACAGCCGCTAATCAGACGTCGTCTCGCTCCCACGCTGTGCTGCAGGTTGCCGTCAAGCAGCAGAGCCGCTGTCGTGACGTTCTGCAGGAGGTCCGCTTTGCTCGGCTTTTCATGATCGACCTCGCCGGCTCAGAACGAGCAGCTCAGGTGGACAGATTTGTCGTTTTGAGTTTATACAAATCTTTTTTGATAACATTGAGTTCAAAACTTAACCTTCCTGTGTTCATTGTCTACACTGCTCTTTAAACTCTTAGAAATCACTAATGGAGAATAAAGTGATGGCATCTGTTGGAGCACCAGCCAATCTAAAAGAACCAAACAATAAGCTGTTAATGAGTAGATGTGTTTACTTGATGTTTTGCTTGATTAATTTAAAGACCTTGGATGAATAGTTTTAAATGTGAAATAGTTTTCAATATTACATTTTAACCCATATCCTTTTTTGATTGAACTTAATATTACTGAATCCAAACTTGTTCATGAAGTACGTAACTTATTTATTCATTTAACAAAAGGAAAATGTATTTTACTGAAGTGAGGTGAAACTGCTGTAAGTCCAGCCTCTGACTTTTTGTCTCTAAGGCATTGACCATATAATTGAAACCTCCCTGGTACTAGCTGGATGCTTTTGTTGCTTGTTATTTCTCGACTCGCTCCTGTTCCTTTTCCTGAAAGCTATCATTTGACCCTACCTCGCAAGGATGAAGCGTTAAAAACCCCTGCCAGTTCAGAGGTTTTCTTACTCATCGATCTCTGCCTCTTTCAGACTCAGAATAGAGGCCAGCGGTTGAAAGAAGGCGCTCACATCAATCGCTCCCTCCTGGCTTTGGGCAACTGCATTAACGCCCTAAGCGACAAAAATGGCAGCAAGTACGTCAACTATCGAGACAGCAAGTTGACTCGCCTCCTGAAGGTACTGCAATAAATAAAAGATTTTGCTTTTATTATATATTTTTCTTTGTTTTACAGTGTCTGGCAAAAGCAGTCATACTTTTGCACAAAATTCAAACAAACTTCATTGAGAGAGCAACAGATTAGGCCAGAATTATGAACTGCAAAATGGAAATCTGAACAGTATGTAGTGCATTTGTGTTCAGTTCTAGAATATTGTGAAATCGTTCAATATTTTTTGTCAGTTGTTTCAGAAACTGAAACTCACATAGTATATAGTGTATTACACATGGAGTGAATATGTTAAGCCTTTATTTCATGTAATTTTCATGTTTATGGCGTAGAAGATAATGAAAACCCAAAATTCAGCTTTGCGGAAAATTACAGTACTGTGAAAAGGTTAAACATTGGAAACTTGTAGTGTCGCATCATAATTAGCCAATTAGCTCAGAACACCAGCAGAAGTTTCCTGAGCCTCTCTCAGTCTGGGTCAGTAGGCGGAACAATCGTGAGGAAAACTGCTGACTTGACAAATGTTCAGAAGACAGTCATTAACACTCTCTGTCAATGAGTGTTGTATCCAAACATATTCATAGAAAGTTAAGTGGAAGGAAAAGGTTAAACAGCCTTGGAAGGATTGCCAAGCACAATTCCTTCAAGTATCAGCCTATGAAGAGCCACCACGCACAGATGAATTCTACACATGAGCATCAAACGTTGCCTTCCTCGTGTCAAGCCACTCCTGAACCAAAGACTTGGCTATAGATCAGTGGTCCAATGTTCTCCACAAACTTTATTGAGATGCTGACCTCATTTCCCAGCAGGTCGTGGCACCTGCCCACACTGCGAAAATAACCAAAAACTGATTCAGTGACCATGGTGTTACTGTGCATGATTGGCCAGCAAACTGTCCTGGTTGTCAAGAGGAAGATGAGAGACACCAGACCCAACAATACAGATGACCCGAAGGCCATTATCAAAGCAACCTGTCATTTCATTACATCTCAGTGGTGCCACTTGCTGACGTCTCCATGCCCCGCTGCACTGATTCAGTAATTTGTGCAAAATTAGGCCCTACCAAGTATTGAGTGTACTGAAATGAACATAATTTGCAGAAGCCTGGCATTTCTGTTTAAAGCATCACAGAGAGCATTATTCTCTCGATCTTTCAAAAACTGGAAAGATTATAACACGCCTGCAAACTTACCATGACAATGCTGTTGACCTAAACTGCATGGCTGGGCAACAAGAGCATTTATTTATAGAAGCAGGCAGGATGGTCCCTGGTAATTCTGGAGGAGCTACATAGATCCATAGCTCAGGTGTTAGAATCTGTTGGCAAAACATGTTTTAGTTGTGCACTTCAGAAATCTTGTTTTTAAGGAAGAGTAGCAAAAATCAATACCATTGTTAGAAGTCTCATTCATTTTGACAAAAGCCATGTAGGAGACGCACCAAACATGTGGAAGAAGTTGATTTGATTTGATCTGATTGAACCTTGTGTAATACATTCAAAATAAAATGTGTAGCAGAAAACAATCCCTGCACATTCCCCTGAAAATATCATCGACATATTTCTATTTCTGTGTTAGAATGGTCTAGTCAAAGTCCAAAGCTAAATCTAACACAGATAGGCCGGATTTGAAAATTTGTGTTGAACGACGTCTTACTGAACAGTTTTAAACTGTTTTGCAAAACTATTGGCCCAACATATTTCTAAATACAAATTTGTTAGACACGTGCCCTGGAAGACTTTCAGGTTTAATTATAATGAAGGTGATTCAACAGTGACTGTCTCTGGGGGCTCAAACAAATGCACGGCAAACTTTCCAAGGTTTTAGTTACAAACTTTTTCTATCTACCAGAGACTAATGAAACCAAATATTATTTTCCTTCCACTTTGCAATTATGCAGCATTTTGTCCAATAAAGTCCTATATATCACAAGACGGGCCTACAAAACACGCTGACGTTTGTGCTAGCAATGTGTCAAAAGACTCTGTGTTACCTATTGGATTCCTGAGCCTTTGTCTTATCATTCAATGGTAGGACTCATTGGGTGGAAACAGCAGAACAGTGATGATAGCCCATATTAGCCCCGCCTCCACTGCTTTTGAGGAGTCTCGAAACACCCTGGCATACGCTGACCGTGCCAAAAGCATTCGTACACGGGTAAACATTAATTTCACCTTAACCGTAGCTCACATTGAAGTGGACTTTTCTCAGAGACAATGTTCCTCCTCACTGTTTGCTTCAGGTGAAGAAGAACCTGATAAATGTGTCGTACCACATTGCTCAGTACACGAACATCATCTCTGACCTCCGCTGCGAGATCCAGCGGCTCAAGAAGAAGATCGCAGAGCAGGCAAGTCTGCAGGTCAGCTCCGACCGAGCGGACATCCGAAACATCCAGGGTAAATGTTCTTTTTTCTCCTTCAAGCAAGTGAAAGACGCATCTTTAAATTTTTCTACTGTATTCATTTTTCCTTTAATGATTTTGTTGCCTCTTTTGCAGCGGAGGTCCACGCCCACTCCAGCCAGCAGAGCAGGGCAGGGATAGACGAGTTGAGGGAGCAGCTTCTGGATGCTTTTCGGCAGCAGATGAAGATCAGGAAGAGTCTGATCGAGCTGGAGACCAGCAACATGGAGCTCCAGATCGACACCTCTAAACACCTTGTCACCATTGCAGAGTCAGTCGGATTTCTGCGGTGTCTTTTCACTTCTTAGCATACTTACCATTTAAAGTATGATATTACAGTGTCACTTTATAGAAGCTGACTTTCAGTCTATATTCATTATTCTAAAGCTTTGCTCTGGGCTTTAAATGGAATACTTCTTGTACCTTTTATTCTGGCTCTGGTCTAATTAAATGAAATGAATTTGTGTACAGCAAGTATTTCTCTGTGGGTATTATTTCAATGAAGTTTTAACAATGAAGCGAGCCTAATTATGAATTTCCTTGACTAGAAAGTCTATTCAAAAGAAGTAATTATATGAGATTTGAGCCTGGAAGCTTTAGAACATGTAATTGCCACTGTCTGTAAAAATCTTGTTTAAAAAAAAAAAAAATCTTTTTTTTTTGTTCACTAGCTGGGAGCAGGAGCAGAGTAAGCGCAGGAGAAAGTGGCGTGCAGAAAGAAGGAAGGAAAGTGTCAATAAAGACGAAAGCGAGAAGGATTCAGACACCCCAGAGTCTCCCCCAGACAGCACAGAGACCCGGGAGGTAGCAGTGGCTCGGGAAAACCTAGTTACCCTCATGGGAGAACAGAAGAAGATTCAAAAGCAGAAGGTCAGCTTCTTAAAGAAAATTGTTAAAATATTTTTTGGATGTTGTCCTGTACTAAATAAAAATAATCTCTGTGATTCAAGAGTTTACTAGAGCACAAGTTTGTGGAGCTCCGGGATCGAGCCCGACGCCTGGAGGAGCTGCTTCCTCGCAGGGTGAGCTCAGAGGAGCAGCGGGAAGTCCTCGTTCTCCTCTGCAAGGTCCACGAGCTGGAGATCGAGAACGCAGAGATGCAGTCCACCGCTCTGATCAAAGACAACGTCATCCGGCAGAAAAACTTTGTGGTCCAGCGCTTTGAGCAACATAGACACCTATGTGATGAGATCATTCAGCAGCAGAGACAGTTCATAGATGGTGAGTGTTTGGATTTTCAGAAACATTATACTGTATTAGTCATTTTCATTGAATTGCTTGTGCACTGCAAGAATTGTTCAATTAAACTCCCCATGAGTCCATTTTTCATACATTCATTATTCTGAGAAAATGATTCATAAGATGCAGCCTTGGGGCCTCATGTACAAAGATTTCATGCAACATCGTATGGGAATTTCATGAACCTGCCTCAAATAGGGTTCATTTAATTCTGCAGAGCTGGCATGGCTCGGCTCAAGGTCGACTGGCAAGTCCCAATCCTTATGTCAGCTGCTTCTGAAGTGCCTGTTGCTAGGAACACCAGTGTGGTCAGCAGCTGTATAGGTACAGGCAGCAGAGAGGTTCTTGTCATGCTGCCCTCCCAGATCAACCTCAGCTCTGAGCAGAGCTCCGTCAGGGTTACCACTGGAAGCCTAAGGTGGCTGATTATCCAGTTGTCATCTTGGGCCAGAAAATTTTCTCCGTTTCTCAATACACACTCTCTTCACTGCACCATGTCCATGTCCTCTTATAAGAACATTTATTAGAAATTGTTAATAACGATTATAGTTTTTAAAGGAAGTTTCTCTGATCCTGCACAGATTCGAACCATGAGTGAGGAGGATAGTTTAGTTTGACCTGTAAACCCTACTCCCAATGAGAAATGAGAAACCCTCCATCTTTCCCTCCTGGTCTCCTCCCAGTCGACATGTATGACACTAAACAAGCGCCTCAAGCTTGTGCACAATCCTCCAGAGGAAACAAGCGTTCATCGAGGGACTTTTCTTTGTTTACTTACTAAAAATGGCTACGCCTCGGGTGAATTATATTTTATTATGTGAATGGTTAACACATACATGCTGTGCTGTTCTGTTTACATACCCTGCCCTGCATGTGCTGGAGGAGCCGCTAACGGCTCCAAAGCAAAGGCTCTGCACCTCGTTGTGTCATTGACAGAGAAAGTCGTCCCTGTTGCCCCCATTTCGCTGCTTATTCGTGCTAAGAAAAAGCCTGGATTCGGTCAATCTCACAATCTGTTAGTCAACTGTTATTATCAAATCACATCTTTCAACTCATATACAATACAATACATGGCATAAAGCATTTTTCCTAACCACACAAAAATAAATTCAGGTATAGCTTCTATTCTGCTATAAACAATGGAGTCTAATGTAGTACTAAAAATCATACTGTGGGTTGTTACCACTGCTCATCAACACTGTGCCTTACATATTTGAATTTCAAAAACGTACAATATCGCTTAGAGCATTGTGTCAATTTCCGGTAATCTTCTTGCCCACATGGTAATGTATTAATTGTTCATTAGTCTCTGGTAGATAGAAAAAGTTTTAAATTATTAACAGTGCCCAACCTGCCCTCAAGGAGCCTGCGGTTGTTCAAATGCGCATACGGCAGTTATAAAGATGTCCCTTTATTGTTGAACTTTTCCGTGGAATAAGGTGCCTTAACATCCTTTTGTATATGAGACCCAAGGTGTGGTTGTTGTTCTAAGTGCATTTGATTTATTTATTTATTTATTTTTACTAGTTGCATGTGTCACTGTATGTTTCAGAGCACAGCTTGCTTGTGCCACCGCACCTCCAGGAACTGTATGAGATGTACATGAGGGAGCTGGATGAGAGGAAAATGGAGAGAGCTGTAGCCCTGGAAAAGGTGACCACCAGACAATCCGTCAAGGTAACAGAGTCATGGCAAATCAGTACACCGAGATGCTTAAATAAAGGGCTACACAGTGGCAGCACTGCTGCCTTGCAGCAAAAAGATCCTGGGTTGAAATCCCAGCTAGGGGTCTCTCTGTGTTGATTTGGTCTTTTCTCCTAATGCATGTGTGGGTTCTCTCCGGGTACTCCGGCTAACTCTCACAGTCCAATTGGTCTCTCTAAATTTGCCCTTAGGTGTGTGTGCATGGTTGTGTGTCTCTGTGTTGCACCGCAAATGACTGACAAATTACCCAGGGTGTACCCTGGTGTTCGACCAATGACAGCTTGAGATGGGCACCAGGCCCACCCGCCACCCTGCAAGGACAAGCGGGTATACACAGTGGATGGATGAAGATGCTCAAATATAAATTACAGTGATGGGATGAATAATGACAGTATCTTCTGTCTTCTGATTTACAGGAGGGATCCTTACCAAAGATTTCTCTGCCAGGTCTCAGTCGCGATTACACACAGGATGTAGATTCCGACCAGGAGAGCGTACGCAACATGTTCACAGAGAACCGACGAGGTCAAGCCAAAATGCGCAGACATACTTTACCTCCCATTTTACCAGAAGCTGAGCCGTAAGAGATCATTTTCCTATTTCTTATTCATTATGTACATTTATAACTGAATATACACAAACGGGTTTGCATATTATCTCTGCCTCAGTGACAGGGTTTTTAAGAGCCGTTCCCATGCCAAGCAGATAAAGAACTCAGCTGTGATGACCCCTCCTCCAATACACATTAATGGGAAAGGAAACAGAGAGGTAAGGACCATCGTGAGGAACACTAACTGTTCTGATTTGTTTCGTGTAATCATGAGAGGTACATCACGATAAATTAGAATATTACCAGGAAGCTTATTTGTTTCAGTAATTCTCTCCAAAATGGTAAACTTGTATATTATATCAAATATGGAGTCATATTTTTCAAGTGTTTGCTTCTTTAAATTTTACAGCTAAAGAAACTCCAATATTGTCTCTCAAAATTTGAGTATTATATAAGGACAATCAGAAAGTATCCTGTTATGTTACAGCTTACACAATCAAGGGGTTGAACCTTGCCCACCAGGAGGGTAAACCAGAGAAAGTCATTGCTAAAGAAGCTGGCTCTTTAGACAGTGCTGCATCCAAGCATGTCAATAGAACGTTGAGTGAAGAGAAAGGTTTTGCCAGAAAAATGTGTTCAAGTAATAGGAATATTAAGAAGACAGCCTTGAGGGTATTTTGAATCTAAACCCATTCAGAGGTTTGGGTAGATTCACAATTTGTGGAATGGGTTACAAGCCATTACATTTGTAGTTCTAGGACATGAACTACAAATGTAATATTTGTATTGAATAAACATATCCGGAACCTCAAGTTTGCAGATGACACCAATGTCATTGGTCTGATACAGGACAATGATGAGTCTGCATACAGACAAGAGGTGGATGGGCTGGTCCGCTGGTGCGGTCAGAACCACCTGGAGCTTAACTCTCTCAAGACTGTGGAGATAATGGTGGACTTCTGGAGAACACTGCGTTTTCTAAGGTCCACAGTCAACAAAGCCATCTTCCCAGGAATGTTAGAAACCTTCACGCTTCCTTCAGCAAACAAGCTTTATTGAGATGCTGATTTAATTTTACAGCAGGACTTGGAAGCTGCCCACACTACCGAAGGGATCCAGTGCTTGTTCAATGACCGTGGTGTCACTGTGTTTGGTTGTGCAGAAAACTCACCCAAACTGACACAAACGCCATAGAAAAGCTAGACAGTATTGTGAACAGAAAGAAGACAGAACCCAGATCCAGCGATGCAGATGAGCTCAAGGCCGTTACCCAAGCAACCTGGGCTTCCTTAACACCTGAGCAGTGCCACGGGCTGCTCCGACCCGCAGTCCCTTGCCACATGTCTCACCCCCTTCCTGTCAGCCTACTGTCATAAAAAGCGAGCCACTAGAGCCGCAAAAAATCCCTAAAAAAAAAATATATATATATTTGTATCGCTGTTTAAGTGCAAGTTTACCATCAGGAATTGAATTACTGAAATGAGCTAACTTATTTCATGTATTTTTATTGCTCTATTCATAAAAATGCTGTATTCATTTTTATTGCTGTATTCATAAATATACTTATATATATACTGATCATACATTTCTTTTCCTTAAACAGCACCAACCTCTTTTTGATTTAGGTGCACACAGATGTTAACCTCTTAAAGATTTTTTGTACCCATGTTCTTTTCTCACCTCTTTAGATTTTTTTTTTGGTTTAAAATGTCATTATGTACGAAAATTAAACTTTCTTTGTAGAAAGAAATGCACAGCACGAGATTTGAAATTGAAAAGGCACTGCACTGATCAAAGTAAAATTCACTGCAGTGAATGTTAGGTGGCAATGAATCTGTCTGATTCTCATGTCTGCAGCTGCAGCCTCTGGCTCCTGAAAGCTTCACAAGCTACAGCCATCTCAGCAACAGCATCAGCAGCCAACTGGACTCATCACCCGAGAGCAGCGAAGCTGGGGGTGATATGGCCCTTTTTCGAAATGGTAAGTTCCTTCCTCAGATATATTATTCATCATGGGCTGTTTGTTTTCATTAAAGTGGTTCCGCTGATGGACTTAGAGCTAGGTTTCATAAAAACACAGCAAATAACCAGTTTTGTTTTCCACAATCCTTCAAATATCTCTGTGTTGTGTTTTTAGATCCCTGTAAAGTCCTATATCACACGGTGTAACATCTATAAAAACGAAGTCATGATAGTTTATGTGACACAAATCTGCTTAAAGGAGGGGCATTCAAAGACGGGAAAAAGCTCAAATTGGCTTAACTAATCAATATATCAATCATTGATTACCCAACTTCTCATTTACACTAATAAATAAACTGAAAAACTTTGGTTTAAAATGTTGTTTGTCTCTAATCCTTTTTATTGAGGTCAATAGTCAGATCAGTGATCACTAAATAGTTCCACATTGATGCGTTGTTGAGAATCGACACCTAATAGAACGTTATTAATAAATAATCATTATGTCAGACATTTAGATACATTCAGCTCTCTTCTCATAGCACATGTCAATAGAGAAGTGTAGTAACAACAAGTCTAGTAATAACACAACCCTAAACTTTGATGTACTTTACTGGGATTTTATTTGACAAACCAACACAAAGTAGTACATAATGGTTCAGTGGAAGGAAAATAATGGTAAAAATTAAAGTTAATTGCGGCTTGTGTTTGTACTCAGGCCCCTCTATGCTGGTACATAATATCCACTGCAACAAAAATCAACTCATTGGCAAATAGAGCATCATGAAGACCAAGGAACACTGGGCAGGCTGTGAGCAAGGAGGAGCAGTCTATGTTAATTCAGGAAAAGCTGCAGATGTTTATGCTTTAGGTAGCTATTAGTTATGCACTTCACAAATCTGGCCGTTTTGGAAGAGTGGCAAGAAGAAAGCTTGCTGTTGACCGCAAGCCTTGAACGGACACAGAAAACATGTGAAAGGAAGTGCTCTGGTCACCAAAATGAAACATGTTGTCTCAGATACAAAATGCATCCAGACATCCTGAAGACACCGACCCGATTGAGAAACATGGTGGTTGCCACGTCAGGCTGTGGAGATTCTTCTCCTCTGGAGTTACTGGGAAGCCACTTAGACTTGACTCGGGTGGTTTAATACAAATATCAAACCTTTTAGATTTGAAATTGTAAATTAAAAAAAAACTTGTTACGGTGTATCCTTGTTTTTCCATTTCCCCATCATGCACTTCCACAATACATTGTAGTTTATGGTTGTAATGTGACAAATCATGACGAATTTCAACGGCTTTTGCCTTCCATCCCCTCAAGTCACAAATGAATGCATCACTATGTATGTCCTTTGTATTTGGCAATAAGTCCCTTTGTAAAAATACAGAAAAAAACATCCCAGGTGCAGATTATGTTTTTATATTAAAACAAAACAAACAAGCAGATATTTCATGTGCATCTTTCTGTCTTTTGTACCCCTGCAGAAACTGTTAAGCTTAAGTAAGAAAACATTTATTTTCCCATGTCTGCACAGAACGGCAGCAGATCCTTAAAGGCGTCCAGAACATTGTGGTAAAAGCAGCCCGTCGACGTTCCAAAGCCCTGGAGGTGGATGTCCTGCGGTTACCTGCTGCCCCCTCTCCTTTGGACCCCAAGAAGCAGAAAAGCAACCTTTCTTTGATCGAGGCGCCCCCTAGAGGACTACCGGTGCGGCGCGGGAGGCAACCCAGCCCTGAGATGAGACACGCCACCTCTGACGATAACTTGTCCAGCAGCACAGGGGAGGGACCGGGCCTGCATGTGACCTGGACACGTCCTCGAAACCGCCACGCTGCCAACAAGAACCAAACACCTCGCGAGTTGGACTTCGAGGCACGTCGTAAGAAAAGGCGCTCCAGGTCCTTTGAGGTCACTGGTCAAGCAGTGAGTACTTTAAATTTGTTATTATTTAATGTTGAGAAGTGTTAAATATGTTGCAGGTTTCAGCCCACCTTTGTCTCAGACCACTTTAGCATGGCACTGATGTTTAGTCCTCGTTCCAGTCTGGTGAGTTGGAGGAGGATGTATAAGGTGGCATAGGAACGTTCTTCCCATAAAGTTTTGGGTTTGGATGGAAAAAGTGTAGACATCTGAGCAACTTTCAAAAGAGATACAAAGTGATGGATCAAATATGATGTAATGGTACTTTTACACATATTTTGTGTCCAGTTTGCCAGCATCTAAACCTACAAATAAAGGTTGAGAGAGGGGAAAAGTCTAGGGCGAAGCTCCCCAAATGGCTGCCCGCTGTCTAGACCTGCACCCAAATGGAGTCTTATCTGTACCCAGACATGTTGTTGGACTAAAGCCCCTTTCAGATCATACAGCTGTGTTCTTCATAATAGCGGTGTGCATGTTAAGGTGACAGAATACGCACATGTTTTGGAAACATCGCTCATTCTGTTCAAAACAGGGAGAACATTTTGCAAAAATTCATTTGGCTCTCCTGTGTATCACTGAACCAATATTGAGCTGTAAAACCGCTGTTTCTGAGAAGTGCTTCACATCTGCATTGCATGGAGTTTACCAACTTCTGGCACCTGTGAACAGGTATTCCCATCCAGGACAATTGGACATTATTCAACCATTTCTCTGTCTCTATTTGTTCTGCCTCAGAAACAGCATGTCTGATGTCACCCCATAAATTTTCTATTGAATTAAGGTCCTGAGATTAGGTATTATGGTTATGAAAACCTATTTAAGAATTAGTTGTTAATCTAAATTTCTATTTTAAGAATATGGATAATTTTCTTATATTCCAATTCAGAATATATACATATTTAAATCACAATTGTGAAGTGCATTTGTCAATTAGACAACTGCTTGCATTCAGGAGAAGAACAGTGGCCACGCATGTGTTTCACAGTTCTTAGATTTTCAGAGGATTTCCTTTACGCTACGCCAGTGCACAATTACTTGGTAAACTATAGGCAGAATGTTTTCATGGTTTCTTTTAGCTCAAAAAGTGTATAACTGTATAACTTTACTGCCAAGTAATCATGTTATTGGATTTATTACATTTAAAATGGGCATAAATAATATGTTTTTAGCAGGTACTATTTTTTTTAAATGACTTAATAGTTGCAACAATCCTTTTAGCATGACCTGAGCCACTGTGTTTCACAGTTTACAGAGGCTTTAAATCAGTGTTTGAGTGTCATCTGAGAAACTCCGCAGAGGCTAGACCCAAACAAGATTGTTCTTGCTTTTGTAGAATCTCGGACCAGTTCTCTTTAGGCCAGTTAATGCGCTCTCAGAGAAAAACAATCAACAACAACATGCTGAAGAGGTGACAACTTGCCAAACTATGAGCTTCTTTGACCAATCTAGAGGTGGTCATTAGCTTACTTTTTGCTATGTCGGCTATTTTCCATGTGTTGCGTTCCTGTGTTTTTCTGGTTTTGGTGAAGCATTTGAGAGCATCTTAGGTGAGCTGCCTTTTATATTCTGCAGTTCTTTATATGTTTTCCCCTCTCCAATCAAATTTTCAATCAAAGTACACTGTTCGTCTGAACAATACATGGATTGGCCAATTTTACTCAGTGTTTTTTATGAGGAAACAGCAAGTAAAACATCTTCTTCTTGTCTATTTCTTAAATAAGTGCCCCCAGCTGGACCCCTGTCCTGTCACAGAATGAATGATCTCCCTGATATAACCCTACACTGCTATTATTTTAATTATGCGCTCTTTCAATTAATGATACAGTTACATAGAATCAGCAGCGTGCATGTCATGACTGTGGGATCTGTTGAGTCTGTTTCTGTTACTCTGCCACAACTATCCTACTAATAAATTGTTTGCTGTACAGGAATTGAGTTTCTACCGAAAGCAGTGACTTATCTGATTAGTGATGTTGGGCTGCTATGATTTTAAAAACAACTGTGCACGTATATATATATCTCAGAAATCCCATTAGGAGTCATCTGGAACACAGTGGGACAGCGAAATGATACAGCTGCATACCAAAACTTAGAAATCAGTCCCATGAAAACTCATTAGAGTAGTTAGAGTCAACATATGTCGGTTCTAATGTGGGATGTAATTTTTCTGTGCATTTCTTACATTGCCTCACTCCTCTCCCTTGCAGCTGCCTCAGAGCAAAGCCGTCACAGCTCAGAGGTTCCGGCCTCTGGACAGCACGTCGGACCCTCATCTTCATATTAATGGCCAGCCCCAGGCCTCCATGCTGCGTCCCCAGTTCAGAGGGGTCCCTCCAATCGCCAAAGTCAGGCCTCACCACAGCACTCACACACAAGCAGGTAAGCTGTTGTCTCTCTCAGCGGATACTAAGCGACAATCCTTCAGCTGGGATGTGTTTATTTAATTAATTTGTCTCCGTAGGATCAAATGCTGAGTCCTCTACAGCCAGCATTAATAACTTGAAGAGAGGACCTCAGCTCCGGCAGCCTCACCCCCTTCTGTACATCACCACCACTGGCACCGGGGCCCAGCGCACTCGCAGACACTGAGCCCAACACGTGCACTTACCGCATCACCAGCTGAGCCTGAGTGAGGAACATGAGGCAAGACCGAGAGAGAAAATGACACAGAGTAAGCAGAGGAGGGCTGGATGCCTTCACACCGGTGCTGTCCTCTATGGGCTCTGAGGCCACCATCGGGCTCTACGATCCACTCGTCTAAAGTCCACCCAGACATTTTTTACAGTAACTGGGCCCGTTCTGTCCTGTCAGATGTCTTCGCTGTAGTCCGCTGCCGTGCTGAATATCTTGTGTTTTTGGTGAATTTGCGAAGATGTGAAGCTCACTGTGAATGCAACTCTGCTGTTTGTTGTGTCTGTTTATGTTTTTTTTTTTTGTACTTTTCGATCTTGTTATGAAAGCCTGAAACGAAAACGAGTTGAGGATACTCAATAAGCTCAGTATACAGATGTAAATACAGTCTGACTTCATCTGTCAAAACAAAGCAGAGGATACTTACACATTCACTCCAATGTCAGTGCTGTACTAGTCCAAGCAACGCCCTATTGTTAAAATGTATTCTTCATAGCGTTAACGTTTGTTCTTGTCAGACTGATGTGCTGATATTTGTGGAGAAAAAAAACTTGATGTGTATAATTTGTGGATTCTACATTCTTTCCCCACATTGAGGTCTCTGCCTTTTTAAACCAAATATTTCCTTATTAAATATCATGTTTGTGCAGATGCATACCTTACCACCACTAGATGTTCTGTTTTCCAGATTAGGTCGTTCACTTTTTAATTAACTATTTAAAAAATGCCTTTTTCTTTTATTATATTGACAGTTTTCATATTTGCTCCTTTCTATCCTTTATTTTGTATTTTTTTTTATTTGTACCTAAATAAAAATTTACTGGATTGTGTAACCTTGTACATGTTTTTTGATCTGCTTTCTGCTGGGTTATTTGGTTTGTTGCAGGGATGATGGTAAGGCAAAACGTAATTTAACTGTAGAAGACTATATTTAAAATTTAAACCTGATATTTACATAAAATTCAAAAGACACAACCTTTTTTCCTCACTGTCTGAGATTAAATCAGAGGAAACTTGTTTAGTAGGTAACTAGAACAATGCACCTTTCTGTTGTTTAATTACTTTCTTCAAATTCAGTTGGATTACTATGCCTTTAAACTAATTTAGAAAGCCTAGATGATGATGTCATGGTTTCCCGAGCTCCTGATTACAAAGTTCTGAGTTAAATAAACACCGAACTGATCACATTTTTGAAGAATAGGAATGAAGTTGTCTGAATTTGTGTATTTAGCATGCTAAGTTGTAAATTGTCCACTAGATGGCGCACAGGGAAATAAGTGGATAGCGGATTATGCTTGCTATAATTCTGTCTCCACTACAACACATTCAATTGGTTCAGGGGGAAAAAAACTACTTAGCATTATGTTGATGCATTATTATGTAACCTCATAATTTTCTGTCTGATGCCTTATTTGTGATATCCTATGTTGTGGGAATCCTGCAACCCCATAACACCAGACACAAATACATATTGACAGCAATACAAGCCTTAGAATATGAGGATATTTTTTTTTTTATTTTGCATATGGATAGTAGGATAGGCTATTTTTTTAAGAGATGTCAATAAAAAAATGCAAAAGACGGATAAGCGTGTATACGCCAAAATCTGTTACTTTCTTTTCTGTGTAAAGTTGATAACACCTCATTTATTCAGGAGTCTAATTTTATATTATTTTATTGCAATTCAATGCGCTTATACATGGATGCTCTGTCTAGAGTCACACTAATGGTACGTTTTAGAATTACCGCTTCGTAACGTCTAAAGTCTTTTTTTCTCGTCCAATGAAAAACGATTCTAGCCTGACCGATGGGTCGGTCGACCAATCAGAGCTTGGATTGCCTTCGCGGATGCTGGTGCACGTATGGCTGATTTGCAACCCGCCGAAGCAACAGCGGAGAAGAAGAGAAAATGTCGCTGACTTCAACTCCGACCGTTCTAGGATCAGTGGCCTTTTAGCAGAAAAAAACAGACGCCAGTTCGGTGAGTAGCACCACCGTCATCAGCCGCAACTTAAACCAGGGCGGATGTGCATCTGAAAGACAACATGCGCCTCCGCGTTGTTCGCCGATTTAGCAGATTTTCGTTTGACGTTTGGCAGTGGCCGAAACAGACAAAATCAGCAACAGTAGCGGCTAGCAGCCATGATGGTTGTTTGTAGCGCTGGAAGCGGCGGTTTTGTTCAAATTTACGGCGTTGTTAGCTTAAAGTTCAGAGCGGTGGCTGCATAGTCAAAAAGGCAGTATTTAAATCACCGTCAAATGTATACGTCAAATAATCGTAGATATAAATCTATTAAAAGCTTTACGTGCAAAAAAAAAATCGCAATTTGCTAGTTTCTGTGACTTTTTAATAAGTTGTCCCACATTCATCCTTTTTAAAGTTTAACCCAAGCATAAATAACAGCTTTTTTGGACGGAACTTGCGTTTTATCCCGAAAATACAGTTTTTCGTTTGTTCTGTTCATAGAGCAGCTGAGCTCCGTAATCGGCATAGAGAGATCATATTTTGGTTTGCAGAAAGAGTCGTGAAACACTTTAATGAGATTAACTTAAAGAAGGCTTGAAAATAAAAGCCTTTAAGTATGCCTTCTCTGTTTGATTAGAAAGAACAGGCTTTTATAAGTCAACACCACAAAAATCACTTGGATTTTATAATGACTTCTGTATTAAAACATAACTTGAAAAAATAATGGCTCACTCTAAATGACGCTTGACAAACAAAAACCTGATAATATTCTAAGAATATAACTTATGTTTTATAATAAAAAATAAAAGTCCAACAGTCTCAAACAGTTTTCTTCTTCATCCTTATTGTCCCCCTCCATCTTCTTTGTCTCCCCATAATTTGCTGTGGAGCTGTTCTGACTTTCCACATCTTTTTTTGTTTTTTGTAAAGTCTTGGTAATTTTATGCACTAGGCCTACATGTTTTGCATCTTTCCTGAGGTCATCCTGCTCAGTTGCACACTGTTTTAACGATTAAGCTTTTTAACTAGTATTTTTGGGACCATGAGTCGCTCCAGGATGTAGGTCGCATCAGTCAAAAAATATGTCATAAAGAGAAAAAAAACATAGAACTCGCACTGGACTATACGCATTTATTTAGACATTTCACACAATCCAAGACTAAAAACTGACATTTAATCTGGTAAGCCAATTTATTAAATTACACAGCTGCATCCACAACAGGCTGAATAACATGGAACATACCTGAGAGGATGAATGGGGTAAATTAGCAACTCCAACCATCAAGGTTTTGTCCAGTGCATTTCAGCGTAACGGCCTGTTACGAGCGTAACGTCCCATCAAAGTTACGGCTAAATTAGGCATTGAGCGTAACAGTGCTACGTGCTAAGCTAACAGTATGGACTGACGGATTTTCAGAGCAACATAAAGCTCACGTGCATCAGCGAAGTTGTAACCCGCCAGGACAACAATCTGTAAACTAGCGCTAGTGTTATTAGCTTCACAGAATGCCCAATAACAGGGTTCTGTCATGGTCTGCGCCCCTCGAGCTGCACCACGCAACGCAACGCTCCGCTGCGTGAATACAGACTGAAACAGCGAAACCACATACAAACGTGTTCAGTCTTATAACTATAAGTTAATGTTTCAATTAATTTTTAAGTGGCACAAGAGCAGGATCGTTTTCACAAGCCTAGCGAGCCCTCTTTGGCTAC
Source organism: Fundulus diaphanus (assembly GCA_037039145.1). NCBI lineage: Eukaryota > Metazoa > Chordata > Actinopteri > Cyprinodontiformes > Fundulidae > Fundulus > Fundulus diaphanus. The sequence continues at coordinate 18,074,310 of CM073143.1, read as the reverse complement.
AGGCGGTAATGTTTACTCCTTGGTTCATACTGGTCAGTATGAATTACCATTTAGAATTTATATATAAGTCGCAGGATCGGCCAAACAATGAAAAAAGTGACTTATAGCCCAAAAAATATGGTACAGTATTTTTCTCATATTGCAAATTTGCCCTCACTTTACAGTCTCCAACTCTTAGGCCTTGTCCACTCGTTGCCGGGTATCTCGGTAAATTAATACATTTTTATGCGTTTTGGCCTTTCATCCACAGGGAAACTCCATTTTACATCACTAAAAACGATTATGTAAACTCCGACCAAAGTGGAGATTTGAGTAAACTCCCGCTCTGTCCAATATGTTATAATTATAAGTCCTGTTCCTTGCTCCTGTTCTTTGACCTTTCATGAGGTCAACAGTAGCGACTTCCCTACTCACTATCGTGGGTAGGAAAGGAGCTTTGGACAGCCTTTAACTCGTAAATGATTATGAGACGGAAACGCACATGATAGTCAAATCCAGGCCTACAGCCTGCCGAAACAGAATTACAAAAAAAACGTAAGTTAAACAAATGTAGCGAATGGCTAAAGCTCCCCATTCCACAAACCAACATATATGAAGGCTCGTACACTTGCATGTGTTACTCACAGTAGGCCTACATATGAAGCAATAATGTCACTGTAAATAGTACTGACATTACGGACTGACCAAGCATCGCTCCACTCCACCTATAGTGGTGCTAACCATTTAAAAATAACTGTGCTTATACACCATGTCATGCAAAGGATTGTAGGATTCCTTATGGCTTCTTAGTATTAGTGAAGGACATTGCGAGCTCCTTATGCTAAAGGTACCATAGTAGGAAGCATACAGGCTCCTTTTCCTACCACCTTCCTTACTCACTGCACTATTCGGACAGCACTTGAATGTTTGGTGAATGTTGGCCCGCTTCCGCTTTAGCTAAAGAGTCCTTACCCATTAGACCTTTTCAGACGCAGTCCCTGTTTTTCTGATTGCGTGTGTGCATGACAAAACAGCGTTCTGGGGTCCCTCGCACACAGTTGGCGAAAACTAGCACAGCACTGATGTCACATATGTGACCGTTGTTTCTGACTTGTCCATGCAGTTCAGGAAAAAAAGTAATGCTATCAGAGAGGTGTTGATTTCTACGTTGGTTACGCCACTTTTTGCTTATTTGTTTTTACAAGCCCAACTGCTCCAATTCATTGAGGTGCAAAGGAGAATAAGCGCTTGGAGTTCAGCTATTTGAAGGATTGTTTTGAAGGATTCTGATTGGCTGACACAGGTTTTAGCTGTGCAGTACACTTCCCCCTTTGCATCTGGCGTGTTTAAAACAATGCTCGGTGGCGTATTTGTGTGGGTTCGTGTGGACGAAAACTTATGTGTGTACAATATTATTTTTTAAAATGATGTGGTGCAGATATATTTGTTATATATTTGTTGACCCTGCTAGATACAGAGCATTACCCCTGTGTGTATCTGCATGCTTCCATTTGCTGCTGGTCTGTATTTCCCCCTTTGAGCCAATAAAGAATATTTCTATTCTACTCAAGTCATTTTGCCAGTTAGATATAATACACTAATTTTGTATTTCAGTCATTGTTTTACTTTAGAGTAAAACATAAAGAAATAAAAAAGTTCTAATCACGTTTTGTTTTCTTTTTCAGAATAAATCCTGTGCTGTGTTGTCAGGAGTATTTCAGAGCATCAATAATAAACATAACTAGTCCATCTGAAAGGTTATTTTCGTGATAAGAGCAGAAAGAGCAGTTTCCCATTCTTTGGTTAGCTATATCTATCACCCTTAGAGTTGTAGAAAGACTATGTATCCAGGACTTCAAGGTAAAGCTGAAATAGTAGTTGTATCCTCTTATTCTACTCCTTCTGCTTGAAATAAAACATTTTTTTTGCAAAAAATATGGACCCTCCCTCCAGGATGGTCAGTCTGGATCCCCAAGCAAACATGGTTTTCACAGTTGTAAAGCCAGTTATGAGCATTTTTCAGGTGTCCCCAGAGCAGGGCAGCAACCTATCAGCAGGTGGCATGGGGATGCAAGGTTTATCTGAAAATCCATTAGTCCTCCCTCTGCAGGCACAAGGTCAGGCTCAGTTAGCCCAGAACCACATGGAAGTGCACAGCACTCAGACTCAAGTTCAGCCACAGATGCAGGCCGCTGCCCCACACCAGGGAGAGGAAGTCATCCAACACCAGGAGATGCCAGCAAACTCGAGCGCAAACTCTGAGTCTGTCGCCGAGATGCCATTCGCAGAAGTGTCTTCACTCCTGGATCCCAACATGAAAGGATCCAAGGCTCGTAAGTGACCCTTAGGGAAAGTTTTGGGCATGCAGGAAGTCTGCTGATAAAAGTTCCACTTAAAATCTAATAAGTCTGCCCTCTTATCGTCAAACTTATTCAAGAAGTGTTTTGCATAAATTCTCTTTTAAGAACCCCGACCCTGCTGTGCTGATTCGTCTCCTTATGTCTGACCTCATCCTCAGGGAAATATCTCATCTCTTATGATGAAATTAAAAGGCGTCTGCAGGCCCCAGAGAAGATGTCCCTGCGGTCTCTGGCAGCTTACACTCGGGTCAGCAGAGGCCCAGCCAGCAAGAAAACCCTTTTGGAGTCACTGAGTGTCCTTGGCCTCATGCCAAGCACAACTACCGCAGTATCCTCCTCATTCTCCAAGCTCACTGAAGGTGACAGATGTGCTTTTAATAAAGAGCAGCAAATGTGAAACCATTTAAAACTACTCATGTCCTTTGAGCTTTTTCACATTTTATCACAAACTATGATTTGTTTCTTTGGGATTTTGTGTGATAGACCAATACAAAGCCAGGCATAATTGTTAAATGGAAGGAAAAGCTACATGGCTTTCAAAAAATTTTATGAGTTAAAATCTAAACTAGCATGTAGTTTTTTTTTTGTAGCCCTTTTTACTCTGATGCCCTTAAATATTTCACCATGTGTGGATACAGCAAGCATGGAAGAAGTTGCTCTGGTCAGGTGAGACCAACATTGAATCTTTTGGTCTAAATGCTATATGGCAGAAGACCAGCACTGAGAAACACGTGGCACTCCCACAATTATCCTCACCAGAGAATGAAACCTGGTAAACGTTAAAGGGAAGATGGATGGAGCTAAATCCAGTGCAATCTTAGACTGAAACCTGTTAGAGGACACAAAAGATTGTGAGATTGTGGAGGAGGTTCACCTTTCAGCAGAACAATAACAAATACATAGCCAAAGCCTCAATGGAGTCGTTTAGATAAGAGCATTCTTATATGTTATAATCTAATCTAGTCTAGTCAAATTTAAGGCCTAAATGCAATTGAAAATTTGCAGCAAAAGTCAGAAATGGCTGTTTACTGACTGTTTCTGTCCAATCCGAGTGAAATGGAGAGATTTTGCAAAGGAGAAGGAGCAAAAAAAATCAGTCTCTGGATGTGCAAAGCTAGTAGAGAAGTACGCCAAAAGGCTTGAAGTTATAAGTGCAGCGAAAAATGCTTCAGCAGCATATTGACCCAGGGAAGCTAAATACAAAATTCCTTAAAAAAATTAACTATATATCCCTTTCCTTCCACTTCATGAGTAGCAGTTTGTTTTGGTCTGTCACAAAGTTTCATTAATATAGGTTGAAGTTTGTTAGAAATTGACAAAATGAGAAAAAAGTTGATTGAGTATTTTTGTGAGGTGCTGTACATTTGAGAAAATGGAAAAGTAGGACATTAATATAATTTTCAGTTTGTGTTTATTCCTTTATCTTCCTTCCATTTTTAGGTGACACCGGAGCTCTGTGTGAAGATATGAAGGATTTTTCCCATGATTACATTGACTACGGTAACATGGCTAAACAACTCATCCCCGAGACGAATACCGTTCAACATTGGTCCAAAATTATTGAAACAAAGTACGAGTGGGCTTACGATAAGTCAAAATCAGCGAGTATAAGCGACTCAAGTCATACCAGGCTAACGCTTCGCCTTTATCCCCACAGGAATCATCTTGAGGACATGAGAAAATGTTTTAAGGACCCAGTAAACAGTGGTGCATTTGACAACGTCACCCATGGCCTCGGTTTAGGCATGTTGGACGTTGCGCTGGACATGGTCGTCACGGTAATCGACCAGCAGATTCGCATCTTGTCCGGCGCAGCGGCGTCGGACCCCGCTGACTCGGGTATGCCATCCCGTCGCATTCGCAGGCGCCAACGTAAGCTGCAGTCATCCGACAGCGAGAGGTCACACAAGACCTGCGGGGGGACAAAGGAGCAGGGGAAAATCCTTTTAAAAAGCAAGGGACGAGCCAGAGACAGGAAGAAGATAAGGATGGATTTGGGGTCCTCTGAAGCTGTTGTGTCGCAGGAAGAGCAAAGCAAGCCGGATAATATACAGAATAATGTCCTCACCCTGGTCTCTGTGGGTTACGAGGCTGTCTCTAGTGGTCTGAATGATGCTGCAACTGTTTGACACCTGCTGGAATCACCAGATCACATTTAAACTGATACTCCAGGACAACACACCTGCTAGACTCAGTCACCTAGACTCCTATGAAGAAAGAAAAAGTGATCAGTCACACTCTGCCACATCTTTTAGCGTTTTCTGACACCTAAACTCTTTTCGAACACATAGGCTGTTAGAGGTACAACTTCTAGACACAGCTCCCATTTTTCTCACTGTTCCTTATGTCTACATTCAGCTTATTAGCAGGAAATCCACAATTCACAAAAAAACTATATTGATATAGTAGGATTCGTGTGCAGTGGTTGAATAAAAAAAGCATTGAAAATACATGTTTATCACAATTATCGGGTATTGTTGAAAAGTTAATCTTATATTAATTTCAAAACTGAAACTTTTGCTAAATCCTTAAAGACAGAGAGATGTATTTCAACCAATCATTTCTTTTTGATGATTATGGCTTACAGCTAAGGAAAAAACTAATTTTCCCCCCCAGAAAATTAGAAAGTTTTTTTTAATTCAGAAATTGGGACCTATTGAAAAGTATGTGTATTGTATGTACACTATAGTATCAGTCCATCCATTTGCGCTCAGTACTTAGTCATGGCTTTGCATCAGTGTGGCATAGCGTGGAGGCGATCGGCCTGTTGTGCCACAGAAGAAGCCCAGGTGGCCTTAACAGTGGTTTTCAACTTGTTTGTTGGATTAGGTGTCTCCTATCTTCTTGACGATGCCTCTCTTGACTTCATGATGGTTATCTCAGGTTTGCTTTGATACCTTTTTCCTTCCACCAAACTTTCCACTAATATGCTTGCATTAAGCATTTACTGAACACGGCCTCCTTGGCTGTCTGCTGGACAACTGTTAAGTCAGCAGTCTTCCCCATGATTGCGAAGGCCATAACTTGACCTTTCTGTATTAACAATTCTTTTTGTTGTTGTTTCTGGGGTTTCATTACCTGTAAGCCACAATAATCAAGATTAACATAGATAAACAACTAAAATATAATTAAAATAAGCTATCTTTTCACTGACCGTATTGGAGCAGCATCAAACGTTACGAAAAAGTTATATTTTCAGTTTATCCTCAATCTCTCGTGAAATTAATTAAAAAGCTGTATGTTTGTGAAAATGCCCTTATAAACTTTGTCAATGAGGTTATACGTAGCTGAACAAGTTACCAATTGGCTCTGTGTACCATTATTGAGGTTTTTTCCCCATTAGACTTTGCTTGTATGGATGTTTGCAGATAGGCATCCTTCAGGCTTTTACTGACCAATACTGATCTGCTGATTTGGTTTTCCTTTATAAGAACCTTCTCATACAAATTTATTCAATTTATTTCAATCCAGCAATGAAATGTACAAAACATTGACCATACAATAAGTAAAGCATGGTCACAGGTTATTGAAAGAGGTAGTTTGGTTCCTAAGGAAACCAAACAGGTTACAAACTCATCCCCATTCATTCATCAAATCATAACTTCTAAACCTTTATTTGACTTTTACTAAGTTTAAAACAAGATGCATTTATCGAACAAAGAATTGCTGGTTTGCAGTTTTGGTGGATTTGATAAACAAGGAGTTGTATTTGTTCAACCGATCACTGATCAGAGCTGGTGAAAGCCGAATTGGGTGTTTTTGATCACTGGCCGATCTATTTTTATTTTCTAATTTCTTTTCTCTAAACTTTAGTTTGGATCAAGATGATTGTTTAATCTTAATCTTGTGACTCTTGTCTTTTACCTTTCATTTAGTCATTTCCTTTGGGCATTGTTCAAAACTCTGGGAAAACTACCTGCAATAACACTTTTTCATTCAGGTATATAACAAAGTTAAGGGAGATAGAATTACTCTTTTACAGTTTAGTAAATAATCTAAAGATTCAAACCATGCAAGATAGGATTGGGCAAATCCTATAGTTCTGCAATTAATTTACTTAGTTTAACTGGGATTAAAAACCCCTTTTTTTACACTAATTAAATATTTATAAAAGCAATTAAGCCCATTTTACAAATGTCAAAAATAGATAAAAATATGTTCTGCAAGTGTTAAATGTATTGAGTATAAGTAGCATTTCTCTTCATTTTCAGTAAAGGTTAATTGTTTGAATGTGAACTTGTTAGAAAAATGTCAAGTATAAGAAGATGTATAAACTTTCAATACATCTTTATTTATTGTTTAAAGTATTAGTTACACAAAGGTGTTATCAATAACTTCTGTTTTCACTAAATGATTAAATATAAAAATATTGCTACTGTGTTTCCTGTCTCAGAGCTCTCAGGGGAGGACTTGATCAATTAGATGTTTAGACTCAGTATCTTGTGCACTTTGGTGTTTGAATGTTTTCCAGGTCTGGATAAATATGGAAAAATATTTGTACAGTTTATCCAGGCTTTGTGTTCCTATCCTTTTGTTTCAACATTCAGTCCACCCATTCTGGCTGTTGTCCACCAATTCATCCATTTCTCTATTATCTATCCATCTATTTATTAACCCTTGCATTTACCCAGGTGTCAATCCATTTGTATCCCATAATCCAGCCATATTTTATTTTTCTCGTCTCTGATATTTGCAGGTTGCATAGTTTAAAACGTCTGACTAGTGTGAAACATTTCCCATAAACTCATAATGAATGGGGTATTTATATAGAATAGCAGCAAAAGATTAAGTAGAATTTTTTTAATTAATTAGAAAGATATGTAGGAACTTTGTTGTGATGAGTTGGAAAAAGAGGTCAAGGCGAGATTACGTTTAGTATATTAATCATCAGTTTAAACTTTAAAGACAGCTAGCCTGCAAAGGTTCCACCTAACACTCCACCTGTGCAGGAAAACAGATGCCAGATCTCCCATCTGTCCGTGTTGTTTTCACTCAGATGTTCTAGAAAGCCGAAAGGCATTATGTGAGATTGTGGGGCGGTAGGAATAAACTCGGCAGAGTCAGCCAAGTGCTAATACCTTAACAGTGCACACGCACTCACAGAGGCTGCATGAGAGCGCAGGTTTAGTGAGGATTTGCTCCGTATTAATCCTGATAGGGACCAGAGAGCCAGCTGGAGAGTGCAGGAGAGAGTGCAGAGCAGGCATGGAACAAAAAGTAAAGTGCTTGAGCTGAAAAGCGCTGGAAGGAAGTATGGAGTGTAGCTGTGAGATAAAAGTTAAGTTTAGGTTCCTGTGAGGGTCCTCAGAGCAACACGCCTTTGCTCCAGGGAAAAGTGCGGAAAGGATACAGAGGACAGCCACAATGATGTCAGGCTGAGAAAGTTTCATCACCAGAACTTCAGAGACGGCAGGACGGAGTAAAATGGGGCACCCTAATGTGCCACTTTCCTATAAACAAGCCCGAGCTCACAGGAACAAACACATATCCAGCCGGCTGCAGCCCTACACACCAAACGGTGAGTGGAACCTTAATTATGTCCACCTTGCTGCATGTTGAATCCTGATGTTGGCTTTGACTTGTGTAACACAACCTGTAATACACCTTCATAGCATGCCTCACATGGACACAGCTTGACGTGCAACGAGATTTTGATGCTGACTACACAGCGAGTGTAGTTTGGCTTTAAAATTATAGCTTTGTGGAGTTAGATTAGGGAGGTTTTCCGTTTTGTGAAAAAAACCGTTGTCCAACAGAAGGCCCTCATTTTAGAAGTGAAGCTGCTGAAAATCTAAAATGGGTCATTCAGATGAACTACACTGAATAATAACTTGACTGGAGAGGAAGAAACGTGGAGAAATGCAGGTAATGACGGGCTGCTCCGATAAAATTATCTCAAATGCTTTTACGATGGAAGCGAAAATTACAGAGACATAGAGCAAAACTTAAAAAAAATGGCAAGATAGACACTCAGGTGACACTCAAATGGTAATCAAACATGGTCCCTGAACACTACCAATTTGAAGATGCCTATGTGAAGCCAGGCAGTCGGCAAAAAGCCGCTGCAAAGTCCCATTGTTGAAAAACACATGACATGAGGACGTAGCATTTTGCCAAAGTACCCTGTCCTGAAAAGAAATTAAAATTTTATGCACTGATGAAAGCCAGAGTTCTCTTTTTGGGTTTAGGGCCCGATGACCCCAAACACTAAACTCAATTGTCCATAGTGAAGTATAGTGGGGCTGTTTCTATAGTGTTTGGCATGTTTATTGCATATGAGACATCATGATTCACTTGGAAGACATAAAATCATTTCAAGTGGTCATGTCGGCCTTATGCTGAAGAGGAAATTAGCTTGAAGTGGGTGTTTCAACAAGACCACAGCCTTAAACACCAGAATGTTGGTTCCTGACCAGTAAGATTAACGTTATGGAGTGACCAACCATATCCTCAGACCTTAATCAGACAGAAAACGTGTGAGATGACATCAAGCGTTCGGTTTCCAAAAAGAAAAAAAAACAACAACTGATCCAGAGGGATGGGGGAATGTAGTCCAGTTGCCCTGGGCTGAAATACTGTTCCCAAGGACCAGTAATCGGTCCTCTCTATGCAATGTAGAGGTGAAGTAAGTCTCAGAAACTATGTCTGTACGACTATATATAAGGTTGGTGATTCACACAGAAGAAAAAAAAAACTTCATGCTGATTTTAGTCTATACTGCAAATGTCTGAATTTATACAGAAAGATGCAGACACTGCTATTACAACAAACCAATATTTATGTTCCCTAACTTTTGGTGAAGAGTTATAACATACTTGATAATTATTTTCCTCAGGTTTAGCGATAGAGTAGTAGTTGGAGTGTTTATATTTCCACATTTTTGATCACTGCTATTATATTGAACACAGTTGTCTAACTTTAATCATATCTTTGGGTTTTCTGTTGAGTAATGTTTTATCAAACCACTTCAGTCTGAATGTTTCTTGTTCTGTTCACTAGCTTAGGTAAAGACAGCTATGGGGGAGTTTTTCTCTTTTTTTCTGCCAACAGTATTAGTTATTTTCAGGTACAGCAATAAAGACTGAACTGTAAAGAGTTTGTAATGCCAGATTTTTCTGTTTGCGCTTCCTGAGATCTAGGGGCCTATTGGTCAGAGCGGCATTCTCGGACACAGAAGGGGTGGATCACTGTGCTGCCAATAGGTGAACGCCATTCTATCCTAACGCTGTATCCTCCAGATCATTGCAAGCATGTCACCATTTGAACCGTTTTGACTAATGCCGCTCTCACAGCAGAAGAACCGAAGTCCTTTTTCCTCAAACAAAAATGTGGTTTTAAGTGCAGATGATGCTGGCAGGGGTTCTCTTATTCTCACATGTAAATCATTGGTTTTATAGGATTGGCAGAGGCCAAAGTGATTGTTGTTTAAAATTACAGACTATCTATTTTAGATTGATCACCTAGAGATCAACTAAATTTTGGTCTCATGTTCACTGTGCCCGTGACTTTATAGGGCTTTTATTTTTCAGCAGTAGCATTCCTCTTGTCACTCTTTTCTAAAACCCAGATGGGTTGGGTGTACGACTAAAAGTTGTCTCATCAGGCTGAGATGTGGAACTCTGCAGCTCCTCCAAAGTCACCATGGGTCTCTTGGCTGTTTCTCTAATCAATGCTTTCCTTGCTGACTTGTCATTTTAGCTGCATGACCATGTCTTGGGGGATACATTGAGGTTTGTGGATGTAATCTTACAAAATCCGTCTAAAGGGTATGAATGCCTTAGCAAGTGTTTAAAGCGTGAACACTGACTGTACGTTATTCCACTTTCAATGGCCCCGGTCGTTTTACCTTTTCTGCGTCCCAATGAGAATCTTCATTGTTTTTGAAGCAGAACCGCTTTTGGAGCGATTGCTTCCAAGCGGCATCCAATCCTCCTTTGGATTTGTGGGTAAATTAATGTAAATCTTAATTGATTTCTGTAATACACTCTGTCTCCGCAGATAATTTGAACAATGCACTGGGTGCGATCAGAGTACTTGGTGTGGAGCTGATTGAAGATGAACTCAAACCTCATTTGATCACAGTGCTGGCAAACATTAAGGAGAAAAGTGAGTTGGTTTTAGAGATCACATCTGACAAGTAGTTAGTGAGTGAAGTTTGTGAGTTTATTTTCAGTCTAATATCCCTAATTTTGAAGGGGTTTGAACCAAATGCAGAAAGTTCCGGTGCAACTAGTTTTGAATGTATTGTTCCTTCTATATGCTAAACAAATTATCCTGGTGACTAGATCTATTACCGTGGAAAAGTAGTAAAACCTACTACAAAACAACCTTGGTTACTAATGATAATTGACAGCGTTGGAGCGGATCAGCTTCAGGTCAGGTCCTAGTCTTTAGTTGAAGTTAAGCTGCATTTGTGTCTTGCAGCATGAGGGCAACAGTGCCAGAGACCTTACCTCAGTGCTCCTCAGACTGAGAGATTCAATTCAAGTCAATTATGTTCACAGATTGGAAAAAAACAGCAAATAGAGATGGATTAATGTTCTCTTTTGACAAAGCATTAATTTATTCTGGCTTTTTTAATTGATTCGTCCAGGTAGCTTCATCTTTATTGTCAATATGAATTAGGGAATTTCTGGTTTTGAATTTGAAATTCCTTCTGTGTCCAGAGAAAGGCGCCGCAGAGCAAGTTGTGATTAGTGGGATCCTGCCAATCCTGGCTCTGTCTCTGAGAAGCCGAGGGCCTCTGACTTTGCTGACTGCAAAACTGGTAGCTGAGCTTGCCAAGGAATGTAGGTTATTCACACAAATATAGACACTTTTCATTATTTATTACTGAAACATGTTATCCCAGTGATGAAGCAGTACTCACCAAGTCTGTTTACTGAGCGTTCTTGTTTCCTCAGCTGTCGTCCGTAAAGGTTTTGGGGATGCAGGCTTGATTACGGCCCTGCTGTCAGTCCTGACCAGCACAAATGAAGAGCTGCTCATTTATGGGGCGCGAGCCATCTCACGCATGTCTTATGACAGCCGTAAGTCAAGCAAAATAACAAAATAACCACTTGGCAGGTGGTCATAAGCAGTTATGAAAACACAGTCTACATTATAATCTGACATGACTTCAGATGCTATATTTTTCTGTTTAATGTTTTTAACTAATTGAGCCTATTGGTCTCATTTCCACTGGATGCCAAAGACAGAAATATTTGCCTTTAGAAAAACCTAAGAGAAGGTGGATCTGGACTTGCAGTCCATCCATCCATCCATCCATCCATCCATCCTTCCTTCCTTCCCTCCATCCATCCATCCATCCATCCATCCATCCAGCCAGCCATCCATCCATCTATCCAGACCTTTTTGCAGTTTATTTATTTCCTCAGGTTCCACATTTAAAGCCTGACTAAGCCTGTAATTGTACTTTCAAAGTGGACATACAGTGAGTTTGAGCCAAGAAAAGTGAATGGTGTTAAATAAAAATGCGTACGTATGCTGTGAATTTAAAACAAAATATAATGATTGATTAATGGAAATTGTTAACATTATTTTTATTTTCTTGTCATTCTAAGCTAAGCTGCAGGAATTGTTACTGCGTCGCGGTGCGGTGCCACGCCTTGTCGCCATCTTGCTCCGTTTCCCTGATAAGGAGGCCCTGGAGGAGGTGTGCCTCGTGGCTCTCTGTAACCTCAGTGGCATGGCAGTGGCAGAGGAGGCCGGGATGATCTGGGAAAGAGGAGTGCCCGTGAGGCTCGGGGAGTGCGTGTTTCATGGCGTTTCTCCTCACACCTGCGGCTTCGCCTCCTCTGTGACGTTGGTTCGGGTCTCTCAGTGGGGACCCGGCCAGTACATGGTCAGCATCGAGGACTTCCAGCGCTGCTCCTCCTCCTTCTGGAACCTTCATGGGAACAAACGGACCGCGCACTGGTTCCCCTTCTTCAGTTTGGGCAACTGTTCAAATATGTTTAAGGTGATCAAGTTCTCTACGAGGAACATTCCTCGGACAAAGAGCCTGAAGACTCGTGTGTTCCACACGTTCCTGTGACTGCATACAAACATGGTGGCCTTAACCAAATGGACTTCAAAACACTTCAGCTGGACTGCTGGTGAGCTGGGAGCAGCATCTATTCATCCATCTTTTTCTGTTACTGCTTGAAAACTGCAAACAGGATTGCCTGAACTAAATGGACCACAAAACACTAACGCAACTAAAGCTACTGCTACTGTTGTGATCCGTTTTCCCAGGAGGAGTCTGAGCGTGCTTGGTGTTGTTTGAAAGCATGTTGAAATTGGTACCCCTGGTAAAGGTGTGTATAAGCACCCTGAATAAATGGCTGTTATGGAGGCAGCAATGCTCTAACGGGTAGCTATTCTCTTGTACTAATTTCCTGACTGACCAATGTCATCACGCATCAATTGAATGGTGTGTTTTCTTATCTTTCCTGTTTTAAAAAGTTGCAAGAAGAAACTGCTCTCAGGGTCACTCCCTTTTTATACAACGTCAGGGATTGCTAATTCAAAGTTCTTTAAGAAAAAACAAATGAAGAAAATGCCTCAGTTACTGTAGTCCCATTATCTGGCAAAAATATTTTTTAAAGACTATTTAAAGAATATGTATTGATTGGGGATTCCCACATGTGGGATTTCTCACCAAATACACTCAGCTTTAAGAACCTGGATCTTGACGGAGAAAATCTAATAATGTGTTTCCTAATTAGAAATAATTAGATCGGTGAGATCCTGTCTTCTAGCCATTCTGTGACTTACTGACTTCTTATTTTTATGTTTCAAATTGCATCAGGTATTAGGAGGGGCGGTTTCAAGCTTTTTAAAACCAGCTGGATTACAGGAGTTGAGCACTAGATGGCACACATGCACTGGAAAGAGACGTGCTAGAAATCCTATTTGCGCCGTTGCATAAAAGTCTTTTAATTTATCACTGATAGACAGCATGTATACATGACAGTTTATCCAATCACATATATTGTTTGGTCCAGTTTAAACATAAGAACTCTTCTTGTGATGCAGTCCAACTCACACTATAAATGTCATCAGTACAAATTGCAACGTTTTAGGTTTTCAAGTTCCTCTCGCTCGCCTTCATCTAATTACTTCTCTTATTGGTTTCATCCCGCCTCAGGCGTCCAAACACAAGGACGCCTTCTGTAATCAATCCTAACTTTATTACCCTGGGAACCACTTAAATATTTGATGTCAGATAAAATAAGAGCTTGGAATTATTTACAGGTAGACTAGAGGTCTAAGCAACCTTTAAGTACAGCGGGTCCAGGTTGTGCCTTGTTTTAGAAATACATGCAATAAATGAGGACCTTCATGAACAGTGTCAAATACCAGTAATTCGTGTTTTATACTAGAATTAACGACCTATACATTTTCACATTTAGAATCCAGGAATGGAAAGAATATTTTTTTCACCTTTTCTTTCCAAGTTGATCAAGATGACCTATTAATGACTGATCCTAACCCACAGTTCAGGCTTTAAATCAGTCCAGTCTCACAACAAGTTGTGTGTTACTGAAAAATGAAGAAAGTAAACAAGATGTGTCAGGCGTAAACAAACCTTCTGTCTTAGTATCTGAAAGGAATTTCTTCAGGTATAACTAGCTGATTCAGGATCTGAGACTCATCACAATAATTCATTCGATAATCTGCTGGAGCAGGAGGGCAACATTTTATTAAAGTCAGTCCTCTTACAATTATCTGGAACTACAATGGGATATGTGAGGGGGTGCGTTGTCAGTGAGTCACATCAAAACAGAGAGAAAACATTTCAATGCAGACTGGCACTTCAGGAAATCATGCCGCATGAAAACGTCTAGAGCAGGAGAAAGATGCACATATTTACACTTTCTCACATTTATGGCAGGTTATAACTGAAAATCTCTGTATTTTCTTTAGACTTTACGTGACGGACCGACACAAAGTAGTACATAAACAGGATTGTGATTGTCTCTACTGGCTTTAGAGAAGTGACGCCGGTTGTTGCACGTTTCCGTTGCAAAAAGGTTCAAGTTTAGTACGAGTTCCTTGAAGGTGTCGATGAACATCACATTTCAAGTCTTGTCACAGATATGAGAGTCTTGGACCAGGTCCTCAACACACAATTATGCTTTGATCCAAACCATTCCATTGTAGCTCTGGTCATACAGTATGATCGTTGTCCTGCTCAAAGATAAATCCCCACCAAAATCTCTGCAACGTCTAGCAGGTTTCCTTCCAGGATTGCCTTGCATTTAGCTTCATCCAGCTACACATCAAGTCTGACCAGCATGCATGTCCATGCTGAAGAAAAGCATGCCCAAAGCAGCATGCTGCCACCACCGCGTTCCTTCATGGCGTCTGTTCGAAGTTAGGCGTTAGTATTAAGCCACACGTAAGTGCTTGGTTCCTACTACTCTTCCATAAAGTGCGAGCCACCAGAGTAAGGTTGACAAAACCTCCTGGATAGGTGTCGAAACGTCTTCATAAAGAACTGAATGAAAGTCCGGTTGCCTCTGATTTAAGCCTGTTTGCTGTTGCGATGACCCAGATAACTGAGAATTTGCACAGGCATCTTGCCTGAGCTGTAAGTTTACGTGGATCATGGTCATGTCTTTATGAGGTTTGGGGTTGTGCTGTAGTCCTTACATTTTTAGATGATGGTTTGAACAAAGCTGTGTGAGATATTCAAGGCTGGGGATGTTGTTTTATAACTTTAACATCTTGCCGTCCACCTCGATCTCCATGATGTTTGTTCACTGATGTTCTCCAACAAACCTCTGAGGCCTTCATAGAACAGCCGGTTTTATTCTGAGATTAAATTACAAAAACTCGTATTCTATTCATTCACTGATTAAATTTTTTTCTGAAGTCAACAGTTTGCAAGTTTGTGGAGTATCAGAGTAAACGGGGCTGAATATACGTCACTGCATACGGCACATTTCTGTTATCTTTTGGGGAAAAAAATTGTCGTAAGCAACTTCACAATTATGCACTCTTTTGTGTTGGTTTATCACATAAATTCCTATTCAACATAATTTGATGAAATGTGAAAAAGCATAAACGGCTGGAACGTTCTGTCTACCAAATTAAACACGTCGGATGCCTTGACGCACACGCTGAACCTGATTGTTGTTGTCCTAATCTTGGCACAAACACATGACCTGTCAAGACACTCAGAGTGTTTAATCAGTGGCTCCACATCTAATCTAAAGAGAGGAAATGCGGGAAGCATGCATATATTAAGTTTAATATTAAACCTATGAATAATACATGAAAGAGTTTGTAGTCTATGCCCTCAAACCCACAAAACATAGCTGAAGAGTGTTTTATTACTTGTCTTTGCAAATGAGTCATTTAAACTTTAATCCCTTTGTTTTGAGCAACCCCAAGTTATTGCGTTATAATCTCATTTAGCCTCTAATTACAGCTTTTGTCACTTTGATATTGTAGCCTTAGCCACTGTTAACCCGCAGGAAAACTATATCAGTTGTCTACGTTACTGGATCTTAAAGCAAACACAAAGATAAAACCTAAAAGCTGTTGTATTTACAATAGGAGGATATAGTGTCACAATGTCATGCACAGCATTTGCAGACATGTGGCAATGTAAATATCACAGCACACGCAGCAGCCAAGGCTTAATTTCTCAACTAAATGAGGGCCATCCCTTTGATAGATCCTTGCTCAGAGCTTGTTGTTAAATATAACGGTTGACTGTCAACCCTGCTGTCTTCGGAGCAAACCCAAGTCTCACTTATGGGCTTCTGTGACATGTCATTGACATCTTAGAGGTTCAGGATTAGCGTAAACAAATCAATTTCTCTGTCAAGTGCAAGTGAGATTTCAGACAGATCCGACTGCTCTTGTTTTGTAACTTGTCGAGGACAGTCGTGCCCCTGAGAGCTTCTGAGAAGAGTACTAACCTTTAAGGGAGCGGTGACGTTAACCGTCAGCCACATAACTCCATTGAGCAAGACTTCTTATCCAACACACGTCATTGATGAAACCCATAAACCCTTCTTATAATACCACACATCTGACAAAAAAAAACATCAACTAAAACCAATAATAAGCCACTCTAACTTCCTCAAAAAGAGACCAGAACAGATATTAAAAAGAGGGTTTTCTGAGAAGTTTCGGATTTAATAACACGGCGATACATGAACAGAAAACTGTATAAGAAATTGAAGGATTAATTCCAATATCTGATCATCAACAATTATTGCAAAAATAAACTGCCACACATCATTAGTCTGGGATAAGCTGGATGTTCATGGGGCCATATTTTGAATAATATGTGTGAATGTTTTAATTAACGGGTCCCAAGCTTGTGCTGATGGCTGCTCAGAGTTATTTTCTTTGGTGCCATTATTCTTATATTATGCAATGCACTCTGAACTGGATCACAGAGTCTTCAAATCAACGTTTACAAATGAACTGATTTTTTATTAATGTTTCTCTCCATATAAATATGCAAATATCTGTAGGGGAAGAAGCTAGGTCTGCTGACGGTCTAAAATGGACATGTCCTTTCTTTTAATTGACTTTTTCTTCTTTTTATGGGCAACAAATATTGGCTTGCAATGAAAGCAAGAATTATTGGCATGGAAAACCATTTTCCAATTCCAGGTGTAAATCTGGAAATTTGGATATCATGAAAAGCTAATTTATTTCAATAGTTTTAGTTAAAATATGAAGCTCATATTCAGTAAATTCATTATTGATACCCACCCCAACACCAAAAGTCAATGCTAGTCAAGTCTAAGCATATTGTTTAAAATTAAGGAGAAGGAAATAAAAATAGTTTGGAAAAGGTGTATGAGAAACATTTGTCTTTATTATTTATGTAGAGCCAGTGAACCAGATAAATTAGAAAGGTGTTGCCTAGGCTAAGGAGAAAAGGGACTGGACTGTTGCTCAGTGGTCCAAAGTCATCGTTTCAGACAAAAGTAAATTCTGCAATTCAGTTGGAAAATCAAAGTCCCAGAATCTAGAGGAAAAGCAGAACATTACAGATTTATGGATTGGATTGTCCATCAGACTGACCTGACTTAAACCCCATAAAAAATCTATGGAGTATTGTCACGACAGACGAGAGACACCAGAGTCAACAATGCAAACAGGGGTAAGGGTTATCTTGGCAATTTGCACGATGATGACAAACAAAATTTAACAACACCTGCTTTGGCTCATATGTTCCCTAAAAGTGTCAAATTGCTTCTTCAACTGGAATGTTTGCAGCCGGTTGCGCCTCCTGTTTGGACCTGATCAGGTCAATATGCTGATTTCCTCTGATGATAACGCACATGCTCGTTTCCACTCATTCATTGATTTATGCTGCTTTTTGTTTATATATATATATATTCTTAAATTACTTTTTTTGCATGGATCTTTCATCTTTGGAATCCAGGTTAAAAAAAAAGCCCTGAGCTGACACAATATCAATAGCTTTTATGGAAAAACTGTAATACCAAATAACTGTGCATCAAAAAAGAATCTATACGGCCAAAACCGAAAATGCAGAATGTTCAGTTTTCGTGTGACTGTCAACTGCTTTAGATGTTGAGTTTCTTCTTTAACCGTATGTTTACTCTGTTTGACTCTAATCTATGATTTTTAATAGTAACAAGCACTGTTGCACACTTCCTAATGAGCGTTGCTTTATAAATTGTCATCACTGACAGTGGTGATTGTGACTGTTAAGTGCATTACTCAAAACAGCCATGAGTAGAATGACTTTCAAGCATGTTGGTGTTGATAGCTCTTTTATTCTTAGAGATTTTAATTATGTTTAGTTGTAATTTCTTCAGGCAACTAATAATGCTCATGTTATAAATAGGTGTTTTACTGTGTTTGACAACTAACAGATCAATGAACCCAACATACTCTAAGAATGAATAGTCATTCATTTGTTAGGTTTTCTTAGCAGATCGGGAAAAACATCAAACAGAGCAAGCAATTATATGTAGCTTAAGTTTAAAAGGTACATAACATACTTTTTAAAATTGTTTCCTTTTCAGTTTCACGGAGGCTTCAACTCTCAATAGTTGTATTTATTTAAATAGAAGTGTAAACACATCAGCAAGCACAAAACAGCCAAGACAGCAGCAGAAAGATGCTAAAGAGTAATAATGTTACCTTTTAGAGGGAAAACTTGGGCCATGAATTAAACCACATTGGCCACCAAAGACTGAAATAGTGAAGAACAAAGTCTGGAGTTGAAATGTTATTTTATAAAGTGAAGGTACATGTAAAGATTTATCTAGTAAATAGAAGGAAGCCAGAAGAACTGTTGTTTTAGAGCAGTAACTTGAACACCTAACAAACTAGAACCCTACAATGGGATTCAAGAGCTTCCTGTGGTGAGCCCAGTCTGCCTGTTAATTATGAATTATTGATTGTTATAAATGTTTGGCCATTGTGGTGGACAAATGGCAAAAGAGCGAGAGACAAAGAGCGCTCATACTGACTTTTCTTTCTTTAAAAATAACAATGATAAATTAAATTAATCAAAAAACTCTCTATCATGTCAAACATTGGTCACTCAAAAAAAATGCGTTTTTGTCTTTTTCTTAATTTAAGTTTTATTAGCAGCTCAATCTGCAAACCAAGCAGATTGCACTGCTAAACACAGTAGGAAGACCATAGTTGGCAGTTTGCTGCACTATGATCATGTGTAATAAAACGGACAAAGTTCGCTTTTATGCTGTTGCATAAATAATTTGATTAGTTATTTTTATTATCTGATGTTGCTCATGTAAGGTTGAAAAAGCAGCCTTGTACAAATGTTCTTGGTTAACTTGGAGATAGCCTTTAGCTATTTTTTTAAAATTACACTTGTGATTTATTTAAGTGTCATACTTTCAAGACTTGATTTTTCTGATTCTAAATCATGATGATAAACTGCCTTTCTATGACAAAATAAAACTCATCCACTCTCGGCGAAACGCTTTCACACTTGTTGCCCTGAAGGTACACCTGGTTATTAAACCCATATGCTAGAGCAAGCCCTGGAAAGTCAGCCACAACACAAATATCTTCTTTTTCTTGCGGAGGGTGAGCAGGGTGTCCTTTTAAAACACTGGCTCCTTCACTTCTATTTCTGTACCCAGATCACAAGCAAATGCTGCACAGATGTAGCTCTCTGCTGCCGCTCTGAGCGACAGAATAAGGCTAGTAGTGGAACAGGCAACAACAATCAGGACCAAATGCTCAGGCTGTGCTTCAGGCATGTGTCTGTGCATGCTAATGCTTGTGTGTGCAGAGGTGGGGTGGGCGGGAGGGGAGGCCATCTGTCCTGCTGTATTACGTCCATCACAGCGGGGCCTTTGCACAAAACACACCACCCCAAAAATATTGTGACACAAAAAACTATGGAAGGCAGGACAGGTCAGTGAAAATTGGGTGTTTTTTATACATTAGGTTCAATGGCTCTTTTTGAGAGAGTATAACACAATGACGTTACCAGCAGAGGCAGCGGGGAGGGGCAACATGGAGACGGGACGAAGGGAAGGGCAGAGCAACGGTGCGCAGAGATGACGCCGCAGATGGCTGATTGGAGATTATCACTGTGGGAGGAAACACCAGGAAGTCAATTAGAGGAGGGGACGGTGGCACGCAGATGGTCAGAACACCAATCAAAACTCTTCTTACCTCATCTCACAACAAACCACAAACACATAAATAGTGTAATGTTTTGTCCATTTCCATCAATAGGTTTTGGGTCACAAAGGCCATTATCTGTGACTAGACATCTTATCTTTAAATATTTTGTAAATGTCTGAAGCTGCTGAGCGATGACTTTGGTTAGTTACAAGATGCAGACTTTATGAGCTGCTTTCAGTGATTATCGTGACTAAAGTTATTTATTGGAGTTATTTTTAATAATCGATAAAAGTTCAGAAAGTGGTAGTTTGTGAATCTGCTGCTGTCTTGATATTGTACCCACAGCTTTCTTTAAGAAGGTTTTGCCTGTTTGTTGGTTTGGCCCTTTTATTAGATGTTTTTCCCCAATGCGTCTTAAACAGCGATGATCAAACCACTGTTGAAAAAGAACAATCTGGACAAGTTGCTATTGGAAAATTACAGGCCTATCTAAAAATTACAGGCCTATCTAAAATCTATAGGCTACATGAAATCACACATGTAGCCTATATATGTTGATTTGGAACTGTTCAAAAAAAAATTATTCCATGTAAAGCAGGTTTATTCCATAGGATCGGCTTACACATATTTCTTTTATATGAACTGTTTCAAACCCACATGTAGCTATAAATTCACATGTTTCACATGTGGAAATTCACGTGTACCACATGTGAGTTTCTCATGTGGAACATGTGGTTTCAAATGTACAATACGTAGGTTTTGTCTGTAAGTGGCAGCCTCTCCATCTTCACCAAACTCCTCTATTTCCACCCTCACAACCTGTCTGGAGGAGATAAAGGCATGGATGCAGCAAGTTTTCTTCTCCCTCAACAGCTGAAAAACAGAAGTGATTCAAATTGGCACTGCACACCAAATTCAGTAACAGCAAAAAAAGTATTGCTTTTTCTTGCCAGAAAATTTCTCTTTCCAGTACAGTCAACTCCAATTTTGGGAGTTATTTTTGATCCACAACTCATGAAAAGGCTCATCAAGCACATCTGTAACATTTCATTCTTATACCTCCGAAACATTCTCCCTATCTATTGCAGAAATGCTCATCCATGCCTTTTTCTCCTTCAGACTGGACTATTGCTGCTCACCTCTCATCTCCCTTCCTGACAGGAACAAAGATTCAGAATAGCGCTGCTGTTCACCTCCATTCTCCGTTCACTTCACTTGCCTCCCTGTCTCTGGCCTGATCACCTACAAAATCTCCCTGCTCGCTCTCCACTTTCTGCATGGTAAGACGGCATCTTACTTAAAAGACCTCCTCACCCTTCGCTGTCCCACATGCAACCCAACAACAACCTTCACCATATTTCCAGGACTCAATACCTGCCCTGTAGGAGACTGGGCCTTTTCCTGTGCTGCCTTTCAGATGTGGAGCACTCTGCCTCAGCATCTTAGGGCTCCACAGACTGTGAAAAGCTTTAAAACAGGCTTGAAAACCTTTCTTTCTACCCAATGTTTTTTTTAAAAACATTTTGTCCTGTTTTTCTTTTTCTTTGCTTTTATTGCACTCTCTTTTTCTTGCTTAATTTAGCTGCATTTTCCTTTTTTTTATCATATAGATTGTTTAATTGACTGTATCAGGTTCAGGTTTTCTGTAAATTTAAAGCTTTATAAAAATAGCATTATGATTGTTGTTGTTCTCTAAACAAAACAAAAAAGGAAAAACAATCAAATTCTAAATGCGCAAGCCAATGACAAGGGGATTCATTTCAACTTATAGGAAACAGGGGTTGTCAGTTCAAACTGAAGGGCAGGCCAAAAGAGGACGGAAATTAAAAGGGATATTTAAAGTTACTAATGCAACTCATTTCTGCTCTTTGTCCTGGATTTGTTGGACCAAGAGGAGGCAAACCCTGAGAGTGAAAACCGTGTTTGACCCCTGGAGAAGTGCTTTGCCGAATACCTGGATGATCGACTTCTCTGCCACTGAGAATATGCAAATGAATTCAGGTTGCCAGAGTGAAAGGTGCCAATTTAGCCGGGGATTAGCCTCAACCTTGCAGTTGGACTCTTGCTTTTGGAACGCCGGAATAATAAGGCAATTACTGAAGGAGTTCCCAACTCTGTATTTTGGACTCACTCATCAGAGTGATCCCTTTTGTTTTTAACTTTATCTGTGGGAATTCTGAGCCAGTGTTTCACCAAAATGTCATTATTGGTTACATAGTGGCAATAAAGATTCTTGATTTGGGCTAGTTTAGTATGTTTTTACAGTCTTGAAAGTTAAACAAAACCTTCACGAGCATAGCCCCTTTGGTTGCCTTTGTCTAGCTACTTGGTAATAATGGTGTGCAAACATCTTAGATGTAACAATATTTGTAGCTGGAGTTATAGCTCATCCTGTTGGGAACATGACATAGTGCTGAAGAAAGAAAAAATAAATTTTGCAATTAAAAGTAAGAAAGATGCAACAGTTAATAGAAGCATTTGGTGGAAGTATGAATGAATATAAAGGATGGCAGTTTCCTTTAGGAATGACAAGAGAAGGCATGTCAAGGTGTTGTTTTTTTTTATAATGCAAATTTTATTGGGTTTTTTGTTTTGTAGAACATACAACAGATATGCTAATATGCCACACCGACCTTTCCAAGTCTACTTTACAGTTAGCCAGTTGAGAAAAGCAGACCATGTACTATCATACTGATGCATTTTAAGTAAAAGTCTGTAGTTCACTTTCTCATAAGAGGCCAGTTTAACCATAGTTGTCAGCCATTCATCATAAGGAGGAGGGTTCTTTTTCATCCAGTATCTTAGTAGGATCCTTTTTGCTGTAGTCAGAGCCAGAACAAGCTACCTCTTGTCAAAAGGTGAGAAGTGTGAGTCTGGGAGTTCTACTGTGGAGCCTAAAACTGCAAGCTTGGCAGTGATATTAAACCTTCTTTCCAGTACTTCGAAAATTACTTCCATAATATTCTTCCACCAATCTTGAAGAGCAGGGAAGGTCCAGAGAATATGTAGAATAGATGCTCCCTCCTCGTTGCATCTCCAGCAAGTGTCTTTGGGAATCAAATTCCATTAATGAAGTTGTTGAGGGGTTCTGTGCCATCTGTGAATGATTTTTAATTGAATAAACTTGTTACTCATTTCTTTATACATTGTGTTTACATTTTGTAAACATGAGTGCCAATCACCCTCAGAGATGTCCAAGGCCATGTCGTTTTTAACCTTTGAAAATGGGTCGCCCATTTGAATAAGTAACATTTTGTATGTCAAGGTGTTTTTAACCTGTATTTTCATAGTCTACAAGGGTCACTTTCTCCATTCACAACAAAAGTAGGTCAGAAAACTGCCCATTTATTGTTTTCAGAAATTCCCTTTAAAGGTGAAACTACTAGATTCACTACACACAATCTTGCTGATTGATAGCACAGAGCTAATGAAAATGTTTGACTATTACACATGACCAATTTTATGTGTGGATTTTTAATACAAAAATGTTCTGTTTAGCTTTCCCATGAAAAAAAAAACTAAACATGGAGAAGACTGCCTGACTTGACAGCTGTCCAGCAGACCGTCACTCACAGCTTTCACAAAGAAAGTAAGCCAGGCACAGAATCCAAGAGGCTTGAGCTCCAGTGTAACATTTCTACAGTCAGTGATGATTTAGGGAGCCACGTCCTCTGCCGGGGTTGGGCTACTGTGTTTTACCATGTCCAATGTCAGCAAAGTCATCTATCAGCACATTTTAGAGCACTTCCTGCTTCCCTCTGCTGACAAGCTTTATGAAGAGGCTGATGCCAAATTACAGCAGGATCTGGCATCAACACTGCCAAAAATATCAATACCTGCTATAATGAGTATGGTATGATTATAGCAGGTATTATAGCATTATAGTGCAGAGAGGTATCACTGCACTTTGTGCTTATGATACCTCCCTGCCATATGGCATTGATGCAGTATTTCATGTAAAAAGGTCCCCCACCACAATGACAAGTATTGAGTGCATGTAGTGTACTGTACATAGACATATTTTCAGTATGTCTGTATAAAAAATCCTTTTTCATTTGTCTAATGAAAAGAGTTTTGGTTTACATTAGTTGTATAATAATCATGAAAGTTAACAGAAATGCTTGAAATAGATCCCTCCAGGTGTAAGGAATTTCTATAATATGTGTTTTACATTTTAAATGAAATTACTGAAATTAATCACCTTTTCAATGATCCTGTAAATCTCTGCCATGCAATTTTAATAGCGTGCAGGCAATACAACTGCTTTTCTTCCCACTCCTCCTTACAAAATTAATTTGATTCATTTGAAGTTCCCAGGCATTTGTTTCTGTACAGCTTCCGGAGATATGAAGCCAAATGTCAACAGGTGTGGAGCTGAGATCAAAGGTACAAGATGAATTTGCCTCATGGACACAAGACTAATGAATATAACTGAAACGGATATCCACTAACGCTGGCAGAATGGAACAAATATTGTGGATGCAGTCAGCTGAAAACTTTTCAAGCTCTAAGTTTTTTTCTGCGCTGGATCTTTGACGTAAATATATAAAAACAAACTTGTGATCTCTTTGAGACAATAACCGTAATGTGCCACTTTGTGTAAATGTTTATAAGGGGTGACTGTGCATCCTCTCCTGCAAAATGGAACAGGTTGAGGCTTGACTGATTGAAGCGCTGCTCTTCAAGCCTAATTAAGATACTTGCTGATTACTTACTTGCCTGATTAGGATGTTCATTATATCCCTGGGTGAGAGCTTTCACACTAGCTGCAGACCATCGCTGATCTTGCTGAACAGCATTGCGTGGATGAAAAGCTTAATGAAGCATCATGGAGCACAATTTATGTGTTTCATCCATCTTGAAAAACATTGTCAACAAGTATAGTTGCCTGCTTGTTTTGAAAAGGAAAACATCCAGTAATTGAGAGCGTACTTTTTTTTTTCATGTTGTCCCCATTTTCCATATCTGCCCAGGCTGAAAGACAAAGCCGCCACGCTTTCCTTCTCTTCCTCCTTCTCCTCTTCTGTTTTTCACCCTCGCCTCGCCTGATCTGTCACCGAGTGTCTCCGAGCCATCACTCTGTCTGACAGACAGTCTCCAAGTCGTCAGTCACTCCGCTGCCTCTCCGCTGCCATCAGCGCTGGCCGGTGGGGACACCCCTCTGAAACAGAGCCGTCAAACTGCAAATGAAGAGTGGCCCCTTGTCGCCAAATTTAAGTAGAGAACACCTTTTGTAGGAATTAAAAAATGCTTGTTAACAAGCACTCATTAGCAGTGCTAACTTAAATAAAGTGAATTTAACATAATGTGGTTAGAGCTATACGACTTGAAGGATGTGTTTCTGTTTTTGAAAAGATGTGCAAATATGACCAAAGAAGTTATTTTCTTAGAGATTGTCATTTTTTTTTTTCATTTGCACCCGCAAATAATATGCTTTTCCGTTTGTTTGCTTGATTGTTTTGTTGGATATATGTTGTTACTGAATAGTGTGACAAGAGATAAACCAACTGGTATCTGTCACATCCACGGATGCCAGAGCAGCACCCCTCCGCTTCCAGTCTCAAGTCTGGTTTTAACTCAGAGACGTGCTACAAATCCATGTTGTGCAGAAAATCTTGCTACGAGTGTAGATGCAGATGTACATTATCCGTCTTGTTGTAACGATAACGCTAACCCATAGCATGTGTTGGCAAAAATGATGAGTTAAACCAATAAAGTCTCTAAACATAAATATTACATCTGTTACATCTGTAGTAACATACTTACTACAGATGTCAACAACATACCAGTGCAGGTTGTCAGAGGACAGCTGCTGAGTCAGCTGCTCAGTCACATCAATCTTCTGTGTTTTATGGATCATTCAACTCTTAATTTGTCCAGAAAAAAGAAGACAGACAAATTATTTAAGGAAGTGTTCCCCTTGAATACAGACCTTAGTAAACAGATATGTACCACGGGCTTTAAAGGTAGCTTTAGTTATACCTTTACTTGAGAAACCATCTCTTGATCAAGATGACATAACATAACATAAACAGAGATTTATGTAATCATCCTTCCTTATCTATTTTTTTGTTGAGAAAACAGTTGCTAATCAAGTATGTGAGCATTTATACAGTAAGGACCTGTCTGAGGAATTTCAGTCAGGCTTCATCATAGGGACTGAAACAGCTCTGGTGAAAATCATTAATGATATTCTCAGCCTCAGATTCTCAGCCTCAGATTATGGACTTGTGTCTCCTCTAATCCTGTGAAATCTCAGCACTGCATTTGATACAGTTGATAATATTATTTTAGAAAGGGTTGAACGTGCTCTAGGGAGAAGGGGAAGAGAACTAGCCTGTCTTAAATCTTATTTGTGAGACAGATTCAAGTTGATGACTTGAATGATAAGTGGCAGCATCAGGTGGAGCTGATTGTGGTAATGAGTGGTGGCTGGGAGAGGACTGAGATGAGTGGATAATGATCAGTCCAAAACACAAAACAAAAGTCCAAATCATGACACGTTCCAATAGATAAAACAATCAGACAGCATGTTTCCGCTGTTATGCTGATGATACTCAGCTATATTTATCCAAAATCCTAATTAATCCAATCAATTACTTTGAGTACAGTCATGTCTTGATGACATAAAAACATGGAGGACTTTAAATTTTCTACTTCAAATTCAGAAAAGGCAAAAGTTGTCATCTTTGGACCAGGGTCTTTGAAAAACCAACTGCTTAGTCAATCACTTAATCTGACTGGCATTCAATTGTGATACAATAAAATAAACCTTCATGATATTTTTGACCATAACATTAAAATTCTAAAATAGAAAGGTTTCTAGAATTTCCTTATTTTGCCTCTGGAACATTACCAAAATTAGAAATATCCTAATTATAATAGTAATGCTGAAAAACTCATCCACACATTTGTTACTTCAAGGCTGGATGACTGTAATTCTTTACTAGCAGGAAGTCCAAAAATGCAGTTAAAAACCTCCATCTTATGCAAAACACTGCAGAAAGAGTTCTGATGAAAATCAAATAGAAACATATTTCTCACAGTTTAGCTTCCTTTCACTGACTCCCTGTTAAATCAAAAGTAGAATTTAAAATTATCCTTCTTAATTATAAAGTCTTTAATAATCAAGCTCCATCATACATCAGAGATCTGATAGCTCCATATGTTCCTAAAAGAGCACTTTGCTCTCAGACCTACAGTCTGGGAGGCAGATCTTTTAGTTATCAGACTCCTCTCCTGTGGAACCAACTCCCAGTTTTTGTCCATGAGGCAGACACCTTGTCTACTTTTAAAACTAGGCTTAAAACATTTAAACTTTATGCTCTCTCTGTTTTTTTTTTCTTCATAGTAGCTACATCTGGCCTGGCATGCTGTTTAGCTGTGACACCGTTATGGAGATGGGGCATTGGCTGAGTTACTGCTGCCAACAAATTCATGTTCTCCTATAGATGATACACTTAGTCCTGTCTTTCAGTGTTTCGCCCTGTTTCTCTCTTAGACGTAGCTATTGGCTGAGATTTTACTGCAAATAATTATATGCGCTCTCTATCATCTATACTTCAAAACTGGCTCTTCTTTCTCTAACATGGAAAGTATTCCTGGATCAGTGCTTCTTTGTTCTTTTTATGTGTATGCTCTATTTTCTCTAATCCCAAATCGGTTGTGGCAGATGGCCATTCACACTCAGCCTGGTTCTCTTTCAGGTTTCGTCCTGTTAAAGGGGAGTTTTCCTCTCCGCTGTTGTTACATGCATGTTCGGTATGAGGGATTGCTGCAAAGTCAAGGACACAATGCGACTGTCCACTGTGGCAATGTGCTCATCCAGGAGTGTATGCTGCAATTCATTCTCTGCTGAGTTTCCTTAGATATAAAACTTTTTAACCAATCTGTCTGGATGATAGAATTGACTTTGTAAAGTGCCTTGAGATGTCATGTGTTGTGACTTGGCGCTATATAAATAAACCAAACTGAGCTAAACTGATGAAAAGTTTAAACAAATATGAGTTTCCATTTTTCTTTTGCTCATGAAATAAAATGTACTGTACTTTCTAATAATATACTTATTTTACTTATTTTATTTAGCTTAATTTCCTGTGGCAGTACCATTTTTAGATTTTAGTAGTTCTTTTTGTGTCTCTGAGCCACAAGCTGCTGACGTTTTGCAGCTTTGGTTGTGTTCCCTTGTCCCTCTGAGGCTGCTTGTATTTAGATCGAGGAAGTCAAACGGAGATGTGGAGCTGTAAATGTATTTCCCTCATCGAAGCATGACAGATGGCTGCATGACACTTGAAAAACACAACAGTTACAAGGGAGATGCGCATCTGTGCGCGTCTCAGCATTTGTCAGTGTGTTTGTGTAAACAAACGGGGATCCATTCTTGGTAAAGATACACCCAGCAGAGCTATCATGGTTAATAATGTGTCAGTGAAGATTGATGGTCAGTAAAAGGGATAGGGCAGGAACTTTGTGAGTACATGAGGCTTGCACATAAGGAAGTGGTTTTGAATGCAAAAATATCTACATTGCTCTCTGTAACCCTTTGAGTATTCCTTCCTCCCCTTCCTGTCAAAACTGAACAAATTGTTACTGACCCTCAGGTACTATAGACTTCGCAAATGACAAAAGGAAACAAAAAATTGTTTCTGTGTCATTTTCTTGGAGTTTTTCACTGTTTCTCTCCTTTGTTTTGTTTGCATCTGTGACCACATTCAGCATCTTCAGATAAACAAAGCCAATAAACTGTTGGGCTCTTCCCCAGTTTATCCCCAGCTGACAGGCTCAGCTCATCTGACGGCAAACGTGTGAGCGAATAAAAAATATCTGCAAACCCACCAAATCCTGTTGACAACTGCTTGGTGCGGGGCACTGTTTGACGTGGCATCCAGCGGAGTTTCCAGTCCAAATATTCAACACCGCTGGACACACTGATGCCCAATGTGACCCTGCTATAGCGTGTGCATCCACCGATGACGATGTTTTTGTGGTTGAGTGAGCACTTTGTTGAGAGTTTACGTACTTTGTGTACTTATAGCGAGGAGCATGTGGTGGGTGTGGTGTGGAAGTGTAGCTCTTATGATGCTAGAATTCATTTAGACGTTGATATGCATGAATAGCATTCACATCCCTTGAACGTATTCACATTATAACCACATTGTTCACAGAACTACATACAGAGCTTCTGTGACAGATGACGTGGAAGGCAAATTAGGTTTGTAAAAATCTGAAATGTTTAGCATGCACAAGTTCATTTTGTTTTACACTGATACCCCTAGATAATGTTTAGTAAATGGAGCCCACTTATGTGCATTTTATTCTGACTATAAATCCAGTTGCTTTGTGAAGGCATCGTGAAGACCAAGAAACCACAGCGGACAGGTCATGAGTAGAGCCGTGGTGACGTTTTAAGCAGGGTTAGGTTATAAAACAATATTGCAAGCTTTGAACAACAGAGCTCTGTTTAGTCCATCATCTGAAAATCGAAAGAGTATGGCATAACATGGGGAGTGGTGGCCTAGTGATTAAAGCAGTCCGCTTGCGCTCTGAGAAGGTTGCAAGTACCCGGTTCAATCCCCACAGCCTGCACTCTGGGGTCCCTGAGCAAGACCCTTAACCCCTGATTGCTCCCCAGGAGCCGCACAGTGGCAGCCCACCGCTCCCCAAGGGGATGGGTTAAGATGCAGAAATTAATTTCTCCATTGTGAGATCAATAAAGTTCAATTATTATTATTATTATTAACTGCAAACCCACTTAGGCTTAAACTGACAGGCCAGGCAAGCAGAGCCATAATGCTCATGTAGGTGATTGACAAAACAGCTATTAGTCATGGATTTCACAAATCTGGCCTTTCTGAAACAATTGCAAGAAAAAAATAATCTTGCAACAAAAAATTGTTCAAAGAAAGCCATAAGAAAAGGTAAATGGCTTGTACTTGTATAGCGCCTTATTTAGTCTGACGACCCCAAAGTGCTTTACACTACAGTCAGTCATTCACCCATTCACACCCTGACGGTGGTGAGCTATGTTAGTAGCCACAGCTACCCTGGGGCGGACTGACAGAAGCGAGGCTGCACAACACCACATGCTTGTGCTAAATCTCACAGAAGAAAATGTAAATAATTTAATGGCAATATAAAGTAGCAAGTGTTAATTTCGGACCCTGAGCGCATGCCTACAGCAATATATGTATGGCTTGGTAAATGTCTCGTACTTGTAAAGCACTTTATCAAGCCTGACGACCCCAAAGTGCTTTACACTGGTCAGTCATTCACCCATTCATGCACACATTCACACCCTGGCGGTGGTGAGCTATGTTAGTAGCCACAGCTGCCCTCTAGCAGACTGACAGAAGTGAGGCTGAACAACACCACATGCTTGTGCTAAATCTCACAGCAGAAAATTTAAATAATTTAATGGCAATATAATTTGAACTCTGAAACATGTACTGTACATGTCTCTCAGTTCTTCCTTAGCAGGACCCCTTCTCTGACATAAAGCATACTTTACGGCTCTTAAAGAAAATACAATATTTTTTGTCCTTTTCATGTAATCAGGCTAAATAAGGTTCAACCAAACTAATTTATCTTAAGGAAATTATTGCTGTAACTTGATTCTTTTAGTAAGCCATGTAACTTGCTATAATCTCAGGTTTTGCAGCCTCATTGTGCACGTGGGATGTTGCTCACAGAGGTCAAGTGAATGCTTGTGGAAGACGAACCTCTGGTGTTTGTTGTGCCAAATGAATTTCTTTCGTTTCAGCCACAGTTGTTAGCGTTTTAATAGCCCTCCTTGTTGCTTCTATAATTAATGCTTTCCATATTTATTTATAGGGCTGGACAATAATTCAATAACAATATATATCGATCGATAGACGGAAAAAAAAAACGGGTCGATAAAAGTTCGATATAGAGACAGTTTTCCTTCCTTCCTTTCAGCCTATCATATTAGTTGATGCTACAGTCACTGCTTCCTCTCAACCAATCGTAATCGCGGACCCAGGCACGCCGTCACAAAGCGCCGCCCTCTCAAACCACAACACAGAGCACGTGAATATGTCGCAGCAAGGAGAGGCGGAGGAAATTGTCCCAAAATAGGGTTTTACTAGTTCGCCAGTCTGACAGAAATAAACCACAGTGATTTGTAAAATTTGCAAGGAACCGGTAAAAACAAAGTCTGGTAACGCCACCAACTTGTTTCATCACGTAAGCCGCTCACACCCGCAGCAGCGCGAGCTACACGTGGTGGCATTGACTTATGCTGATAGACCTCACAGATCATTTTCTGTAGGGTTACATTTATCTTCATAGATACCATGTGGACAAACAGAGATAGAGAGAAAGACATAGAGGCACGTAGATGGTCAATAAGTAACAAATGGAGAGGACAACAAGGTGGAGGGAAAAAAAGCTGAAGGGCATCAGAAGAAGCAGACACTGACACAGGACTCAAAAGGACAACCTGAAAATGATGTGAAAACCAAAAAGATAAAACTTATCTTCAGATGTTGGCTGGCTGCTCAGGGTCTCTGGGATGGAAAGATGAAATAGAGGATGGGTGTGAGTGATTAAAGAGTTGTGTTGGTCCCTTGGGAACTAACAGCTATCTCTGCTCATACTGTCTTCACCCAGGGATTGTTATCTCACCTTTACCCTAGTCTTAATCTCACAAGACTGCGTTGTAACAGTTGGTTTCAGTGTCAGTGTGTGGCTGCCGCTCTCAGATCTGTTGAAAAGATACAGCAGGGGACAGATGCTGGGGACAAATGGCCGTTGATGCTGACACAGTCTACTTACTTCATGCAAAGAAAAACCTACTTTCACACAAGTGCTCGCACCCGTGTGTGTTCATGTTAATACAAATACTGGAAGTTATTGAGATCCCAAGGTGGGATCATACCAACAAAAAGGCACAGCTAAGACTATTTATAAGCTCATTCGCTGCCAGACCACCCACTGATTTGGGAGACATAGCAGCAGGCTGTAAGCCTCTTCTTTTCCTCATGAGAAAGCTACCATACGTGGCAGTGGTGGCCTGTCAAAAGGCAAGGCAAGGAAAGTTTATTTGTTTTAGCACATTTCAGTAACAAGAAAATTCAAAGTGCTGTACAAGAACAGAACATAAGAAAAGAAAACATTGCAGAGGAAAACACGTTGCAGTGGAATAGTAGCAGCAGGTCAAAATAAGTTAAGTTAGTAATCTAATGAAGTTTCAGTTCACTACAGCAATTTAAAGTGGACGTTAACATTAAAAGGCAAATCTAAATAATTAGGTTTTTAACCTTAATATAAAGGAACTCAGGGTTTCAGCACTTTTAGGCCTAGTCCACACCAAGCATAGAGTGAAGCACAGTGATTGCTCTATCATGTTGTCAGATTGCCTCTTTTTGGCAGAGATATTGGAGCTAGTCAGTATTGGTGGATGGACTAGAGCTAGGCAAACCTGGGGCTGTTTGGAATTTTGTTCAAACTCATTTCCTGTCAAATATTACAACTTTACAAATGTCCATCTCTAAATGTATTAAGCTGGTAGAGACACACCCTAAAACACTTGCAGTGAAAGGCGGTTCTACAAAGTACTGACCGCAGAAGCTGATCATAAATGCATGCCGCAGTTTTCAGACCTTTTTATCGTGTATCAATTTCCTTCCTCTTCTCAATCCTGCACTACTTTGTGTTGGTTCATTAAATAAGACCCCTACAAAATATGTTGAAGTCAGTTTTTGCCACTTGACAAAATGTGGAGACGTTCAAGGGGTAGGAACACTTTTGCAAGAAATTAATGCCCAATAAAAATAAAATAAGTTAAGTTTCGCCCTGGCTCGCAACACCGAGGTTATGGAATAATAAATGAGAAAATACTACTAACGTTTGAGACTATAAAAT
Source organism: Fundulus diaphanus (assembly GCA_037039145.1). Classification (NCBI taxonomy): domain Eukaryota; kingdom Metazoa; phylum Chordata; class Actinopteri; order Cyprinodontiformes; family Fundulidae; genus Fundulus; species Fundulus diaphanus. The sequence goes on along the minus strand of CM073143.1, from coordinate 18,041,491 downwards.
GTATAGCAATCATACAGAAAATGTACCAAAGAATGTTTTCTTTAGAATGAAGCCTCTTTGCAAACAACAGAAGTTATTGCCCAAAATCAGGGAATTTAATTTAGTACATCCCTGCACTGGCTTAATTTTTACAATTTAAGCTACTTAAGCCTTGTATACACATAGCTGGATCTTTATGAAAACAAATGTCTCCCCCACATCATTTTTCAAAATAATATCATTAACACAGGATCCGTTTTCGATCCACACGATGGTTGTTTTAAACATGTCAAATGCATAGGGGGCAGTGTACTGCAAAGTTAAAACCTATGTCAGCCAATCAGAATCCTTCAAAACAACCATGTGGTTTCTACCCTATTGGGAAGGAGAGTTGGTGCAAAACAGCTGACCTCCATGCGCTCTTTCTCCTTTGCACGTCAACGTATTGGAGCTGTTGGGCTTGTAAAAACAAAAAAACGCCTGAACCAACGTAAAAATCAGCATCGTTCTAATAGCATTCGTTTTTCCTCCGCTGCAAGTCAATAACAACGGTCGTACACACACAACCGCAAATATGGGGTTTTCTTAAAATAGAGTCAGAGTTTTTTATATATAAATAATAATTTTTAGTGATGCAAGATTGAGTTTTTGTGTGAATGAGTGGCATTTTCCCCCCGAAATATCCTGCAAGGTGGGGACCTGGCCTGATTGATGCATGTTCAATCAGTTGAAAATGCATCACATCACAATCTTCAGTGTATGGTATGTGCTTTAACAAAAGCTCAAAATCTCAGTGTGTTCAGGGAAAAATGAGCAGCAAGGTTTCATAGTGTGTTTTTGTGTATTTTCTGCATGACCGGTTGATTCCTTCTGTTGTGACAGTAATTCTGCAGGATCGTATTGATTGGTCCTGATGGATGCGGAGATATCAAGTAGAAGGACTTGTCTCTACCCATATCTAGCTTTCTCAATTTACTCAGATTCTCACATACACACGCTAGGATTTAGAAAGCTGTCAGTGAGCCCACATCAGTTGTAAGAAATAAAAAAAAAAGCAATGACAGTCATCACTCAGTGATTTCAGCCTCCATTCTACAAAACACGTCTGCCTGAAGTCAGAAAGAGAAATTTAGAGTTGACTTTTGTTTTTGCTTTCATGTGTCATGATCTTTGGGGTTTATTCAGTGTTTTATTATTATTATTATTATTTATTTATTTATTTTTTAAATTTTTCACTTATGGCTCTTCAATTCATTCTAAAACTGTCAAGATTTTATTTTTTTATTTTTTGGTTCTGTACCTTAGTATGTCTGTATTTATATTTGGCTCTCAGTTGCAGCCCCTAGTTAAGGCTATTCTCTGTAGATCTTAGTTCTTGCTTTATTTTGGAAATCTTTCTTTCCTCGAGCTCTGTGTTGTATTTATTAATGACCCTGCTGTTTCTGTTTCTGAATGTCTTTGTCACCTTTTGGTTTGAATTTTGATCAATTCTGTTGGGTCGTGCTCTTGTTTCTGAATTATACTCTTTCCTGTTGTCAGTGTCATTACTTCCCTGGTTCCCTGTTTACCCTCTCAGGTGTTTTCTTCAATTCCCTCGATTTGAATTTGGTTACTTTTGCATGTTCCCTCACAGCTGACATTCATTCTTCTAATTGGACCCAATTGTGTTCACACAAGAAATCATACTACCCAGTATTTAGGTCACCCAGTTTCTGTAATTTTTTTGCCGTATTTTGCTGTTGCTCCTATATGTTCTCCTCATTGTCTGCAAGTTCTTAAATTTTTCTAAACCTTCACGCAGCTCTGACCTGCTGTGATTTGGATCCTCAACAAACCACAAACATGACAGGATGTGGTTTGCATCAGATACGGATTATTTTGTTTTGCATTGCCTCATTTAGAAAATTCAGCTTGAAAGGGGGCAGGGTGTCCTGTGTCCTGTTTGTGCCAATCTCAAACTCTGATAAATAGAGAGTCGCACCAAGAAGGGCATCCAGTGTAAAACCTTTGCCAAATGTTCCATGCAGGTCAAGAACATAATCTCCATACCAGATTGATTGAAGCCCGAGTTAACTTCGACCACCACTGGTGCTGATGAACAACAGGCAATTTGTGGAAATTGGGTTATTGTAGGTCATCAAGGAAGAAAAAGAGGAAGATGTTTCCGCAAGCATAGAGAGAAGAGGAAAGACAAGAATCCAGGACTGAGTGTATCAACTTTGAATGTTGGAATTATTAAATTAGGAATTATGGAATTAGGAAAAGATAGAGAGTATGCTGACGTGATGCAGAGAAGGTGGACATTTTCAAGTGATGCATTGAGCATTAAAAAATGTTGTTGTGTTTTATCTCGGAGGAGTTTGTATGGAGTTTGTCTGGACGTAAAAAGACTGCCATATAGGTTGACGAGTCTGAAGCTAGAAGTAAAAGGTGTTCAATGCTGTTAGAGGTCATGCTCCACAGGTGGCATGTGAGTTGGAAGAGAAGGAGCAATTCTGGGGTGAGTTAAATGGAGTGATGCAGAATATCCCCAGAGGTGAGAGATTAGTGATTGGTGCAGATTCCAATGGGCATGTTGGAGCTGGGTACAGAGGTGGTGAGGAAGTGATGGGCAGGTTTGGCATCTAGAACAGGAATGCAGAAGGGCAGATGGTGGTAGCCTTTGCAAAGCGGTTGGAAATGGTATGATGAAATGATAGGAAGATGGAAGGAGAAATTGAATGAGTTTATGCATGCGGAAAATGAGAGAGAAAAAAAGAGCAGAAGAAGAGACCATAATGGATCACCAAGTAGCACAGATGAGTAAAAAGTAAGTAAGGAAGGCATTGGAAAGGATAAAGGGTGCAAATGTCCTGATGGTGGAGATATGGAAGTGTCTAGTAGAGACAGCAGTACCCTTTTCTGTTTAACTAGGCTGTTCAAGGAGATCTTAGAGATAAGAAATATGTCTGAGGAATAGATAAGTGTGCTTGTACCAATTTTCAAGAACAAGGGGAATAAATTAAATAAACTGTTGATGAGTCAATCAATTAAGTTAGTGGAAGCTAGACTGGGGTCAGAAGTGAGCAACAGTATGGTTTCATGTCAAGACAAAGTGTGACAGATGCAGTATTTGCTTTGAAGATCTTGATAGAGAAGTACAGACAGTGTGATGATTTGGGGTTTTGTTTATGTTTTTGAACTAATTGATCCTTGTCAGTCACCAACCATATTAGATCCACCTGCTTCTGCCACTAATTATCCTCAATTCACCCCACCTAGTTCACTGCCTACATATAACTGCCTCACTCAACCACCCCTGCCAGAACATCTGTTCTCATCTCGCTGCCTGCATGTGTTTTTCCCCAGTGTGTGTGTGTGTGTGTGTGTGTGTGTGTGTGTGTGTGTGTGTGTGTGTGTGTGTGTGTGTGTGTGTGTGTGTGTGTGTGTGTGTGTGTGTGTGTGTGTCCCTCAGCCTGCTGATCCTATAGACCTGTTAGAGAGGTGCAGAACAATGTTCCCCTTAATTCTCCATGTGTCAAAGCATACACACAAACTCCCCAAGCATTCACTTGACCTCTGTGAGCAACATCCCACATGCACAATGAGGCTGCAAAACCTGAGATTATAGCAAGTTACATGGCTTACTAAAAGAATCAAGTTACAGCAATAATTTCCTTAAGATAACTTAGTTTGGTTGAACCTTATTTAGCCTGATTACATGAAAAGGACAAAAATATTGTATTTTCTTTAAGAGCCGTAAAGTATGCTTTATGTCAGAGAAGGGGTCCTGCTAAGGAAGAACTGAGAGACATGTACAGTACATGTTTCAGAGTTCAAATTATATTGCCATTAAATTATTTACATTTTCTGCTGTGAGATTTAGCACAAGCATGTGGTGTTGTGCAGCCTCACTTCTGTCAGTCTGCTAGAGGGCAGCTGTGGCTACTAACATAGCTCACCACCACCAGGGTGTGAATGTGTGCATGAATGGGTGAATGACTGACCAGTGTAAAGCACTTTGGGGTCGTCAGGCTTGATAAAGTGCTTTACAAGTACGAGACATTTACCAAGCCATACATATATTGCTGTAGGCATGCGCTCATATAGAAACGTATAAAACAGAGCTGCTTTTCAAAAATGGAGATAGAACTAGAAGGCTGGTCAGAAACCAGCAGAAGCCGTACGCTGCAAAGGACTTCAACTGCAGCTGATAACGCCCGCGGAGCAACAGCGCTCCAGAAAGAAACAGCAGGTGTAGCGCTCAAATACCAACTAAATTTATGAAAAAAAAAATTTCAACCAATTATTTCAAATTGGTTGAAAAACGACACCTAAGGCCTCAGACAAGCAGATCCCACTGCCACACAAACAGCTGACATGCAGCAGGGCCCCGTTTCAGAAAGCTGGGTTAGAGTCATTTCTTGGGTAAATTCCCGCATACTTCGGCTTTTCCATTTCAGAAAGATCACAAGCCTTTACCCTGAGTCAAATTATGACAACAAATTACTACCGTCCTTTCAATGCCTTTCGTAATCAATACGCCCCCCCCCACTCCTCCCTTTTAAACAACTTTAATTCTCTGTCAAATAACTCTCATATCACTGATGCATTGACTTTTTCAGCAATTATATGTTGCCAACTCGCTTTTTCTGCAGCAACAGCGCTGTTTGTTATGGTTTAATATTTTCCATATGCATTCATTAAAGATTTATAATTCCACTCGCGGGAAATGCAATTTCCAGGTTTCTTGTTTCCTGCCGTTGGCATGGTGAATCACGTGATCTGGTTCCATTGAGGAGGGCTTTGTTCATGCACGTTCTCACATTCAACTCAGGGTTGATTGGATTCTGCGTTTTGTCACCTGACAGATATCACCTGTTCTGAAAGTGAAGCTCTGAGTTTGACAGAGTGAGGTAGAACTACTCAGAGTAGCAGCTTTCTACTCAGGGTATATCTGCCATTTTCTGAAACGGGGTCCAGAACAAAGACGCACACTGCAACCTGCCCAACTATAAAGGCGTCTGCCCCACCCATCAATCAGCGGTGCGCTACGATCAGCACCTGGCGCACACAGAGCGGGGCCGTGGAACACCATCTCACCAGAATTGAAAAATGGTACAAAATAGCTTGGTCTATCATTATTTTGTTTACATTTCAGCTTGGATTTTATTTACTGCTTAGCACAGATTTGCTGTGCTCACTGAATCTAGATGCAGTGCACGATTGCGCATGCATGCAGCTTCGAGGGAACGTTGGTGCAGGACATGTATAAAGGCAGAAGAAATGTGCCCAAGCAGGTTGGGTATCATTATCAGTGAGAATGAAAGGAAAGGTGTGCAAGATGGTGGTGCGACTAGCATATTTATTAAGAGACAGGAAGCAGAGCTGTAGGTAGCAGAGATGAAGATGCTGTGGTTCTCTTTGAGAGTGATGAATAGGATCAGGAATGAGTACATCAGAGGGACAGCCCAAATTAGCAGTATGGGAGATTAAGCCAGAAAGGTCAGACTGAGATGGTTTGGACATGTACAGAGGAAGGATAGTGAGTACATCAGTAGAAGGATGCTCAGGCTAGAGCAACCAGACAGGAGGCCTAGAGGAAGACCAAAGAGGAGATTTATGGATGGAGTGAACGATCACACGAAAGTAGTTGCTGTGAGAGAAGATGATGCCAAAGATACTGTAGGATTAGATAGAGATAGATGACTCGCTGTGGTGCACCTGAAAGGTAAAAGCCAAAAGAAGAAGATTGCCTCATCTAGAATATGCTTTTTTTATTAAGGCTATTTGATATATATCTTTGCTGGTACAGTGCAGTGGAAAAACTCTTGCATTAACCTTAATTTCAAACCAGACTTTCTTGTCAGGCCTAAGTGCCAAATTCTGTGCAAAGAACTATTAAACCACAATTGATTATTAGTGTTTTTTTATGGAAAGAATTGCTTTTTTTGACACTTAAGCATACACAAACAGTCAAGGCAGTTTGCATAGATGTCATGCCTGATGAAAATATCTGTACTTTAAGTTTCAGGGAATGGTCACAGAAAAGACTCCACATCACTCCTTAAAGCAGCCCCACAGGCAGGTTTCACTGACGCACATGGGAATTCCAAAAAGTAAGCAAAAAAGTCTTGTGGAGGTATACTATAAACCCAACAGGAGGTTGGATATGTTGCATCCTAGCTGCAGTTTTTAACCTTTATAGATAATCCAGATATTTTGATATAATGGCTTTAAACTGGTCCATTATGCTCTTGAGGCATTAGATATCTAAACGTATCCTAAGCTTGGGGTTTGTGAAAGGCTGTAGGTATGGCCAAACCTCAAATTATTACTGCCTACAATGGAACACAAAATTGTTAGAGCTCACAAATTACTCTGATTATTGTTAGTTAGGTCCTCAACAAAAGAATAGGTCATTATTTGACATTACTGAAGATGACACTCTGACCGGAAGTAACATGTAACATGTCCCTAACCGGCTGACTTCCTGACTTCCTGTTTGCGGTAAGGCGTATTGTGTCACTTCCTGTTGTTGCTGTGTGAACGACGGATTTTTGCTCCAGGCTCTCTCGCTTTTTATCTTTAAACCTCCTTGTTGTAACACCTGTTTCCAAACATAAGCACTTTTAAAACATTTTCTGTGGCTGCTCATCACGTTTGGGAACTCCTCGTGTTTCACACGGTTTGTTCTTTGGCGTGATAACAGGGCGCTAGCCTAGCTTTAGCCTAGCGTTAGCCTAGCGCTAGCCAAGCCTTAGCCTCATAATGGCTTCTCCGTCTCTGACTAAGTCTCCTATCTGCTGCTCTCTGTGTCAGATGTTCAGTTATTCCTCTGCCTCCTTTAGTGATAATGGTACATGTAATAAATGTAGTATTTAGTGATGGCGAGATGAAGCCTCATGAGGCATTGAACCACTCAGCCAACTGGTTCGAGAAAAGGTTCATTTCTTGATGGTTCATGTGCACACAGCACCACCTACTGGCAAGTTGTATAATCACAGCCAGCTGTATCTTAACACGTGTGATGCATTATTTTTTGTCTATTATGGCTCTTGGGAATGACTTCACAGAAGGTGTAGGACGAAATCATTTGTCTACATAAATTTTGTAAACACATGTGTACAATAAAATATTGTTTGAATGTATTCTCTGTGTGTAATTATTCCCAAAATAGGAGTGTCATGTGATATGGCATGTTGTGTAATAATGTTTTTCTGTGACTCTACAAAAATGGCATAGCCTTAATCAGGCAGAGGACAGTGAAAGTGCTTATGGAACTAGGGAGGGGTAATGAATAGGCTGATGCTTGTGTAACTTGGATGATTTCATGCATTTTTATTAAGAAACAACAATTTCTCCACAGTTTTTGGTTTCAAACGATTTCTCTTTTTTGATACTACTTCTCCAGCCTTTGAAAAGACACGCTCACATGGCACAGATGATGCCGGGGTGCATAAATAAATAAGTGCAAGTTTGTACAGATTGGGGTACAGTGACCGATGATTAGCCCAGTACTCCAGGGGGTTCTCCAGCCTGCTTATGTTCGCCTCTGAGAGGTAGCGCTGGACCTCTACGGTGGCATCTGCTGAGACATTTGGAGTCCTCTTTGCCTCCATGACACTAGTGTCCAATCCTTGCCAAAGTCTGCTACCTAAATGGAAACCACAGGTCAGGTTAGTAAGTGTTTTAATAGGAATAAGTAATCTCAAAATGTAATACAAAAGATTACCTCCCCTTCAAACCCTTCAATAAACTTTTTAAGAAATAACTGGTTGAATAGCAAGTTCCAAGAAAACGAATAGTTACAAATAAGATACATTGTTCTCTTCTAGGTTCCGTCGGATTACGGTGGCACACTCTGAAGTCAAGCGCTTCACTGCTTCAGCAGCTTTTGTGTTGCTGAAAAATGCTATAAGTTTAAATCGTGGGTCCAGGAGTGTAGCCAGCGACAAGATGCTCATTGACTGGAGTATGTGCAGCTTCTCCCTGAGCTGTCTGATAAGCTGCTCTCCTATTTCCACAGCTACTGCAGGTGCCGACTTGGTGTCCTCCTCCTGAAGGGCTTTCTCTATCCTCTTCAGGAGGGGGATAACTTTTGATGCCGACACGTGTTCTTCTGCAGAGAGCTCCGTGGTGGCGTCATAGAAAGGAGAGAGTAAACAAAGGCCCGCTACAACAATGTCAAACTCACTGGCAGTGAAAAAGGGAATGTCGGTGTGTAATCCAGCCAATGCCGCTCCTACTGGCTCCCTCAACTCCACCAGACGTTGCAGCATCAAGTAGGTGCTGTTCCATCTTGTTTCCACCTCCTGCATCAGCTTGGTTGCTTGCATGCCCAGCTGAAGCTGCACTTGTGTAAGCTTCTCCTTTAAAGATACAGAAGAGTAGGCCATTAAGTCACTGCAGTAGGAGTACAGACAAACTATTAACATTATATATTGGAATAAAATAAAAGAGGATACCTTAGCAGTGGTGCTGCTTCTAAAGTAGCCAACCAGCTTCCTTGCTTTGGCCCGGAGGCCAGAGAGCGCAGGTTGGTGGTCAAGCGCCCTCTTCAAAATAAGATTGAGGGTGTGAGCAACACAAATGTGGTGGCGAAGCTTCAGGTCTCTCACGCATGCCACCATATTAGGAGCACCATCGGTGACCATGCATGTCACCTTGCCTGAGATTCCCCATTCCTCCATCAGGGAGGCTTTCACACAAGCAATATTTTCAGCAGTGTGAGACTGGGGGAATGCCTGCACTCCCAACAACACCGAGCTCAGCTTTTCATTCTTCTCCACAAAGTGGCATGTCACTGCCAGGTAGGCATCCATGTTGATGGATGTCCACATATCTGATGTAAGGCTAACAGCAGCCACCTTCTCTACTTTAGCCTTAGCGTGCTCCTTAGCAGACTCATATTTGGCCTCCACCATGGCCTTCAGAGCCTAAAGGAAGAGATTATATATATATATATATATATATATATATATATATATATATATATATATACATACATATATATTGCTGAATTGTGACACATACAATAATGTAGTCATTCGTTTCATGTATGGACCCACACATACCTGCCTTGTAGGGAGAACATAATTGGGATCCAGTTTAGACACAAATGTCTTGAATCCAACGTCATCCACAATAGTGAAAGGCTGGGTATCCTTCACTATCATGGAGACTAGAGCTTCATCCAGCTCTGCTTTTCTGGTGGCTGGTTAAAAGGGAATAAATACAGTGTCTGTTACCTATCTTTATTTGCACAACAAGCAAACATCAGCATGCAAAAATTGTGAAAGTGTGTTTTTAATATAGTAATGAAATACCTTGGCTGGGTGAAGCTCCAGTTTCATCCCTATTCTCATGCAAGGCACGGTAGTGCCTTAGCATGGATGAGGTGTTATTATTGTACCCCAACTCCTTGGAGCACAATAAACACCTCACCTTTACACAAAATAAGAAACAGTGAAAAATACAGTTCCTCATAAGCAAACCTAATGCATCTGCAAATGTTCAGTTCACCTTACCTTGTTAGGGCTTATCAAATCAAAATGTTCCCACATAGGGGACATCCTCCTCTTTCTCGCCTGCTCTATCCTACTCCTATCCTGTCCTCGCACTCCTAAATCTCCTATGTATCTCTTTCCTAAACTCTCCAAACACCAAACTAACTTTCTCAAACTAAATAACCACTATCCAAACTCTACTATCCAAACTCTATCCACTCTCTCAACTGACCGCAACTCTCCTACAACAACCCACATTTTGAATGGAGCTTGTGGACTTTTTAAAGCCGTCAAACCCCGCGCAACAATCTGAGCCACTTCCCGAAGCAGTCACGTGGTACAGCCGGCCAGCGAGGCTTCGGACGTCATCGTTTTCGGCTCCTCCCCCAAATGAAGCAAGCCTCGATACGCGCATTGCCGAAACGCCCCCTCCATCACTCGACACACGCCTCGAAGCCTCGGCACATAACGTAACATCACTAGTAGTATTTTTGTAGCTTTGGAGGCGAGGGTGTCAGAACTGGAGACCCGGCTCCGTGCTGTTGAAAAACCAGCTGATAGCCGCTCCTTTGCTAGCGCGGAGCCACAAAGAGTAACTTCACAAAGAGTAACTTCACGTAGCGAACAAACAGCCGCACTCGAACAGCCGGTTAAGCAGGCCGGCTGGGTGACGGTTCGTAGTAAGCATAGCTCTAGATTTCAGCCCCCAGATCACCACCAACCCATCTGCGTTTCTAATAAATTTTCCCCTCTGAGCGACAGTCTCGCCGAGGAGCCGACCTTAATTATTGGCAGCTCTGTAATAAGAAACGCGGCACTAAAGAAACCAGGAACCATAGTTAAATGCCTACCAGGGGCCAGAACGGGCGACATAGAATCCTACCTAAAACTGCTGGCTAAGGATAAGCGTAAATACAGTAAGATTGTTATTCACGCTGGCGGTAATGACACCCGGTCACGCCGATCAGAGGTCACCAAAGTTGGTGTTGCTTCGGTGTGTGAGTTTGCTAAAACAATATCGGACTCTGTAATTTTCTCTGGTCCCCTGCCTGATCTGACCAGTGATGACAAGTTTAGCCGCATGTCATCATTCAACCGCTGGTTGTCTAGGTGGTGTCCAGAAAACGACGTGGGCTACATTGATAACTGGCAAACTTTCTGGGGAAAACCTGGTCTGATCAGGAGAGACGGCATTCATCCCACTTTGGATGGTGCAGCTCTTCTTTCTAGGAATCTGGCCGGATTTATTAGTTCTCCTAAATGCTGACAACCCAGGGTCCAGACCAGGAAGCAGAGCCGTAGTTTAACACACCTCTCTGCAGCTTCTGTACTGTTACCCACCCATTACCCTATTGAGACGGTGTCTTTCCCACGGCCAAAACTTAACAGATCAAAAACTGATCTAAAGGGAACAAATCATAAAAATCTAATAAAAATCCATACGGATCACTTTGAACCAAAAAATTAAAGAATTAAATGTGGTCTATTAAATATAAGGTCTCTCCCTCCAAAGACTTTGTTAGTTAATGAATTGATTTCTGATAATCAGATTGATTTGTTTTGTCTCACAGAAACCTGGCTACAAGAGGACTACGTTAGTATAAATGAGTCAACTCCCTCCAGTTATTCAAATTTCCACATTCCCAGATCTGTGGGAAGAGGAGGAGGAGTGGCAACCATCTTTCAGTCTGATTTATTAATTAGTCCCAGGCCAATTAATAATTACAGTTCTTTTGAACATTTAACCCTCAGTTTCCCTCATCCAAACTGCAAAGCAATAAAACCTCTTCTGTTTATTGCTTTGTATCGTCCACCAGACCCTTACACTCAGTTTTTGGATCAACTGTCAGACTTCTTATCTGATTTGGTGTTAAATACTGACAAGGTTATTATAGTGGGTGATTTTAGCATCATGTTGACACTGAATGTGATAACCTTAGTGTAGCCTTTAAAACTATCCTAGATTCAATTGGTTTTGCTCAAAATGTGCATAAGCCAACGCACTCTCGGCTCCATACTTTGGACCTTGTGCTGACATATGGCATTGATTGTGAAGAACTAACAGTATTCTCTCACAACCCTGTCCTATCTGATCATTTTTTAATAACATTTGAGTTTAATCTAACCGATTTCTCCACCCCCAAAAGAGGGTTCCATTATAGTAGATCTTTATCGGATAATGCTGTATCAAAACTTAAAGAGTCTGTCCCCCTCTTAATATCCTCAGTATTGCAGAAATGCCCTGTAGATGGCAGCAATGCTGTTTCTTCCCATTCACAAATAGATACATTTGCTAACAGTGTGACTTCCTCATTGCGTTCTGCATTAGATAATGTAGCTCCCTTGAAAAAGAAGGTGATAATTCACAGGAAGCTGGCTCCCTGGTTTAATTCAGAGCTGCGTTCCTTGAAGCACAATGTTAGGAAATTGGAGAGAAAATCGCGCTCTACACACCAAGAGGAATCCTACTTAATCTGGAGGGACAGTCTATTGTTGTAAAACAAGACCCTTCGCAGAGTTAGAGCAGCATATTTTTCATCATTAATTGAAGAGAATAAAAATAATCCTAGATTTCTCTTTAGTACAGTTGCCAAACTTACTCAGAGCTGCAGCTCTGTTGATCCATCCATTCCCTTAGCTCTTAGTAGTAATGATTTTATGGGATTCTTCATAAATAAAATTGATGCCATTAAAAATAAAATAATTGGCATCCTCCCAAACATGATTACCTCATCCCTAGTAAGTAAGGCAGCATTGGAGGAATCTTTAGATTGTGTCTGAACTGTTTAGAAGCAGTAGAGCTTTTTGAGCTATCTAAAATCTTAGCTTCATCTAAACCTTCTACCTGTATGTTAGACCCAATCCCAACCAAGTTGTTTAAGGAGGTATTCCCTTTGATCAGTGGTCCTATTTTAGACATGATTAATCTATCCTTAGTAAATGGATATGTACCACAGGTTTTTAAAGTAGCTGTTATTAAACCTTTACTTAAGAAACCTTCTCTTGATCAAGATGAGCTAGTAAACTACAGACCTATATCTAATCTTCTTTTCTTATCTAAAATTCTTGAGAAAGTAGTTGCTAATCAACTTTGTGAACATTTACAAAGCAATGACCTACTTGAGGAGTTTCAGTCAGGCTTCAGAGCTCATCATAGCACTGAAACGGCTCTGGTGAAGGTCACTAATGATATTCTCATGGCCTCAGATAATGGACTTGTGTCTGTACTTGTCCTGTTAGATCTTAGTGCTGCATTTGATACAGTTGATCACAATATTCTCCTACAAAGACTTGAACATACTGTAGGGATTAAGGGGAAAGCATTAGGCTGGTTTAAATCTTATCTGTCGGACAGATTCCAGTTTGTTCATGTTAATAATAAATCTTCCTCAAACTCTAGGGTCATCTGTGGAGTACCACAGAGCTCAGTCCTTGGACCAATTCTCTTTACTATATATATGCTTCCGATCGGCAAAATTATCAGACAGCATGGGATTAATTTCCACTGTTATGCTGATGACACTCAGCTATATTTATCCATAAATCCTGATGAATCCAATCAATTACTTCGACTGCAGTCATGTCTTGATGACATCAAAAGCTGGATGACTTTAAATTTCCTGCATCTAAATTCTGACAAGACCGAAGTTGTAATCTTTGGGCCAGAGTCCTCAAAAAATAAACTTCTTAACCAATCACTTAATCTGGATGACATTAACTTGGCCTCTGGTAATAAAGTAAAAAACCTTGGTGTTATTTTTGACCAAGACATGTCATTTAAATCCCATATTAAACAGGTTTCCAGAGTTTCCTTTTTTCACCTCCGGAATATCGCCAAAATTAGAAACATTCTGTCCAGGAGTGATGCTGAAAAACTAGTCCATGCATTTGTTACTTTAAGGCTGGACTATTGTAATTCTTTACTATCAGGAAGTCCACAAAATGCAATTCAAAGTCTTCAGCTGATCCAAAATGCTGCAGCAAGAGTTCTGATGAAAATCAACAAGAGGGATCATATTTCTCCAATTTTAGCTTCCCTTCATTGGCTTCCTGTTAAATCAAGAATAGAATTTAAAATTCTTCTTCTAACGTATAAAGCCCTTAATAATCAAGATCCATCATATATCAGAGCTCTGATTGCTCCGTATGTTCCTAACAGAGCACTTCGCTCTCAGACTGCAGGTCTGCTGGTGGTTCCTAGAGTCTCTAAAAGTAGAATGGGAGGCAGATCCTTTAGCTATCAGGCTCCTCTCCTGTGGAACCAACTCCCAGTTTTGGTCCGTGAAGCAGACACCCTGTCTACTTTTAAGACTAATCTTAAAACCTTCCTTTTTGACAAAGCTTATAACTAGAGTGGCTCATGTTACTCTGAGCTACCTTTATAGTTTTGCTGCTATAGGCTTAGGCTACTGGAGGACATCAGGGCCTACTTTTCTCACTCTACTGATTTCTACTGTTCTCCAGTCTACTGTTCTCCAGATTTGCATTGCATTACATTGAAATGACTGTTGTCATTTCAGCTTTTAACTTTTTGTTCTCTCTCTTTTTTCTTCATAGTAGGTACACCTGGTCTGACGTTCTGTTGACTGTGAAATCATCCAGGGAGGACAGATCACCGACTATTACCATCTAATGTAGAACAGATTACTAGATCAATGTGTGCTTCTGTGCTTTTTGTCTCTCTTGTTGTGTCTCTGCTCTGTCTTCTGTAACCCCAGTCGGTCGAGGCAGATGACCGTTCATACTGAGCCCGGTTCTGCCGGAGGTTTTTTTTTCCCGTTAATGGGTGGTTTTTCTTCCCACTGTCGTTTCATGCTTGCTCAGTATGAGGGATTGCAGCAAAGCCATGTACAATGCAGACGACTCTCCCTGTGGCTCTACGGTTCCCCAGGAGTGAATGCTGCTTGTCGGGACTTTGATGCAATCAACTGGTTTCCTTATATAGGACATTTTGACCAATCTGTATAATCTGACCCAATCTGTATAATATGATTGAACTTGATTTTGTAAAGTGCCTTGAGATGACATGTTTCATGATTTGGCGCTATATAAATAAAATTGAATTGAATTGAATTGTGCATCATCACCCTTATTTGGCCATTTCAATTTTAAACTGTCAGTTGATAGAAAACAAGTTGCTAGTCAAACATTGACTTCTCAGCGGAAGGCCCATTTTGGCTTTTTACACAGGTTTTAATAAAATAAACTCCCTTCAACTCTGCTTTAAGGTAATGGCTTCAAACTTGATCTGATAAACTTTAATTTTCATCCATAAAACATGCAATTTTTTTATAACACACAAAAATAAATAGAATAGAAATACCTTTATTTTCCCACAATGGGGAAATTCGGGTGTGATAGTGGCAAAAACATGTACACAGAAGACATGAGACTTACTCACTGGATTAAATGATATGAATAAAAAGTTAATTTAATGTTGACTGCAAAGCAGAAGAGAGAACATATCAGAAAGGGAAAAAATAGTGTGCGGTTATTAATAGATCATAAAGCGTATTCAGCTAAAATACAGTGTTTAAGTTAAAATAGAAATAAGACAGCAGCCAATTTACAGAACAATGTAAGAAAAATTTGCAACATGCATGATCGTACAAACACACCCAGAGAAACTAAAAAGTGTGCAAATGGGCATTAACATCTGAAATAAATTTTAATGATTCAGGATCAGATCAGGACCCATACAACCATTAGCCTGTTTGTAAACACGTATTGAGTTTGTTGGGGACAGCAGCAGAGATTAGAAAGTCTCACAGCAGCTGGAAGGAAAGATCTGCGGAAGCGCTACTTTGAGCATCTAGGGTGCGGCAGTCTGTCTCTGAAAGAGCTCTCTAGCTCTGCAACAGCTCCATGCATGGGGTGGGAAACACTGTCCAAAAGTGATGTTCTTACAGCCTTTATGTCTCCCAACACCTGCTCTGAGTGGAGGGGCCATCCCAGGACAGAGCTGGCCCTCTTAATGAGTTTAACTAAGGCTTATTAAAAGTATGATTGATTGCATTATCAAGTTACACATGTTTGAGTATTATAACTGCCCAGTCTATAATCTACATGGCAATGCTATTTAATATATATAATTTTAGCAACACCCACTGAGAACAGGTGACACGCTTCACCAGTTGTCCTTTGACCTTCGTAACCATATCGGCTTCAAACTGAGTCTGACTGATGACAGAAAACAAATTAATAGTATTATGACTCCAAACCTTTCTGGAAATCCTAAAGATTACACTCTGGTGTTTTCCAATCTTACCCCACCAAATAGGAAGTTCAGATACGATAAGAAATCCTTCATTGTTCCACAATGGGGGAATTTGGGTGTGACAGTGGCAAAGACATAGACGTCTCTCAAAGTTGGTGTAACTGTCAGAGATACTGTGCAATTTCACCAAAGATTTTGTGATTTCATAACAACCCTTAACTGAACTTGGCTAATTGTTTTGTTTTTTCCGTTTGTTTTTTGGCTGCGCACATCTACCACAGACAGGATCAAAAGGAGGTGGCGGTGCTCAAATACCAAATACCTCCGAGGTGCGAGGGTCATTCAATTTTGCTTTCATCTTTTCCTATCTTTTACACTAGTCTTCTTTAAAATCCTTACACTTTTTGAAGCTCATTCAGAGCTCCTTTTTTCCCATCCTTATCTTGGATACTGGAGCTAATTTACGAAGCATGTAAGACATAAAAAAGTAGGACCTACTAAACTCAAGTAATGAATCTAGCAAAGAGGTTTCAGATAATAGACTCAAGGATGGTGAGTCTAATCCTTCGATTCATAACTTGATTTCTTTTAAAGATATTTCCTTTGTAAACTGTTCATCCATCAGAAGCACAGGACAGCAAGTGTAGAAAAGCCTCTCTGAAACTCTGGAAGACAATTAATCAAGAAGTCTCCAAAAAAGGTGGATATCTGATCATGTGAAAGCAAATAAGACATTTTGAGGTGGTTTAACAATATTTCAGTAGGCGCTTCATGCCTGTTTGTTGCTTCTTTAAAACATAATGTACAAATCTGACAACAACAAACAGTGACATTCTGCAGATCACAACTTCCTCAACTAAGCTGCTGTCCAAATGACACATTGCTCAGGTCTTAGATGTCCTGTATCTTTGTTCATCAATAATTAACATAAATTACTTTTTTTGTAGTGTCTCTTTAATTGATCTTTTAACGGATGCCTTTTTTATACCTAATTGGGGACTTGCAGTGTAGCCAGCCGTCTCTTCCACCTGCAGGAATCCTCTGGTCGCTCTCAGGTGTCTGAGCTTATTACCTGCTTGCGCCTTTGCTCTCAATCTGTCAGTACTGTGTCCGTGATGGCAAGAGAAGAAGTGAAATTGCAAGAGAACACGGTGTTTGTGTATGTGTCTCTGTCTGTGTGTGTGTTCCTGGGGAAGGTGTCGGCATTGAGCGCCATCTTTCAGGCGGCACCACGACAGGACCCATCTGCCAGCCAAAACAGGGGGATTGGTCACTGGCAACGCCGGCATAAAAACGATCTGTGTCGCCTCGCTACTCCCATTTTAATAAGTCTCTTCTTCTTGCCATCATTTTTCCTATTCATTCGCCTAGTTAATATGCTGCTTTGCTCCCCTTTTACTTTTGTGGGTCAATTTTGTCATCTTCCTCACAATTAGAAGTTATTTCTTTTTCTCTCTCTGTTAAAGGCTTGCTTCCTGTCACTGCAAATAAATCAGCTTTACTGGTACAACTCTGTTTAGGATTTGTGGTTGTTGTAAATTAACTGGTTATTCTTTTAAAAATGTCTCTAAAATAGTTGGGTGGATTACTAGAACATTCTTAATGATTTCCATGTAAAGTAATATTAAAGTAAGAAATTACTTCCTCTTTCATTTCTAAGGTTTTAGAAAGCAGGATGTGGTAAACATGATCTCCTCATTACCAGGTTCTAAATGATTGAACTCTAAGCACAAGTGCAGAAAAACAATCAGATTTCAATCTATCATTATATATTAAGTAAGGATGAAACCAGAATGGAAACTTACATCATCAATGTAACCAACATTTTTTTCTTTACTGGTTTGGACCATAGAGGCATCTGCCAAGATCTAAATACATCTGCAATGGCTATGGAGAAGCAACTGTTCCTACCCATGCATCTCAAAAAGATTATAAGACCATTACCAAACAATCTCTTTACAGCTCTACAGAGAAAAAGATTATTCACAAAATAAATCACAATAAATCCAGCCCAAGTTCTGAATGTGCAAGTCTCAGAGTTAGCAAAAACATTCATGAGCTCCATCTAGGCCTTTACAGGCTCAGTGAGAATTAAAAATGGTAAAGTTAATTTGAGGACCATTGGAGAAATATTGAAAAAGCATGATTGTTTTTTGAAGAGTTGCCAAAATAAAGTCCATTGTCTCTAAAGTGTATTGCAGCATTACTTAGGCTTGCAAAGCTGCAGCAGAATAAACTCTGACTTCTGGGACATTGTCCTTTGGGCAAATCAGCCTGGCATAGAGATGTTTATCCCTAATGCACAACACCATGTCTGGAGCAAACACGGCATATCAGCACAAACACCTCACACGGCTGAAGCTAGGCTGAAAATGAATTATTCATGGAATTAAAATAAATTATAAGGAACACCGGGGCAAAATTCCTCAAAGAATGTGAAAGACTGTCCGAACTTTCTCTTTTGAGCAATAACGACTCTTGGTAGTTATTGCTCAAAAGAAGACACTGCAAGGTGGTAAATAATGATGTTGACTTGTCTTTTACACACACCTTTTAAATGTTAGCTTAATCTTTTTGAAAATGAAAAGGGCAAAGTGTTTTGTGTCTTTGAACACTTAGATTTAAATAATCCTACTACCTAGTAAACAGCAGATCCAATTAATCAAGTCCTGACGCATGGAACTAATTTCCATGGCTTTATCTTACTGAAAAACAAAACTTTGGAGGTGAAACTATTTCCTGTTTCACATTTAACTTGTGGTCACTGCGTCCTTGACCTTTGCAGGTTAGGGTTGTCTGACCCCTTGCCGTCTCAGCTCTATAATGAAGGAGTCATGGCAGGAGTCATAGGTCTTCCAGACGGTTGATGTCCCAAGACTCTCTTGGCCTGCACACCACTTAATTGGCAGGTGATTATCTCTCTGTCGCTGCTGGACTGTGACTGACATACATTCTCATCAGGCGGCTGCAAGTCTTTCACAAGGTAGCAAGAGCAAACATAAGCAGATGCTAAGAGTCTATAAATACTCAGATGGCAAAAAGGGAAAAAAACAACTTGTTACTCTGCTTACTATGACTTTCCTATGTGTCTATGCCAGTTGTGAATGTTTATTCCATTTTACTGAAGGTCAGTCAGTCCAAGCCTGAGCTACCTCATCTCTAGTGGGCAAAGCAAGCAGCTTTTGAGGCGGGGGCGGGGATGTTACTTTCTTTGTTTAGCTATGCTGACATAATGGTAACGTAATGACGAGAGACCTGTCCATTTATTAGCAAGCTGCTCTACACTGTGTTAAAGATTGGGTTTACCGGCCTGCTGCTACATGTCTTATTGCAAACCCATCTTACCCCAGTTCCAGATTTGGCAATAAATGAGGAAACATTGATCAAGAGGTAGAACAGTGTAATATGCATATTTAATTCATAGAAATTAAATATGGAGACAGAGTTTACTTTACCAATCAAGATGATTTCACCGCGCGGTCGCGAAGTCTGTCTGAAGTAAGTTTTGGACAAACACTCTTTTTATCAACTTTAAAACTCCTCCTGCTCGCTCAGGGGGAGGATGACTGAGCCCCTCTCCTTCTGACCAACCCCCCACCCACCACCACCCCCCCCCCCCCCCGGGGGCAATAAAACTCCATGTTTATCTTACGCTGGAGCAGGGAGAGACCAACACCACTCTGCTTGACTAAGATATTTTCTTAACTCTCAGGATCAAGATAACAATGTGACACAGCAAAATGTCAGAGAAACACTAGTTTGTTTAGCAGCTGTTTTTCTTTAAAAGCTGTGTTTTTGTGGGATTTATTTAAAAAAAATGGAGATTTGATTTGTGCAACCACTAAAGAAATGCAGACTTTGACCCTATTTACTTTATTTGTTTAGCTGCAGTAGGTAACTTTTGTATAAACATATATTTTTTTTTACATATTCGTTAAAATTGTCACTATGTCCTGACAGTAAAATATTAAATTATGAGACAGATAATCTGTGAAAAAAGTCAAGCTCCCCTTGCTCCTGCCAGTGGTCCTACTGCCATTGGCAGAAACACACCGCTCCCGGTCAGAAACAACCGATCAGAGCCATGAGGAATGCCTAAATCTGGTTGGTTGTTAGCAGTGTAAATAACCATTGTGTACCTGCTGCTCACACTCCCCCACACAACGCTACCACCTTTAGAGCTCAACATTGCCGGTGGGCTGCAACTGTGTGGAGAAATGGCGGAGAGACAAGCTGCTCTACAGGAAAACTGCCTATTTCTTGAGTGGCAGCTGCTCAGAAAAACTGTAGCAACACGGCGCAGCAGAGAGCAAGGGGGAGCGAAATCCACGGTTTTCTCAAAACTCCCTACTGCAGCTTTAAGACCAGAATTATTCATAGCCCTGGCTCATTTAGAAAAGTTTATTTCTAGTTGGAAATTAGACAGTAAAACAATGTATATGGAGTATAATTTTTAAAAGAAATGACCTGTTTATACTGAAATGTATAAAAGAATTTGCATTATTAAAAATTATTTCTGGTCTTCTCAATAGGCAACAGAGAAATCTTATTAGCATTACAGTGATCAAACCTTCTTATTCCACTGGTATTTTGACTATTTGTCTTTATTAATGTTTGAAATATAAGCAATTTTATTTCAGACAAAAAATAGCAACAAAATGTAAGGAAAAAAATCTGTTTTAAAATACTTCATTTATTTAGGAAAAAGATATTCCAACTAACTCTAGCTCAATGGGAAAAATGTATTGCTCCCTAAACCTTAAAACCCATTGTGCCATCTTTTGTGGCAAGTGTTTACAGTCACTGGCAACAAGCCTTTTACATTGTTGTGGAGGAATTTTGGTCCATTCTTTCTTGTAAAAGTGTTTAATTCAACTTCACTGAAGGGCTGTGCAGCAAGAACAGCCTAAGATCCGCATCTCAATTGGATTTCAGTCCAGACTTTGTCTAGATCCATCCAAAAAATTTTTTAGCAGTTCTAAGGTGAACCTGCTGGAGTGTTTTGGACTATTACCCTGCTGCGTAACCCAAATCTACTTTAGGAAGACTGATGCCATTCTTCTTCTGGATTTTCTGCTGAAAAGGACAATTCATGGTTTTATCATTCATTAATTTTTGTCCAGTCTGTTTCTCATTTTTAAATCGTGAACACTGACCTTAATGATAGAAAGGAGGCCATGCAGTGCTTCAGATGTTGTTCTGGGTTCTTTTGTCATCTCCTGGATGTGTTGTTGATGTGCTTTTGGACTAGCTTTTATTGGACAGCCATGAAGTATGAAATAGCATAAAAAAGAAAAGAACTCTATAATAGGGTGATAACTCTTTCACAATTCATATCAAAGTAATATGTATGAGAACAAAGTGTCTTTTGACTATATAGTTGATAAAAAACAGACATTATTCAACTATGCTGCAGTAACTCTGAATAGGGCTCAGAGGATACATAATGGCATATAACGGTAATGCAAGGAAAAGTTTTGTTAAAATCAAAACCAACAAATATGTACGTTTTCATGATTTTGCTCAATAAACAAGAAGTAAAAACAACTTGGCTTCAGAAAGGAATATTAAATTATACAATTACACATAGCCTATACAGAAATTACATACTGATTAAATACCTTTAATGTTGGAGGCATTAAACTCTGTATCTAGGACTGAGAGGAGAGCTGGCCATCTTAAATCTCAGGTAATAGCAATTCCGTAATTATCATTTGTGTCATTATGCCCCCTCTTCTCTTCCTCCTCCCATCGTTCCTGCTCTTCCTCTATCTCCCATTGGCAAAACATAATCATCCGAGTTATCAATCAACATTGGCTGCCTAAGGCACAGACTTGTAATACCTGCAATGACAGATATGATTCATGCCCATAGTTTGCTCATTAAATCAACACAGACACATTGCACTGGTTCAAACATTTATACCCTCCCTCAACATTCGACTATAATTTAGTATATTCAAGCATCTAAAACAGCATCAGTGAAGTGGGGAAAGATCCATTGCTGTAATATGCATTAATTCTCTGAACACTATCTGCTGTCTAAGGTGCTTTTTATTTGGGCAGAAACAGATTTTTTTCCCCCTGAACATTGATGCAATTCCTCGTAGAACAGCAAAACCTTCAAATCTTGGTGAACACTTCTTTCTGTTCTTTGGAAACTCTCCAGTTTCCCAATATTTGCATGATGATGAAGAAGAACTAATGCTGATAAGCAGATCGCAATTTTTTTTTTAAGTTGTTCAAGCTACTTTTACAGATGTTCTGCTCAGCACAACACATCAGCTCATGTTCTGCGGGCAGAGCTCTCTTCCAGTCCTGGATTATTAAAAATGAAAGGAAAGTGTATTTGTGCAATCTGAAACATATGTTGGATGTTGAATATTCATGTATAATGTACAGAAACTGTATAGAAGAGTGCCATACCCTGGGGTGGCTCAAGAATACTTCTGGGTGTAAACTCCTGGTATGACGGCATCTGCAGTTAAGGCTGAGATCAGGATAACAACCAGCACTTCTGCTGTTTAGAAGTTGCTTTTGTTCTCTGCAGGGAAAAATGAGACCGTGAGGTAAACTTTGAATGTCTGTAGCATATGGCGGTGGAAGGTGTAAGACTAATTGGTTTTTATCTAAATGTATTATTGAGCAACAAACTGTGAGGCCAGCATGTTTTATTAAAACATAAAGTTGTTTTATAGAAGGTAAACTGTTCCTGTTAAACTCTTTTACAAGCAATCAAGATATAAAATTTGCATTTAGCTGTAGCATTTATTCGAAGGCTCACCTCGGCTCAATTCAAAACTTGTCTTATTTTTGGTTTTGACCTTGTCAAACCAACATATATCAAATTATCCAAGGAAAATGAGCTGTTTTAATTGCTGTGAGTGCACAACAGTGTTCAAATTCACTACGCTGTCAAAAGTATTCACTGTCCCCTCCAAACTATTAAATGCAGTTGGTTCAATCCTTTGGATGGCCATATGTTTATAAAATCCAGCGGCAAGACGTGCAAGACTGCTTCTACAAACGTTTGTGAAAGATGGGTTTGCCCTTCGAAGCTCAGCGAATTCCAGCATGGTACTGAGAGAGGATGCCAACAGTACAATAAGTGATTATACTGTCATTATATTATATTGACAGATGGTTTGAGAGAAGGGTGAAGGAATCCATTTACATAAAGCGAGAAAAAAAAAATACCTTAAACAGAGGGGGAGGGCTCAGGTTTCAATTTTCAAAAACTTACAACACAGCAATAGGTTTGATTCCTGCCAAGTTTCACCCCAGTTCACACCTACACATGTGACCACAACATTTCTCCTGTGAACCAGGCTAACGATGAGCCTAACGACTCTCCATTGTGAGGGGCGATCAGTTCCAGGTTAATCTAAATGTGAATCTAAGTTCTAATGAGGCCTCGCCGGCAGGTCTATAAAGCTTGGAACTCCACACATTTTGAGTTGAGAAAGCTTCCCGGATGGGAAGCGAATCGTCTTTAGATTCAGAATAGAAGTCAGTTTTATTTTTTAACCTTTTTTTGGATCTGTGAATGTAAGGTGTCATGAATCAGAGCAGAGGACCCAGAATTCAACTAGACCAGCAGAGGTTCAGTAAAAGAATATTTATTAACAAAATCCAAAAACCAAAAAGGGCAGAGAAACAAACAGTCCAGTTGGGCAGGCAAGGCAGGAACAGACAGAAACAGGGTGGCTCACATCTCTGGGGACAAGGGTTCAAAAAATCCAAAAGCAACCAATAAACAGAAACTTGCAAGAGGAAACTCACCCATACTCAAACAGACGACCTGGCACTGATGTCTGGTCTCAACAGTTTATATGGAGCATGAAGCACGTGAAACCGGTCAGAGATGATTGCAGCAGGGGTGGAGTAAGGCAGGTGTGCAGAGTAAGTAATTAGACCAGACATCAGTGCAGAGGCTCAAAACAAGAAATAAATCAGAAACCAAACCTAAACTAAGAAGCTAACAGGACAAGTGGCAGGAAACAGGACAGAACTAGACAAATTACTTAACTAAAGTAATCATACAAACTAAATCCCAGAAAGAAAACAAAAGCTAAGACAGAGCAAAAACACAAGCACATAATAAAAATCAGAAACTAATGTAAATACAGGAACCATGACTAAATAAACTATAACTGTGCAGAAGCTATGAAAGAATCCAAAACAAGACCTAGACCAGAAATAAAAACCTGAGGCAGAGGAGTGAACTAACAGATCAAATAATAAACATAAACCAAGATGGAAACCAGAATAACATAAGGACCAAACCCAGAATATGACATAAGGATCAAGTACACAAATGTCAGCTGACCTACAAAATTCAACTTGGCATTGTTATGGTTTGAAACTGGTTTCCAAAATATTCTCTATATCTCTGCATTATTCTCAGAGGCGTCTGACAGCCAGTGATCAAGCATGTGGTGAGCTCCAGGTTGGAGGTCATGTATCTCAATGAACAGGGGGGGGACCGAAGGTGGTGTTTCAGGATGACCACCCCCTTTGTGTCCCATCTGTCGAACAGTAGGGTCTGACCATGCAGTCCCATCATTTTTATGTGCAGAATGCAAAAGCAGGAGGTGAGCCTGATTACGACTCCCTGTGTTGATGATTATGGGAACTTGCATGCTGAGTGTTAATATGAAGACACTGTCTCGTGAAGCAAACCACTCTGATCCTGCTCTGTTTTTTTATATCAAAGATATCATGTTTTATCTGAGAGCTTGCCAGTCTGCAGCTTCAGCTTTCAAAAGGTACCTCAAGTTCAAGAGTAAAACCAGATATTGCGCCTGCATATGCCCTATATTTAAATCCTAAAAATGTATATAAAGAATGTTTAATCAGTATGAGAACATTGTTACATTAAAATAGTATTCAGCATTTCAGAATCTCTTCTGCCTTATCACATATGTAGCAGGAAGATGATTGCTCCTGCTCTCAATGACGGCTCACTGCTGCGCTGTATATTGGTTAGCCTAATCCCAGCAGTGGGAACATTATATAAGGAACCTCGCGCTGCCTGCATGACTCTGCATGCTGACTCGTGTCCCCTTGGTTTTCGCCTTACCTGACACAACTCTCTGCTGGCCAGCCGTACACAGGCAAGCCTACATGCTGAACGTTTCATTCATTCCCTCTTTCTGGTCAAAGCTCTTTTGGGCTACGGGCCCTTCGTTCTGTATCTGCCGTTTCAGACATTGCACTACCTTTGTATTAATCAGGCGAGAGCCAAATTTGCCAAAGTAATGTCTGATCTAGTCCTGTTCTGTGGCGTCTCTGCATTTGGGGCCAGTGGGACCTGGTCCCACCAGATGTCGCTGTGAAGCTCTATGTTCACGATAATCAGTGGGACAAGATCGTTCTTTATAGAGTAATATTGTAAAAAAGACTGATTCCCTTACCAATAAAATTCTATTATGAACATTTGTGTCTGCCAGAATACTCAGACAAGCTGAGTAGGTTAAATCCTCTTGGGGCCCCTTGATATTGGGACCAGCCCACCAACGTCTGAATGTCTGAAATCGCAGTGCGCATGCCCAACATGCTCTCAGTACACAGCCGTGGGGCACAAATACTCTGGCCCAAAGCTCGGATCGTCCAATAAAAATATTTTAATTGCACGCATTACGTTCTGCTTTAGTGTTGGTTGCCCTTGCTAGCTCATTGAAGGATCGATGCAAATCTTTTCTGTTCAATACATGAACATTATGAGTGAGCCTTTATTTGTAATTTTATGTACAAAAATGTAATTATATTTATAAAATGGTTGGCTTATGCTAACTTATCTGTTTAATTTAAAATTGATCAAAGGCAGGTTGTATGCATCACAAAAAATGAGTTGCTGCCATAGGTGTTGAGCCCCAGTGCTTTAGATGCTGCTTGGGGTTTTGTTGTGACTACTCCTTAGAAGGTTTATTGCTATTCCATGTTTTCTTTGTGTCAAGAACCTGACAAGGCAGAGAACTCAAAATTCAAGCTAGACATCCAGGTGCTTGGCAAGACTCGTGGCCATGGTAACAGTCCAGGTAAATGTCCATAAAACAGAAAAGCACAGTAGGTGTCCGACAAGCACAAGAAGGGAAATCTATCCGTCATGGCCTGAATGTAGTAGCAAGCATGAAGAACACTGGACATCTACAAGCTGAAAGCTTTCAATAATCTGGCGGTGACTGACTGTTTGTTTGCCGCAGACCTAAAGCTATAGTTGGTTATCCTGATAGTACTCCCCCATCCTGAGAGGAGTCAATACATTATGCAGTCAGAAAAAGGAACGAAAGAAATTAGATCTCTGAGAAAGCTGCAGGCCTGTAAAAACTCAAGTGAAGCAGTTCAGAGGATTGGTCCTGTCCAGGCCCCCTCTGTCCCTCGGGTTCTGGTGGTATCACCTTATCTATTGGTTGTTCCACATGCCAATCATTGTGATAGGCTCATGTAACACCAACGTTCGTGCTTGTTCCTTGCTAGTTTCTTCTTGCATGCACACTTCTAGTGTTTATGTATCCAATTACCTTCGGTGTTAGCCATTCATTGTAGCTCCGCTGCTCTCACTGTATACTTTGAAAATGGCTGAAGCAAACTGTCTTACAAGTTTATGAGAAGAAAAGGAAGGCATCAGAAGATGGAAATAAGACCAGAGTATATTTGGGAGATTTTTTTCATGCGATCCCCCTGAGGAGCGTAAGAGCAGGTAAGATGGTCGTACACATGCGCTGTTATTCAAAAAGGGACTTGGCCGTTTCTTACTTATATTTGTCCGAAAAATGACAGACTCTGCCTTTAAAACCAGCTTCACACAGACTATGTTTCGTGTCTGCTCCATCAGCCAACACAAAATGTGCAGTGGGGCAATCCACACTGGATGCATGTAGGATCCGCTCATGCATCCAGACAGCCTTCCCTGTTATTTTTTAAATATTGCGGATCCGCTATACTCTTCTTGTGTCTGACTCCCTGTCTGGCTCTTCTAGTTTTAAAAAAAATTTCGCCTTTTGCTCTCTCATCCATCAAAAATTTACATGATTTGTATTTCTGACGGTCAACAGAGTGCCACGAAGCCGGTGGGAATCGGCTTCTATTTGTAACAGAGAGGAAAACGCACGGATTCAATTCAATATTATTCATAGTATAACACCAATCCACATCACCGCACTTTACAAAGTCAAATTCAATCAAATCCTCCAGACAGATTGGTCAAAAAGTTTCCTATCTAAGGAAACCCCCCAGATTGCATCGACTTTTGACAAGCAGCGTTCACTCCTCCTGAAAGAGCGTAGAGCCGCAGTGGACAGTCGTCTGCATTGTCCATGGCTTTGCAGCAATCCCTCATACCGAGCATGCATGTAGCGATGCATGTTGGATGACAGCGTCTGTGTAAATGAGGGGTCAGAGGGGCAGAAAAACAGCTGTGTGTGATGAGCTAGATTGTAATGGCTCACAGGTGCAGAGAAAAATCCTTGATGAGTCTGGAGCATTAGAGGTGGAGATAAAAGCAGACAGCAGACAGGCTAGAATCATAACACTGTATTATTAAAAAAAAATCAGTTGACGAAAAAGAAAATACAGAGGAAAACTATGAGGAAGGCAGTATAATTGTACTGTACATACATTTACATGGGGGGAGGAAACTGCTTAGCCAGCAAAGAGTTTTGAATTTATATATATGTATATATATATATATATATATATATATATATATATATATATATATATATATATATATATATATATATATATATATATATATATATATATTCTTTTTTTTGTGAGTAACTTTGGTTGGGAAAACTGAGCTGTTTGTGTGTACTTACACAGTCCAGGCTTAATTGCAGTGAAATCAGTTTCTTGTTTGTATGTTTAGACAATGTGTGTGTAAACCTTGGCGTGTTGTGACATCATTAAAGTGTATGGATATGGTGTCTAAAGTGTCTTGCGACGGGGACAGATGTAAAAGTGCTCTTTATTTTTGTCTGTCTTCTCTACGAGGACAAAATTTACTGTGCCCATTCTGCGCTTCATTGCTTTTTGGATCACACTCTTCTGCAGCACCTGGATTCCTTGTTAGCAAGTGGTACAAACTGAGAAAACAAAGTGTGAAAAAAGAGAAATGAGAATGGTCATTGTGAACACTGATTTAGATGGAGATGAAGATGAACACAATTTCTTCAAAGCCATGCCAGTGACGGGAGTGAAAGGATGCTGGTGTGTCTGTTAGTCCGTATGTCAAACACTATGATCTACTGGGTCATGGAAAATGCAAATGCCTTGTTGGCAACAGTCAAACAAACGAAGTCGCCGAGGGGCTGAGTAGGGGAATTAATGTTCAAACGGCCGCTGTTCAAAATGAAGGTCCAAGCTGCAGTTAAGATTCTTTATTGGTATTGAAATCTTCAAGTTCCAAAACACTAGTGAATCACAGACATCCATGTTCCAATGCGGCAGCATAAAAAACAGATCCACGGGTTTAAGCAGTGATCAAAGGCAAAAAGTAGACATCCCCCAACACCTACTCACTAATACTAACTAGGTGAGCAAACAGGTGAACTTACAATCACTACCGACACCATGTGATCAAAACTACGCCTATCTACCTCAGCCTCTGTAGTGATGGAGATTACGAAAGCAATGACTAATATGTTTGTTACACACATGCAGTATTCGTAACCTTTAAATGTTTCACATTTTGACATGATTTTCAAGAAACTAAAAGGTTACAGTTGGGTTCTAAAACAACATCCTAAGCATTATAAATATGGGACACATACGCAGTAGTCAGATTTGGTCAAAATTAAACTTTTTTTTTTTTACCAACAAGTAAGATTTCATGTGTGGTAGAAAACCATAACTTCACCCTCAACACATCATCTTCAGTGAGAAACATGGCGGTGTTGATGGAAAGATGGATGGCGCCAAGCAAAAAACACTTTCCAGATTGTAATTTGTGAAAACCTTGGGAAACCATGAAACATTTTGCTTTCACTTCATTTCACATACAATCCCAAGAAAATACATTAAAGATTGTGATTGGGATGTGAGTAAAAAGTGAAAAAGTATTGTTGTTGTTTTTTTTGGGGGGGGAGGGGTTGATACTTTTGCAAGGTACCATAGCAGGAAAAAAGTGCCGTTCTGCTGCTGAAACAAAACCAGACATGGTGGTGTAGCTGTCCGATGACCTAAAGTCAAGAAGGCATACCACAAGGGTCAAAGAAATGCCACAAATGGTAAGCTGACCTTAAATAATTGCAAGTAGAATATTTATAGTACATTACAATAAGAAAATTGTGCCAGAGTGGGAGTGGCAAAGTTTGACTGTCTATCATCCGTCTAAATTTAAAGGTCAAAGGTTTCCAGTCACCACAGACATATGAGCATTAAGTCGCCTAGCCTCAGTACAACAATTAATTCACATTCTCAGAAAAGGTTTTAATCCCTGATGAAATTGTAAATATGTGTAACTTAAAAAAGTCCTTCTCACATTCGCACCATTTCTACTATGTGATGCTTTTTGGTGAAACTTTACCATACCAACAGTGTGTAGTTGTTATGAAAATACAATCCTTTTCACTCTTCTTCTGTCTCACATTTAGGCAGAGATCAGATTCTGTCTTGTTATTCGTTAACATAATTTCCTAAATCATTTTGCCTTTATGCATGTAAAATTGAAAAAAAAAACAGTTGTTTCTACATTTATTGTTGTTAAATATGATCTGAAATGCTAAAATTTCCCCTGAGACTGTAAAGGCTGGGTTTTGATTAATTTAGGAAAATTATCTGATACTATGTGAGTTAGAATAAATAAACATAGGAAAAATATGTACTAAATGGTGCCTTTAACTGTCCCATGTGGCAGCTTAGTGACAGCTTTGTTCAATCCTGAGCATAAAATAAAATGAAAAACTTCAGTTTCAGAACACGATTTTCTTCACTGAACTGCTTCCCTTGATCTAATTTTAGATGATTAAATGGTTTATGTAAGGTTAAAGCAATTTGGATGATCTACATCATGGTTCTTTGATTAAAACCACAATTTTAAACAAGTCCTTGATTTATTAATAACTAATAATATAGGTTACATTTTATTGCTTATGAAGTAGTAATTAGCAGTGTATTTCTGTCAGTTCCTCGCTCCTCAGTATTTTAGCAGCTTGTCATGTGCTCCTCTCACACCACATCTTGTGAGCGGCTCATGATCACGCTTAAATTCTGCTCCCGCAAATATAGCCACTCTCCCTGTAGTGCTGCCCTGTGACAGCTCATCCGCACATTATAAATGTGTTTGACCCTCAGTGGAGCCAACACCATCCGAACAGTGGCTCAGAATTTATTCGCAACATGAATCTTAGTCTGCTTTTCCTTTTTGTTCAACATAACTTCACAATCAAGCCCTATTTAGACGGAATGCTTTACGAACCTTCTTTGGTTTTAATCAAGTCTAAATTTTGTACACTATGTTAGGTGTGTAATTCTGTGCGTTGATTTTGTCGGAATACAGCTCTACGACACGATTTGTGAAAAGCGCCACGGGAATATATGTAGCAAGTGAAAAGAGACACTTGACAGCTAATGATCTCACTTGGTGGTGTCACACTGGTGTAAAGGCGCTTGTAATCTATAGCCTACCACTAGAAATTGGCTTGAAAAAAGGAGAAATCAGCACGTTGTATAAAAGCAGACTTTTGTAAAAAAAAAAGCTAAATGTTTGCCACTACTATCACCAACATGTTCTCCTCTGTCACAATGATCCCAGGCCTTTTGAATTAAATGATACAGCAAAGGTTGATTGTCCCTCTCTGCAGTACACTGAGCTGACCTGACCTGTCCAATGCACTCATACCACCACACACTCATTACAGCAACAGCAACACAAATGTATTCTCATATGTAAAATCCATTCTGACCTTGAACCGTTTCAGCACAACAGTGACGGCTCGGCTGTTTCAGAAAGGTTGAATAGTACATGTGCAGTTTAGAAACCGTTTCAGTTCATCGCTGTTTGGCTTTCCCCGTTTTCCTATTAGGGCATTTTTCTGGTCTTCTAAGCACAAACAAAGTAACCCCTCTTGCAATCATCTCCCTGAGGCTTATTTCGGGAATTTGGCAAACATTCCTCCAGCATGCTGTTTGTGCTGCACACGGTCTTCAGACTGATGGTAATTTTCTCTGTTGTGGAACATTTTCAGATTTTGTCACAATACAACCACAGACTTCTATGTTTTTTGTTAGAATTTAATGTTACAGACTAACACAAATTAATGTAATTTTGTGAAGTCAAGCTCAGCCAGACTGGAGGGGGAGCATCTATGAACTGCAGTGTTCAAGTCCACAGATTCTCACTTGGATTTAAGGAAGAACCTGGACTGCATCAGTCACATGCATTTGCTTCGTCACTCTTGTGTGTGTGTGTGTGTGCTCCTAAGATTGCGCTCTTCTGGCCTGAGATGTCTGATGTTTCTCCAGGTATCTGTAGGAGCCACTTCTCCAGAGTGGGGGTTACTGCCCCGAGTGCTCTGATGACCACGGGCACTACTGTTGTCTTCACCTTCCATGCTATTTCTAGTTCTTCCCTGAGCCCTTGGTATTTCTCCAGTTTCTTGTGTTCTTATTTCCTGATGTATGCATCACTCGGGGGTGGCCACATCGATCACAACAGCTGTCCTCTGCTGCTTATCAATGATCACAATGTCCAGTTGGTTGGCCATTACCATTTTGTCTGTTTGTATCTGGAAGTCCCACAGGATCTTAGCTCTGTCATTCTCCACCACCTTGGGAGATGACTCCCATTTTGACCTGGGGGTCTCCATTTGGTATTCTTAACAGATGTTTCTGTACACTATACCAGCCACTTGGTTATGGCGTTCCATGTATCCCTCTCTCAGGGTCTAAGATACTACCATGGAGGTAGTATCTTAGACCCTGAGAGAGGATCTGTGTGTGGACTTGGTAAAATTCCTCACTGAGAATCTTTTTTCAGAGGTGTAAGCAGATCCAAAGAGAACCAATATCCTCTGAGCAAGCCATCACTTAGTAGGGTTTGTGGGACAGTAGAATAGAGCAGCCGAGGGTTGGCAGCTACCACCACAGGCCCCCCAGAAACCACACCCAATGGAAACAAAGTCGACCATTAGATCAGATACCCAGCTCCACCACAATGACCAACTCAACCCCTACACTCCGAGTGAGCACCGGAGCCCCACAGCCTCAAAGCCCCCTCACAGCAACTCAGAGCAGTGAGACACTGACCTCACTAATTGATGGAACTAGCCAGTCTTGAGAGGACTAGAGAGCCCATTTGAGCCAACTGATGTTTTGAGGAATCGGACATTGTTCCCACACTGACATAATCTAAGAGAAAACTTCTAAACTGGTTCATACACAGATTTGCTTTTGTTTTCCAGTCCAGGAGAATAGTTTTCTTTGTGATACACAAGGCAGTGAGGACCATAAGTGCTGAATTAATTTCCATGTTAATGTCAGCCAAGTTACCGAGTACACACAGCGTGGGGTGTTTTACACCCCAAATATTACACCTGAGCCATGTTGACAGATCCTCACAAACCTGAAGCCAGAATTTCTGGACAAGCACACAAAGAGTGCATACAATCATTGTTTGTATTATCTGTGCAATATGAGCAGTTGTTAGTGTGTGTAAGACCCATGTTGAACATCCTTTGTTCTGTGAGAATGTTTTTTGTTGAATAAGTTGTAGATTTGAGTTTGTAAGCCTTCTGGAGGGGTTAAAACATATTTACAACCAGAAGTTATGATCTAAGGTTAAAGATAATTCTGTCTCCCAATTCAAGGTTGGTAAGAACATTGAGTCGTCTATCTTTGATAGCAATCTTTATCTTTGAGAGAAATATTGGGGGACAGATGTTTTAAAATTCTTCCAGCCGGCTAAGAAGTTGTAAATCTTGTTGAGTTAGAACATGTTCCTTACTCATTATAACCACAAATTGTTGATATTCTAAGAAATTGTTGTTGCCCATCCCATATTATGTTACAAGTATATAAAATTAAATAAAGTTGCTAAACTGGACTGTGTTCTAAAAGTTTTTTTTCTTTCTTTTTTCATGTAGTAAACATTCTTTTTGTTTTGTTTTGCTGAATGTCAGGGTTATTCCAGATGGGTTTAAGATTACGTGGGAGGAGTGAAGACTGTGTCATTTTAAGACACTTGCACCAGGCTGTCAAAGATGAACTGATGCTTTTAAAGATTTTATGAAGTTTGATGCTCAAACTATTAAGTGGCAAGTCAGAGATTTTCAAAGTATCAGACAATATTTGTTCTTCATTAATTTGAAACAGCCCAGGCCCTCACTGAACAGCTGTCGGCTACTTAGCTTAAAAATAAACTACCCACACAGGACGGTATTTATTATTGGTTTCAGTGTGATACAATACATGCCGAGCTTTCAACCCAGATTTCTATCTATAAAACATTTGGAAAACAATATTCTCATTTTCATTCTGTATATTCCAGAATTATGCACTACCTTGAATTGGTCTTTCTCACAGAAAAATCCCTATAAAATATATTGAAGTTTGTGGATGTATAGGGTGACCTATACACATATGTGAAGCACTGTAATTTGGGTATTTATTATCAAAGCGACAAAAAGCGGGGACGTATTTCATCATCAAAGGCCATAACACTAAAAGGTCAGTTATATGAGATATGAGTGAAAGATTATGCAACAACAATGATTTACTAATGTAGTAATCAGAAGAGCAAAGGCAAGAACCTTCTGCTCGGCTTTCAGTTTAAACCAGGAAGTCAGGTGTGTTTTTTACATCATTGATTTTTTTTTTAAATAAAATTCCACTGCAATCCATTGTTGAGATTTGCGTCAGCAGAGACAGTTTATGCCCTATCCTGTATACCAGCTAAAACTATGCTATAAATATCTGTTCACTTTGAAAACTTGCAACATTTGTCATAATACATGCCTGCTGCAGCGTTAATGAAGCTTAATTACCACCTGCAGCTCTTAATCGTTTCTGTTGGCATAGTTGTAGCAAAAAACAATACCGAACTTTTGGAAAAAATTATGTCACTGGAGATTAGATTTTGTTAGAAAGCTGAACATGAAGATGAATTAACATTTTCAGCATCACAGTGAGTCCAGGCATACATCAAAATAAACAAAAGAATGTCTTCACCAGAATATAATTGGATTCTTTAAATGACCAAACCAAAGTCCAGAACAGATTTAGCAAATGCTGCTGAGTCAAGATGTAGGATGCTAATAAATTGAACAATGAATATGAATCAAGAGGAGCTTCAACAAAGTTGTAGTCTCCATGATGTTCACACCTTTGCAACCAGGTTATCGGAGCTTTTTAATGTTTTTTTTTTTTTTTTTTTACCCCTCTTAGATTTTTTTGTTTTATAGTGTATTTGTGCAGGATGTGTGTCACATGAAAAGGGGAAGAATTTAATTATTAATATCAGACTCTATTTAGTGCCGTTTTAACAGGAACATGTACATTTTGTTTTAGCCAGAGTACCTCTGATCATCATACAGCCAAATCAAAGAATGTTTACGATCACTTTGCTTTAACTCCAAGTATTAATTACAAAATCTACAGTTTACTAGAGACACCATTGACAATCTGGTCAGACAGGAGCGGTTGATTTTCAGTTCCTAGAGCTGAAGGTTTGGCTGAAGGTTGTGAAAAAGACAAGTGGCACAAATCCAGGAAAATGGGCTCCAGCACCTGGATTGAACTGAATCTTCTGCAGGCACACATTTAGTGCAAGTACAATACATTATGCACTAAAATTACAATGAAATCTGTTTAGTATTTCCTGGGTTGAATCTTATCACTGATTTGGCTCAAATCTTTTGGTTGAATAAAGTTATGTCCAAAGTAAGCTGCAGCCTTTTTATGAATCATTCAGTATTGTTGGGTTATTCAGGTTGTGTTTTTAGAATTTGTACCAATGAAAAACTAGCTAAAGAAAATCCAACCCAACGTCCTGTGTTTATTTCTTGTACGTTTATGTCACTGATTTAACAAACAAGCCGTTCTTCCTTGCGTTGATGCTTTTGCTTTTCCATCTCCCTGAAACTAAGACAAAGACTCATACCAAGCAAGAAAGGCGCAGAACAGACCACTAATCCTCACTTTACTGCTCTTCATACAAGCCCTGCAGCCGGAACAAAAATTAGAGAGCCACAACAGACACTGCACATTTCTGAACATATGAGTATTGTATAATGCAGAAACATTACAATTTGCATACACTGCATGAAACTTAGAACATGGATTTAAATAAGTCGCTTTTACATCATTCTTATGGCGTCGGCAGGATCTAAATCCCCTGCCAGTAAAAAAAAGGATTTTCTTTATTCTCACATCTATGATTTTTGTGGTGGAAGGAAGATGAAGGGCTGCTTGAAGGACGATGTTTCAAATGATACTGTCAGGCCCGCTGATTGGTTTGACACATGGCTCATCTGGGTCCACATACACCTGCATAAGCTAAGTGCTTCCCATGAAAAAAAGGATTTAGAAGATATTTCATCTGTCAGGCAGTGAAGAAGACGACACTTTTAAAGAGAGAGTTTTTAGGTCACAGAGCTTTAGATGGTGATTATTTTTGGAGGTAAATATGTAGATTTGTTTATATCCATTTTTTGTGGGAGGGTTCATTCAGTGGTCACTGCTCATGGCCTTGTCAAATAAAAAGTTTAAGAGGCCCTCAGATGTAAAATATTTTAGAAAAGAGTGCATTTCGGAAGTATTTATACCTCTTGAACCTTTTCACATTTTTTTCGTATTCCAACAAACAAAATTTAGTACTTTTAGATCTTTTTGCTAGACAAAACATACAGACGGCCATAATAATTATGAAGCAGAAGGAGAATGATGCTTGACTTTTAAACATTTTTACAGATACAAATCTGATGCACCTAAATAAATCCCAATGCAACCATTTTTTTTCAGAAGCCAATCAATCACTAATCAGTAATTATAGTCCACCGTATATCTAGTAGAACCACGTTTTGCTGAGTGTTTTGGGCTTAGTCTCAACCAGCTTTGCACATCTAGACACTAAAATGTATGCACATAATAGCTGTAGATCAGTCAAACTGGAGAGAGAGCATCTGTGAACATTGATTGAGCTGATTTTCAGTAGGATTTTAACATCTGAAAATGCTTTGATCTTAACGATTTCCGGTTATCTGTGGTTGTGTGTTTACGGTTGTATTTCTTTTGTAGCCTCCAACAGTTTTTGTTTTCTCCAGGATGCCCCAGTGTTTG
This sequence comes from Fundulus diaphanus, assembly GCA_037039145.1. NCBI lineage: Eukaryota > Metazoa > Chordata > Actinopteri > Cyprinodontiformes > Fundulidae > Fundulus > Fundulus diaphanus. The sequence continues at coordinate 18,005,527 of CM073143.1, read as the reverse complement.
GCTCAATTCACCAACTCATCAACCTTGACCAGTGTTTTCGTCCCTGCTGAAGAAAAGGCTGAATTTGTCTTAAATCATACCTGTAGAAAGACAACTGTTATCCAGATCGGAGCTCTCCTTGTTTCCTTTTTTCCTGGGGGATCAGTGCAGTTCATCCATTCAACCTAAATATTTTCTCGAAACCTGAGAAAATGTGATGTTCTGGCCTGTCTGTCTGCATGCTGCCACACTGACCCCTCATTCACACAGACTCCATCAACCATGCGTACTCAGTTCTGTCTCAAATTAGCCATTCTAGTCAATAGGGCTACATTCACACTGTTAGTAACCGCTACTATTGAGTGTGGATGTGTAGTTGAAGCCAGGAAAATAATGAGAAAGGCAGATAAATGCCACATGATCATTCAGACTGAGGACGCTTTGAAAAATATCCGATAGGTATCCGAACTAGTATTGCATATGGAAGTGGCACAGATCTGATTTTTCATTTTGGGGATGTAAAGTTTAGAACTGGGCCATTCACACAGCCATGAAAAGATGGATATGAGTCGCATATGGGCAAAAAGATTTGAGTCACATTTGCCTGCAGTATGAGCGTGGCCTAAGTTATTTCCCACAGGCTCCATGGCGCTGTGGCGTGATGGAGAACCCTCCCCTGTCGTCCCCCGCTGCAATCAAGCTCATCCCCTTCACCTGTTCATCTGCCTTTATGTACCAGACTTCAACAGAAAGGCAGTGCTAGATAACTGAAAGCCTTTTGAGTAGATGTCCAGTGGTTTTCATCCCTGTTTCCAAGCTTATTACCACATTTCCAGTTTTGCAGAATTCTTGGACACAACCTGGACTGTTCTCACAACCACAAACCTCTCCTACTCATTCGGATCTGGCCGCCTGCCTCTACCTGTCCAACATATTCTCACTCCCTTCTCGTCTATATTGAAGCTTGGTCAAGTTCCCTCAGAGTCACAAGTGGGCGCATGGGGTACACCCTTCTCGTCATTATTTGACGTGCAAGGTGCCCTCGTAGAATATTATAGCAACCCAGCCTACATTAAACATTTAAGCAAAACAACTGCATTTACATGCATTTTAAAGACATTTCTAGAGAGAAGTATGTATATTATTTTCATAATCTTCATTCAGGGAAGGTAGACAATCTTTTCTATTACTATTATTACTATTACCTATCTAAATAATGGAAATCAGGTGTCCAAACCATTTTCATGGCCACAGGTGTATAAAATAAAACACCAGGTATGCAAACTTCTTCTTAGTTCTTAATTTCTCCATTGTGAGATCAATAAAGTTCTATTCTATTATTATAATTTTCAATATACGTTTTGGAGACAAAAAAAAAAGATATGTTAGACCCAATCCCAACCAAGTTGTTTAAGGAGGTATTCCCTTTGATCAGTGGTCCTATTTTAGACATGATTAATCTATCCTTAGTAAATGGATATGTACCACAGGTTTTTAAAGTAGCTGTTATTAAACCTTTACTTAAGAAACCTTCTCTTGATCAAGATGAGCTAGTACACTACAGACCTATATCTAATCTTCTTTTCTTATCTAAAATTCTTGAGAAAGTAGTTGCTAATCAACTTTGTGAACATTTACAAAGCAATGACCTACTTGAGGAGTTTCAGTCAGGCTTCAGAGCTCATCATAGCACTGAAACGGCTCTGGTGAAGGTCACTAATGATATTCTCATGGCCTCAGATAATGGACTTGTGTCTGTACTTGTCCTGTTAGATCTCAGTGCTGCATTTGATACAGTTGATCACAATATTCTCCTACAAAGACTTGTGCATACTGTAGGGATTAAGGGGAAAGCATTATGCTGGTTTAAATCTTATCTGTCGGACAGATTCCAGTTTGTTCATGTTAAAAATAAATCTTCCTCAAACTCTAGGGTCACCTGTGGAGTACCACAGGGTTCAGTCCTTGGACCAATTCTCTTTACTATATATATGCTTCCGATTTGCAAAATTATCAGACAGCATGGGATTAATTTCCACTGTTATGCTGATGACACTCAGCTATATTTATCCATAAATCCTGATGAATCCAATCAATTACTTCGACTGCAGTCATGTCTTGATGACATCAAAAGCTGGATGACTTTAAATTTCCTGCATCTAAATTCTGACAAGACCGAAGTTGTAATCTTTGGGCCAGAGTCCTCAAAAAATAAACTTCTTAACCAATCACTTAATCTGGATGGCATTATCTTGGCCTCTGGTAATAAAGTTAAAAACCTTGGTGTTATTTTTGACCAAGACATGTCATTTAAATCCCATATTAAACAGGTTTCCAGAGTTTCCTTTTTTCACCTCAGGAATATCGCCAAAATTAGAAACATTCTGTCCAGGAGTGATGCTGAAAAACTAGTCCATGCATTTGTTACTTCAAGGCTGGACTATTGTAATTCTTTACTATCAGGAAGTCCACAAAATGCAGTTCAAAGCCTTCAGCTGATCCAAAATGCTGCAGCAAGAGTTCTGATGAAAATCAACAAGCGGGATCATATTTCTCCAATTTTAGCTTCCCTTCATTGGCTTCCTGTTAAATCAAGAATAGAATTTAAAATTCTTCTTCTAACGTATAAAGCCCTTAATAATCAAGCTCCATCATATATCAGAGCTCTGATTACCCCGTATGTTCCTAACAGAGCTCTTCGCTCTCAGACTGCAGGTCTGCTGGTGGTTCCTAGAGTCTCTAAAAGTAGAATGGGAGGCAGATCCTTTAGCTATCAGGCTCCTCTCCTGTGGAACCAACTCCCAGTTTTGGTCCGTGAAGCAGACACCCTGTCTACTTTTAAGACTAATCTTAAAACTTTCCTTTTTGACAAAGCTTATAACTAGAGTGGCTCATGTTACTCTGAGCTACCTTTATAGTTTTGCTGCTATAGGCTTAGGCTACTGGAGGACATCAGGGCCTATTTTTCTCACTCTACTGATTTTTACTGTTCTCCAGTCTACTGTTCTCCAGATTTGCATTGCATTACATTGAAATGACTGTTGTCATTTCAGCTTTTAACTTTTTGTTCTCTCTCTTTTTTCTTCATAGTAGGTACACCTGGTCTGACGTTCTGTTGACTGTGAAATCATCCAGGGAGGACAGATCACCGACTATTACCATCTAATGTAGAACAGATTACTGGATCAATGTGTGCTTCTGTGCTTTTTGTCTGTCTTGTTGTGTCTCTGCTCTGTCTTCTGTAACCCCCAGTCTTTCGAGGCAGATGACCGTTCATACTGAGCCCGGTTCTGCTAGAGGTTTTTCCTTCCCGCTAACGGGTGTTTTTTCTTTCCACTGTCGCTTCATGCTTGCTCAGTATGAGGGATTGCAGCAAAGCCATGTACAATGCAGACGACTCTCCCTGTGGCTCTACGGTTCCCCAGGAGTGAATGCTGCTTGTCGGGACTTTGATGCAATCAACTGGTTCCCTTATATAGGAACATTTTTGACCAATCTGTATGATCTGACCCAATCTGTATAATATGATTGAACTTAACTTTGTAAAGTGCCTTGAGATGACATGTTTCATGAATTGGCGCTATATAAATAAAATTGAATTGAATTGAATTGAATTGAATTGAATTGAATTGAATTGAATAGCAGGTTCAATTTAAACAACAAATGGGTTAGGGTTGGGGTTACGAATACCATTATAGAAATATTATCTACACTTCCTGAAAAAATAATATCAAAATATATATGCATTATCTTACTAGAAATGTCATCAAAATGTAACGAATTGCAGATCCTGTCTTTAAATGTCGCATTTCCCTCTATAAATACGGCGGTAGAACATAGGTAGACACTGAAACCTTCGGCAGAACTAATAAAGGAAAGTGTCATGGTTTAAGTTGTATCTGGCTTCCTTTTTGTTATTTTGCAGTTCACTCAGCTCTGCTATTAGTCACACCTGTCAGGACACTAATTAGTCTTTATTCCCGTCACCTGTCAAGCTCCCTTTATAAACTCACCTTAGTTGTGTTCTCGTCGCCGGTCCATAGCGTTCACTCCCGCTCAGTCTCTGCCAGTATTCTTGTCAGCTCCGTTTTTGTTACCGTCAGCCGTAAGACACCTTTCAACCTGGTTTTTGTTACAGTCAGCCTTTAGACTTTTCCGTCAGCTTTATTCTCTCCAGTGCTCGTCTCAGATGTTCTGCTCTCCAGTATTCGGCTCAGAAGGTCTGCTCTCAGGTCCACGGCGCCGACGTTCTGGTCTCAAGCCCACGGCGCCGACGTTCCGGTCTCAAGTCCACGGCGCCGACGTTCCGGTCTCAAGCCCACGGCGCCGACGTTCCGGTCTCAAGTCCACGGCGCCGACGTTCCGGTCTCAAGTCCACGGCTCCGACGTTCCGGTCTCCGGTCCTCGGTTCTGACGCTCTGGTCTCAAGTCCACGGCTCCGACGTTCTGGTCTCCGGTCCTCGGTTCTGACGCTCGGGTCTCAAGTCCTCGGCTCTGACGCTCCGGTCTCAAGTCTTCGGCTCTGACGCTCTGGTCTCAAGTCTTCGGCTCTGACGCTCCGGTCTCAAGTCTTCGGCTCCAGAGTTCCTCCGGGTCAGTCTCTCCTCACGCCTCCTGCCGGCCAACTTCTGCACCCTACACCTCCGTCTGTTGAAAGACTCTGGTTCCGTCATCATCCATCTTCCACTCCATTCAATAAAACTCACTCCTAAGAACTTGCTCTGTGTGTGCGTGCTGTGTCCGGGTTCATCCTCGAAAAATATATCATAACAGAAAGATTATCTACCTTCCCTGAACGAAGATTGTAACTATATTATGCATACCTTTCGCTATAGTTGTCATTAAAATGCATAGAACTGCGATGTTTTGCTTAAAAGTTGTTTGTTGTGGCTTGGAATCTTGGAGCAACTCGGTGACGTAGGTAGGAAACGTTACTTCCTCCCGTCTTTCTAAGACAGAATGCATTAAAATATTCGGTTAAACTAATGAATGAAAGATTGTCTACCTTCCCTAAACAAAGGGATGAAAATAATGAAAAAACAGTGAAAACAATTTATATACTTCTCTCTAGAAATGTCTTTAAAATGCATGTAAACACAGTTGTTTTGCTTAAATGTTTAATGTAGGCTAGGTTGCTATAATATTCTACGAGGGCACCCTGCACATCAAATAATGATGAGAAGGGGGTACCCCGTGCATCAACTTGTGACTCTGACTGAACCTGACCAAGCGTCAATATAGACGAGAAGGGAGTGAGAATGTGTTGGCCTGTCCGTGTATGACCCACGCTTGTCTTCTTGAGCTCAGATCAAGCTTCAGCCATTCTGCCCGTTACCCTCTGCTGTGAGCCGCCTTCCTTCAGGCTCTAGCTTGCTTCAGCAGAGGTTTTGTGTCTTCACTAGTCTTATTAAAGGAGAAGTCCGGTCATAGTCAGAATTCAAACTTCTGAAAGTACTTTAAATATAAAATTATTACATACTGTTCAATAAATGATAAGTTATTTTAATTAAGAGTAATTTTCATTTGAATGTGCTTTACTGGAGGCATCCATGTTGGTCAAAGAACAGTACTGCCACCTCCCAGTTTGTGACGTCATGGTGCGGTATCGGCTGTCGAGCAAGTCCCGATGCTCTATCTGGTGTTTGTCACCACGCGCCATTATCCAAGATGGTGACGACCTGTGCAGCATGTGAAGCAGAAAGTAATGGATTTAATAGCAACAGCGATGGGAGTTCTGTGGATTTATCGTCATCATTTGATAGCAATTTGGAATATATGGAAGACTTTCTTGATAGCAACCTGACTTTTGACGAAATACAGCCATACCCGTTTGAGCCGAGGAGACCAAAAAGGGACGATGTGAGTTGAATCTGTCTGCTGCGGCTGTGGTGTAGCGGCAGGCCCCTGTCGTCGCCTCCATATTGTTGTGTTATTCTTCTCAGTTTGTTCTTCTTGCCGATCAAATATCTCACTGTCAATATCAATTACATGGACATTGTTGCTTTAACAATTGCTCTCGCAAATTTCAATGGTGAGTCCTCTCGAAATCCGAAATAATTGTTGTTGATCGCAGATGTGTATAATAGTTCCTATTGAATTTGCTTGTAAAGCGCGGATTATGGCCCTCGGCTTACCGCACCGTGACATCACTTCCAGAAGACGTCAGGAGTGAGGTGTTACCATATTTGGTCATGAATGGCCGCTCCCAGACTCAGTGATCGCGACGAAAATTAATACTTTTATTTTTATACTGATTAACGCTAAATTCATTAAATCACCGCGAACGTATTAGTTTTAGGTATAGATAATGATCCATTGATTCTTCCTTGCTGACCGGACTTCTCCTTTAATAAACCTTTTGAAGTGCAGCACCATGTCTGGCTTTTTCCTCTGTAAATGTACCTTACAGTTCAGTTATTTATTTTTATTAATATTTTTGTCCTTGTGTAAAACTGAATGTTCCCATATGTCTGTCATTTTGCTGCTGGTACAGTTAAAAAAAGGACAAAAAAAGGATATTTATATTCTATTTCTATGTCCACAGAGTTTAGAGGGGTAGTCTTTGGCTTTTAAATCATTTCCAACATTAAAAGAGCTGAGATTAATGATGTATTGGTTTTATTCTGTTATTTTTAATCACATTCTGGACTCCAGTGTTGCGGTGGGTGGAGATCTATGTCACCAGATGGCAGTGGGTCTCCTGAAAGAGGAGGGCCTGCTCAGCATCAGTAGAAATAATCTATACTGCTCAAAAAAAATAAAGGGATCACTTAAACAACACAATGTAACGCCAAGTGTTCCCTTTATGTTTTTTGAGCAGTATACATAAACATCCCAGATTTTGGACTTCTACTGTATTAGATTTACAGCAAATGAATATGTACTTTGAATGCCATAGAAACACAAGGCAGATACTGTGATGGAAGTATAACAGAACCTACATACAAGAAGTTACATTTTCATTAAACATTTAATGTTAGTGTTCTGCTTTTAATTTCAATTATCTGTGATGAAATGTGATCTGTCCAGGGTGTACCCTTATTCTAAGGGGTGTGAACAAGAATACTTCAGAGGAATATCATAACCCTTAACAGTTCTTGAGAAAGATACACAGAATATCTTTAGGCCATTACCTAGCTTCAATTTCTTAGCTAAAGGAATAAATCCTTATATCGACCTCATTTAATTCCTAACTCAGCTATTAAGACAAGCTCTGTACATCTGCAAAATGCAGAGGGAGAAATATCAAACGGTGACACCAATTTTGTCCTCATTAAGATTGATGTCCCCCATCAAATTGTAAAAATTACCCTTAAAACCACACACCGTTCAGGTATTGCGTATATATAAAATGAAATCCTCCCTTAGGCAGAGTTCAGTTTGACTTTAATTTTCTGGCTGCTGCATAGACCCACTTCTTGTTCGAAATGTTGCAGGGCACAGGAGATGGGGAGAGATGTAGAGCATGAAAGCATTTAGCAGGGAAGTCACCCAACATTCATTACCTCTCCGACTCTCCACAACCACAGGTTATGTGCAAATTGCAAAATAAATGAATAAATGCTACTCATTGTAATTGGAGCTTTAAATGTGTTCAAAACACCTTGCGAAGAACGTAATAACTCATTACCTTAGATTTTACTTTGAACTCTGGAAGTAATTTATTTTTATTCTGTTCTTTTGTGTCAAAACATTTGTCATTTACATAAACCAACTAATGAACATCTTTAGTGAGACAGCCAAAATAAAAAGCCACAAGACTAAGGTTCTAAAAGCAGGTTGACTCTCAGGGAGCGGGAATAAATTATACTATTCAATTCAATTCAATTCAATTTTATTTATATAGCGCCAATTCATGAAACATGTCATCTCAAGGCACTTTACAAAGTCAAATTCAATCATATTATACAGATTGGTATCTCCACAAGCTTTCTCTCAGCACTTCCGCAGACTGAAGTTTCTGTCCGTTCGTTGCACGATAACTCGAGTTCTGTCAGCTTAGCTGGAGAAGGCCTTGTAACAATTGTTTTAGTTGGACTTAGGTCTGGGAAATTTTAACACATGAATACTATATGCTCTGGCTTTATCTTTACATTCTACATCCAGGAGGAACTCTGACCAAGTTCCAGGTTTTTGCGACAGTTTTTCTTCCATGGTTTTCCCTAAATTTAGCTGCCTCATATACCCAGGAACTCAAGTTTCCCTCCTATCATAACATTTTACATGTAGGCCAAAAGTTATGCTTTAGTCTCAACTGACCAAAGCATCCTCTTCTACCTGTTTGCTTTGTTCCCTGAACATTTTGTGACCAACTTAAACAGCATTCCTTATGGCTTTCTTTTAATAGCTTTCTACTTTCCTCTCCTCCATAAAGGCAAGGGGTCTATTTGTAAAGCTTGGGGTTCACACAAAATGGGGCCTGAAACTTGCATACGTCCCTTTCCACACAAAACTGAGGATCAATAATAAAAAATAAAAAAAACTTCCTAGGGAAAATGTGCAGTCCTCACAGCAACTCTGACCCATGCATACGCTCATTTTGGACATGGGAAATTTGCAACGCAGATGGTAAAGTGGTGAATTGCAGCCACACTGCATGGTGATAGCTCTCAGACATTCAATTTCACTGCATATCAGACTTTATCGTATGAATTCTAAACTGCGGTATTGTTCATGCATGCGCTAGTGACACATAACTATACATAAGGACCTTTGAAATAAAGAAGAAAATGCCCATAAGCTAAATTACACAACATTTTCTTAGGGTTTTCTACCATTACATTCCGCTGGCCGATGATAACCAGGGTGACATGTACCACAGATTAACAAATAAATGTGACAAGGTGTGAGGCAATTACTTTAATTGCTGTAAACAGTTAAATGCATTGGCACGGCTGGAGGACCTTGCAATGGGAGAATTAGGAGGGAATGTGATTACAGGGATCAAAGATTTCCTGGCTAATGATGATGACTGGCCAATATGCCGCTTTAGACTCCGAGCATTGCCTTCTGCCATAACCTACAGGGCACGGTTCTTTATCATCACGGGGCAAACCTCTCATTCCACCTGGTCTCACACCTTCCTCAGAACGTCAATCTGAGGGCGCGGCCTCAGAGGAGTGCAGTGTGAAGCTGTCATCAGACGTGTAAAACAGCAATTAAGTTCTTTGAATGGGGACATCTGTGCTTTTGACTCTGATTTACACATTTAACAAACTTCTCTCTGTGAAATTGTTTCACGGTTTCTTTGCTTTCTCTCCATGGTTGCCATGTCACCTTGAAAAAAAAAAAAAGCTGACCCATTTTTAACACACATTAACATTCATGAGGCGCTTTGCCCTGACTATTTATGGTTGAATCTGGGCGTGTAGAGGGCAGAACCTGAGACAGAACCTGGTATGCAAACGTTCAGGTGCAGCTGTGATCTATGAAGGAAAATTGTGTGGTAGTGTGCGTGTGTGCATGGTTTTATAAATCTGATTTTGTTTTTTTGGCGTATGCCGTTTTCGTTTTTTTGCCGTATTTACACTTTTAATATGGATTCTACGCAATGTTTCATAAATGAGAGCTCAGATTGGTGGAGTACGCGACTAATAGTGTTGTTGTGGACAGAGGCCTTCACCTGAGCCTCAGAGATCTGCAGCTACTCTGGAGTGACCATGACCTTGTGAACTCTTTCAAGTTTCAGGTGATGAATGAGGAGTACTCTATCATGTTTAATACCGATTTTTTTTTATACCCATGACCCGCTTTAAACTTCTTCAAAACTTTATCCCTCACCTGTCTTTTGTGTTTCTCAGGCATTACAAACTTCTGAGGCCTTCAACGAGGAGCAGAATTTTTGCTGAGATTAAAGCATACACAGTTGGACTCTATGTGCTAAACATGACTTTTGAAGATAAGGCAAGGCAAGTTTATTTATAAAGCACTATTCAGTAGCAAAACGATTCAGTGCTGTTTTGAAGGCATTTGGTCCCTTTGGATTTTATTTAGAGACATCAGATTAAAAAACAATGGATATGAATGTACATCACACTTTGTTTTTATTTAAAAAAAAATGAAAACTAAATTGAACAGGTGGAAATACTGTACCTTGCTGTACCTCACAGTTTAGATACAGCGTCCCTTCACACAAAGCTCTTCTTTTTTTAGCTTTTACGCATCACTGTTTAAACATTTGACAATCAATACCTGAATAAATACAAAATGAAGTCTTCAGCTGATGATTTCATTTATTAAGGAAAAAAAGCCGTCCATATCAGCCTGGCCATATGTGAAAGTGTAAACACCCCTCTACCGAATATTGGGTTGCACCGCCCTTCGTAGGATTACGTGTTTTTAAAAACTGGAATTTTGTTTTTCACATTGGAGGAATTTTGTCCCACTCTTTTGTGCAGAATTTCCGAGCATGGCAGGCACGTTAGGGTAAAACCAAATAATTTCATTCAGATTGAAATACAGACTATGACTATGTCATCCAAAACCTTAATGGTTTCTTAACCATTCTTAAGCGGTGTGTTTTGGATCAATGTCTTGCTAATTTACTTAAGTGCACATGAGCTTGGGTCACAAACTGACAGCCAGACATTCTCCTTCAGGATTTTATGATATATAGCAGAATTAGCTCCATCACCTGCTGGTCCGGAAGTATATCCAAATAGCCCTGGACAATCACAATACTCCTTGTTTGACAGTCAGTATAATGTTTCTTTTGTTAAATGCTTATTCAGTTTCACAGTAGATGTAAGTAGAAGTTCCACTTTTGTGTCCGTAGAATATTACCCAAAAGTCTTGAGGCTCATTAAGATGTTTTTGGCTAAAGTGAGCTGGGCCTTTGTTTTCTTTTACCTTCTTCCGTTGTTTTAAACATGGAACTCTCTCATGGATGCCAGTTTTACCGAGTCTCTTTCTCATTGCTGAATAATAAATACTGAAAGTTCATCACCACCGCAGGCAAATGTAGCTAAGCTTTGCCGAGCAGCACAGGCTATACAAGCAAGCTGGCCAAAAAAAGGAAGAAAGGAGTCTTCCAGCCAGTGCTTTTATTAAGCTGTGTCATATCATTTAGTAGAGCTGTGTGACTAATAACAATATGGTCTTCAGGATTTTGCAAGACTTGTTTCATTAATTCCCTGTTCACTTTGCCCACCAGTTACTTCATATTGTAGTAATGATGAAATGACAATTAAGTGGATGCTATATAACTCATAGATCTTATTTAACATTCAGTTCTTATAACTTGACAGTTTTCATTATTCAGTAATTGTCTTTTAATTATACTTTTAAACAATGCGTCCATCCTTTAATAGAGTTTTGGACCCTCCAGTCTTCACTCAGAAAGTTTGGTGAAGACAAACAGAGTTCATCGAGACAAGCAAGGAGGAAACCTCAAAGATGGGCACAGCAAACAAACAGAGGTGCCTAATGTGATTCCAGGGAATTTAAGAGCATTAAACACTGTGGCACAATTACTTCCGTGCTGTGAGTGTTTGTCAGTGATGAATAAATGAGAGCTAATTTAAATGCAGTAAGGGGAATCTACATCAGGAATGAAATCAGTGTGAATAATAGAGTAAACAAACATGAACAGATGGACTGTCCATGAAGTGTAGTTGGGTACTAACCTAACCACGTGGTGAACAAGTCAACAACAGCAATAGATTGGTAACTTCTGAGTGTTTCTGTTGCAATTTGACTCTGATAGCTTTGCAGGTATTTTGTGAAACTGGATTTCACAAAGTGTTTAGCAATAATTGCCCATGGCTTTTTTTTTTCTTTTTTTTTTGGTTTGGCTTGTGGTCTCCACAGTAGGCTGACTGTGGGGTTTAAACCTCATCTTTATGTGGAGTTTGCATGTTCTGTTTCAGTGAAATATTTATGTCTTCTAAAGGAGCAATGTTCGGGAAAATCAAGAGTATGGCACAACTACAACAAAAAATCTCCCAAGACTTGACTGTCCACCTAAGCAAACAGGCCTGGCAAGAGTGGGCAACGAAAGCTCGTTTGCAGTTGTGACAGGCCATGCAGGGAATGCAAAAATCATGGATTTTTAGGTGTTATGTTGGGAGGAAAACTAACAACACACATCATCCTTGACATCACACGAAAGTCATATTAAGAGCTTATTGCAAGCATGCCATCTACACTCACACACATACAATGAAGCGATTTTTAAATAGATGTCCAATTTAGTGATTGCTATGCATAAAAATGCTAACTACAATAAAATGTATTTTAATCCTTAGTGCATTTATTTCAGACTTTTACTTTCGGTTTGCGTTCACTCATTTTTCAGCTACAGAAACTAACTTGATATCTCGTTTGTGTTCCACTTCTCACTCTCTCTTTCACTTTAGCGTATCTTCTCCCATCTCTCCTGGTTTTTGTCTCTACCTTAAGTGGAACATGAGTGAGCTTTTTAACCAAGCACTGATGGGTCTGACCGACTTTGCATCCTTTGGGCCCCGTGACCTGACCAGTGATCAGAAAGTGCAATGTTCTTTCTTCTGAAAACTAAATTGGCCCAGATGTAGCCGAAGATGTGAAGCAGAACGTGCAAGTGCAGGTGAATATGGGAAGGCGAGGACATGAAAAGACTGTGTGCCTGCATTAGTCTACTGTAGATAGATGGATTACTGTCGAACCAGAAGAAGCAAAGGCAAAATTACTTCGATGAGTCACAGGTAACTAAAGTTCATTTCAGATTTGTTGTCGGGCATCATTTTTCACAAAATAAAAGAAGGCATTTATGTTGGTTTCTATGGTGTTTCGGCAATAGATGTAATGTTTGGTACTACAGTTGCAGCTAAAGGTTTTGAGGTTCACAGAAAATGTTTTTCAAATAGTTTGCTTTTTGTATAGTGCTACTTTTCTGTAGATGTCTCACATTTACTAATTCCCAAAGGCTTTTTATTGTGAAATTCATCAATTTTTCTACAAAGCATCAGTAGTTACAACACCAACTGCTCTTTGCAAGACTGTTGTAATTTTTCCAGGAAAACTGGAGATTGCCAATAGGCCTGATCCTGACTGAGGATGACACATTCTCACCTTTTCAGGTTTTAATTTTCTTTCTGGTGACCTGCTTTTTGTGGATTAACCAAAGATTCGCTAAAGGATAAAGATCTGGGCAATTTCCTGCTCATTTCAATCCCTTAATTGTAGTTATTAAGTTAACCTCTCGACATGGTGCTGCAATCCAGCAGGAAAGTCCTTTTTACTGCTCATGGATCACTGGGTAAAGTTAAGTGTGCTTAAGCAGAAAGGAACTAGATTTTCCTTGTTTCTTGTAGACTTTCTACCATTAATCTAAAAGGTGTCAAGTTCTCTGGCAACTGTGGCTTAGTGGAAAGACTTAATCATCTTGCAATCCAAATGTTTTATGTTGAATTGCAGGTTCCCCCTGTCAACTATTAATGTGTCCCTAGGCAAATCCCACGCTGCGTACTGATATGTGCATCAGCGTATGAACTTGCGCACATTTGAGAGTGGGTCATGGTAAATGTGACTCTAGTGTAAAGAGCTTTAGGTGGTCAGTATGACTAGAAAAGTGCTATATGAATTTAGTTCATGTACTCTTGTGATGGGTCGTTCTCAAAATGACCCTCAGTACATCGGAAGACAGTGTTCTGAGAACCCATCAATTAATTGAGGAGGTGACTTTAGGTTCCATTTTTCTAACACCTACATCTTGATTTGTTTCCCTTGGCGGTTTTGCAACTATTCACACCTTGGGACGTGTGACCAAAACAACTCACAGGGGCATTGTTAGGAAGCTTTTCACAAACGACAACGACCCAAATGACTCCTACTAGTGGGACTCAACAATAAATGCCCTACTAGCGGCATTGTCCCAGCTACTTCTTTTAAGCCAGAAACTACCAACTCTTCATCATAACTAAATAAATCTTTTGGATGGGATGTGAAAAAACTTCAAGAAACAAGAGGTCCAGCTGCTTTCTAGGCATTCAGTATTGTAATGTTCTAGATGACTGAGGAGCTACACAAACATTGGGAAGAGTCAATTCTGGACTACATATTGATCCTCTTCATTATTTACGACAATGTTTTTAGATTTTGAGAGATACTGGACCATTTAACCTAACAGTCATGTGTTTGGACTGTGGGATGATGCTAGAGTTTCTGGAGAGAACCCTCACATGCACAGGGAGAACATGCAAACCATGCAGAGAGGCCAGGATTTGAACCCAGACCCTTGTTGCTACAAGACCACTGCTACTTTAAACTTCAAAAAATATATTTTCTCATTATATATGTTGAAGTAACTATTTTATAGATTTCTCTGTACAGAAAATCAGTTTTTGAGTCAAATAATCAGGGTTAAATCTGAAATTCTGAAAACCTTTTTTTTTTAAATAATAAATATCATTTAAAAAATGGTTTTCCACTGACCTTAAGGAACGAGCATAGCCAGAGACATTGACCTTTGAGCTTCAGACCCATCAAGAGCTTGTGGCTGCCCCTGAGACGATGACTGCCGGTGTGTTAGTGACTCTCTGTAAACTGAGATGGCAGAAGCTGTGGTGTCTGGAGACCACCTTTTTAGACCACCTTTTTCTGGAGGCTTTCAACCCACTCAGGCATGCTTCTGCTGCCTCTTTACATGGATTGCTCTTGTTGTGTGTAGTGGGCTGTCAAACACAAAAACAAGTATAATGTTTTGACCATTAATGTCTCACAGTCAGGCATTGGGCTTGCCAGCTTCATTCAAAGTGGTCACCTGTGTCTGTTAGTATTCCACCAAGTATCCACATCCAAAAAGTCTCCCTTTTATTTGTTCTCTACACTAAACCTTTCAAAAATATGTGTTTTGGTATTCGGACAAATATTAATGCATGGCTTTATCATGTTTGTTAGTGCCTTCCCTTCCTACAGTTATTAGTATAAATTTTAGCAGTATTGCATATTTTCCAAAACAAACAGTGCAACTTCCTTTTTTATGGTAACAAGCAAACATTTTTTGATATCATAGTGTGTCTTGTAGATGCATTTCACACAAGGAGCTTCATTAGGTTCACCATATTTTTTTACCATATTGTTATGTTTTTGCCATCCATTTTGTAACGGATGGCAAAAAAGATTCCCTTTTGGAATCTTGTTTGATTCTTCAAGGAGTGATTTTGAAAAACAGCATTTAATGATGAATCTGCTGTTGTAATCTGTCTTCCTGTGGATTGTTCTTTTCAAGGCTCAGTTGCTACTAAGGAGCCCAAAGTGTGCAAGGAAATTAAACACCACTGTACCACCACCAGCACCCAGAACTGTTGATAAAAAACAGGGTGAATTCATGCTTTTAAATGGTCTACGCCTAAACAACGTGGAAATTAAGAAAAGAGACAAAAAGAAACCCAAACACCTAGATTGTAACAGATTGTAACAGAGACAAAAATTAGGGTGAGGTCTTTGCAACTCACAACTTTGGATATATACCAACACAAACTAGCACACAATTGTAAAAGGAAATGGAAAATAAATAATATATAGTTTTCATAACTATTACAAACAATCAAGAAGTGTGGCATGTGTATTCAGCCAGTTGTTGTGTACTTGGGCAAGACACTTCACCCGTATTGCCTGCAGGCGATGGTCAGAGGGCCTGGTGGCGCCGATGTATGGCAGCCTCACCACCATCAGGGTGTGAATGACTGACTGGAGAGTAAAGCTCTTTGGGTCATCGGAACTTGATAAAATGCTATACAAGCCATTTACAATTTTTTACGCTGATGCGCTTACATACTACTTGGCATGGAGAGGACACCAAAAACAACAATAAAATGTGCTGTGATCAGATGACATGAAAATTTACATTTTTTGTCCATATGCAAGTTGCTCTGACTAGTGCAGCACTGAATCATCCTGAATACACAATGAAAAATGTGACAGGTAAACTGGTCATAATTGATGGAAAGACATATGGCGCTAAATACAGGACAATCCTAGAGGAGAACGTGTTGGAGGCTGCATGAGACCTCAGACTGAAACGGAGGTTCACCGACCAGCAGGGCAACCAGTCTTAACATACAATCAGCGCTATAATGGAATGGTTTATATAAAGGCATATTTTTGGGTTAGAATGACCCAGTCAAAGTCCAGATTCTAATATAGTTGACGATCTGTACGGCATCTTGAAAAATGATTATCACAGCCACCCTTCATCCAATCTGACTAAAGCTTATTTTACAGGGTCTAAGATGTGCAAAGCCGGTAAATACACAGACACAGCGTAATTGTAGCAACATGTGGCTAAGTAACGTATAAACTCAGGGGAGTTGAATACAAATGCATGGCACCCTTTTCCCCAGGTATCATGCACCCTCCCCATCACTAATATGCAATATCTTGTGTTGGTCTCTAAATTAAAATCTCCCTAAAAATACATTTAAGTTTGTGGTTATGATGCCATAAAATGCGAGAAAGTACGAGATGTCTGGAAACTTTAGCAAAAAACAAACAATACATTTGTTTGAGCAGGGGCGCAGACATGCAAACAAAAGAGGGGAAAAGACTTGTGTGGACTATGTAGAGTGTAGTAAAGCCTATTTCAGCTTGCACCCCAAAGGAAATCAGTAAAAATGATGTGGATGTTAGAAATTTGGAGCGATGATGCCAACCTAGTGGATATAGGGACACAGCGACCTTTGTCAAAAAAGCACACAAAGTCCTTTAGGTTGTAAAGTCATTCTCCTTCACTTGTGTTATTGATGCCACATTTTCTCAGCCAGTTAAGGCAGAATATTTTTCTGAATAATAAGCTTTGAGCAGCAGGTTTAATTGCCTGTATTTAAAAATACATATCTACTGCACAGAATAATTCACATTAATAAATACAGTATACATTTAAAAATCTTCTGTTTACACAATCAGCCACTATTAAAAAAAAACATTTGCAGTTTTTCAGGCAGGTCAAAGTGTTCATGAAGAGAGGGATACTTATGCTTTTCTAATTAACATATCAGTCTGTCACATCCTTGATGTGTCAACACCATGTCATGAGCTGTGCAGCCTCTAATACGTTTACTTCCAGAATAGTTCTGTATTTATCCTCATTCATCAACCCTGACCAGCTCCCCTGTTCGTGTTGAAGAAAAGTATCCATACCATATGATACTGCCAGTGTCATCTTTCGCCATAGGAGCGTTGTGTTGCACGTTTACATTGTTTCATAAAGGCCAAGTTTATGAAATGCACAATTGATTTGGTTCTCCCACTTGGGGTGTGGTTCTCTGCAGCTCAGAGTTAACTAGGGTCTCTAGTCTTGTTGTCAGACTACTTTTTCAGGGGGATTACCATATTTTGAAAGGAATGCCAGTGTGCCACATTTCTTACTACTAGAATCCTCTAGAAATGGTGAATTTGACAAACAGCAGAGTGATGACATTGATCTCTCAAATAGTACTCCCAAGTGTTTTCCCTCCTTCAATAACCACAACGAATGTCTGGATATTAAGCATTACAAAAGTAACAAAAAACACTGAAAATAGTGATACCTGTCACAAACATAATATAAAAGATACTAAACTGATAATTTACATTGTCTACTTTTATCACATTGATAAAAGAGGTTTGCAGAAATTCCTCTGTGGAAGAGTTTTAATTTCCAGATGATTTACATCTTTTAACTTCTCTCTCCATTATGCTAATACTGGATGTTGTGTCATCATAACAAAGCTTCATACTGCCTCCTTACCTGTATGGCTTAGTATGGCATAGTTACTGTACGTATATGGCTCAGTGTAACATTATAATACTTGTTTGTTGTCTGTCATCTTTTCTCCAAAAATCTGAAGTATAGACAGGCACAGTGGAACCTTCAAACACAAACATTTTTGAACTTCAATGTTTGTGCCTTGCCAGAATCTTGGTAATAACGGGCCGTTGCATGAGATATATGTTTGGTTGCTAACTCGGCCGTAGCCCCTCCAACACTTTTTTGGGAAATTTCACCTTGTTACATGCTGCTAAAAGTTGTTTTGAAAAATCTTTCTGATATCATTCCATCCATCCATTTTTAAAGGATGGATCAAACAGTGCTCTGTGAGATGTTAGAAATATTATTTTAACCTAACCTTGATTTAGACGTCTCCACAACTTTATCTCTGACCTGTCTGTTGTAATCTTTGGTCTTCATGATGCTGTTTGCTCTCTAATGATCTCTAACAAACATCTAAGCCCTTCACAGACCAGCTGGATTCATGCTGCAGTTAAATTACACTCCAGCAGACTATATGTAATACTAAGGTAACTTCTGAAGGCCATTGAATAGACTGGATTTTATTTCGGGACTCAGATTAAAGGGGGCAGATTTCATGCATAAATTATACCTTTTTGATTTTCTTAAATTTGAAAAGCGCTTACTAATTTCCTTTCCCTTCAAAATTGTGCTATACTTTATGTTGGTTGGTCATGTAAAACAGCAACACAGTGAGGTTTGTGGTTGAAATGTGGCAAAGTGTGGAAAAAATTAAGGAGTATAAATACAGTATAAAGGGACAGGAAACCTTTTCAACATACTTGCACATGCCTTTTCGGCTTCTTTCTCATCCAGCGCACCTCTGTTAGTCAGAGAGGGGAAAAGATGTATCTGATAATCATATCGCTCCTGGCTGTACGGTAAAGAGAGTCAGACTGGTTAATTAGAAGGCCATGGTTTTGGCTTCCTCTGCCTTCAGTGCTGCTGTGAGAGCTGGATGGATCACAAGCCGTGCGATCTGTCGACTGGTTTCCTGGTTGCGCTGTCAGGCTCTTATCATGGGTTTTTTGTTAATTTGTTGAGATAATCATTGCCAAAACAACTCCAGGGCTCCTATCTAAAAAGGGGAAGAGGAGAGCCAACAGTATGCACCATTGTGATTTTCGCAGAATGTCAGATTTGTAAAACCTGCTAATCACAAGTTTAGCTTTCAGCTACTTTGCCTCAGCATCATCTTCTTTGTGTTCCATGAACGGATTTGTTTCTCAGATGATGAGAAGCTAAGCACTCTCAGCACCTCTGCTTTTCTTGCTGAGGTTATCCCTGATGATATATGGGCTGTGTACACACTAACCAGACCTAGCAGTACCACACAGAAATTGCTCCCCCCCCCCCCCCCCCCAAAAAAAAAAATCTCATTGAGCAACCAGGTGTGCTTCAGGATTGGAGCCGATGGTCGTAACAGAGATTGATAACGGTTTGGAGGGGACAAGATATCAGGCTTAAGGAAGCAGCCGGATCAGGTGCAGCACTGAGAACATTATCATCATTTTTCTTTCTTTTTTCCTCCTCAAAATGACTTTCACAAACTATTTCTTCCAAAATATTGTTTAAATTCATAATTGGTGGCTAGGTTATGTTAAGCGAAAGAAGGGCCATATTCTGGTCCTGCTGTAATTGTGGCGTATGTCTGGGTTGGATACAGGATAGAAGCTGGGAAACAACATGTTGGCAGGAAATCATTTATGTCCTCTAAGTTACGAGATGTAGACTCCATGGAGGGGTCTTGCTTGACTGGCGGATCTCACAGTTGTTCGAATAGACTGAGATCAGGGGAATTAAGAGGCATTAAAACTTCTGTGCTTATCAAACCATTACTTATGGATCTTTATATTTTGTGGCAGGGATATATTATCCTGTTGAAAGAGGACTCAGGTATCAAGAGGTACAGTTTTAATGAAATGGTGTACATGGTCTGCATAGTTAAGAAAGTGGAATGTGTCTAAAATACAACCAGATGGATGGCAGGACTCAGGATTTTCCAATAGAACATTGCCCACAGAATCTCAATGCATCAATTAGCTGGCTTTCTTCCCATTAAGCATCCCGGTGCCATGTGTTTTCCTGGCAAGTGGCTCAGATGTACCCAGCCATCCACATAATGTAAAAGAAAATGTGATTCCTTATACCAGACCACCAGGTTAGATTGCTCTGTGGTCCTGTTCTGATACTCAGGTGAACATTGTTGGCACTTTCAATGGTGGAAAGAGGTCATTATGCACATCTTGACTGATCCTGCAGTTATGTAGCCCCAAAAGCAAAAATCTTTCAGTCAGAACAAGCATTAACATCTTAAGCAATTTGAGGCACAGTAGCTTGTCTACTGCATTAAACTAGCTGGACATACCTTTGACTACCCACATGCACGAACAGGTCAGCCCTATTCCTTTTACTAGAGACGGAAACAATCCAAAACAGTTTTGGAGATGCTCCAGTCGCCACTACCAAGAAGGTCCTGGGTTCAAATCCCACCCTGGAACCTTTGCTGCATGTTCTTCCCGTGCATGCATAGGTTCTCCCCCTATTACTCCCGCCGACCACAGTCCAAAAACATGACTGTTATGTTAACCGGTCTCTAAATTGCTCTGTGGTATGAGTATGACTGTGTGTGTGTGTGTGTGTGTGTGTGTGTGTGTGTGTGTGTGTGTGTGTGTGTGTGTGTGTGTGTGTGTGTGTGTGTGTGTGTGTGTGTGTGTGTGTGTGTGTGTGTGCATGGTTGTTTTTCCCGTGTGTCTTTGTGTATCTCCGTAATGGACAGGCGATCTATCCTGGATGTACCCAGGTCTCCCGCCCAATGACCACTGAAGATAGGCACCAGCTCCCATTACACTTCCCTAATATGCATGTTTCTAATTATCCAACTTTCAGGTCAGTGGTTCACTTGCTGCCTAATATATCTGACTCACTAACAGACACCATGATGTACAGATGATCTGTGGTTGTATTGTTATGCTTGATCTGTGTATATTGAGTGAGTAAGAGACCAACTAAACATTTGGAACACAACTATCCTCTGAATACCCTCCGTATTGTTCGGTTCATTGAAATTTCTTGTTTTACAAAACAGATTCCAATCGGAGGCTCAGGCTTGGGCTGGCCTTGCTGAAAGGGCCAAGCTCATTCCATTTCCAGCGATGAGAGTGATTGGGGAGAAGTGAGCCTGAAGATTGCTGAAGTAATTAACATTCGCGCTGGTTGGCAGATCCAATCGTCTTGTCTCGGATGCGGGGGGAGCTGTTGTACGTGTACACACACACACACACACACACACACACACACACACACACACACACACACACACACACACACAACAGATCTCCAAATTCAAAGTTTAATTGCATCCTCTAGCACAATAAAATGTGTCCTCTTGTACGCAGACAGCTGTCACACTTAGAATTCTGCACTGCTTTGATGATTTGGTTAATGTGCAAGTTGAAGTCAGAACAACCAGAGCAGCTGTCATTTACGTCCCATTTCCAAATGTATGCCACTGAAATAGTTTAGAGGTGTGTGCTTGTGAATATCTCTTTAATGACGTAATCGTAAACCTGCAATTTGGTAGATCCCGAACGGATAGCTGGAGATCTCATGGACTTTTTCCTCACGATATTTCTTTGGTTCCTCAACTACTGCCCCAAAATTCAAATGATTATCCATTCTTTATCACATACTGGAAACATAATCTCTCTTTTCCTCTCTTCACTATACTGCTCACTTGACTTTCTTTTACGCTTCAATCTCATCTTTCCCTCCAATCCTCTTCGTTTAATCTTTTTTTCCTCCTCTTTTGAGTAAAGTTTAGTTTGCTCACACATCAGACATGAAATAAAGCACAGAAACACGTACATAAAACCCTTTTTGCATTTTTATGGCTTAAGACTTGAGTGTGAAATAGTGCGCTGCATGAATGCTATTTAAGATGTTTTATAATGTTCCTGAATTTTCACAAATGAAGTGAAGATAGTCTGGTTATTGGCCAGCAAGGCACAACACAGCAAGGCACAAACACAAGTATAGCAAACAGTCCCAGCATTCTAGCACCGTTAGAGTAGTTGGTACGATTAAGATATGTTAGCAAACCAAAACAATATCAAAATAATTCATCCTTGCAAAAAATAAGGATGATCTAATTTTAAATTCTTCTGAGAGCTTTTAAAGTCTTTAATAGGCTCATTAGTTGCTACAGTCTTCTTTCTGAAGGCCTCAGACAGCTCTTTGCAGAAATATACATATAAAAAATGTATTTTAGAAAAGTTTTTAAAAGGTTATTTTTTAAAACGTAATTGCCTGATTTCATTACTTGATTTTCTCAGTATTGTTAAAATGGGTATTAAATATCCATATGTCCAAATATGTCAGAAAAACACACAGACTTTCACAGGATGTCCTAGTTTTTCACATGACTGTAAGTGGTATTTATTCTTTATTATTCTCTCTCTCATCTTCTCCATCCTGACACCTTCCATTCCACCTCAAAAAATACCTTGGTTAATGGCCAAAATATTGTTTTTCTCATCTAATTTCTTCCCCTTTCTTTCTGTCCTTTTCCCTCACCTATCCAGGATCCATTTTCTCAAGGTGACGCGGAGCATCTGGAGCTTTTTGCCACAATATACGAAGCAATTTAACAGTAAGCAGAAGCTGTGAGGAGACCAGACTCTTGCCCTCTGGTGACTCCAAACAGTGTGGCTGATGACCCTGTCAAGGTTGCAGCTCACAGTTCATCTGCATACTTATAAAATCCAAGGGGGCAACCAAATCCAGTTTATCCATCTGGAATTAATCTTGTATCAAGAAAAATCAAAAGCAAAAAGTTTAATGCATCAGATGAAAGAGCCGAATGTTCCTGGTGAAAGATTAGGAAGTGATGTGTGTCCGTGTGAGCGCGTGAGTGAATAAATGAATAATGTTTTAGCTTCTTGGGTGGTCCTCACAGGCATCTGAGTCTTCCTGACATGCATATTAAACGTCCATGCAGGTAAAGGCGCCTAATTGTTCTTAATTTCTCAATTTGCATCCCTCCCTGAGGAAAGATTATTGGGATATTTTTGAAACGTGATGGCTGGTGTTATATTGTCTAGGTCCGCAACCAATCCCATTGATTGCTTTTATATGCATGACTCACATATTGTCCCTCATCTTTCATCACACGGTGAAATGGGTCATTCATCAGCTTTGATCCCGCCACAAGACACGCATTTACACACGTACGCTGCAATCTGTCAAGGCTCTTAGGCACCGGGTGACAACAGTGAGTGGGGTGAATCCTAATCGCAGGGTTTAGCTATCACTATAAAGATTACACAAAGGAATAAAATAAAAAGTCCTATCCTCAAAAATATTATCATTGAGGTTAAGCTTATAACTGTTTTCTGCAGCAAGCCAGGGTTGAAGGTATACTTTTGTCCAGTGAATTAACAGTTGTAACAGTTGGCATTAAACCCTGATCATCTAAAACAAAATGTATTACGTTGTTTAGATGTTTGTACTTAAAACAGAGGTGCTGCAGTTATTCTTACTGCTGCTTCACCAAATCTATATATCTGATATTGAATATTACAGTTAATTATATGTTGGTGTTTTGGTTATGATTTACACACTTAAAAAATAAAGAACAACCATATGATCAATGTAAGAGTAGTTTTAACATGCTTATTGAGCAGATATTACATCTTTTTTAGTAATTGGGTATTTAAAGCATAAACCGAATAAGTATCCTAGCAGTGTGATACAGGACAAAGGTTGATCTGTACAACCAATCGTCATGGTGATTAAGAAAACAGATTGTCCTTATATATAAGCAGAAACAATGCTTCAGGAGGAAATCAAGACTTTTTTGTTATGCTCATAGTTAAATATTACATGCCTGATAGCTTGTTTTTGCTGTTCTTGGATTAAAATAAGTCCAATTGTCTTGAACTCTAAAAATACAGGATCAGTAGCAGAGCAGAGGCTTAAATCAATATTACAGTCTAGTCTAAGGCAATGCTCCAGTAACAAAGCAGAGAGTAATGGAAAAATCAAAGTGCTCAATGTTTGGTTTCTATAACATTACTCATCTGCTCTCCTGAATGGAGTTTTATCTCATCTTCGCAACAGAGTGGGAGAGAGTAATTGCTGTAGCATCCGGTCACCTTCAGTTAAAGTAGCTTGTCTTCTGTCTAAATTTACTTCAGGTAGGTGTTGTCTGAAAATCAGTCTGATTCCTCAAACCCATACCAGCTTTATCAGGTTTCCCAGAGATTTTAAATTGAAAGTTGGTCTGTTTGTATGGAGTACTTGTGTTAATCACAGTGTGACCCAAATGATGGAGCACGTACCTCCGGGAGACTGCACCAGGCGACTGACCCCCAAATCACAAGATCAGAGGAGTATTGGTTCAAGGACCAGATCCTGTTCTTTATTTATGATTCACTCTTATTTTATTTTTGTAGCATGGCTTATTTAAACATAAAGAACACAGAAAAACCTACCAAAGTCTTTACTCTTATATATATATTCAAATATTTCCTGTAATATAAGGAGCACATGCTTGAACTGTGCATAATAAGACAGTACACAGTCAGTTACTTTCATGTAAGATGAAGTAACTCGGTTAAACAAGAAAAGATCATTTAGGCAGAGGTAAAAAAAAAAAAGATGAGAGGAGGATTGTTTCAATGCAGGTAACACCTCACCAAGAGCCCACTGTGAGGAGGCACCTGCTGTGCCACAAAGCCCTAAATTTGTGCAGGTTGCAATTTGGTTGGGATTTAATAGTGTATCTATTGATCCATCCATCCACCCATCCATCCATTCAGTATCTTATTTTAATGGAAATTTGATCACAGGGATACTGGGTGGATGGGCAATAGTATTCTCCCCAGTAAAAGACTCATGCTCTGTCCGACAGATCCCAAGATGTCACCAAGGCAAAAGGGGTAAACAGTCGTTCTTAGAATTCCTAGATCTTTTCTAGAATATCTACCAAGGGATATAGCCAGTAATGATCGTAATCACTGCGACAGGCTGGCGACCTGTCCAGGGTGTACCCCGCCTCTCACCCATTGACAGCTGGAGATAGGCACCAGCACCCCTCGCGACCCCAAAAGAGATATGCGTGTTAGAAAATGGATGGATGGATGATCACTCAAACTACCTCAACCAATTTCATTCAATACAGAGCAATATAGGCCCCACTCTTCTGCCTAACAGCTACCATTACGCCACCAATAGCTCCCCTGACAACAACAGGCAACACCTCCTGGAAGCCACTTCTACAATGGTAGCCAAGTATATGGGCCATTTGAAGTCCACGTCCCCAACCTCCTTTAGAACAAAGGAGAAACTCTTCTGGGAGGGTGAGTTGGAAGATCTTCTAAATGGGCCACAGGTCAGAAGTTATATCATAAAATTGATTGTGAACATTTGATCCAAGGGAGCCTAGTGCCAGGAATACTTAGGGAACACTGAAAATCCCATGGTTAACACAGAACACCAACAACAAAAGTCTGCTTGTATTCATATGCTGGCCATTGCTCCACTCAATCACACCCATGCCTCACCCGTCAACAGGCTTACGATAAATCCAACCTCGATATTCTGCTATACAGGTGGTGGGTCGTCTATAATTGTTTTGGTCTGGGCACGGTCAAGCTCCGGGAGCTAGGGTTCAACTAGAAGCAACCATTTCGGTCACCCAGGTTGTTAAATCTCCCCTTATCTGACACCTCTCATGTGGTCAATATCACGAGAGACCCTAACAGGACTTGAAGCCAACATAGTCCTCAGGATGACAGGGGTTCTTAAACCCCTCCACTCTGTTAAAATGGCATTAAAATTAAGTGGGAATTACTGTTATAATGCTCATGTTGTACTGCATCCTTTTTTCATCCATCCACTCACATATGTTAAGGACTTTACATCTGTATGTACCATACTGTGATATAATATTAATCTTTATCCAATATTTGGTTTGACAATTGTCATACGTCATATTTTTGCTTTATTTGCATTCAGTTCACCAGAGATTGTGTGGAAAGGATTGTAGTAACTTTTTAAAGAAACCAAGCTAAGAGAACAACCACACAAGTTTGTTTTTTCAAAACATCCCAAGTAAAAACACCAAATTGAAACCAGTTTTTCTTCATATACTTCACAATGGAACAAAGCTATGGCTCTAAAAAAAAGACACGTGTATGTTCATCGAAAAAGACTCTTTAATTGGTCTTTGTGATTAAGTACAGGGTGTAAGAGCCTGGTAATATAGATACTATAATAGTTTTCACTTACCTCATTTATTTTGATAATTAAACATTTTGAGGGGGTGGTAAAAAGAGGGATGAAGAGGGAATATAAAAGAGTCAAAAAAGGGAAACAGATCATCTCCTAACTGATGCTGTTAATAAAGTAGTACCAAAAGTTACCATAAACTGAGCAGTTTTTAAACAGAGAAGAATTGAATGTGTAAGAGGTGCGTTTAGAAAAAAGAAGTGATTATAAAGTCCTAATATATGTAGAATACATGACTATACCATTAACCAGTCTCAAATAACACATTTGACTATGTGGTTATAGTACTTAGAATACATAATTTATTCAATGTGAGGCCTGTGTGCTGTTGTAGCCTCACACTTAGATACAGTGAGAATGACATCTGTGGTTTAAGACACCTAGTGCTGGTCAATGCTGTTCTAATGCTCTAATCGTTTTGCAGATTGTGTTGATATGGACCACTTTAACAAAGTGGCTGCTTCCTGCGACTCATCGTTATGACTCTGACTCTTTATGTTTGCTTTAGAAAACTGGTGTTATTTTGTATCTAGTCAAAATCTGTACCGAGTGCCTCATGTCAGAAATAAACACATCACATCTTCATCACTGTTTTCAGATGTCTGACGTCTAGTCATGGCTGCTTATCCAGCTTTTCTTTACAGTGGTAAACAGTTTGTCTACCAAAAAACAATCAGTGCTGTATTCCAGCCATCCACACTGAAAAGGCTAAACACACATATAGCATTACATCTCAGTTACAGTTTAACCATTTGCCAACAATATGGACTGATGTAAAAGCTGAACACTGTTGATGGGGAAGCAGCAACTGAGTTAAACCAGTCAAACCCAGTTTTCCACAACGTTATCAAGGATAGATTGTTGAAAGTGCATTTTTTTTCTACTGTCTGATCCAAATTACTATTCTTTACCACACAAAGACACAATTAAAATCAACATAACTGTAAATCTAACAACAAAAAACTTTCCAAAGTTGTGACGTTTATTATTCTCGTCTTCTGTATCTGCACATTTTCTATCTATTAAGGTTTCCATTTAAACTTCAGATTCTAAACTTGAAACACGTCGCCAAGGCCGAAGTACACAAGGGCTCCCCACTGGCTGGCCTGCTCCGCCTTGCCCTACCTGGGCCTCTGAGCCAGTCTGGGGGCCCTGATAGATCCCATAAGCTCCATACACATTGTCAGGATACAGCAGGCTCCGCTGCCCCCCACATCGCCCTCCACCGCAGGCCAACAGCTGGCACACTGGGCTGGAACTCTGGCTGTGGTGCTGGAGGTCCAGTGGGCTGTGGTAGATTGGAAGTCCGGGGTATGAGTTCAGATAGTGCGCATACTGTCGGCTGAGCAAGCTTGTGGCTCTGCGCACCATGCCCCTCCCTAATCCAGTTCCATTACGGACTGCTTCTCCATATGTTGGGAGGTGGGTGGAGTGAGAGTAGCGCAGTCTCTGGCCCTTGCGTCCATTTGGCCTCCTCTGGTCCTCCCTTATGTGGAGGTAGGTCTGGTTCCTTGGGAGGCACAGGTTGTTTCGAACATGAGCGGGATTGTAAGGCTTGGCAGATGTTGTAGGAGTAACAATGCATGGAAACAGGTCCGGCAAGGTTGAAGGTGATTGGCTGGATAGAGATGACTGTGATTCATCAAGCTGACGAATTTGGTCATTGCCCCAAGTTGCTTTAAGAAAAGAATGGCTGCGGTGCCTACGTCGCCCCCTCAGTACAAGGTCCTCAGGAGGCCAAGAACTGTAATTCTCCACCCGGGGGCACATCCCCTCTTCTGAGTAAACATTGTCAACACCTGGGCCAGAGATATGGTTCTCGTGGAGGTGATTGACTTTAAGTTCAGTCAAACTGATAGTGCTTTTGTCACTCTTTCCCTGATCCCCATGTTTTCTCCTTTCTACATCCCCATCCTCACACTGAAAACTTTTAGACCTCCTTTTTGGTTGGGAAAGGCCCAATTGGACATGTTGATTCTGGGATGAAGCGACTGGATGAGATGTGTAAATGTCAGGTAGCTGGAGATCAGAGTAGGCAATGAAAGGGGAGTGAGCATGGGAGTCTACATAGACCCTCCCTGTAGTCTGGTAGTGGTGTGGATGCTGATGAGGGAGCGGCTCCCCTACAGCAAGGTGGGGGGTGCTCAAACTGGACACAGGAAGTGGTCTGTCATACAGACACGATGCTGAACGAGTTGGAAGTGTGTAGCGCAGTGGTGTTGGCCTAGTTACACCCCTGTGTTGTTTTAGAGAGGTAACACCAGTTAGAGGTGGGGAAAGGGACCCCTGAGGAATGGAGCAGTGATTTTCAGCAACATAGGCAAAGCCCCCCGGCACAGCCTCAGTGTTAATTTGTGAGATGCGAACAGGCATACTACCGCCATGACGGGTCAACTGCTCTATGGTCTTGGTAGCGTTGTCCAGGGAGCTCTCAACATTTGCAGTGGAGACCAGGTCCTTGGCAGTGCGAAGCATCTTTAGCATGTTTGCTTGAGCATAGTTGGAGGTCAGGTCAGGTTTGGCCATACCAGATGAACGTCCAGGATCCTCTACTCCTTTGAAACAACTGTAAATGCCCTGGTATGTTAAAGACAAGCAAAGAACATTGTTGTTATGAAAAAATAAGTTGGACAAGGTAAATAAGATACCGAGATTACGGACAAAATATAATAAATATCCTGATCGCTGCAAACCTTTGTTTCGTTTAGATTTTTGTATATATATATAATGGAGGCATTGATTTTGCTAATGAATAACTGAGATTTATTTAAGGTACAATTTTTTTCCACATGCACCCAGAACTTAAAAATTGCTGTTAAGTGTTATGATTGCCTCAGAAAATGCAAAGAAGAATCAAGCCTAAAGTGAGATTCACAAAAGAAATGCTGTTGGCAGGGACATCCAGAAAGAGCCACATTTAATTTGGATTTAGAGCTGCTCATTAGAAAGTAATGACTTCTTTATTAATCTGATAAAAATCCAGGCACAGAGGTATAATTATATACTCTAGAGGACTCATGTTCATTTGAGCTGTCTCTTGTTATACACTTCCTTCAATAAAGTGTAAACAAACTGAGTTAGGCTAACTACAGCTATAGCTACCAAATTCAAAGACTAAATAACAGAATTATAGAATGTTTACTAATATTTGGTTTTTGTCTCTGTACTTTTGCGGCTATCAAATTAAAGTCCTCCAGTTACACCCATCTATTAGATGTACTCACTCATTGCCAATCATGAAGCTTTGTATAAAATGCTGTTCATATAATACAACTCTAACAATCAAAAACATTGAGCCAGTCTGACCAATTAAAAAGGGCAATTAGCTAACAAACTATGTAGTCAAAGTAAAAGTCAACTTTTTGCCCTATTCTAAACCCATACACAATGAATAAACACTGTCTAAAAACACAACTTAACACTGAACTGGGGATTTAAAAAGTCTTACCCTGCTGATAGCCAACAGGAAGTCAAGTTTATGAGACTTGTGGAGAGAATGCCGCAGCTTCCAATACAGCAAGTGTTCCCAGGCAAACACCAGCAGACTGAGGCCCATAGCAACCAGAAGCATGTAGAAGACACCTGCCATGTTATCAATGTCCAGCTTGCTGCTCATCACTTCATTCTTCTCGTTTTGGCAGATACCAGAAAGCCAAACCGTCTCCAGACGCTCTGTGTCTCCTAAAAGTTTATAAATGTGAAGGGGGCAGGGCCAAAAGGAAGGGTCAGAACTTGCATTGAGTGATGACACTAACACAATGAACATCCCAAGGTCTGATAACCAGAAGTAACTAATTTCTATAGTTAATACATTGGATGTATGGAACCAAAGAGTGTGAAGACATGGCGAAGACATTGTCTTTATTAAAAAGGTATTCAATAGATGAATTTATCCTGAGCATAAACAATTTTTAAAGTTGACACACAAAGACCTTAAATTGATAAACCAGTTAGACTGGTGTAATATTTTGATACAGTAGACAGTATTAGCCTGGTACTATTGGTTTTAATGTGATTCTCAGAAGAACATGAGTTGACTGTCCGCAGTTTTAGTTTTCCTCAACACTGTTTTGGTCTAACCAAAGACCCTTCGTCCACATGGTTGCCAGCAGAACTTCTTATGGTTTTCTTTCAACAATCACTTTCTTTTTGTTTCACTCTTCCAGAAATACCAGAGTGCTAATAACTAATAGTTATACTGTCAACAGATTATCCTACCTGAGCTAAATAGAGCAAATACAAATAACTGAATCCTTGCTTTGTCTTAGCTTATCACATTAATTACCAATAAAGTACATTTGGGTTGTACAATTCAAAGAAAACCAGGATTATCTATTAAAGATAATGAGGTAAATAATTTATCAGGAGAAAATGTCATGAAAGCCTTCTGTACATAAAAGATATGTAATTTTTTTGTTCTTGGTTTGTTTTACTGTGTGTCAAGTTGTGATTTGACTGCATTTTATAAGATTCATAGGATTTCATCAGACTTACAGAAACATCAGCATGGTGTGTGTTAAATGATCTATCACTGATCACAGTGCACAGAGAGTGGAAGTTTTTCCTTTTGTGTGTGAATGTGTCCTCTATCTATTTTATTGATGGCTTCGCATATGTGAAAGAGATAATATTAAAAATGGAAAGGAATGAATAGAAAAAAAGGGTTTACAATGAGAAAATATTCTTGCCTACCTAAACCTTTAACCCTGTGCAGCTAAATGGCCATAATGCAACCAACCCATTGTGTCCTTAGGGCTCTAAACCTTCAGTATTTTCCTTGTTTCAAAATCCATCTCAATCCAGTAGTGATTCATTTGTACTTCATCAGTGAGTACTCATTAAGTTGTGAATCTCACTGCTCAACCTTTAAAAAAATCCTCCCTGATTTCCTTGTCTGTAAAGGAAAATTGACTTGATCAAAGATTTGGGTCTTATTATGAAAAATCCACTTTTTTAACCCTTAAATATATTTTGTTGTGTACATGGAGTCTCTAGGAATGCAGAAAATTTGAATGTAGTCTATCCATGTGCTGCATATATATACTGTATTTATATTCTTTTTGGGTCATATCTTTCAAGCTGTTGCCGTGATACTAGAGTTGCAGAATCTCAATTCCAACACCTCTAAAATAGCTAAATTACAACATTTCGGGGATTTTCAGATGCTTTTGAACTTGATGAAAGAAAGGAGTTGCCTTTAGTTTTATCCTTCTCTTTGTAGGAGGCTTGTTGGTGGAAGAAAGAGGTTCATTTAGCAGAGGATTATCAGGAACTTTGCTTGATCCCACGGAACAGACTCACATGCCCTTATCTTTCACACGTCACAGAACACAGGAACTGACCAGACAGGGATTGCTCTGTCTGGTCATCCCTGCACCACTGTACCTTTACACAGCATAGTTTCTGCCCCAGTATTTCACTTCTATAGATGTTTATTCTAGATCAAGCATGGAAAATTACAAAGAATATATATATTTCTGATGCACATTTTCTTGCAAAACTATAATACTTTAAACTTTGAGGGCATGTTTGATTGTGAAAACATGGTTTATATAGTTGTGATATTTTTTTGTGTTTTTTTAAATGAAAATGGTTCCATTGCTACACCAGTGATGGTAACAGATCCAGCCTCAGAAGAAAGAAATAGGACCAGAGTGTATTTGGGAGATTATTTCATGCAATCCCCTTGAGGAGCAGAGCAGCAGGTAAGATGGTCTGTCGCATGCGCAGTTGTTCAAAAAGGGACTTCTGCATTTCTTACTTACATTTCCGCCAAATCGCCTACTTTACTTTTCACTAGAATACTTAACTAGAAGAGTTCCTCAGGACATGAACTCTTCTACTTAAGTGCAATTTGCTACTGATTCACCGGTAACTAAAGGCTGGTTCACAAGGCAGGATTTTCAGCCCGATTTTCGAGAAGCACTGGTTATCGGCGTGTCTCTTAAGATAATCTTAAGAGAATATCCTGCCGTGTGTGGTGTGTTAAGAGTCATTGGGGCTGCTTCGTGGAATGCTGGGACCGCTCGACAAGCTGGATTGTCTTGCCCCGATATCCTACCGTGTGTGTGGTGTCTCCCGAAGACAAACGAGCACAGATCCTGTTAAATGTGGTGTGCAGCCAATCAGAAAGCAAGGTGAGGGATTCCCCAAGAGAACCCCATCACCCCCCCCCCCACTCCAAGTCTGATCAATTGAGGCTCCACCTCACAACTAAAATAATTTAAAGGACCTGCTGCTAAAATGTTGGTGCCAGCTTTCACAGTACACCTTCTTGAGTCTAGTGGAGTCCCCAAATAGATCAGGGCAGTTTGGGCTGCAAAAGGAAGACCAATACATTGTTAGATAAGTAGTCATATGACTAATTGGTGTATATTAAAACCCTGAAATTAACTAAAGGTGTACTTTCTTTATACCATCTCTTTATTTTAAAGGAGTGTTTTTTTGAAAAGGAGAAAGGCATCACAGATTTTTTTATTAACTTCTACTTTGCACCTGCACTACCTCATTATATATAGAACATATGCAAAGTAGAACTTCCTCAAGGCTTTATACTTTGAAGTTGAAATGTTCCTGTCATGAAAAAGGCCTCTGCCTCTGGGGGATTCATGGACAATGAATAATATATATTATGAGTAATTCTTTAGATCCAACTCATGTCAAAATTGGTGATCCTTGATGAGAAAGGATGGTCAGTTGAACAAGGAGTTTGAACTTCAAGTACTGCCCAATTTCCAATCTATGCTGGTTCCCACTCACATGGGAACCTATGGCAACGGTCAAAATGGGAGAGATGAGTGATCTAGAATGGCACGTGTAGTTTTAATTCTCTAGAGGTATAAAATATGAACATGTTTACTGCAGTTTGTTTGGAATCGAGCTCACCATCTCCAAGAAACTGAAGCAATGCCAAGTCAATTGGCCGTTTCCAGCGGGAGTTTTTCTCCAGAGCAATGCCATATCCCGTGGTGGCAAACACTTTCCCACTGCCGATGGTGACCAGCTTGCATCCCTCATCTTTACCAGCCATGTAATTCAAGACAGCAGCATCGTAGATGAAGGCATCCAGCTTCCTGCAGACAAGGAGATCAAAGGTTGTTCTCATATGCAGCGGATCTTAGAAGTCTGCACGACGTTGTTGAACTACTGGGTCTTGTGGTGTAATGAAAATTGATGGTTTAAAAACCCTTTTTGATCTTAATGCCAATTTTATTTAGCAAAATTCTGCTAACAAACACATCTACAGGGGGAAAATACAAAATAATTTACAATAACCTTGTTGCATAAATGTAAACACCCATAAACTACTACCAATATTACCTGCTTTACTTTGCAGAAGTTTTCCAAATCTATCAGATTATGAGGACTCCTCTTGTCCAAAGTCCTCTGCAGGCAACCCAACAGATTCTCTTTTAGATTTAGTTTGGGAATCAGGCTCGGTTGTTCCAAAACATCATTTTCCTCTGGTGAATCTTTTTTTAATGAATTACATATACTAACTCTTTGTAATGCAGTAAAATGAACCCCCTTTCAGTTTTCTAACGGATACCTGATGGTTTCAAGTGAAAAACGAATTGTATTTGGAACGCTTTATAATTTCTTCCACCTTAAAAATAGTACATTCTATCTCCAAAGCAATTTTTACTATGAGTGTAATTATCTTTTAGTTTATCTGCAGTGTGGTTTTTATGCCAAACATACTTTTTGGATCTGTGGTCCAAAGGTTGAAGTTTGGGTTTATCAGAATATAACACATTCTTTCACAAGGTTTTAGGGGATTTTAGCCAGGCCTGGCTTTTTTTTTTTTTTTTTTTTGGTGGAAATGGTCTTGGTCTTGCAACCCTATTCCTTTGTCTGGACAAATGGAAAACATTGCGGATTGTCTTCACACACTTGTCACAACCCAACATTAGGGTTCTACTCAACAACAGGTGACTGGTCAATAGAGCAAGTGAAGTGGCTGCTCTTTGGTTTCCAAAATGCTTTTCTTTCTTTTCTTTCTTTTTTATGACTCAAGAAAAATCTCAGCACTCCCTCAAATCAGAAGCTCAAACTCTTTATTTGAAGTTCGCTTTTTCATTGCCAGCAAACTATGCATGCACCAGTCTACTATTGACCAAACGGTCGTTAAATTTTAACTTAAGCTTGTGGATCAGAAAGTATACTTAATGTAGAACAGATTACTAGATCAATGTGTGCTTCTGTGCTTTTTGTCTGTCTTGTTGTGTCTCTGCTCTGTCTTCTGTAACCCCCAGTCGATCGAGGCAGATGACCGTTCATACTGAGCCTGGTTCTGCTGGAGGTTTTTCCTTCCCGCTAACGGGTGTTTTTTTCTTCCCACTGTCGCTTCATGCTTGCTCAGTATGAGGGATTGCAGCAAAGCCATGTACAATGCAGACGACTTTCCCTGTGGCTCTACGCTTCTCCAGGAGTGAATGCTGCTTGTCGGGACTTTGATGCAATCAACTGGTTTCCTTAATGTAGGAACATTTTTGACCAATCTGTATAATCTGACCCAATCTGTATAATATGATTGAACTTAACTTTGTAAAGTGCCTCGAGATGACATGTTTCATGAATTGGCGCTATATAAATAAATTGAATTGGAATTGGTATACACTGAGAGGGAGAATCAAAAAATATCTGTTTCTCTATTCACCCCCAGATGTTGTGTTTTTAGAGAGGGAAGTTTATCGGAAAATATACTTCGCTTTTATGTTTCAGACTTTGCTCCACATTTTCAAAACATAATTTGATGTCCATGCCTAAACAGCCACCTTTGTTTATGTGAAAGCAGATCCCACCTCCTCTCTTTTTCACCGAGAGCTCCGCACAGAACAGCTGGAAGCCCGGCATCTGTAGTGGACAGTCCGGGATGTGCTTACCAAGACAGGTTTTGGTGAAACAGAAGGCGGACAATCAACAGAAGTCCAAGTTGTTCTCTCGTGAAAGTGACCACAGAATGGGGGCAGAGAGCAGTGTAAACACACACAAAAAACTGCAAAGTAAAAGAGAGCGAAGGACCGGGGCTGCTGTGTGCAATGATATCTTGAAAGTATTTATAAATTAACTTTTTTTTGTTATTTTTTGTTAGTTTTTTGTTATTTTTTGTTAGTTTTAACCCATTTTATTCCTTCGGCTTAAAACTATGCTATATCTTATTTCAGAAATAATCAGCTCACTTGAAACATGCCTGAGAAAACTCACCATCACAGAACATGCCTGTGCAAATTCTCAGTTATCCGGGTCATCGCAACAGCAAATAGGCTTAAATCAGAGGCAACCGGGCTTTTGCTCAGTTCTTTCTGAAAACGTTTTCCACTCCTGGATAGGTGTTGGAACATTCTCAGAAAGAACCGATTTAATCCTGTTTGCTGTTTACATGGAACATTTCTGGTCACCACTGGCATTAATTATCAAATTTATTCAAAGAGCTCTGAAGGACCTTTATGGCTGTTAGATCATTAATAACCAAGGATAGTGAACCTCATGCAAGAACGACTCCATGGCAGTAGCAGGTCCATGTGGCTATAGTTAGCTAGGCACTTTTTAAGAAGTAGGACTGTCAGCTGTAATTCGTTAGTGTTGTAGGCATATTATCATAAATTTTGACTCTGGAAATGTCATGCTCTACTTTTGAAACTAACTTTTGTCTATCTGCTAAGGATCTGTGCCGTCTTATGACATTAAAGATGCTGTCAGCCATCACAGTGTTGATGATTTGGTGTCATTGTTCCAACTCAAGTTAGTTTGCATCATCTTCTAACAAGGATGAACGTCTTTTGGAAAGTGCAAAGAAACTGTTCACCTAAAGGGTAAGCTACTTCGCTCTTCTAAGGATGGTGTGGCTAAAATGTAAAGAGAGCAGATGCTCATATTTAAGGATTGATATTGCAGACAAGTTTCAGGTTTCAGAATCTGTTTTTATGCCAGCGTAAGAAAATAGAAAATATTTAATATATGCATATTGTTAAGAAAGCGTCTTCAAAGGCTCCAAAATCTAAGCAAGTTTTTTATAAGATGATATGACTTGTCAAGCGTGTGACAGCGCTTTTTATATTCTACAAATTAAGTAACAATAGATATGACTGTATCTAAAAATGGCCCAACACAAAAATAGGTTGTAAAACACAAAGAGCATCAAATCCCTGCCGTGTCACCAAAATTATGATCATTACCATCTTGTCATTTGACGACTTTTCTGTCACAAGAATCAGTTAAATATAGCTTCTAGGCAATAATTGTGCCTATAGTGTGAGCAAGTCTTTACCCGGTTTTGAGGCTCTCCAGAGCTTCTTCTACTCCCTTCTGGTTATATTTCATCATGTGTGTGTGCATGTCGGGATAGTTGCTGCGAATGTTCCTCTCTGTGCTCCCATTTGGAACTGTCCCGAAGCGAAAAGGAGGATAATGCTCCTGCGGTTTCTGAAACTGCAGAGACACAGCAGATGAGAGGAGGGTGAAAGAAGATTGTAGAAAGGGAATAGGAATACAAGAAACAGGATTTATACCCCTTGACCTTTTCCACATTTAACCACTTTACAACCATAAACTGCAGTATATTTTTTGGAATCACATGTGATTGACCAACACAAAGTAGTAGAAATAAAGGGAAATAGATAAATAGTTTTTGGAAAACTGCCCAGTGCATTTTTATTCACTAG
The DNA here is from genome assembly GCA_037039145.1 of Fundulus diaphanus. Lineage (NCBI taxonomy): Eukaryota > Metazoa > Chordata > Actinopteri > Cyprinodontiformes > Fundulidae > Fundulus > Fundulus diaphanus. The sequence goes on along the minus strand of CM073143.1, from coordinate 17,968,843 downwards.
CTCGGAGTCAATAACATGTAGAGCCACATATTACTCAAATTACAGCGGCATGTTTTTTGGGGTGCTATATACACTGCCTGGCCAAAAAGAAAAAGTTGCCACCAAAAAAAAAAGGTCACACTAAATTCCGTTGGACCGCCTTTAGCTTTGACTACAGCACACATTCGCTGTGGTATTGTTTCTATAATCTTCTGCAACGTCACAAGGTTTATTTCCACCCAGTGTTGCATTAATTTTTCACCAAGATCTTGCATTGATGTTGGTAGAGTCTGGCCGTTGCACAAAGCGTTCTCCAGCACATCCCAAAGATTCTCAATGGGGTTAAGATCTGGACTCTGTGGTGGCCAATCCATGTGTGAAAATGATGTCTCATGCTCTTTCACAATTCGAGCCCGATGAATCCTGGCATTGTAATCTTGGAATATGCCCATGCCATCAGGGAAGAAAAACTCCATTGACGGAATAACGTGGTCATCCAATATATTCATGTAGTCAGCTGACCTCATTCTTTTGAGCAAACACTGTTGGTAAACCTAGACCTGACCAACTGCAGCAACCCCAGATCATAGTGCTGCCCCCACAGGCTTGTACAGTAGACACTAGACATGATGGGTGCATCACTTTTGGCCACATTTTTTCCTCTAAGACGATGGGTCCCCACTATCCTTCTAGTTTTCAGTAATGCGTTGGACAGCTCTTAACTCTATTTTGGTAGTTTCTGCAATGTCCTTAGGTGTTTTCTCTGCTTGATGCATGCCAATGATTTGACCCTTCTGAAACAGACTGACATCTTTTCCATGACTACAGGATGTTTCGTTCCACATGCTTGTTTAAGTAATAAAAAGCAACTCATTGCACCAGTTGGGGTTAAATAACTTGTTGCAAGCTGAAACATAATTGTTCATGCAGTAACTGTCCAATGGGAGGCTGAATATGCTTTGATGTAAACCATGTCATGGTAGCACTGGCATATCTTTAGGGTCATTGTCCCATTGGCTTGAGACATTCTCACTGTTCAGGAGATGTTTAACCCTAGTCCATAAGTGCAGGTATCCTGGAGGTTTAAGAAGATATCTGGGTTCAACATATTATTTCATTATTTATATGAATATTTCATTGCAAGGCCTCAGCAGAATTTTATTATATACAGAGAAGGTAATTTTATCATTGGACCAGAGAAACCTCTACACCATGCAGAACAAAGACTCTTGAGGAATGGACTCAGACTGCCTTGCTCTATTGGTTCCACAAAGTATTAACTTGTGGTATTAACCGCTTTGTGTTGGTCTATTACATAAAAGCCCATTAAAATAGACTAGGTTTTGTGGTTGGACTGTGGCATAATGCTGGAAAGTACAAGTGATACAAATACTTCTACGACAAACTGTGGAAGAACTCCAATAATTTTCATAAGACCAGTGCACAAAAAAAAATGTGATAGAGCATGGCAGTTAATGGAAAGGATAGAAGGATAAAAAAGACTATATGAAGTGAGTGAAGGCTAAAACCATTGAGTTAAAAAAGTTTATAAAATTAAAGAGGACAACTATAGGCTCTGGAAGAAAGGGTTACGTAAGAAAACAGTGGACAAAAAATAAGAGCAAATAAGTAAATGCAATTAAACTGGAAAGCAAAATGACAGTGAAGAAAATTATGGCAAAAGACATAGAAAAGACTATAATGGTAAGCAAAATTGCTAAACAAAGGATGCATGTGTCAGGTGATGAAAAGGATGAAAATAAGGAAGAAAAGGAAGACCTACAAGTTGACAAAGGATAAAATACAGAGAGAAAATGAAATTAACAGGATGAAAAAGTTTAGGGGCCAGGAAAGGAGATTAACTGAAGAGCAAAAACATGCCACTAAAAAGAATACAGTAAGAAAAGAAGAAAATACTAGATTAGAATAACAAGATGGGGGAGGGAATGAAAAAAGAATGTAGTTTCTACTTTGTTGCACAAAATTCATTTTCCATCAAAAATTATTCAATAGACAGCAAATCCTAATAAATGCACTGTTGACCTCTCACTCACCTCAATTTAATTAAAACTGACAGCGGCCGATGTGTGTTTGTTTGAAAAATTGTGCTTACACGTACTTTACCCTAATCCAACAGTCTGGGCCTGAAGTTCATATTTCATGGTTTTCAGCACAGTGAAGCAGGAGTATGTTTGTTGGAGCTCAGCGAGACCGTAAACAGGAAGGACCTATTCATCTTAACAGTCGCACTGACCTTTTGAGCTGAGCTAAACGAATGGATTCAATCAAAATGGGAGCATGTTGGTGAGTATGTGTGTTAATATATATAATCACTCTTCTGATAGAACTACAATAGAGTCGACTAAAACGCCACAGTATTTTCATAGCCGACAGACCAGAGGCCCACATTTCAGACTGAAGATTACAAGCAGATGGGTCTGCAAATGTATTACATGATGTACAAAGTAACAGCCATTTTTGGCTAGGGCTTTTCCTCCTAATATGATTGACTAGAAAGAGCTCAATGATTTAGAGACTTGCAGTGAAAAAATTATTTCTTGCTCTATGCAAAGTTAAAGACTAGAAAAATTGAGAAACTACTGTGTATTCAATTTGCAGCTTGAATTGTAAATTGACTAAACAAATCCATTCATAAGACTGGCGAAACTGACATTTTAACACCTAAAAAGCTGAAGGTCCCTCGCCAACCGCAGCTAATATAGTTAACTTTAGATGCTGTAGTTTCGTAATATTCACATCTAAAAGGAAGATACTAAGTAATGACAAGATCTTGTTGCAAAAAAGCAGTATGTGTATCTTTCAATAAGCATCGTTTATCTGCTCTATAAAGTGTTAAGGACACCTTTAGCCTCTAATACAACTCCAGTCCCTGAGTGTCACTGTCCTGCAACCTCTAGACACATTTCTGTTTCAGAAAATCTCGAGTTTGAGACACTTGCTCTAATACAACTTACTGCACAGCATCTTGTAGTGATGACTCCTCTACATGGACCGAAAACTGTAACGAGATTCCTGTTTAAAAGACAATAAAGGGTCTGTGTAGACACCCCTCTATCATATCAAGAATGGGATTCCTCTGGATTTGTGAGTCTTTTGCTCTTTGTCACTGACCAATAACTGATGCCTAATTTAGCATAAACTACCTCATTAAGTTTGCAGATGTTGCAACAGCAAAAACTTTCTTTAGGGTAATTCTTTGGGATAATACAATCATTATTATTGGTGATTGTTTGCAAAAACAAAATACTGTTTTGGGGGGAAATTTAGATTCCTCATGTGCATGGCTACCCTGTTTTGATAAAATAACAGTTAAAGTAATCTTTCATAAATATTTCTCAGAGCATAGGGATTGATAATTGTAAAATATTTCAGGAAAAAACTATCTTTGGGCAGTCTGCTTTCTCATTTAAGGGCTGGTGACTTTGGAATACATTACCAACTGAAATTAAATCAGTTTCAGGAAGGAAATTATTTGCAACAATGGTTGGCTGAAAAAATAAAATAAAACTGCACAGATGAACTCATTGTTTCCTGAGGGAGGCCACATTAACATGGAGTTGGTTTTCAATAGTTTTTTCTTCCTTATTTTTTAATTTGTTTTAGATTTGGTTTGTTTATTGTTTTTATGTGTCTGTCATTTGGGTATGTTTACAACTGTGCATATTGTATAGGTTAATGTAATTTTTGCAAGTTGCTCATAAAAATAATCTTTAAACTCTGTGCACAGCATTCTGCGTATTGGAACTATGTCCAATTGTGTTGTCTCTATAAAATATGATTTTATTTATTCATAAGCTATTTTTGTTATATTATCATGGTTCATTTAAATGAATTTAAATAAAGGTTGTTATTCAAAATGTAAAACACCTAATACTGCATTAGTGCTTTCGATGTTGTTATTTTGCTTATTCTGTTGGATTTGGTTTACCACAGCTGGGTTCAGGTTTAAATGCAGTATTCTTGGTAGTATTTACCGTGTATGAAATTCACACAAGTTCTTTCACTTCTTTATTGAGGAGGTACATATTTAAAATATACTGTATATACTTTCATGTCTGCCAGGTTTAAATTGTTGTTGTTTCTTTTTAAAGTTTGTTGCTGAACAACACTTCTCCAGCACAATTTGAAAAATTTGAATGTACTGTTGGTTTGTTTGTTTTGATTTGTTTTTTACATTAGTGATGAGGAAAAAACACTAGCCCTATATAGTACTTTAAAGGGGTCATATTATGCTTTTTCAATCCTTTTCACATTGAAATCATTCAGTTGTGGTCTATATATAGCGGAATTGCAATGTTTTTATCTGAATTCCTCTGTGCTTTACCCCAATGTCCCCCCTTTTTACCCCTGTTCTAAGGTGCATCTGAGAGCAGCTTGATTTAGTGCTGTCACTTTAAATCGAAAGGAGGCACTTCACCCCCACCCCACGTCGCAGAGCGTCCCACTCCACCCCATTCTGCCATTTTTGTAGGACGTTGGAGGACAGAGTAATGAGCCACTGAACACTTATTCACTTGTAGCTTCGGCATCCTTCAGATTGGACTACAAAATCACTCTGAAAAATAAAAATGGCAGAATCACAAACTTGGTAAGCCAGACCATGACCTTGTTTAGCAGTTTCACAGCAACGACTGTGACGTAATTGTTCTACAAAAAACGTAATAGAGAACAGATAAAACTGAACGGCTTGAAAAATATGACCTAAAACTAACATAAAGATATCTATGCAGCTCCTGGACAGACTGCATTCAGATTTTCTGCATTCCTAGAGACTCTAAGTATACCATGAAATGTATTTGTGTTAAAAATGTGTATTTTGCATGATATGCCCTCTTTAAACCAGAGAGATATAACCCGAACCTAAGTTGCTGCTGTGTCGAATCATAGGTTTGATTAGCTGCTATTCTTGTACTGAGAGGTCTAATTTACTGTCCCACTTTTAGAGCACTTCAGGTTGAGTGTTTGTATGAAAGCATTTAAGGAATGAAGGGCAAATGTGAGTCTACTATGCGGTTTACTTTTTTTTATTTAATCATTTGACATTTTGCGATCTTGTTCCAACAGTGAGAGATATGCTGGAGATGGAGACCACATAGTGAGGAATATTGATGGACAGGCCCAACATACTGACAGAACAAGTTAGGACTCAGACACCATCTGTATCGACAGACGGCAGTAATCGATTAGTCATTCACACCACTGGGCCTCCCACTGATAGGAAAAGGACAGAGGCTTTCACGGCAAAATCCTTTGGCTGGATTCCATCTCAAGGGCTTTCTGAGTCCCTTGGCTCAGTTGTGGTCATGGTCTGTTAGGTAATGAATCGAAAACACCATGGAGAGGACACCGTGAATTGGCATGAGCTGTAGATAAAGGCTAGGATGTTTTCTCTATATCTCAAAGCGCCACAAAAACAGCCCACTTGCATTACTGCCAACTTCCTAATCGCTAGTATTGAACTCCTGTTTATTCAGTCCCTTACCTTCTTGTCAGAAAGGCCAGACACGGTGTCGATATATTGTTCCTGTATCATGAAAGCAGCTAGGTTAGCCGTGTAAGAAGCCAGGAAGATGACAGCGAAGAATGCCCAGACCAGGACCATGATTTTACTGGTGGTTCCTTTGGGGTTTTCAATGGGGACAGAGTTGTTGAAGACGATTCCCCACAGCAGCCACACTGATTTCCCTATCGTGAACGTCGGCCCACCTGGAGCTGAGGAAGGAAATTGTGGAGAGAGACAGTGTTTGAATAATAAATTCAGAATACAAAGGTTTCCACAAACCACAGAGAGAGAAAAACTATAATCTGTTGCAAACACAGAATTTTTCTTCTAGCCTTAAGAATGTAATACATCATATCTACTTATAAACTTCCTCGTATAAAAATCCCAAAGAGATTCTTAAAATAAAATAAAAATTGTCAAAATAATGGACTCAAAAATGTTTGACATAAAATCTAATATTTCTAAGAAAAGGGGAGAGTCCCTAAAAGGATTTTATAGCTCTAAAAAGTAATGAGTCTCTAATAAATTGACCTTAAAGTGTGAGTTTGTTTATGTGTCCATATTGTAAGGAACTGTGCCAAACAATTAACTAATCCCTAAAGAAACAGTAGATTAACAAAGAAACAATGAAACAAGAGTCATGTCTGTTCTGATTATTCAGGTTTAAAGACTTGCTGCAGACTTTGTGCCATTTCAAGATGATCAAAGTTTTGTTTTTTTGCCAAGATGAGTGAAATTAGCCCCATATGTGAGAAACATAAAATCATAAATAGTAGTCTCCAATTCTTTTTTCAACCCTTTTTATTGTTTAAGTGGAAAATAGCATTTTGGATCAACTTTTTTCAGTATGGCTGTCAAGGGTGGAGAAACTGAGACAAAAAATAGCCATTTGTTGTCTGATTTGTGCTTTAATTGAGCAGTTTTACAAGTTTATCTAACAGTAGCGTTCATGCACACACTTGGACCATGTGTGGATGCATTAACTCCCCGCCGGTTCTTTTAATTCCTTTAAGCGAGCTCACTGAAATAAACACCCACTACGGATGACTGAAACTCATAGTTAGACTTTAACACTTTAATCTAAAGAAGGCAGAGACATGATTACAAGGTACCAGCGCTGGGCCCCTCCACCCCTGGATCACACGAGATCCAGGAGTGAAAAGAGGCAGAACAAAGGAATTTCCAAGTATTTATCTCCTCTGCTTCCTCCTTTGGTTACATGCCAACCCCTAAACTAGGCACACCCCCAAAGGGGATGGTGCCCCCTCATGTGAATGTCACCATGGTGGCGTTGTCTGTTTTATTGCATGTGCTATTCTGTGGGTGTTTGGAGCTGGCTAAGTGTAGGCATGCATTTAAATCACAGGGATTGTTGTTCCAGTATGAACTCCAAACAGACTATTTCTAATTAGACTAGTTTTAACTTTTAGCAAAAAGGTTACCCAATTTAAAAACAAACTATAACAGTAGCCATTCTGTTTTGTAGCATACAAATCTATTAAAGAGGTGATATTTTCACCTGTTTTCTCGTCATGTCAGGCAATAACATGCCCTCTCGTAAAGTAGTTTGCAGGGAATGATTTGTTGGCATTTAGCGCAGACAAGCCTAACAACCTTAACTGGGTTTGATAAACTTCCACCTAAAGCTAGAGTTTCTGTGTGTCATCCACACGGATTGAGTTTTTTTTTTTTTATTGAGAAAGGTAGACATCATTTTGTTGGTTTAATTATAAATATTTTCCAGCACTCAGAATTGTATACTAAGACTGTGTATAAGGTTAAAATTATAGTTTTCATGTTCAATGTATTTTATGTATTTTACGTTTATGTTGTTTTGATGGGTTAAAGATAAAGGGGCATTTTTCTGGGGAATTGTGCAAAATGTATCTCTTTCCATGCAAATAAGTAATGAGGTTTCTCACTCAAGGTTTACTCTGCCAACATGCCATCTCTGGTATTGTGTCCTCTACTCATTGATTGGAGACCTCCAACACGAGAGGTAGCTGGAAGGGGAGAGACTCTTTTTGTAGCCTAATTGTCACGCAATGTGTGAGTCTGTGAGAAATCTGTTGAAAAATCCTTTATTGCAACTTTGTTAATATTGCCTCCTTGTCTGCTTGCAAATTCCTAGATGTGTTTCCTTATTGTGCTGTGGGGAAGCTTCTTTGCCTAAACCTGAGTATCCCATGCGGGTCTTCAGGTCAACATCCTAAGGGTCTCTCAATAAAGAAATAATGAGGTGAACTGACAGCCTGATATCCAGAAAGCCAGAAAGAGACTTTCCCAATCGATCCATGTGAGAGAAATTATTTTTATTGCCTGCTGCAAAAGTGGTCTTGAACTGGTTATGGAAGAATTCAACCCCCTCCTCACCTTTTCCCTTAATGCAGAAAATCAGTTTACATTGGAGATCCCTTTAACACAAGGCTTCTGAAAATAAGTTAAATAATAGGATTGATCAATATATGTTTGTCCCTTCTGACATTCAGTCTTTTATTCTTATCAGTAGACATAGGGTCAAATATGCAGACTACATATTTACTACCTGACTAAAGAAATCATGTCTACAGCGCTATTGATAAAAACTCCCACAGAACATTTTTGTAAAAACCTACCTTTAATTCAGACTTATTTAGATATATTCAATGAATTAGAATTGTGCGTTCTGATGAGGCTTGTTTGTCAGATTAAAAGTGCCTTTTAATATAACAACATTTAACTCTGAAAAAAATCTATATAACATTTTTTAACTAAATTTGAATGAAGTTCCTGAAATAAATGAACTTTTCAATGACACTGTAATTCCCTGGACATTTCACAAGTGCAACTCTAATTATTGGCATCTTTTGTTTGAATTTTTCTGTTTGGTTAATCAGAATATTTAAAAAATGGAATCAACGACTTTCAGTTTAGCCAAAACGACATCAATGGGTCGCAGCTAATCTGGCATACTGAGTCAGCAGTCTTAATCATAGCAAAGCCACATAGAAACAGCTGGACAAAATAGTTTCCAACATATGAATGCTCTGTTGTGAAATTGTAGGCTGAGGCACCTGTCCACACAGAAACGAGATTAGGTGTATCCAAAAATCTGTTTTGTTGTTTAGTCTGTGCGTCCACATGGATACGGGGGGCTTTTGTGAGACAGTAAACGATAATTTCTGAAACCGGGTACCAGAGTGGATCAATTTCAAAATGGTAGTTTCTTTTTCCATGTGTACTGTACATGTAAACATCATCTTTCCTTAAACAATGACGTCTGCTCGTAGGTTCGCCTTTTTTTTGAACATGCATGCGCCTCACTCTCACAAATAACAACAAAGAGTGTGCCGTCCGGTGTTGTGAGTTTGTTAAGGCTATTAGTAGCGTCCTCTGACTCGTCCTCTCTAACGAGCCAGCTCTACAATGCATGCCCCTGCCAGCCCACACAAAGATGACGCTGAACATGCATAGATATTTGTGTCTGATCCCTGCCATGGTGCTGTGTTTGTTTCACAAGTTGTCTGCGCATGCCCAGTGATTTTTACCTGTTTCTGTGGCTGTGTCACAGCTCCCCCAATGGGACTGGAATGTCTACTACTTGCCTTTTTTAGTTGCGCTGCGTCTTCTCATGGGGATTATTAATCGTTTTGGAAAATTTAAGAGGCCTAAATATCTGGAAACATAATGTTGAAGCTCAGTCATATAAACACGTTTTTCTTAGAGTTGATTTAACGCCCTAATGAGAGAAATTATATCCAATCGAACAAAAAGTGTTATTATTTGTGTTTGTTGTCAATCAGATGTTAAATTAATTAAAGATTATTTGTCTGAATGGTACACCTATAATTAGTGTAAATATAGGTACAATGCTAATTCATGAAAGTAGGCACTTAAAGGTATATAGCCACGTTATATGCCTATACTAAAAAGACCAAAATCCAGTTGATTATGATAAAATAAGGCTATTTACTCATCCATCCAGATAATGTTTTGATGGTCTTTTTTTAGCCTAAATAGAACCCCAACAACGGGCACGATGAGCTGACATAAACAGATGTGGCGGCATCTACCGGTAGTACAGCAGAACTATTAGAAAGCCAGATGGTCGCCATTGACGCAGCTACTAAATAAGTCCTGATCAAGCTGACCTCGCGGAAAACCGACAACTCGGCATGGTCGAAGACCAACCCGAACCTACTCCTATTTCATGTTGCAGTGAGTCCTCCCCTGAGCCAAAATATGTTCCCCTCAAAATAAACTGGGCATATTACTCCTATTAAGCTAAGAAATAGGGTTGTGTATATTTCACTGAATCTATAAGTACAACACTGATCTTTAGTTACTTTCCCTTATCACTGCTGTCTATTATTTACTGTGTAAGTAATCCTGGACCTTTCCATGCCCTTGTTTGAGTCCCAAATAAGAGAAGAATTTCATTGCCTCAGCCCATTTTCAGTGTTGCCACTGTTGCTCAAGCACAGCATCAGAGGTTACCACCTTCATCAATCACACTTCAATTAGTGCAGCCAAGATTGTTAATTGAAACAAGGAAATGACCTTTTGGACCTGCAGACGGGCACGCTCTGCCAGTGCTGCATTTTGGAATTGATTGGTCCTCTCAAGAAAATCTTGTTTGGGAACTCTATCCGTTGCAGGACATGTAAGCTGCACTGGATTTAAGCAGGCTTACTGTGACATACTTGGTGTGATGGAAACTGAGAAGCTTCGAGGTATTTTCTGAGTATTTTTAGAGAAATGCATATAAATAGCTAAATTTAATCCCCTGAGTTATTTCACACTCTGAACACAGATCTTTGGGGGATAAATGTGGACAGTGGTGGGTTTTTGTAACAATAAATTGCTTTCTCCATCATACATTACCTCGGAGTGCTTTGTAAAACCATTCACCTCCCTTGAAACTTGCATATATTTGCAACATTGCAGCCACTTATTTTGATGTATTTCATTGGGATATACATACAGGACTGTCTCAGAAAATTAGAATATCGTGAAAAAGTATACTAGTAGGCTATTCAACTAATCAGTTGAATCGTCTAATTAACTCGAAACACCTGCAAGGTTTCCTGAGCCTTGAAAAACACTCAGCTTGGTTCAGTAAACTAAATCACAAGTATGGGGAAGACTGCTGATCTGACTGCTGTCCAGAAGACCATCATTGACACCCTCCATCAGGAGGGTAAGACACAAAAAGAAATTTCTCAAAGAGCAGGCTGTTCACAGAGTGCAGTTTCAAAGCACATTCACAAAAAGTGTGTTGGAAGGGGGAAATGTGGCAGGATACGCTGCACAACCAAGATCTGGCACCTGCCCACAGTGCCAAAACCACCAGTAACTGGTGTACTGACCATGGCATTACTGTCCTTGATTGGCCTGCCAATTCCCCTGACCTGAACCCCATCGAGAATTTGTGGGGTATTGTGAAGAAGAAGCTGAAAGACACCAGACCCAACAATGCAAATGAGCTAAAGGCCGCTATTGAAGCATCCTGGGCATCCATAACACCTCAGCAATGCCACAGGCTGATTGCCTCCATGCCACGCCGCATTGATGCAGTAATCTGTGCAAAAGGATTCCCAACCAAGTACTGAGTGCATTAATGGACATTTTCAAATGTTTGATTTTGTTTTGCTGTTATAATTTTTTTTTTTACTTGGTCTGAGGAAATATTCTAATATTTTGAGATAGGATTTTTGAGTTTTCTTCAGCTGTACGCCATAATCAGCGATATTAAAACAATAAAAGGCTTGCGATGTTTCAGTTGATTTGTAATGAATCCAGAATGTATGACATTTCATGTTTTTTAATTGCATTACAGAAAATAAAGAACTTTATCACAATATTCTAATTTTCTGAGACAGTCCTGTATGATAGGCCAACACAATTTAGTGTATAAATATGAAGTGAGAGAGAAAGTATACTTAGCTTTCAAAACTTTTTACAAGTAAAACTATGAAAAGTGTGTCGTGCATTTGTGTTCCTTCTACTTTGTTACAACTCCCCACCACCACCATACAAGAGGAAGATGAAATACACCAGACCAAAGAATTCAGATGACTTGGGCTTCCACTAACCCAGAAGTGCTACAGGATAATCGCCGCATTGATGCAGTAATTCATGCAAGAGGAGCCTCAGCTAAGTATTGAGTACATCGAAACTGGTTATATATGGTTATATATGTGTAACTCATTTATTCATCTTATTTCATACTTTAATAAATATTGAACCCAAATTTTTCTGCAAGCCAAAATCATCAATATTACAAGAATTAAAGTCTTTAAATATTTAAATAAATGCTTAATGCTTAATAAATCATTATAGTATATGTACTTCGCTTCCTGAAATGAGTGACAAACAAACTGAACGTTATTTTATTCAACTGTACATGTAGATAAGCTGAACCTAAACATGAAATTTGAGTCACTATATGGTCAAAGTTGGGACTTACTGTACTGTACATACCACAAACACCCTGCAGTTTTAATGCCAACACAAGGTGTTTCTGCAAAGTATTGGCACAGGGGAGCTGAATACACGTACAAGCCGCACTTTTCAGACTTTTAGTTCTAACTAAAGTTTATTATGGTAACAGGACAAAGTGTGGAAAAGTTCAAGAGGAATTAATTCTTTCATCAGTAACTAACACAAAAAAGATGTACAGTAAAACTCACCTTTGGCGCTCACCAGACTCTGGTTGTAGCCCACGGGGCTGAAGTATTCAAACACAAACACAGTCACAGCCACGACGGTCAGGCACATCACAAACATCATGACCCAAACTGCTGGACTGTACGGCTCTGAATGCAAAGAGAAAGTAAAATCACAAACTTGAATTTCAGTAACAACTCTTTATTTGATTCTTGCTTATAAATCCAAACTAATGACGTAGATTTTTGAGGAGAAGAGAGTGGAAAGCAATGAAATGAACTACATTATGTTATGCACATTTTGGAAAGGAGTTTTAGGTGTTTGTAGGGTATGCAAGGGGATTTAGTTCTAGATGATGGTTACTGGTGGGATAAAAGCTTAATGGGAAGTTTCCTGAAATGCCTGCGGAGACAGAACTCGTCTAAGTAGGCCATCCTCAAAGAAAAGACTAGAAATGAGGGTGTTGACAGCACGGGAGCATGCAAAATGAACATGGAAGACCTATTTCTCACCAAGAAAGGCAGACGGTGATACTGTGCCGTTGCTACGAGCTACCATGACGCTGATACCTGTCTCTACAAATGGCACAGAGAAGTCAATGATTTCAGAGCGCTCCTCGTTGATGGTGAGCGAGCCGATGGCCATGTCAGCGCGCCTGTAAAAAACCTGATCGAGTAAAGACAGACAAAGAAAACAGAATAAACCACTGCAGAAAGAGTGTAGTGATCCAAAGAAAATGACCAACAATATTTCCTGTACCTAAAACAAACGGATTTTTAATTTCATCACCTATTTTTACTGAAGGTTGAGAAAGAAGTGTCATTTTTTTCAATTCATGCAGCCTGTGAATTTTGCACGTTCTTCAAGCGACTACTGACCTCGGGACAGAGTGTGCAGTTGTGTGTTCGAACTCGAAAAGTAGCTCTCTGCAGGGAAATATATTTGTCTCATTATTTGAGCATGAAGGAGGAGCTGAACACTCCATCTTGAGACCGCTCAAATCCAAGGTGGCTTCATAAATGTTGTACACAAACACAATTATACTGTAACAGTAGCTGAATGCCCTCAGGCACAGAAACACAAGCGTGAAGGCTTCTCTGCAGAACATCTGTTCAGAATATTTCACATTTGGCTGCTGATGGGTTTGATGCACTTTGGCAGGTATACAGTCTCTAAACTGAAGAGAGATTCATTTTGCCTTGGTAAGTCATGGAGCTTTACATTAATTTCTAATTTGTACTTGAAATGTGTGTAAAACAGGAACTGGGAAAGAAATCCAAGAATGGAAATCTTCATATAAATAGCAATAACTGATTGCAATGTTGATTTTATTAAATTAAATTGGGGTTAGTAGTTTTATAAATGTCACAGCTAGTATAATAATAATAAATAAATAAATAAATAAATAAATAAATAAATAAATAAATAAATAATAATAATAATAATAATAATAATAATAATAGTAGTAGTAGTAGTAGTAGTAGTAGTAGTAGTAGTAGTAGTAGTAGTCGTCGTCATTGACTATATGATGTTGAGAGAAAATAATTTCTTAAGCAAATAAAACTTTTTATTTACGTTTTGTTGCTAACTTAATACTTTACAACTTCATCATTTTGTTACTAACTATCATCATTAACATCATTATCATTCTGATTATCATAAAAAAGTCCTATTTTAGTATGTATCTAGAAATGCCCTATAGCAATTTCTTGAACAAAGTTTTGTGGGAAAATAAAGGATCTTATCTTATTTTATCTTTGTTCTTGAGTATCAGAGTGCAATAGGTCAGACGGGTAAAGAGGTACCAAAATTCAGATTCCCATAAACTAACAGAAATTTGACCTGGATCCAAAAACGGCTTGAAATTTGAAAGAGTTGCCAGCATAGAATCTCTTCTTTCTCAAAGGAAAATAGCACTGAGGCTTGAAAAGCCGCATTTGAATCTATCACGATTCCACATTGTTTTTTGGATAGATCAGACCCCTTAAAGCTATTCTGAAGACAATATCTCAATGATGACACATGTTGGTGAAAGCATCACACTGGATATGTTTTCAGAATCTTACAGCAATCAACTGTATATCTGCAAAATGTATTTGATATTGATCTTAAAGTTCATGACAAAAATAATTTAATTTAAAAATACAAATTAAAATGTGGCTCTTTTGGATGAGTTTCTTTAAAGGAGAAGTCCGGTCAAAATCAGAATTCAAACTGCTGAAAGTACTTTAAATATAAAACTACTACATACTGTGCAAAAAATTATAAGTTTTTTTAATTAATAATAATTCTCATTTAATCATGTTTATGTGGAGGAATCCATCTTGGTCAAGAATAGTACTGTCACCTCCCATTTTTTGACGTCACTCGGCGGACCCGCTGTTGAACAAGTTTCAACGCTCTGTTTGTCACGCCGCACTATTTTCCAAGATCAAACTCAGTCGGGTCCTACAGTATATATCTATACACGCGTGTGTGTGTGTGTGTGTGTGTGCCGGCGCTGCAGCAGAGCGCGCGCACACACACACACACAGCGGAGGAGAGATCGCTGAAGTGACTTAAGTTAGCTGATTATTATAGTATAAGTATTAAAATATAAGAGCATTCCAGCACATGCTGGGCTGAGCACGGCTTTGCACCGGCGCTGCAGCTGAGCGCGCGCACACACACACACACACACACACACACACACACACACAGCGGAGGAGAGATCGCTGAAGTGACTGTGTTGAAATAAGCTATGTTTTTTCCTCTTTTACCAGTTGTGTTGGAACATCCGATGGCCATGCACGTGGGCATTGTTGCTTCAGCAATAGCTCTTGGGAATGTCAGCGGTGAAGTCCTCTGGAAATCCGAAATAATTATTGATGATCGCAGCTGTGTAGAACGGCTCCTATTGACTTTGCATGGAAAGCGGAGAGAAATACTGTCGCCGCTTCCGCTCTTCCACGTCGCAGGATGTGATGTCAAACGCCCCTTACTGCCCATATTTGGGCAGTCATGTCAGCCCCCATACACAGTGATTCAGACGACAATTTATGTTTTTATTTTCTTATTGATTAAAGATAAGTTCATTAAATAACCACAAATGTATTAGTTTTAGTTATAGCTAATGATACCCTGATTTTTCCTTGTTGACCGGACTTCCCCTTTAAAAAAGTGATTATATGGGCAGTGTTGCAGCCACCAGAACTGGAATATCTTACAGTAATTGAGTTGATCTTGAACTTGAAAGTTTTTTATAATCAAATGTGAGATGGCCTGTCAGATAGCAAAAGCTTGTACTAAACAGTGTTATCAAACAGGACAATGAACTCCAATACAGCTATATAGCTGAAACAGAAAATATTGTGTTTTTTTACAGTGGCCCAGTCAAAGTCCTTGTCTCAAGCTCATTGAAATGCAGTGCCTGGACCTTAAGAGAGCTGAGCCAAAACAAATTTCCGAAAAACCTTAACACAAAACTAAACATTATAAATACAACTGGGCCAAAACTTGTGACAGCTTAAAAAAACTAGCCAGAAATGTCTATTGAGAATAAACCGGCTAAGATTTGTTTTAAAAGCTGTTGAAAACTGTGTCCTTTTATATATTTATTAAAAAAAAATTATAAAATTGAAAGTTGTATTCCCTTTAAGAAGGCTTCAGAAATCCACTTATGTGTTTTTAAGAAAGGTTAAAAGGAATGGCTAATTTTTCTAATACTGCATACTCAGCTCAACAACTATTTCAGATTTGTTTTGACTGTCTGGTACACAGCTGCTCCAGCATTCAGCCTTACCTCCCCAATCATCCCGTTCCAAATACCATGAACCAGTTTGCCGTGTTTTCCATTAGTGACCAAGTAGAGATCGAAGGAGAACTTTATGGTTTTGGACAGCTTCTTGAGGATATCTATGCAGAAACCTTTGCAGCACAGTTTGGTGTAGGACTCTGACTGGACAGTGCTGTTAGAAAAGGAAGATATAGTAGAAAAAGAAAACTGTCACACATACAGCATACATTTCTTTTTTTATTTTGTCACCGTATGATCAAAGACTCTCTCTGTTGCTATGTTTAGCTGAAGGCATCAAAGCTTTTGTCATACTTCTTTCGCAGTACGATGGGTAAATACTTCCAGGGTCTCATGCTGACAGCGACCATCGTCAACAGCAGCAAAATGAAGGATGGGAGCTCTAAGGTTCATTAGCTAAAATCAATGCCGGTTAAAAGATGTTTTTCAAAGACTTGGAAGAGATGCCAAAAAGCTGCAAAAAAGCACAAATACACGTTCACACAGTCCCACATGGGCCTTGGTGAAAGGTTGATTGACTCCGATGGCCTCCAATCAACATCTATTAAGGTCTGTTGTTTTTGCTGCTTTCTCTGTATACCCTTGCTACTTATTGGGGTGGAAAAAGAAGACAACACAGATCTCGTAAAAATAAGCAAAAGTAACCAAGCCCAGAGAAAATATTTATTTTTTTAAGTAGATGGAAAATTAGGTCAGCACATGAAACAGCAGAAAATATATGAGGCACCGTGTGTTTGTGTTCTGAAGGATACCTTCAGCATGTCAATGAGTGAACGTACACACTGCAGAATGATAAAGACAACATGTTGGGGAATAAACGATCAAAACGCAAACATGAAAAAAGTCAAATGAGCAATTAAGATTATAGGTTATTGTTTTCCAAATTGTTCACCATGGAAAAACGTGGCTTCCGAAGGCGTTTGATTCTTTCATGGGACTAGCTCAGAAACACTCCGTGTTAATTAACTGCTGCAGGAGCCGACCACCTGTCGTCCACAAACACACTCTGATTTCCATTCACCGGTGCGCTCGCAAACAGTCTGCATCTTGGCCATTTACACACGAACACATGTTTCCCATGCAGCTCATTTTCATTTGGGAATTTGCAGCAGTTATGTGTTTATGTTGTGGAGTGTGTCTCCGAAGAAAAACGCACGGAAATGCGTTGACACTGGCACGGCGCTGGGGAGAGGATGAGGCAGCTGGACAAAGAAAGAGGGAGGGGGGAAGGGTAAACGGCTGACAGAAAAGACATGATAAACACCCAGACGAGTATTGACAGGGCAGTGGCTCCATTTGGCAGGAAAGGAGGTCAAGAGGAAAGGAGGACATGAGGAGAAGATGGAACAGAAGATTAATGTGTGACTGCTGGGATCCTACAGGAAATGGAGAAGAAAACAGAGTAAAGTTTTTCCAGTCCCTGAGCTAAATGATGAATTCTCAAAGCAAAAGATCATAGCAATTATTTTCCCTACATAATCAAAAAACTAATTGCATTAATACTTCTAATATAACTGATAACCACTTTCATCTGACAAAAGAGAAGCCAGATTAATGGCATAGCTTTTCAGAGTGAGCATTAGGCATGGACCAGTTATTATTAAGGTACAACAGGGTTTTAAAAATCTAACATCTTGAGAGATTGCTCTTGGACAGACTCTTACAAAAAAAAAATCATGGATTTGTGGATGTCTGGTTTTGGAACCCCAGGGTTTCAATAGTTGCTGCAGTTATTTGCATTTGTTGAGCCTTAACTCTTCTTGTTAAGAGGGAGTTGTTCCTTTTCTCTGCCACTACATGCTTAGTCAGGATGAGGAACTGCAAAATTCAGCGACTCAAAGCATTCAGCTAGATTTCCTTAGAAAGATAACTTTTACCCTTTGGCATTATACACTAAATTTGACTGCATTGCATTATAACTAAGGGTCAAACTGGAGAGCACAGTACATGCCACTGAAATAGAGTATGTTATGTTGGGTTATGTTAAAGTGATTTGATTATATTTTTCTGGATATAAACTGGACCCATTTGTGTTATAAAGTATCTTGTGATGACAATGCGTGCTATATACTGTATATAAGCTGAACTAGGCTGAATTTAACTGAAATATTTGTGCCATTTCTTTTTCTGAATACTACTTCTGGCAGTCCAAGTAGTGTCAGTGGCACATGTCCCACAGGACATGGCTCTAAATCAAATGCTAATAGAGCACCGAAAGTTTATGTTTAAGTGTGAAAAGAAAGCAGTTTTTTTATGACAAGGGTTTAATTGTGGCCTTATACCTAGAAAACAAGCATGATTCTGGCAATAACTCGATTTGTTTACATAATTTCATCCTAAAAAAAAGATCCTTTTCTCATGATAACTACAAGTACTTTTAAAATCGCAATAAAACCAAAAGGAGAGATTATATCACAGAAGCTGCATCTTGGCTCAAAATGTAAATGTCACATGAATGAAGATCCATCTTCAACAAGCAGACACATGACTGTGATACAGAATGATGAAACTAGGTGTAAACATAGGATCCACCTATTTTCTCACCATAATCAACTTGTTATCTTGAGAAAACAAAGCTTTTTATCTCCAGATAACATGCTACCTAGAGAAAACAAGCTGTGTCGTCACCTTAAGATAAGAGAATACCCCAGACAAAAACCATAGCTAAATAGCAGGAATAGCCATCCAAAGCTGCTGTATTTATTTACAGAATTTCGTGTAATAGTATAATTTGTTAAATATGATATAGTATGTAAGCTCCATGCAGTGCTCAGAGTTGGGAAGTGTAATACAGTAGCACATGTATGGTCTGTTATTCCAACTTGTTTTCGACTGATATTAAATTAAAACTCCTTATCTCTGCAGAGCACAACGGGACTAAGGTGCAACAAACCCTCCTAAAGAGAAATGATCAACGTCTCAAGCAACTTCTTGATATAATACCATCACTGTTCAATTTATAGCTTTCTAAAAATACCCATAATTGACTAGAATCTGTTTAGATAAAGTTATTTGTGTTTTTCCAATATTAATACATTCTGATTTAGTGCAGCACCCCACAGTATTACTATAAATCCCCATTTTTCATACATTACCCTGACAAAAGTATTCATACCTCTTGAACATTTTCACAATTTTTCACATAACCACCACACACCGTTTATATGATATACCAACATAAATCTAAACCGAAGTAGCTCTTATTTGTAAAGTGGAAATATTTTTCGAATGAATTCAGCCCCCATTACTATGATACCCCTAAATAAAATTCTTTATAATCAAATGCTTTCAGAAGCCACAAAAAGTGAATAGTCCACCCCTGTGTATTGTAATCCCAGCATTAATGCTGCACTAACTTGGCAGGTTTCTTTTTATTCTTTGTATTTATATATGTACAGATACACACACACATATGTATACTCATCTGTTTAAGACTGCCTATTCTCTTTAATTATCAATTTCCCTGTCCCAGCCTCGGTATTTTTTAAATGTTTTTTGTTTTGATTTTGTTTCTGACACTGTTTTTTACCCTTCTGTACGGTGACCTTGAGTGTCTAGAAAGGCGCCTTTTAAATAAAATGTATTATTATTATTATATATTCTTTTCTCTTAACAATGGCTCCGTTGGAATCCAAAGTAAAATTCCTTATTTGTACCCGCAAAGTTGTCGAATAAAGTTCGTTCTGTTTCTGAATGATCCTGATTCATTAGAGAACAAACATCATCAGGAGGACCAACAACACAGGCCATGGATACAGTAATGGAGAAGCTAGATTTTAAAGGTAGGGTTAGGTTATAAAACAATATCCCACGCTTTGAACATCTCAAAGAGCACAGTTTAGTCTATTACCAGAAAATAGAAAACGTATGGCACATCACCAAACCACCTAAAATGGCAGGCTTGGCAAGGAACGCATTAATCAAAGAATCAGCAAAGAGATCCAAAGTCATTCTGGAGGACCTGCAGATGTTCACAGCTTGGGTGGGACAACTATTAGCCATACACCCCTCAAACCTGGTCCCTGGCTGCAAAAAGCTTGAGATGCAGGGAAAGAGGAGGTCCACATCCCTAAATGTACAGCCAGTGTAAGCATCATGATGACCCAGTTCTCTGAATTATAGATTGGGTCGCAAGGGGTGCCGGTGCCTATGTCCAGTGTTCAATGGGGGAGAGGCAGGGTACACTCTGGACAGGTCACCAGTCTGTCACAGGGCAACACAGAGACAGACAGGACAAACAACCATTCACGCACACACTCACCTAAGGAGAATTTAATCCAATAGTCATGTTTATGGACTGTGGGAGGAAGCCATAGTACCCGGAGAGGACCCACGCATGCACTGGGAGAACATATAACTCCATGCAGAAAGACCCCGGGTTGGACTCAAACCCAGAACCTTCTTGCTGCAAGGCAACAGCGCTACCCACCGCCCCACTGTGCAGCCCAGAAGATTTTAATTAAATAAGACAGCCATATCAATAATAT
Organism: Fundulus diaphanus; assembly: GCA_037039145.1. Lineage (NCBI taxonomy): Eukaryota > Metazoa > Chordata > Actinopteri > Cyprinodontiformes > Fundulidae > Fundulus > Fundulus diaphanus. The sequence continues at coordinate 17,948,412 of CM073143.1, read as the reverse complement.
CATCACTGAATCTAGCAGCAGTAGCAAGTAATGATAACAGGAGCAGCAGACAAGTATTACACTGGTCAGAAAACGTTTGCTGTGGGAGTTAATACTGTACATGACATTTGTCCCTAAATATAGCAGCCAGTGTCACTTTTTTTTTACTTGTCACATCTCTGATGGCCCATGGAGGAAAAAAATGTTTCATTCAGGAGGTATGAGCTTTCATCGACCTCACACGCTCTAAGGCATCACTGGAAACAGCTGATGAGCTGAGTGGGAGGAGTCTTTAGGGATGTTTACGGCTTTTCTGATGCATCTGGAATTGGCATTCTCCTCCGGGGAGGACAGAGGGCATCTGGTGATCTTTTGTGCTGTATTTATGACCCTCTGCAAGGCCATTTTATCTGCTTCTCTGCTCACATTGAGATGCAGTAAGTTATAACATTCTCGATGCGATGGTGCCACACAGAGGGACACGATCAGCTGCTTTTGGTTCTGTCTGTTTTCACTGAGAACTCCGAGGAAGTCTAGAAGCTGTTGGGCCTTTGCTGTCATATATGTTCCTGGACCATGAGAGGTCATTAGAGATGATCACGCCCAGGAATTGAAAAGATGACACAGTCTCTAACCCAGTCCCAATTTGTGTGAAGAGGAGCAGAGTCCACTTCAGTCTTTTGGAAGTTGACAATGACCGCCTTGGATTTTCTGGTGTTAAGAAGCAGGTTGTTTGCTGAGTCCCATTCCATCACACTGCAAAAAGGGAACTAGAAGTAAGTACAATTTTCTTGAAATTAGAGTGTCCTTGATTTGAGCAGGTAAATAAGATTACCTGCCAATGGAATGAGTATTTTGACACCTAAAATAAGATAATTAGATATACTGCACTTGAAATAAGATGATGGGGATGAGTTGTGGCAATTTTAAGAGCAAAAATCTTATCCCATTGGCGGATTATTTAAACTTGTCTGCTCAAATCAAGGCCAAATACAGTAATTTCAAGAAAATTTTACTTTTAGCTCCTTTACGCTTCCTTTCTGTAGCTAGCCTTAGTCTCTTCCCTGATGAAGCCCACCAGGGTGGTGTCATCTGCAATACTGATTTTGGAATTGGATGGATGGTTGGGAGGTCAGTCATTTGCGCACAAGGTGAACAGAGGAGGTCCAGCAGTTTGGTGATGAGAATGTCTGGAATGATGGTATTGAAGACAAAGTTGAACTCTGTGAAGAGAAGTCTATGAGGAGGAGCCTGCGGTAGCTTTCTGGATGTCCCGGGTGTCTCAGTGAAAGGTGGAGAGCAATGGTGATGACATTCAGCTTGTGAGAGGGAAAGACTGAAAATCTTGGCAAATATCTCGGCTAACTCACTTGCACCTAGCCTCAGGAAGAGACATTAACTAGTCACCGACACATTGCTTGGGAGGTAGCCATAAAAACATGCCCGCTTAGTGTTTCTCACAATTACTTTGGTCAAATATGGTGATACAGCCAGATAAAAGAGAGGTAAAAAAAAAAATCTCAAATTTGTAATGCTGAAAAATCTATTAAATCTGATAACCATCTTTTAAAGGTCCAGCCAAGAAACTTTCCGTCAAATTCCTAATCAAATTACAAAGCAGCTATTTCATAACCCACATTACATTAGCATCTGGTCAGTGCATAATTCGCCACACCATAATATATCAGACTGCAGAAGTTGGAATTTAGGGCTGAATTCATGCTCTTAATCAGCACAGAGAGGTGGGCTCAGCCCTCTGGCAAAGGAAGCTATCATCTGTCCAAAGGAAGAGGTTTTTAATGAGCAAGACAAAAAGTTTTAATCACGCTAAACATCTGCTCTATGGTGAAGCTTCTCAGAGTCCCACAGAAAGATTATGAGATTTATATAGCAGCAGTCCACTCTCTTGCTTCCTGTTTGTTGGTCACAGTCCAAATGGGGCATGGCAGCCACAGCAAAATAGTGAAAGGGAACCAGAAAGAGGCTATATTGTCCCGTTCTTTGACAAATGTCCCAGTGTTGGACAAATAAAACTTCTTTACTGGGAATCAATGTGCCACTGCAGCCGGAACATATCTCTTTCTATAAGGACTGTGCCAGAAATTGTTTCCGCATTACAGACATCCCCATGCACGCATGTGTAAATTAGCAAGTTAGTGAAGTGAACCTGAGCGCTTTATTTGTTATGTTTATGAGTTAATTTTCTAACAGAAGGGTTGTTGATTAGAAACAGATTAGAATTGTTTTGTGTTATGAGTTTGAATAAGATAAATAGTTTTCAGACAATTTCTTTTTCCTGGATTTAGATCTTCAATGCCATGTCTTTGGAGAAGACCTCACATATGTCCTTTGTTGGTCGAATACATTTTTTGTGTATTTTGTATTGTTAGATATTTTGTCAGAAAATGTAATAAAAATACAGTTCCGATTTGCATCCACCTATGATTGGCATGAATTGGATTTTAATTTGGAGCTTTTAATGATTTAACTTAAAGGAGCAATAAGCAAATTTCATTATTTTAGATAAAAAATAGTTTTCTGAAGAACTAAAAGTATGTTTTTAGATGAAATATGGTATGACGTCACACACCATCTCTCTGTGTTGTTCTCCAGTCTCTTGTTTACAAAGCCGGGCCGGCCGTACGTACACGTGTCCAGAGTGCATGTGAACAGCTGCACTCTGGAATTAGCCCCTCCCTCCCCATAAAATGCCATCACCGCATTCACCTAAAGACGATCAGGACCCATTATTACCACAAAAAAACTAGGGTCTTTGGTAAAGAACTTGTCTGATAAGGAAAGAGATAAAACAAGGATTAACATTGGCCTCTCGTTTCCAACGTGGAGAGCATTTCGAGAGCAGAAATAGCTCCAGTTTGACTCTGAGTTAGCTTTTCTCCTCCAGACAGTTGAGTAACAGCAGTAGGTCAAATGTTTGTTACAGTCTTGCCAGACTTGCCTTCCTGTGTTGATGTTATTATGCAAGGTGAGTTCGTGTTCCTCGCATACATTCAGGGCATTCTTTTTTTGACATAAAAGTGTAAATTTGAAATGTATAACTGGTCTGTTGCATAGACTTTGGAGATGGATGTTCTTAACTTGCAATTGTTTTTGCTACTTGCAGCATTTTTTACTTTGCATGTGTTGTGTGTGTTTTTGCATCAGCATCATTTGTGTTTGCAGCATGTTTGCACTTTGTGTGTCTAATTTCTGTGATTGCAGTGTTTCTGTTCTGCTGCATTTTTCCATTGTAAGTGTTTTGTGTGTTAGCCTCTTTTTTTGTGTGTGTGTGTGTTTAGAATACCTTTTGTGTTTGCAGCGCATTTATGTATTTGTAGTGCATTTGCACCTCTCGGCCACCGTACCTACCACTTATCTATAATGCACTCCTTTGTGTTCGTCTATTACACAAAAAACATTTATAACCTGACAAAATGTGAAAAGTTCAGGTGGGATAGAAACTCGTGCAGGACACTATATATCAGAGTGATTCTGTTGAACTGAGAGCTGTGAAGAGAAAAATGAAGAACTGCAATTGCTAGAACTTCTTTGTATTGTTTGTGCTTGTTTGAACATAATGAAGAAGATGTGCCCCGCTGATGTTGTGGGAGCAGTTGGGGGTAATAGCTGTTTAATGTCTGTTTTCTGCCATGCGCCAATCTGTGTTTGACACCAAAGGTGTGTTTTTAAACGGTTTCAAGCAGACGCAATTACTCTGCGTTAAATGAGCTGTGGAGATTCGCAACGAGCTGAACTGAAGAAGAAAAAAAGGGAGGGGGCGCATGTCTGGGTTTTATTGGAACGTGTAGTTCAGTGGATCTAGAATTATATTTGGCCTTAGATTGATTTCCATATAAGAAGTTAAGAAGAAGAAGGAACTTTGAAAGCGTTTCAAACAACAGAGACAGAATTGTTTTGCTTTTTTCTGGCAAACAGGATCATGTTGAAGATCTCCATGTTTCTGTATATCTAACATGAAGCTCATTTATATGCTCGTGGAAGAAGCTTTTATCCCTGTGTGTACCTGTCTGAATGATTGGCCTGACGCCTGCAGGGCACAGTGTTGCGGACGCATGTGCCGGTTCCTGGGTCTACGTTCTCGACCATGACGAAGGGATGCTCCTCCAGGGTGGCCACCGTCAGATGGCGGTCATCAGATATGTGCTCCAGGAAGCTGCCATACCGTGGCCAGATGGGGTAGCGAACCTGAAGGATGCCGCGAGCAAACGTGCCCACCTGAAACGGTAAACGTGGGGAGAGAAAGAGCTCATTGGTATCGCGAACATGCCCGTTTCGGAACTGAGTGGTGACCTTCATGTCAACCTCTTTACTTTTCACACGCCATTTCCTGCAGGCATGGGTGACTTTATTAAATTATTTAACAGCATTTGCATGTGCTGACCTGGGGATTGGGACATGAAAGGAGAGCAGAGAGTCGAGCATATTAACGTCTTCTGCACAGGCTTAAAAATTCCTAAACAAGAGGAGTGACAAACACCTACAGCTAAAACAAAACAGGCAGTTTACAGCATCATGTTTATAACACAGTTTATTATGAGTTACCCTCAATATGTTCTCATTTTACTCTCTAAAGCTTTAGTTATTAATCTTTCTGACACAACAGACAATTAAAAGTCACAGCTCATTAATGTGAACTACTCCAGTGGAAAATTTGTGGTTATCCCTCAAAAGAAAAGGAATAAATGTTAGCTGCAGCAAGGCAGAATACCTGTGTATGAATGAGAAGGAACCCAATGGAGCTGTGAGGTTACGTAGAGCAGAGATAACGAAGGTGGAGGATTCTAAGTACTTAGGGTCAACAGCCCAGAGCAACAGTGAGGGTGGAAAAGAGGTGAAGAAACGTATTAAAGCAGGTTGAATCGGGTGTAGAAAAGTGCCAGGTGTGTTGTATGACTAAATAGTATCAGCAAGAATGAAAGGAAAGGTGTAAAAGATGGTAGTGAGACTAGCGACGTTGTATGGTTTAGTGACAGTGGCACTGAGGAAGAGGCAGGAGGCAGAGCTGGAGGTTGCAGAGATAACGATGTTGAAGTCCTCTATGAGAGTGATGAGGATAGATGGGATCAGGAAAGAGTACATCAAAGGGACGGCTCATGTTAGATGTTCCACAGATAAGCCCAGAGAGGCCAGACTGAGAGGGTTTGGAGATGGACAGAGGGGCGGCGGGGAACGGCTGGGACTGCCAGGCAGGAGGCCTAGAGGATGACCGAAGAGGAGATTTATGGATGGAGTGGAAGGGGACAAGAAGGTAGTGGGTGTGAGAGAAGAATATGCAGAGGATAGTGTAGAGTTAGATGGAGGCAGATGACTCACTATGCTGACCCCTGAAATGGGAAAATTTGAAAGAATAAGACACCAGTGGCAACCTTATGTTATAATTTGTGTTTTTGTTTTTTAAGAATGCACTGCCTTCCAAAACCCAGAAAGCCTCTTGACCACATTACATAACTATATTTTTACTCTATGCTACGGATAGTTGCAAAGTAATGCATAATTGTGAAGTGGAGGGAAAGTTAAAACATTTTTAACAAATGAAAGTCCTGAAACTGTGGGGTGCAACTGTATTAACCCTCTGTACTCCGAAACACCTCAATAAAATATAGAACATTGGTGAAGAAACAGCTTCATATATGATACTCTTGGCCCTGTTTTTCACTGGTTAACCATGTCTCTCTCCTAGACATAGCTATTGGCTGAGCTTTTACTGCAACTAACTGCATGTGTTCTCTTTTATCTACGAGACTTAAAAACTCAGAGCTTATCTGCTCAGCTGCTTTCGTCTACTGGATGAAGCCATTAAAGGAGCTAGTACTGCCATTACCTTTTTGCTTTCTTTATGTCTCTGCTCTCTCTTCTCAAACCCCCAGTCAGTTGCGGCAGATGGCCGTCCACACTGAGCTTAGTTCTGTTGGAGTTTCTTCCTTTTAAAGGGGAGTTTTCCTCTCCACTGTCGCTACATGCAAGCTCGGTATGAGGGATTGCTACGCAGTCAACCACACAGTACTAGCGACTGTCCATTGTTGCTACATGCTCTTTCAGGAGAAGTGAATGTTGCAAGTCAGTGACTCAATGCAGTCTGCTGGGTTTCTTTATGGCTTGTACTTGTACAGCACTTTAACTACTCCAACAATCCCAAAGCGCTTTATACTACAGTCAGTCATTCACCCGTTCACACACACATTCACACCCTGACGATGGTCAGTCTGCCCCGGGGCAGACTGAGAGAGGCGAGGCTATACATCAGCGCCACCGGGCCTTCTGACCACCGGCAGCAGGCAACTTTGGGTGAAGTGTCTTGCCCAAGGACACAATGACTGAGACGGGGGGGTCGAACTGACAACTCGCAAATTGCAGGACAAACTCCCTAACTCCGGCACCACTGTTGCTCTTAGTTTGAAAATTTTCAAACAATTTTAATGATTAAATAAATTTGACCAGGACTAGTTGGAACGTATACATTGACTTGGAATCAGTCTGTATGATAAACTTTTTTTTGCTGAAGTGCCTTGAGACGACACATGTGAACTGGCACTATATAGATAAACTGAACTGAGCTGAAATAGAACGAAACACACCAGACAAGTGAGGGATACAATTGAGAAGTTTAAAGCAGGGTTAAGGAGTGAAACAATATCTCAAGCTCTAAACATCTCATGGAACATTAGTCAATCAATATACATTGCAAAATGCAAGCCAGCTTTAAAGAAGAATCAAGCAGTCTATGGGGGTGAATACCTTGTGCATAACTCACCTCTAATGATAATAATTAGAGAGATAATAATATGCTGCGCTTAACTATTTTAGTTTAACTTGATGCTTTGCAGGGTTATTAACTGGTGGATCAGAAAGCTGTCAGACTGGGACATGACCTCGTCCAGCACTACTGTTAAAATATAATGTAAATACTAAAACATTACCCTGCATTTCCTGCATTTATGTTAGAAACTACAGTAGGTTTCAGGGTTTTTGGTAAGTTTTCTGAGCAAAAACGGCTGTGGTTTTTAAATCACAACTGTTTTTAGGCATGACATTTAACAGCATCCAGCTGTTCATATCCCCCATATGAACAGTTGGATGCCGTTAAGTTGGCCACTATACACACCTTTACTGAATCACACAACTTGTCCTTTTTGTTGTTTGTTTTGTTTTGTTTTTTGGGTTTTTTTTGCCAATATCTACCCCAATTCTTTATACATAAGGATATGTGAAGCTGGCCTTACAAAGTATGCACCTGGAGTATTTTACTGGATTTTACTGAGGGGTTTTGGAGTGAAAGGTTTGATAGGGTATGCAGACCAGCAAATTATTTTGTCAAAAATTTTTAGCACTGTATGTAATTTTTTCTCTACTATACAGTTATTTGCTACTTTCTGTTAGTCTGTCACATAAAATAAATATTTTATAAAGCTTATTGTTGTAATGTGTAAGTGTGTGAAAAAGAGGTATAGATGCATTTGCAACACTCGATTTGCTGGATCTACAGAGAACCTCAAATTATGGAAGAATTGTTTTGTGATGAAGCACAGTGAACTGAAAATAAATTATCCAACACAGATTTTGACAGTGTAAAAAGAGTTGTATTCAAAACAAGTCAAAAAGAGAAACTTGGGACTGGCACAACAAATGCCCATTACAACATGAGTCCGTTAAATGAATAGCCCTTTGGATATCAGCTCTGAGCTTCATAGAACTGTGTTTCTTTGTCCCATCAGCCAACCTAATGAGCCATGCTGAACTTGACCCATGGCGACTTACTGAAAAGGGATATCCACTTCCACTTTTTTTTCCCAACCGTCTTCTGATTGGTTTCTTAGCTCACCCATGAATATGTTCTTCTTTTATGATACATGAAGCTCAAAAGCTTAATCAATGTTCACCTTAATTTTGCTTCTTTTTTTGGTTTGCTTAAATAAATGTAACACAGAGAAGAAGCCATTTCAGTGCTATCAAGGAGCTACTACGATTTGGCAACTCCTGATCTCCGTCTCACGTGACTTCAACCACCTTCCTAAAGAATCCTTTAGAGTAAATGTTGGCATCGTAACCAGAAGTAAATATTTATATATTTAGGACCCGTCAAAATTAATTAATTAACTACTTGCATTCTGCACCAATCTAGACATTCTGTTTTTGTATCATTTTTGAAAAAAAATTTGTTTTGTTGTTGTTATTTTTGTGTCCTGTCTGGCAATGTGGCATTAAGAATTGTTGTCTTAATGCCAACAAAAGAGCCCTACTTTCACAAATGGAGCCTTACTGCTTTCGCCATAGTGCTCCGCTTGATTTATGTATGCAAAAAGCTTTATTAGATTTTATGCTGGGACTATTTCATGTTCAATGGACACTGAAATGGGAAGGTAAAATAGGAAAACAAAGGGGAGAAACAGATGAGACAAAATGCTAAAAGGGAGAAAAGGTGAAGGAGAAAGAGGAGAGGAAAGGAAGATAGCACTATAACATCCTCTGAGTCTTCTTCTACATCTGCAAAGAGAGATATAAAAATAACAGTAAAACCAGTCAATAAAGTTTTACAGATACAAACAACCAACTGAAAATATGTAGTATTATTTAATATGAAATATATAAAGTGACAGCTTAAGATAATAATCGGGGTTTTCTGTATAAAAATTAATCTGTACCTGAATCCAAGCACCTGTAGGTGTTTGCGAGAGCGCGCTTGTGTATGTAAGGTTTTTCCATAAGAAAATGCTCAATAGCGGTTGTTAGGAACCAAAGACCCACCACCCAGAGCATTGAGGCAGACGCCAGGGGAACCAAAACCCCAGATGCCCGAAGGGACCCCCAGAGCAAGGGTGCCCAAGAGGGACCAACACAGGGAAAACTGCCTCCCCCGTCCCAGGTCAGAACAGAGATGAGCCCCAGGAAACCCTGGGGGCAGGCCCCACAGCAGCCGCCAGGAGCGACCCGGCACCCGCCCGAGCACCCACCCCGGACACTGAGGACCACCAACGAACCAGTGGGCCAAGGCACCAGCCAGTTCAAACCCAGCCTGACAAAAAGACAAACAGAAAACCCCATACATAGTCACATTCACATGTTCCCACCCTAGTGCCCCCACATGCGAACACCCCTACAAAAAAAACAGGTTGCAGTACACACACTCACCACACACATCCTGTACTCCCAGGTCCAGGCATCGGCACCCCAGAGGGGTATCCAGCCCTGGACCCCTGGTGAACCCCAACATCAAGATGGGGGGATCACCACAACCCGACCTACCCGGTCCTAACCCCCCACTCCGATCCCAGCCCAGATGACCCACGGGCCCATCCACCCAGAGATGGGGCCAACATAAACCGAACAGGCCAACCAACCAGAGCCCACCCCACAAACCCTGAGGTGCTACCATCCCCACACCCTGCTCCCCATACCTAAGCCCCCTCCCACCCTCCACCCCCCACATATTCCAGGGGAGAGCAAAAGCGCCAGTCCCAGCTAACCCTACTTTGCTACTGTCACCTCCGAATTTCTCCATTCTAGGACAATAAAGGGATTCCTTATCTTCTTATCTTATATATATCTTATGTTATATTTCTTATCTTATCTTATATTCAGTCTAGAGGGTGAAAGATAGAATACAGTTAGTTGCAGAGGGTCAAGCATATCATCTATGCAAAGAGAACATGGAGTCATTGGCAGCAACAGCTTAGCTGACTGAGAAAGGAGCAATGGCTGAAAGCAGCTGACCAAATGTTTGGAAGTTTTGCTTGTGAAAAAGTTTGATTATTTTATTTTCCTTCCACTACACAATTATGAATTACTTTCTGTTGGTCTATCATATATGTATAATATTCTTTATGAACATGTTTTTCAGACATGTACAGTAACACAGTTTTCAGCAAATAAATAAACAAGAATTGCACCAATTATACCAATAACCAACAACGACATGTCTGAAAGGGACCAGGAAAAAGCATAGGCTTATATAATCCTGCCCCCTTCTCCAATTTGCAGTATCATATCTAATATACCCGCACACACACATAAGAAAACCAAAAAAAAAGCACTGTTAAGAATCAGATTTCTGTGCGACTTCTTAAGATGGATCATATCATGTCAGTAAAATACATTAAAGATTTTGGTGAAAGCAAACAAAATCTAAAATGTTAAAGGGTATAAATACTTTCAATGTATATCTATAGCAGATAAAGAGATCAACAAAAAAATGTACTAAAAATTAAATAATTACAGCAACATGTTTTTTTTGTTCTTTTTGCTTCCAAATTGTCCCAGAGCAGTACCCTTCTGATATTTATAAGGATCTATATCACACCCAACAGCCTTAGTAACAATTAAAGTGAAAAGCTTGAAAAGACCTAAGCAACATCATGTTAAAAGATGAGGTACAGGACAGGATGGACAGAGAGAGAACAGGGAATGACGAATGTGAAGAGATTAGAGTAAAATAGGAAAATTATTCAGAAATTTCAGACCTTGCATGATGTGTGTTTTGTTGCCAAAAAAATTTAACTCTCAGGGGAATATAAAGACACAACATGAACAGAAACCGTCTGCGAGTTTTGCACATTTACAGCACAATTACACGTCCAGGTTTGTACACACATTAAAACATACAGTCCAGCTAGGAAGTGACATTGACAAAGTGGGTTAGTCCTCCCAGGACAGAAATAAATCAGTTCAACCATAGCAGTGAGATTACATTCAGACCTTTCTGGTATGTCGCAGTTTTTCAATACATCCTCAGGCTCCAACTCTGAGTGTGTGCTTCAACGTGTAAAAGGAAGCAAAAACACTAGATTGCAAGACAAGGTGATGAAGAACGAGACAGAGAGACGGCTCCTCCACAAAACAGAGGAAGGCACATAATTAAATTGTGTGTCCTCTAAAATATTCAGGTGGATCCCAATAGATTAAAAATTTACTTCAAATTTTCAGAAATATATCAAGAAATTCATCTCACATAGATGGACATATTTTACACATTTATTTCTGTTAATATTGATGACTATGGAATCAAAAATTCAGTTTAAAAAAACTAGAATACCACATGACACCAATAAAATAAGGATTTTCAATGCAATAACGTCAACCTCCTGAAACTTATGTCCAAGTATAAAGTACAGTTTATGCACTCATGCTTGGCTGGGGCTCCTTTTGCATGAAATACTGCATCGATCCATGCAGGAGATTAGCCTGTGGTTCTGTTGAGCTCTTAAAGAAGCCCAGGATGCTTTAACAGCATCCTTCAGTTTGTCTGCTTGTTGGTTTAGGTGTCTCTCATTGTCCTCTAGACAAAAGTTGATAGATTCCCTAAAAAAGGGGGGGATGATGAATATTGCCATTAAATATATCATGGTACTTTGAATAGAGACATCATAACTGGAGAAAATTTGGGACAACTGTGACAGACTGAACTTTCTGAAATGGACCAAAACACCAGATGGAAATGGGTCAAAGAGGATGCCAGGAGGCTGATAGCAACAAGTACCGGCTGTGTTCTACATGTGCATGGGCAACTGTGGCTCACTGGGTAGAGTAGTTGTCTTGCAATTGGAAGGCTGTGAGTTTGATTCCAGGGCAAGGCACTTAACCCCAAGTTTTTACCGAAATGGTCCCCTTTACTCCTCTCTCAATCCAACGTTCCTCTCTATCCAGGATGATAACGTCTTTATACCTGAAAGAGTGATCGCTGGCCTGCAGATGAGTGTAAACTACCCAATATTGGCCTGATGGTGTTGTTTTTCAGAGCATCTCCATCCTCTTTTAGGGATGACGATGTTCTAATCCTGGATAGGGAGGAACATTGGAAGCCATTTTTTTCATTAAAATCTAAAATTGAATCTTAAGAAGTATGAAGAATGTGCAGACCTATAAAACCATTTTTGCACCTTTTTTAAACTTCTTTTTTTTTACTTTTCTCAAAACAAATGTGTGTGTTTTTTTTCAGTTCAACTTTAAAAATGTAATGTTAAAGGTGGAAAGTTTGGAAATTATTAATCTTGGTCTTAATCATTTTAAAAAGGGTTATACACTTCCGAGAGCCACTCAGTTCGCTTTATGTGAGTCCTACTTTTTAGATTTGAATTTCTCTTCATAATCTCTAAATAAATCAGAAAACACATACGGAGATGGATTTTTTTCATTGGATTGATGTTCTAAATAATTGACAATGAGAAGTTTCAGAGCTCAAAGTCTGCTGATGAGAGAAAACATGCTACATTTTCAGCAGATATGAGTTGGTATTGCAAATACACTCTTTCAATTGCAGAAGCCCAGGCTTTTTTTAAACATTTACAACTAAAAGAAACACGTTTTCACAGCATCAAAGTCATCTGCACAGGCATCAGCAATCAGAAATGCGCCCAAATAAACATTTTCAGCACCATATGGTTTAAGATGATGTCACATTCATATTTGGCCACATTTTATATGCTGTAAGAAATCTAATTTGAAAGTGCTCTCTTGAGGAGTTTCTCTTTAACTTGTAACTAATCTGCACATTAAAATAAATAAGGTTTCTTTTTCATTGTCTATAATATTGCTGAAAGCACAAATACATTTCTGCCACAGTGGTTATTATGTATCTGCTACAGTTTTTTATTACGGCAATGGAAGACAATAGACGACAAAGGGGGCATCCTTAAATCTGAGGTTTAGTGCGGATTTTTAATGTGAGATTCTGTGATTCATTTCATGCAGCTGTTTACCTTGTCCCAAAGTCTCTCCCGGTCCAAAGCAATGATGACCATCGAAGGGTTGGATAGAAAGCCTTGATTGTTGAATGACAATTCTTTTCTTTCCCACGTTACATTCAGCATGTGTCTATATGCCAGCCAAAGATAAAAGAGACAGAAAGACGTAAAGTGTATGCGATCAAAGTGGGTAACTTTAGCAGTCTACTCATTGGATATTCCATATTAATGTACACTAACACACTTGCAACAATCAGATTGTAATCAAGCTTAAAGCTTTCCCTGACGGGGCTTAATTTAATGTCTTAAGCTGGGATGCAGCTCATCCGAGTTGATTGGTTGGATGTCAGGATGCTACTACTAAATGGTCTTGATATCTGTTAAAGTCTAAATCCAAGACAGAATGAGCTTTAAATAATGAATCCAGGCTGATTTACGTCCCACAACAAATGTAAATGAGGTACGCATAATGTTCACTTAATGTTATGCTCTGAGGAGTTCAAAGAGCAACATCCAAAACTGTCCTCTGCCTGTGTGAGATCTCACAATGTTCAAAAGGCCACAGCATTTCTTGGTCAAGTGAAATCTGTCTTGTGGAGTGTGATCGAATTGCAGGTGAATACATGTGGTGAAGTAAGTGAAAAGCTGTTGCCTGGCAATCAGAGGGTTCTGAGTTGGATTCCAGCTCCCTACCACATGTTGATGGCACTTAACCCCAGGTTGCCAACTGATCTGTGCATCGGTGTAAAAATATGCGAGTGACTCATTTGACTCATTGTGTGAAAGTGTCTTTAGAGGTCTGTCACAGTAGAAAACTTTACATGTTAAATACCTTGAGGAATTCTTTAAAGTAGACTATGAGTGGAATATATAAAATGCATTTAAAGCTTCAGTTGTCAATGTGAGTACAAAGCAACCCCAGTCTGATCAAAATTGACATACCCCAGCACATGACTTCCTTTTTTATGCATACTCGGAAGAAAAACTTTCTAATATTGGAAAATACCTCCAGAAACAAACATCCCAAACCTGGACTGGATCAATCTACAATGATTTAGGTGTCTTAAAAAAGGTTTGTCATTTGTTTGCGAACTCATTACCAGAGAAAACTACAAAACGGAGATTCTTAGATTTAGCAATTATTGCTAAAAACTCATCTCAACTTGTTTTTGAGAACACAAACTACACAAACATGAAATGGCAAAAGGGTGAAGCAATCAGCACCAGTGCTTCAAGTTTGAAACCCTGCTGTGTCTATTTTTTGAGACTCTTATTTTGAAGTAAGAAAGGAAGTTGTTTCTGATTTGCCCTGCTGTGTTGGCAGACTCACTGATGGCTGAACACCGTCTGAAGTTTGAGAAATGTATAAAGTTTTTACTTAATGTTATTATAGTTTAATTTAGAAATGCTAGATTGACTTAGGTTAAGTCACCCTGTGCACTACAGTCGGATTTGGGAATGAGAGTCACTTCATCTCAACATAATCTGTCAGGTAGACAGTTTCTGGTTTTTGTTCAGTGTTATACCAGCCCTAGATCACTCTCACTTCCTGTATATCAGGTATAATACAACAGAAAATTTGCACAAACTTCTACTACTCAGGTGAAAGTTGCTTGGACCTAACCATGTATTTTAGCAACATGCGAACACGCAGGTCTCCATTGCTCCCAATCGTAAAACCTGCACCTTTGTGCCTATTTTTTTAGCAAGTTCTGACTCTAAACTTTTATAAATGAACTAAATAAGTCAATATATAGAGACAGGATAAAACGGAGGCATGTATCAAGATCCCAACACTTAAATAAAGTCATGGTGATAGAGACAAACAAGATAGTAGCAATTAGCTGCTAACAATGGTGAAGTCTGCATCTGCTTCAGAGCTTCCTATCAGCACCCAATTAAAGGGCAATTTGAAGGTTTATTTTCTAATGGATCTGGACTGCATTTGGTCATTCCTTATTCCAACAACAAATACCGCTCAAACCTGAAGAGTCTAATAAACAACTCAAAATAATAACCACGTCTGTCATAAATATACATATGACCCCATGGTTGTTTGTTTGTTTGTTTGAATTTTATGTTGTTTTAAAAGTTTTGGCCTTTGGTGCAACTTTCTGGCAAATTAGAAAATCACACAACTCTTTGTGCAAACTTCACAACCATATTAGGATCTGCCAATGTAAGACAAAGGGAAGGATGGTTAGAAAATCATGCTCTTAAAAAAATAAGAAGTGATGAAATAAACATTCCTCACCTGAACAGGGTATTGTTGTCCGATTGTTTTGCTGGTTTATTGCAATCTCCATGCCCTTCAGGGATGAAACCATAAACCTTCTTGAAACTCTCTGCCCCTTTAGCTACAATGGCGACGCCCTCCCTCACCCTCTGCCGCAAGCTTTTCCTCCACTGGTCCGTAATCACACCAATCACACCTACAGGGAAGGTGGCAGGTGGGGGGCTGTTGGGGTTGCCTACGGCAAGGCTGGGGAGGATCCAGATGTACCCGGGCCCCAGCAGGCCCAGCTCGCCTGCTATGCGAAACAGGTACTGCGCCTCCTCGTGGGAGCAGTACGCCAACAGGACCTGGGAGTCCAACTGCAAAAGGACAAGAAATCTGCTGTTTATAAAATATGCAGGACACAGCATCAGACTCATAAACTTGTTCTGCTCCTCTCAAGTCAGGAACATTTCAGGTTAACAAATGTATGCTTCCCTTTAATGTATGATTTTAAACACAAACCTTTACCAGAAAACTGTAAAAGTGCTGAGTCCTTTTAAATCAAAATTAAAAACACATTTGTTCAGGATTGCCTTTGACTGTTCTAGTTTGCAGTAATTAGTAAAACTAGTAAACTGTTTACTAAAACATCATTAGTTTAAGTTTGTAGTCCCACTGTTTTTAAAATCATTAATATTTGCTTTTAGTTTCCATTTCCCCATGTTTTATTTTGTTTCAATTGTTCTACATTTTATTACAATTCGCTTTTATTATATTTTTATTTTCCTATGTTTAATCATGTAAAGTGCTTTGCATTGTCCTTGTACTGAAATGTGCTATACAAATAAATTTGCCTTGCCTTGCCTCTAAAATATAAAGACATTGTTAGAAAATATTCAAAGTCCCCACTTGAGACTTATAAATTATAAATAATTTTAATTTTAAAAGACTGTAAAATCAGTAAGAATAACTCGACTCCAAGTTAGTGTGACAAAATGTCCTACTCTGATAATACCAATAATTTTACCATGTTTGATATAGTCCTGATTTCATTTTCAAAGCTTTGGACCTCCATGAAACTGATTGAGCGTTTGTTGTCTTAATAACTGAATTTATATTTAAAAACTGCAAAACAAAAAAGTTTTGTACAGAAATTGTCAAAATACTGGGATAAGTACTTTTTTACAGCACTGTATAGTAAGAGACAACTTGGTACCCTATGAGAACATATATATTAAATAAAAGTAGCATGAAAATGGAGCGTCAAGGGACCGCACATGTGATCTTTCTCACATCAGATTTCTAATTGCTATATATGAGAAACTAGTCCTGGTCTGCTAAGTAACAGCTTAAGATTGTGCCTGTGGTCTGAAGCAAGATTTGTCGCAGGGGCAACAAGTATTGCACAATGAAATGTGGTACCCCTTGCCAGGGGTGTTCTATTTAATGCACAAATAAAACAGTTTAAATTATAACAAATTTGATTTAATACACAGCGTGTTCCGTATTCCAATAAGGTCCATAATAATCAAAATAATAATAATTCAAATCTTAGTTCAACAGTTCTTAACTATTTCTTCTAGTACATATAGAGCAGGCATTGGAATTTAAAATCTGACCATAAAAGACTATTTGTTGCTTGTTATAAATTTAGATAAAAGAATAAAAATTGGATTGTCTATTTTAAGGACTGTAGCCACAACTAGAGCCACATGATATTTGAAAAACATGCAAAATGCAGCAATACTGGTGAATGCCGCAATACTGCTACAGCTGGTAATAAAAGAAACAAATAATAAAAATAGTTAATCTCTTTCTGTTTTGGGCTCATAGCAAACATGGACCCCCTAGATAATGAACAGACTATCCAGCCATTTTGGGCAATAAAACAACTTAGTTATAAAGACATTTGTAAAAGTTGTAAAAGATTTTATATGGATTTAAACAAGTGTCACCAAATATATTACTGGCACAGAGAGTCTGAATACATGGCGCTTAAATATTCTAGTTAGTGAGTCTTCATGATATGAATATTGCACACAGTGATTTAGCAATAAATATAAATTTGCAATATATTGTGCAGCCCTAGTTGAAACAGACATTTTTTAACTTAGCATAAACACATCAGCATTTTTTATACTATGAATTAATATTCCAATTGTTTCCTGAAATGTTTATGTTTTCTCAAACTATCCATGTAGCAAATCAATTTTCATTTATCAAACATGTCCTCATTTGTAGTTTAGGGGACCCCATTTTAAAAATTATTTGTAAGCATTTCAAAATGTTCTACTTTTAGAAACTCATAGGAATATATTATATGTTTTACATGGTTTTATTATTTATGACCAAATGTGTAAAGAGCCAAAGCTTGAAAATGGGTTATTTCCAGAATTAATGTGTCATTATTCAACTTTTAGCAACTAAGTTCAGGGAGCCTCCCAAACATTTGAGAGGTTGAAAGAAAAAAAAGAAGACAATAGATTTGTAAAAGATAGAGCCCCTTGTCAGCTTTGCTATTTCCATGCAGTGTACTTTATGCTGAGGAAAAGATGCATGCTGCCGTTCAATTTCACCTGCTGCAGCATGCGTTTGGTCTTCAAATCATTAGAGCCGACCGACATTTCCAGAGACAAAATATCCTGCAGATTCCATAGAAAGTAGGACGTGTCGGTGTAGGACTGAACTATATCCACAAAGGTGTCGTAGCCCGGCATCAAGCTGGTGATCACAGCAAACTCGGCCCAGTCATACTCCTCCAAGATCTGACGCAGACATGTAAAGGTAAAGGCAAATAAGCAGAAAAATTAGATTAAAAGATAAACAACACTCCAAAAACCTGTTGCTTAGTAAGAGAGGTTCAGACTAAAGATCAAACATTTACACAAGAGCACTGAAACTGATTACGGTGGAAAAGTCCTACATTGGAACAACAAACAACTAAAATCTGAAAAGTGGGGCATACATTGGTATTCAGCTCCCAAGAATTTGTCATTTGTAAAAAAAAAAAAAAAAAAAAAAAAAAACTTTCACTGCAATTACAGCTACAAGTCTTTTGGGGCTCTGCACATCTAAAGACTGAGTTTTTCCCTCATTACTCTTTGCAAAATGGCTCAGCCTCGGTTAGATTGGAAGAAGGACATCTGTGCACATATGTTTTTAGGTTGTTTAATTGGACCGGACGTTGACTCATTCTAACACATGAATATGCTTTCACCCAAAACATCCAGTGGTGGAAAGAGTACCAAACTAATGCAGTCAAGTAAATGTACAGTTACTGTGATTAAAATTTTACTTACCAGTTTAAAAAGTTACTCAAGCAAAAATAACAAGTACCTCATTAAATTTTATTTTAAACTGAAGTTACCTTAGTTCCTTTTTTTATTAGCATAAGATAGTCCCTCTCTTGCATTTCACAAAGGAAAAGAGAAGATATTGATCTCGTATTGTTTTTAATTAAGAAGCACCTCTATACTCTTCAACTGTAGTTGATGTGTTTTGCTAGTGCCATGTTGGGATCTGATAACTTTGACCTCAAGCCTGGGTTCTTTGTTTTTACTCAGTAACTGATGTAATTATAAATGCAACTGAGTGAAATACTTAAATCAACTCATACTCAAGTACAAGTAAAAGTTCTGCTTTTGTAAACCACTGAAAAAAAGTACAAAGTACACACAAATTGTACTTAATTAGAGTAATGCAAGTAAATGTAACTAATTACTTTTCACCCCTGGAAACGCCACATTTTAGCTCTCATTGTATGTGGGCTGTTCCTGCTGGAAGGTGAACCTCTGCCCCAGTCTCAAGTCTTTTTCAGTGCCTAACAGGTTTTCTTCCTGGCCTGGCCTGTAATTAGAATTTATCACTGTATTGTATTCAAATGCACTGATAAAATCGGACAGCCTATGGGGAAATACCTTAGTAGCGTCTTCAGAGACATTAAAGGTTACATTCAAACCTTTTAGAAAGACCTTTAACCAACAAAGCATAAATAAAAAATATTTAACAGCATGTATGTTCAGAGACATGGATTAAAGCGATGACAGCAGCCCATGTAATCCAACTGTAATCCTGACCAGAGCTTTCTTTTTTCCCCAACTTTCTGGGAGTCTAGCTACACATTTCCACACAGTTTGGAGTGTGGTCTGTGGCTTTAAAACCACACCTGCCATTTGAACTATTTGAAAACACTGCTGAATTAGTCTAATTTCACAGTTTTTATTCTCATTCTGGATACCATTGTTGCAGTATGTGGAGATCTCTGTCCCCCAGATTGCAGGAGCACTCATGTAGTAGGAGGACCCGCTCAGCATCAGGGAGTATAATTTACATAAATTGGCACACAATAAAAAAAAATAAAAAAAATCATCAGAAAAATATTTTATAAACAGATTTTAAGAAATCATGCACCATTTGTCTTCCACTTTTGAAAAATAATTTTTGTTGGTGAACCCAAAATCCTCATACAGTCAAATTTTATTGGGTGCAACCTGACAAAATGTGAAAAGTTTTAGTTATGTGAAAACTTTAGCAAGGCTCTGTAATTGTTTCAGGTTGATCAAAAGTTTTCCCTGATTCCACTTTTATAAGATGTAAAATCACTAAATTGTTCCGTGCTTATAGAACGTGTGGTAATCTCATTCTCCCGTTTTGCATAAAAATGTCTGAAGGGGTCGTTTGAGTATTAGTTCAGACATTAGTCTGACAAACCAGTTTACTTTTGTCAAATAAGTTTCCAGTATACAATTTTCCAACTAATATATTTTCAGCTTTGCCAGAATAAACAACAGCTTGACAATTGTTTATATCCTGCTTGCACTTTTCCTCATAGTGTCAGTCGGACCAAAAGTTGTTAAAAAAATGTTTTGTCCAAGTGAATGAGGTGAAATTAAGGTCTAACAGACTTTTGTAGGATTATGAGATTGACTCACAAACACATTTGACAATGACGTTATGTAATCCCATGAGAACATTTACAATCCATCGTAAATCCAGATTGGACTGTTTTTTTGGAAATTAGGCCAGAACTTCAGATCAGGGATTCCCCCTCTGACTCTTGCGCTGTCCCTTTATGGTGTTAATCGGCCTATAGAAGTCCCAGTAGTCACGACTGACCCTCTAATTATTTGTTATGATAACCTTTTTTCCCTCTAGAGTATAAATGAGATTTGGGTGAACATATTTCCATACCTTGAACATGCAGATGACCTGCTGCTCGAGAGAAGCTCCCATCTGTAGAAAGGAGGATCCGTCAGCCTGTGAAAAACAAGGCAAGTCTCCTTTACTGATAAAACACGCTTTAAAATGTCAGCTTGTCATCTTTCAGATTCATCTGGCAGGATTTTTAACATTATAGCTGTGCACAAAATAACACTGGTCTCAATTGTAAGGCTACAGTCAGTGATTTGACTGCGTGTCATGACGTCAAGAAGAGAGTAGCGGACAAAATTAAGGAAAGTAACATCAATTAATCCTGACCATGTTTTAAACATGTTGAGATTAAATGAATAAACTTGGTAACAGGTTTTTAATCTAGGTGAACAATGTCCAAAACATGAAAGCAATAACCTCCTAACACTTTAGTTATAAGTAATATACATCTGCTACAGTATGCACCCTCCAGCAGTAATGATGCAAAGTGATGTTTTGCATAATGAACTTCTGCTATGATTATGAATATTACATTTTGTGTCTTTATTAATGCGTCCGTTTTACAACTGACTTGGATTATTCATTTTCTGCCTCTGTCTGGTACAAGTGTGCTTAAAGTGCAAACGCTCAGTCCTGCTGCTCTCTTTCTGTCAAAAAAAGGGAGGTCCAATGTTGATCCCGTCTGTGTGTTTGCATACATTTGCATACCGACTCGGTGCATTGACAGCGGAGGACTTGTTAAACACATTTAACAACCTTCAGCGCAGAAATGGAAACAGGAGTGAGAGGAGGAGAAATAGATGACAAAGCGGAAGCATGACAAGGACAGATCATGAAGCATGAATCATGTGTATTCTTGTCACCCAGCAGTCAGGACCAAAGACACTTTGACATACAGGGGTGCGTCTAGAAAGTTTTCAAAAGCGGCTACCAGATAGAGCCACCGGTGGCTAGTCAAAAAGTTTAATTAGGTGAAACCTTTTGAAAATATTTCATATTTGCGTATTTTCAACAGTTTCATATTGTATTATATATTATATACACATTATTTACCTTTTCCCTGTAAAAAGGTAAACACCAATAACTCTGCAGGTCCAGACATGGTGTGAGGTTGGACGTTAAAATCATGTGTTGACCAGCTAGCAGGGGTCTTTCTGGACATCTTCGACCTCTCCCTGCAGCTCTCCACGGTTCCTGCCTGTCTGAAATCCTCTGTTATCGTGCCTGTCCCCGAGAAACCAATGTTCACCTGCCTTAGTGATTATCGTCCCATTGCTCTGACCCCCGTCATCATGAAGTGCCTCGAGAGGATCCTCCTAAGGTATACCAAGGACATCATCTCTGCTGGCCTGGACAGCCTGCAGTTTGCCTACAGGGAGAATCGCTCCATAGAGGCTGCTGACTCATTAGCACTGCACTCAACTCTGACTCATCTGCAGCAGCCCAACACCTATGGTAGGATGCTCTTCATGGCCTTCAGCTCAGCATTCAACACCATGCTCCCAGACATGCTGGCTCTGAAGCTCCACAACATGGGACTATCCACACCTCTCTGCTCCTGGTTCAGTGACTTCCTCATTAACAGACCCCAGGTGGTGAAGATAGGGAAACGCACATCTGCTCCACTGATCCTCAACACAGGAACACCACAGGGTTGTGTCCTTAGCCCAGCCCTCTTCACCATTTTCACTCGGGACTGTTCTGCTGTCCACCCCATAAACACAGACATTTGCAGACGACACCAATGTAGTGAGTCGCATCTCCAACAATGATGAGTCCCACTACAGGGACGAGGTCAGTAGTCTCACAGAGTGGTGCTCTAGGAACAACCTGATCCTGAACACCAGTAAGACCAAGGAGGTCATAATAGACAACAGGAGGTCCAGGAGGACTGAACACGCTCCTCTCTGCATACAGGGCATTCACAACTCCTCCGACCTCTCTTGGACTGCAAACACCTCCCACCTGGTGAAGAAGGCCCAACAACAGCTCCTCTTCCTCAGGGAACTGAAAAGGTCTGGACTTCCCACTAAACTGCTAACGAACTTCTATAGAGCTGCCATAGAGAGTGTTTTATGTATCAGCATAACTGTATGGTATGGCAGCTGCACAGTCCAGGAGTGGAAGGACCTAGCACGGGTGGTGAGAACAGCGCAGGGGATTGTGGGATGCCGTCTGCAGGATCTAGACTCAATTTATTCAGAGCAAGTCCAAAGAAGGGCCAGACGCATCTCCATTGATCCCACCCACCCAGGCAATGCGCTGTTTGCCCCTCTCCCATCAGGTAAACGCTTCAGAAGCCTCAAAGCCTAAACAAATAAACTTAGAAACAATCGCCCGCTGATAGGAGACTGCAGTCCAACGCTTTAAAATCACCCCACTATTACTAGCCTGCCATACATCACCTTAATGTTACTGCCTACTTGAACACTATCATCTCAGAATATCTAAAAGCACATTTCTGTAAATGAAGCATCAAATCATAATTTTTCAATAAGCACCTTATTACCTCATCATCTGTTATCTGTGACTCTCCTGAATGTTAGAAAAATAGAAAAAAATGTTACCCTTGTTTATTGCCTGTTTGTTTGTCAGTTTTTGCCTTCATTATGTGTAAGGAGGTGGCCAAAGGGAAATGTTCGCCACAGTAACACACGGTGACAATAAAATACTCTTGACTTAGAGCCTATACTTTTTTAATCACATATAAGCCCTGACATAATTATTCACAAACATAATTGTGAAGAGGAAGGAAAATGTTTTATCTTATATATATATACCTGTTCCAGTGGATACTTGACCGTATCCACTGGAACAGGTAACGGGGATGAGTCTCTGACAGACTGCAGCACCAGAGGGAACTGTGTTGAAACAGTTTCTGTTCACTCTCTATATGGCAGACTTCTCCATCAGCTCACCAGGTTGCCACCTTCAGAAGTTTGCTAATTATTCTGCCATAGTAGGTCTCATCACAGATGAGGACACCTCAGGGTACAGACAGTGGAGCCTTGTGCAGTTCCTTGTTGACTGGTGCCAGGAGAATCATCTCAGGTTAAATGTCAGGAAAACAAAGGAGCTGGTTGTGGACTTTCTCAGGCGCATCATTCTGTAAATGGACTGCAGTCTTTTTCTATTCGGCTTGAGTATTTCATTTTCATCTGATTATTTCGTATTAACAAAAACTGTACAATATTTTCTCTTTTCTTTTTTTTTTTTTTTGCTTTAGAAAAATTAGCTTGTTATTCATACTATACTAGGGAATAACTCTGTCTATAACTGTGTCACGCCCAAATTTCCCCATTGTGGGAAAAGAAAGGTATTTCTTATCTTATTGAAGTTTGAAGTTATAATGCAATAAAATGAGAAAAAGCTCAATAGTATGAATACTTTTGGGTATGTTTTTTATTTGTTTGGTGAACATCAATGGACCAGGCTTTGTTTTTAGCTCAAGAGAAATGTCCCTGAAGGGGCCAATAAAATTATCTTCCTACAGTCTGTCTATCTATTTAATGTTAAATTCATTATCATAAATATGTATGTAAGGCTTTAAAGGGGAAAGCAAATTTATTGTAACAGGAGGTATAGTTTTGTCATGGGAAGAAAGAACATAAATCTGGGTCATAATTAATCAGAATTTCACCTTTTAAAATGAATATAGGTCATGTGTAATTATTTCTCCAAGAGCCCTGTTTTCATTGCACAGCAGGTAACGTCAGGTCTAGCGCTGTTGCATGAATCATCAAAACAATGCCAAAGATTCAAAGATAGATATTGCTAAAAAAAATCTTTTGATCAATCCAATAGTTTTTCTGAATTTTAAAAAGTTTCAACATTTTCACCAACAGCTACTGCACCAAGATAAATCGTATATTTACTTACTCTCTATAAAGGTTAGGTGTACAAATTTTTATTTCTATCTTTAAATTCAGAAGATTATATATAATGAGATTGCTATGTTGTCAAATTATTTGGGAAAGCCCAAAAAGGTATGGGGATGAATTTGTACACGTAACATTTGAATTATATGGAGGGAAAGCTGTGAGTGTATTTTAAGCCAACACCTCAAAAAAACTGCTTCCTTGTGTGACATCATGGAGAAAAAAATAAAATAAATCATGGAAGATTCCTGGAAAAGATTTGGGGACCTCAACAAGTCTGGTTCATCCTCTTCCAGTTCCGAGATGCCTAAATGTTCTGTTCAAAGAATTATACACAAATATAAACAGAAAGGGAATGTGCTTCAGTGAAGTGTTGGAGATTATGAGGTTACAGAGTCTGGAGCGCATTATTGGTTACCATGGAGATTACAGATAAATAGACTCTGGAGGCCAGAGCCTGACATACCTAGATTGGACAGAATGACTGATTAGGGGAAAACATGTCAGCTAGGACACGTCTGCATTATAGTATCCTCTCCATCTTCTCCACCAATGTGATGAATGGAACACTGATACCATTCACTCCTCTGTCACCAGTCTCCAGTCAATCAGCTCAGACCAGCTCCACCTGCTGCCACTAATCACTGTCAACTCTGCTCACCTGTCACTTGCCTACATATACCTGCCTCAGCCACTCTTTGCCAGAACAGCTCGTTCTCGCCTCCTGTGCACTACCACCGTCTTTCTACCAGTTCTTATGTGCACTGCCTACTGGACTCTATTCCCCTGTTCTTGTTCAGCTCTCACTGATGTCTGCTTCCAGTACCTGCTGCTCAAAGTCTGCCTAGTTCCCCGTGAGTTCCAGCTGCTTGCTCAGCCCGTTCTGGTGGTTCCATCATCTGTTCTGTTCATCTCTTGTTTTCAACTCTGTTTCTGGTCTACCACTGCCTGATTCACCTGTTCTGGTCTGGTTCTGCAGGTCTGCCTGACTCGTTGCCTGTTTCTGTCTGCTTGCATCATCAGCCACTAACCACCTACTTCAATAAACACTTTTAAAATGTAACTCTGTTGTCTGGTTGAATTATCGAGTTCTCAGAACATTAGTCTTTACACAATACACTTGTTTGTTGTTGTAAAATGACAAAATGTGAAAAAGGTCAAGGGTTCAAGATAAGGAAGAATTTGAAACAGAGAAGAAGGACGCACAACTGTGATGGTGGTCATCACAAAGAGTCAAACATTTGCAAAGAGAAATTTTTTTAGAAATTTATTTAGAATATGTTTTGTCAATGTGTTGTCTTTTGTGCAGTGGTGGCTTGTCAAAAGGGGGTGGTCAAGCACCGTCCCTATCAAAAATAGCACGGGAAAAGTGTAGACACAGTAAAGTAATTATCACATGTGTTCTCTCTAAAACTATATCTGAATTTTGATTTTTCAGTATTCCTATTCTATTTTGAGGTTTTTTTTTCCTGTATGGGCCTCCTAAAGTAAATGTTTCAAAGCCCATGGACGCCATAGCCTTTTGGCTCTCATATGACTTCATGCTGATTTCTAATTGATTACTTTAAGATTCTCCTTGACGCAGCTCTCCGCGCTCGTGGACAATCTGTGCTTTTAGTGTCATTCCTCATCCAATCAGATTCATTCATCATACCCGTCAGTCAAAGTCACAACCCTGGAAGCTCGGATGCGCAGGCGCAAATGTCACTGAAACATAAGTGAGTAAACTTAATTTATATGGCATCTTTCACGGATAAAAATCACAAAGTGCTTCACAGAGTCTAATAAATACCAAATAGAAAATGGAAATATCAGCATCCAAATGCAAAAGGGAGAATAAGACAACAGAAAGACAGGAGAGAGTACCGCAGCGAAAGAACATCACCGCATTTATTTACAAACTGATAATTTGTAATTTAATTTCAAGGCTTTCACTGAAGGAGAAAAAAATCAGATAAAGGAACTTGGAGTGGACACGACCAGATTTAGAAATCCAGCCGCAGACAGACAGTCCTTTCTTCAATTAATTAAAAATGACATTTGAATTTTCAAAAGGAAAGGAATCTCAATGTCTAGACAATCTATCCCTCTTTTTGAAAGTTAATGGAGTTTGGGGATTTGAGCAGGCTAATGTTGCAGCAGGGCATGAGCAGACCTGTGATGTAACAAAGTGTAAGAGCATGCAGGGCTTTGACACACGTCATCGTTTTCTGAAACCGATTCGATAATGGACAGCTGCCGTAAGAAGATGGCGATCAGCGTAACACAGTCTCTTTAATAATGCTTGCTCATTATTTGAATCGAAGTAAGGAATTTAAAGAAGTCTTAAATGTATGTTTAGGAAAGAATCCACTGGAGGAGAAGAAGTTAAACCGCGGAGCACCACGAGGGATGAGGTCTCAGATCTTTTCTGTCTGTTCGTGTCTCAGAGGTGACTACCTGTCATCTCTCCCTTCTGTTGATCTTCTCTTTCCCACAGTTCAGAGCCTCCGCAAAGCCCAAGAGAGCACCGCAGCCTGAGGACTACCACAAGAATATCAGAGCGAGGCGCTTCCTCGCAGAATTTCCACAGGTTTTATCTCTGCCTGAGCTTGTTTGAGACTCACCTTCACAGGCAAAGTGGCAACCAGACCACTGGCAGGGCTACACATCAGAATAGCTTGTAAAAATAGCAGAACACAGGCATGTCAAGCTGTTACTAAATAAATAAAAAATGGATTGACAGCCGCAGTTCACTGTTGTGCCCCCACTTCATCCGACATACCAGAAAACTGCTGAGGTGCATCGTTTTAATGGCTATTAGTCATTTCGAGCTATTACACAAACTATTAATCTGTTAAAACCTTTGGTCCGCTCACTGTTACGGCCATCTAATTAAAGTAAAAATCAGACATATTGGAGGATTTTCTCTTTCACTCAGTCGATGGTGGGTTCGAATAGGAATTACAACAAAGTGACCTTCTTTTCCACATCTGCCTCTCACAGGAGCACACCCACATGAAGAAACAAGAGTTCGCCCTCCCCTCCTCTCATCTATCCCTCCTAGCCGTCGTGTTGCCGCCGCCACCTTGGCAGCGCGGCTGTCACATGCAAGCGTAATTAGCAGTCATACTGCAGGAGCGTATGGTAATGTGACAGGAAGACCATGGACATGGTGGCTGCACACATACTCCGCTTCTCCCAGGGGGGTGGCTTTGTGCTGTCGAACTTCAGGCAGATCTTTTTTTTTTTGCAATTGACTGCATTGATCTGTGTGCGATGTTCAGGAGTAAAAACTATGATTGTTTTTGGTAAACTGGGTCACCGACATTTTCGAAAGCTCTGCTTTACGGAGGGAAATGCAGGTTTTGACAATAAACATGACGATCAGTGTATATCTTTCTCATCTTTGTGTCTTTATTGTTTAAGAAATTTTTAAAAATTTGTACAACACACAAAGACATAGATATTTTGTGAATATTTCAGTTTCACTCTGTATAAATAGTAATTTACCTCACAGTACCTGACTTTGACCACGTTTACATATTTTCACTCTACATCATTATAATCTGACTTTTGAGAGTAGTTATTTTCTAAAAATACTGTCTGAGGCAAACAATAATCACAAGGAATTGAATGGCTTATTCAAATCCTAATATTGAGATTATCCTCTGATATTGCAATTACAAAAGAACCTTGAAATAGTTTACTTTATTATCTTTATGCAGTTTATATTTAAATAAGGAAGTTCCTTATATGAATGTGGAAAACTTGTTTTAAAATATCATAATCTCTGTCGCAGTTAGCTTTTCACATCTAAAGACAATTTTTACCCTCTCTTCTATAAAGAAATGATTGATTGCAACCACAATACTGACTTAGTGCGTGGCCTATAGAGTTACAGCCACAGAGAAACACACACACACACACATACAAACATATACACATACATACATACATACATACATACATACATACATACATACACACACACACACACATATATATATATATATATATATATATATATATATATATATATATATATGTGTGTGTGTGTGTGTGTGTGTGTGTGTGTATAGATAGATAGATAGATAGATAGATAGATAGATAGATAGATAGATAGATAGATAGATAGATAGATAGATAGATAGATAGATAGATAGATAGATAGATTTATATGACAAACTCATTAGAATTACTGGTGGCCTGCTGTTACGCTTAGAGGTGACTTGGCCATTACCGTATTTTCCAGTTTCCAGTGGGAACACTATGCAGCAGCTCCGATTTTCTCATGACCTCTTTATGAAGCTTCGGCTTTCTGAATCATGAGGCCAGGGGAGAGCCAAAATTAACGAGGGGGAAGGGGGTTGGATAGAAGACACTCAGGAACAGAAGGATAAACAGAGAAAGCAGGTCAGTTTGGCTATATAAACAAACCAATAAACCCCTACAAAAAGAAACGAACACCATGATCCAGTAAGAGACATCTGGATCCTTGAGCCTTTGCAATCCAACAGCACGAGCTCAGTGTGACCTTAGAATGTAGCCAGCTCTAAGGACTTAGAACATTTTTCCCTGAAACAATTACATCATACACTTTACTGTCAGATACAGTTGTAACAACTGTATCTTATAGCTTTGTTTGTCATCAGTGTTCTTATTACAACAATAATTTATTTTTGATAATCTATTGATATTGACTGAAGCCCAGAAATTTTATGTTGCTTCATTATATGGAAATGTGGTCATCAGCAAGAGATGATCTTGTTTTTTAAATGACAGGAATAGAGCAGAAAAGAGAGGGATAAAGTTGAATTTTGGCCATCCACCTAAACTGATTGGCTGGGGAATAACGAATTAGGCCTATCAGAGGTGCAGCCAAGAGGCCCATGTTAATTCTGGAGGAGGTGTAGAGATCCAAAGCTCAGATGGAGGAATTTCTTGACAGGACAACTATTAGTCAGTGGTGGGCTGTCAGGGCCTGCCGGGCCTTCCCTGCTGGCCTAAGGGATATCAGAGTCACACACTGATGTTAATTATATTTTGTCCATGAATACTTGATTTAATACTAAATAATTTCAAATGATCTGTTTGCTTGCTTTCATAGCTTTTTTTGCTGGTTGCTGCTTCCAGACCTGTATTTTCATAATGAAGCATTTGATCAATTATATTTCAGGCGTCAACCAAATTAATTGTGAGATGGCAACGCCAGGTGTCAACGAATTCATACCCTTTGGTTGGATAGGCAGAGAATGGACTCTCCAGAGCTAGCAAAGTGCATCTGTGGCGAGCTGCA
Source organism: Fundulus diaphanus (assembly GCA_037039145.1). Lineage (NCBI taxonomy): Eukaryota > Metazoa > Chordata > Actinopteri > Cyprinodontiformes > Fundulidae > Fundulus > Fundulus diaphanus. The sequence continues at coordinate 17,919,213 of CM073143.1, read as the reverse complement.
TCATTAAAAATATTGTTGTGTTAATTTTATAACAGAAAAGCAAAAGAAATGGAAATGGATTTGGTTGCATATTTATTGTGAAAGCCATTTTTACAACAGACATTTTAAGATTAATTGAACATCCTTAAGTAAGGCCAGGCAACTCCAGGAAAAGGATTTGTTTGCCACTCCCAATCATCTAATTAGCAGTATCCCTGGTTCACAGGCTCAAAGGAAAACTGAAACTTGTTATGCTGGGAAGTTTTTGCCCCTGATCCACATGGTGAGGTGTTGGAAAGTATCAACTTTGATGGTGACAGAAAATAATTTCTTGATGGAAAAAAACTAACAGATGACATGTAAAACAGAGGAATTGAAGTATTCTTGAGGAATGAAAGGAGGATGGATTTTGTGTATAAATAACATGCCGCTAATATCCTCAATAATGTCACAGTTCTATGAGGTCATCATCAATGCTTTCTATGTGTCGCAGCTGTAGCTGCAGTAGTCTTGTGCACCCTGGGTTTGTTTCTTTAGTAAAGGCCTTTATTCTGGCTACACAAGTTATCTAAGATGCAACAATTCTTTATGGTGCGTTTCTGCATAATAAGATGTTTGTATTGCATTAAAATAGTTAGTGAGGGGAGGATTGATTCAGATGGAGCAATACTAAAGACCCCCATTACTATCAGTTATGCATTTAACAAATCTGGCCTTTATTGGTGAAGCAGCCAGATGAAAGCCATTGCTGATAGAAAGAAATTATTAGGATCCATTTACAATTTTCATAAAACGGAGGTGATCTGGTCCAAACTGAACTTTTAGCCAACTTAAAAAATTATATATGGATCTTAAAAGTAACTGAGCACATCACCCTGATGATACCGTCCTCACGGTGAAACATAGTGGTGGTAGCATCATTGTTTGTGGGATGCTTTTCTTCACCAGGACAGGGCTGAAGTTATCTGAGATGATGGGAGACAGATGGAGCTAAAGACATGACAATCCATGATGAAAGGGTAAGGTTGCAAGATTCAGGATTGGGGTGGTTCTTCCCCTTACAGCAGGACAACAAGCCTAAACATACAACCAGAGATACAGTTGAATGGTTCAAAACGAGACATATTTATATGTTGAAATGTCGCAGTCAAGGTCCAGACCTATATCCAATTGAGAATCTGGAGTAAGCCTCACAGAGGCTCTCTATCCTGATTGAGTTTGTACTTTCTTTTTTACAGAAGAAAGTGTAAAACTGTCTTCAGATGTGAAAAGCTGACTGAGACCTTTATAGATTTTGTTCAAACTTGTGGTGGTCCAAAATATCCCTATAAAATAAGTTTGAGTTTGGAGAGTGACAAAATATGAAAAAAATCAAGGGTTATAAACACTTCTCCCTCCCACCTGGTGAAGAAGGCCAAACAATGGCTATTCTTCCTCAGGAAAATGAGACGCACTGGACTTTCCTCTAAGCTGTTAAAACATTTTTACAGAGCTACAATAGAAAGCGTTTTATGCCTCAGTGTAACAGTGTGGTATGGGAGCTGCACAGTGCAGGAGAGGGAGGATTTAGCACAGGTGGTGAGGACAGCACAGGGGATTCTAGGATGCTGTCTACAAGAGCTGAAAAAGGTTTATGCTGCACAAGTCCATAAAAGAGCTAGACCCATTACTGCAGATCCCACCCACCTAGGCAATGCACTGTTTGACCCATTTCCATCAGGTTAATGTTTCAGAAACATTATATCAAAAGCTAATGGACTCAAAGCAGCTTCTTTCCAAAAGCTGGAGGGGCAGGGAGTTTGTGGTCTGTTACATGTTACAGTCACACTACTGGTAATGCCTATTTGCACACTCTAATTTCTCAGGGAATCTCTGATTGCACAGTTCTGTAAACGAAGGCTTTAAATTATTTCACAGTATTTACAGTGGGAATGAATGCATCATTGAGGGAATGTTGAGTGATTAATTCATGCAACAACACAGTGACTCATATCGTTTGCAAAGAGACTGATTTCAAACTTTTTGGATTCGGATATGAGTCTTATCAGACCCTAAAAACTATTTTATGCTTTAAGCTTCTCAGGAAGCGTGTTGGCACTAATTTTATTAATTTTCAAAAATTTTGGAAATATGTCTTGTGTCTGCGTTTCATATGTTATCTGTGTGCATTCTGAACTGGTATCTGTCTCAATAAAACACTACTATGGTAACACATGGTGACAATAAAGATTCTTGGTTCTACTTTGTTGCCACTCTAATAATAAAGCATTTGAAAAGTGCTACCTTACTTTATCCAACAGTAAAGTATTTTAGTAGTTAAATAAAAGTTTTCTTTTACATAAGAATGTTTCTTGTTGTTTTTTTTCCTATGGCTCTCTGTGATCATCTCACTGTCATTCCTGCTCTACAACTGCCATAACCACACATCGGGAAGCAGTGCCCTCTAAAGATCATCCAAGACATTACAATGACTGCCAGCCAAGAACTAAGGCACACAGAAAGAGAAAACTCATCCAGGCTATGATTTTCAGCTCCTTGGAGAGACGCATATTTTTTTCTTCTTCCCTCATATAGCCCATTGAGGAGTCTTTATGCCCTTTTCTCAGCCGTTCCTCAAGCTTTCTCATTTCCTCTTCCTCGCTCTCTCTTGATGTATGTACTGGATGACAAAAGACACACTTCCTCTCCTCCCTTCAATCTTTTCATCTCTGTCTCATTCCCTCCTTCCTTGTTGTTTGCAATAGAAAGACATCACCGAGACAGCAACCATAAATAGGCGACCCAGGCGCCTGCCGCTTCTTTTTAAAACGCCATCAAAGGCCTTCATCATCATCAGGCTATTGATAATTAAGTAGCATTGAGCTCTTTTATCCCTTAAGAGAATCATGTGCTCATGCATGCGTCTTTCTTCGTCCAATCCACCTGTCCCATTGAGCCAGACACCTCTGACAAGCTTTTTTCTTCTTGATGACAACAAAAGAATGTACAAGAAAGGAAAAGAAAGTGACGGAACAAGTAAAGAGGGATGAATGAGTTGCTATATAGAGAGCTGTCGCTAAACACTGTGAACTCTTCCAAAAAAAATAGTAACACCGGTGCAATGGGTAAACTGTGTGTTGCTGCTTTCAGATGGAGAGAATAAGTAAATGAAACAGGCATGAACAACTCTACAAATCTGAGTAAGTAAGTAAATCTGAGATTGTCTAAGAGAGGCAAACTGTGAAAAATCTAGAGCCAGTGGAGGTAGTGCCTGAGACATGTTTACCTGGATATGTGTGATCACAATTTTAAGGCAAAGAAGAGAAGGCCAGGTGACACCTTAAGAGAGAAAATATCGGCCAGGTGCTGCTAATCATATTTGATCATTAGCAAGAATGCTTGAAAGCAGGAGTTTGCTGGCAAAGAGCATCCACATGTGTGTTAGAACAATGCCAAGCAGAAAAGACGTCAGCAACAATCCAAAAAAGCAACTATTGATAACCATTAAACTGGGAGGCGTGTAAAGACATGTCCACAATGCTAGAAGTCCATCATTTTACAGAGATACAACTCAATATTAGATCAACCAAAATAAATAACCCAAATAAATAACCCAAGAACTCCACCTCACAATGTACAGGTCAGTTCATGACAGAACAACTTATAAAACCTGAACAAGTATGGCTTGTTTGGACGAACTGTTGTTTGGAAAGATGACAACCAAGCAAAGATGTTTGGCCAAAGTGCTGTCACACTGTTGCCTATCATGCCATGCATTCAGGTGTGTTAAAAATGCAGTACTATATGTGGCACTAAATGTGAGAAAGTATATGTGTTCTGAATACTGTGTGGATTGGCATCAAGGATGTGGATTTCACAATGCTCCTCTGCATCAAGATAGGTATGCATCCTTTCTCTTGACTGCATATCTGGCCTTTTTCATATTTATTGATCAACTGACCATCTTGAATTCAAATTTAAATGCTCTTTGAGAGCAACCAAGTGGTCAGATTATTCTTGGCTGAATTATTCAGAAGTAGGGTACGTTGTCAGCTTCCCTGTCGGTTTCTAGCATTAAGCATGCTGAGGTGAGTTAATCTTCATCAAATGTGTGCAGGCATAGAATACTGCGGTATTAAATAATGGGAATCCGGCATTGCTCAGATATCTGACTCACAGTTGCATGAATTCTGTAACAGTGATGTACATGTGTCATTGACAAGGCTTGTGATAGCACTCTGGCTGAATTTTTTTAAATATCTGAGGAAGCCTTGCTTATCTGGTGATAAGTATTAAAAGAATATCAAGCTGCCAGATAGTTGTTTTTTGTGTTGTTTCTTCCTATGCCATTGAAATAAAAGCCAGTCAAGCATGTTGGTGGAAGACTGATGATTAGGGCTTATTGTATAACCACAGGATCTGGGCACCTTGCAATCATTGTGCTGACCCTTAACTCTTCTGTATACTGATGTATTCTAAAGCCAAACTATTGAAAATCCTTCCAAACACAGCAGCAAATATTTGACAATATGAATATAAACATGAAAAGTCAAGGTGTTGCAACAGCCTAGTTCAGGGGTCTGTGAACCAAGAGACTCTTTGGACCTTCCTGAATGGCTCTTAATAATGTTGGCTAAAATGATAAAGAACCAACTGATGTTTTATATTAATAACAGTTGCAGTGGATTTCCACAACAAAATGACACTAAAAGTAACAGTGTCATCTAGCAGACCATTTTATCTTATTAGGGTGAAATATATGTGCTTTTTAACATCTCATCTAAGAAAATGTATCCATCCACTTTTTGCAAAAGTTTGTTTTTCTTTATCTTAAAACCTAAAAATATAAGTGAAATTATGTTATTTATCAAATGACAAAAAATGTGCTTAGCAAAAATGATATAGTCTTTTTTCTCCAAAAGATCATGAAACATTTGCATCTCTACATTGGTTTCATTTAGCTAGATTGAGGGAAAGAGCGACTCTTTGGATTGTAAAGGTTGCAGACCCCTGGCCTAGTCAAACTCCAGCTATCAACTTGATCGAAACGCGTTAGTGGGACACCAAGTGTCTCAAGTGACAGAAAGATAAATTAGCTAAAATTCCTCTACAAAAATGCAAGATACTGGTAAATGACTGCTAAGAGTTGCTGCTGTTAAAGGGTAATACAATATATTCAATCACAGGGCGTACTTAGTTTTTTTCCAGGATTGTATTGGCAGTCATGAAAACTTTGCTTTTTCGTGGATATAGAGATGCAGGCAAAGATGGCACAGTGGTTTGGATCTTTGGTTGAATGCTGTCACAACAGAGGAGCGTCAGACTCGTCTTTGGGTTAATGACAAATGTTTCGCCTTTTTGGGGTCCTAACAGAACACAGAGGAGTGCTGACTTCTGGCATATTTCTTAAGGCATTTGCCTTAAGAGGTCTAGCAACTTAGCAACAAACCTACTTTAAACTCACTTAAGCATACGTTGGTCAACGGGTATTTTGGGGAATGAAGTCCGTAGGAAAAAAATTAAAAAGACACAAAGAAAGAGGAGAGATTGATAGAATAGAGAAAAGGGAAATAGAAAAGATAAAAGAAGTGTGAGAACGAGGATGACTGTTTCCCTCACAAAAGAGAGAAGGGAGACTTATCAGTAAGACAGTGAAACACTGCCTGCAGGCAGCTGTCAGCCAAGCTTCATCAGAGCATCTTTCTCCTCTCTCAGCCTCTTACTTACTCACTCACTCACTCTGCCCTTTCCACTTTTCCGTTAGAAAACACCAAATCACCCCCTCCCCCCACCTTCCGACCCCTCCTGTTTAATACCCATACGTGACGTGATATGTGTGGATAACTTTTGATTAACAGGAAGCTGATAAATACAACACAGTTTACAAAATGTTGCCTGAAGGGTGAAATCCACCATTTGCAGGCGAACAGCTGCACTTCAGCTCAGTGTGGATTCCTCCTTGGCGGATAGGTGTGGGGGGAAAAAAATGCCTCGACTTGCTTCTGTGTGAGTGTGTGTGTGTTCTCATGTGTGACAGGGTTTATTTGCATGTGCTTCACTGTGTGAGAGCTGGTTCTATAAATACAAAGTGCTCAATGTGGCAGTTCAGCAACTAAGGAAAAAAGGGCAGATGAGCGGAAAGCGGAAAGTGCGAATAGAAGAAGGGATGAATCCATATTCCCGCTTCAAAGTAGTGACGAAGTAGAGATTAGGAATCCATCTGGTGCCATCAATCTTGTCTTTACAATATAACTACACAGCTCACTGCTTTGCATCTCTTTTCATCAAGGGGAGACATGCTACATCTAAGTACACGTAACCTGATGTTCTTCTAGTTCATCTGGTTAATTGATTAAAACCCTAGATCGCCTATGTTATCCATTTTATCTATCTATGCAAAGTTCCCCTGCCAGCAACTCAGACATTTTCCCAGGCATGGATTAAGCAAGCTAAGGAGGATTGAAGGCTGATATTTCCTATGTCTGTATTGCTCGTATCCAAATATTTGCATGCAGCAAGTTCCTTGTCAAAGTAGGTTTTATTACTCTGACCTACATAAGTTGTTTTAAGCTGAACAATGCCAATGCAAAGGTGTTCTGAGTAAGACGGGAGTCAGTGATGCAGGAGCGCCGCTCCTGACAATTTTTTAATATCATAAACACACTCATATTTATGCATATTCATGGCTTCTGCCTGCTCATTTAAAACAATATCGGCAGGCCATTCACCAGTTTGGGCAGGTTGCCATATAAAACCACAATGTTGTTGCATTGACAGTACCTTGTATGGGATAACAACTGCAGAGCCCCCACTGATGCCCACAATTGGCAGAGTTGTCTGGGTGGAGAGGAAGTCCAAGATTTGTGCCACTTCTGCCACCTGAGAAAGCATATGGAAATCTGCGTTAAACAGCACTTAGACTGCGGAATGAGAAGATGAAGACATTAGTAAAGCTAAAACATTAAGGGGTGTTTGAAACTGTGAACGGGTTTACAATCTTCTTAGGCTGGACAAACCGACATGTATTAAACCCGGGGATATCAAAAAAAAGTATGGCCACATGGCCGCCAACAGTGAGGGACAAGCAGGTCAGTGTCCCGGGCCAAAGGTAGAGAGCGGGGCCCTCCAACTATGAAATTATTGGCAAGATGTCTTTTGGTTTTTCTCAAAATAGACATATTGTTGAAGAAAATAGGAAAGCCTAACAGTTAAGTTACAAAATCCTTTTTTTGTTTATTCTTACCTACTAATTGTCCTTGCTATGTTAGCCTCTATCCATCCCTCTACTCAGTGTCAGGTACCCATTCCATTACTTTGGTAGAAAGAAACAGAACCAGGTCTGTCACCTGAGGAACTCCCGTCAAACTGCAGGTACAGACCAAAAGACAGACCTCTCTCATCCCTACGTCCTCTGCTCTAATGGCACAAGCACACTCAGCAACTTCTCTCAGGGACCTGTTGTGTATCTTTGCTGGTGGAAGTTATAATTAGGATAGTTCCATGGTTAATGGAGGCTAGTAAACATCGATGACTGTTGTTTCATAACTTGCACCAGATTAATGTTACCACCAGGCATGTCCCCACCGCTGTAACTGCACACTGGATTTTTTGCTGGAGGTGAGCAAATAAAACGGAGATACTGTGTCAACTGCCAAAAGCAGGTTTGGCCGATGGCATTTAGGCTCAAACCTAAAAATCTAAAACAAGTAGTAGCCTAAAATAAAAAAAATACATAAAAATTAAAATTAGACAGCAGGGAAGTATGGAAATCCAAAATGCCGCAAATCAGTAAACAAAACAAAAAAATCCCAAGGTTGATATTTATGGCCAACGTGTGAATAATTTAATAAAACTTGAGATGGATACGTCAAACAAATTAATTTCTCTTTATCTTTAATAAATACATTTGTAAAACAATTTAATTATTAAAAATTATTACAGAAATATTTCTCCTTCACAGTCATCCCCTGCAGAACATACTGAATTTATTTGATCTCTCCTCCTTACAATTCGAAATCACTCAGAGGAGCTAATAACACTTTTTCCCCCCATTTCAACACTTTGTGGTTTAGGTTGTTTCCTACCTAAACAAGCTGGATCCAAAACAGCAAAAGGTGCCATCTGCCGGGGGAAATTTTATATCGACCATGCGTTAAGTCTTGAAAAATATGAGCACAAATCAGAGAAGGTACAGACTGAGTCCGAGCCATCACTGAAGCCAAAGACAAAAGATTGCCAACACTTCAAGGTGTTTGAAGTGCGGTCACACTTTTTGTTTGGATCATGCTGGGTGACTGCAATGTACAATTATCTATTGGCCAAGAAAAACAACTCCGTGGATGTAGAAAATGGGTATTTAGCTTAGAATAACAAGTTATTAAATGATACAGTCACTAATAAAACAAAGAAAGAGGAACTTGATAGACTTGGCAATGCCTCTTAGAAGGGTGCGGTTCCTTTCACCATTTCTATACCTCTGTGTCTTTGGTTGTTTTGTGACCAGATTTTCCCTGTTGGCAGACATGCTACAAAAAAAGAGTCGCCTGCCAGGCAACCTTTTATACTGATCTCGTCATAGTCTACCTGTCAGGAAGACATTTTGCGCTAGCTTTAACAAATGACCATTTAAAGTAGTTTTCTACAACCTACTCATCTTTTCACAATCCACTGTATGTAAATGTCATGTGACTTCCATAAATAACAAATGCCAGCAGGAGGTAGCTTAGAGTCATTTTGGTTTGCTCGGCACTTTATGAAATTTAACAGGGATCATACTTTGGGTTTGCATGTAGGGTGTACCCTTTAGGAAGATGTGTTGGGGCCCTCAAGTTCCTATCAGTTCCAGAATTGAGCCTTGGTAATTTTGTCCCAAATGCCCCAGAAATACCTCCAGACAATACAATGACCCATTAAGTGTTTATGTCCTCTAGTAACCATTTTAAATACGCCAAAAAAGAATCAATTAGATTACTTTTACTGGTCTGCATTATCGCTAGATGTTGATTTAAAGTAATTTTTTTTTTATGTATTTGAGTAAATTTCTGTTTCATCATATTGCTAAATCTGTTGATACTCTGATACTTTAAGACAGCAAAAGCAGAAAGATGGTGATTGAATTAGACCAAAAAGGAAGTGCACAATTTTTTGGAATATAGGCACACTGTTAATATGAAAGGTTGCTAGGTTAAGGGTGGCTATGTTTCCTTTACAGTTTGTTATACGGATGCAGCATATCTGAACAAAATTAAATACAATTAAGGTCTTTCAGGGTATTTGCATTTGAAATAACATTTTTGAATGGCACTGTGATGAGCCAGTCCCTAAAATAAGCCTTTATGTTATCAGTTCATGTGATGCCCTCTTTAGAAGAAACAGTTTCCTGTAAATGTCGGTCAGGTTGTGTTTTAGGGAGATTTAGCTCGATCTTTCTGTTTTGTGCTTCTAATTTTGTAGATAAAGGAATGAGTAAAGGATCAATATCATTTTCCGCTATTCACAGATGAGATCATTGCTCTAACAGGGAGTTCAGAATCTTTGTCAAGGACGTTCATGCAGTGCGCAGGTATCATTTTATGGATTCCACTTGGATATTTTTATTTTCTGGTCGGGGGTTAGATTGCAAACTGATGGTGAATTTGTGGTGATCACACCAGAAAGTCTTTCTTATTCTGACTCTACCAAACACTAATAGTTCTTCCAGCATTACGTTACCATTTCAAGGAACTAAATCTTTGTGAAGGTATTTAGCAGTTAAATTAGAGCTAAGATTGGTCTGTTTAGGAATCTTACAAGCACTTCCCCCTGAAACTTTCAATGCTTCAGACCTCAACTTGACCTCTATAGATTCTTAATTACATCATGAACAGAGAAGATAGCTTCCTGAAAGTGCTTTCCTATATTCTCATGGCCTTCTACTACTCTGTGGGCATCAATTCCTTTAATTTTTAGAGCACTCCGCTGCTTAGAGACCCATGGCCGAGGCTTGTTGAGGTGAATTTTGCGGTTAAAGAGAATTTACTGAGCTTCAAGATCTTCTGTACCTATATCAAAAAGACAAGAGCTTTCATTTTCTTTTTTAAGATAGTTTTGACCCCCAAATCAGGCATTACCCTTTCATTAATTGTTAGAAATAGATTTTAATACTTTTTTTTACAAAGGTTCCTTTGACAAACTCTTGCATGCTAGTGCAAACTAATTAGAAACTAAAAGTCCATCCCCTTCATGGCCCCCTGATTATATTATAAGATGGGGGGAGCGAATTTGGAGGAATTTGTCCCAGCCCTTCACCAAACTACTGACAGCTGATTCACCCCCATCCCCCAAAATCCCCTCAGACAAAACATATCAATTCTCTGTTTGATGTGTTTTATGCACTCCTAATGTGAACCTCTCACATAACACGTGGTGAAACAGCTTCAGTGGTTTTAACTATTGCAATAAACCGTACACACGGTGGAAAACATGTCATCCTTGTCTTGCAAACTGCCATTTAACTTGGCAGATCCCAAGTCAGGACCACAGTAGATTTGTTGTGCTTGTTTGGAGTATTTTTCTGTACCTGTTATACGATTATCTAGCAAGCCAGTAGGAAAGATTTTAGTTAAAAGTAACTGGGAGGATGTTTCAATGAGTTATGAGCAGCGACAGACAACATATCTATGTTTACATGGATGTAAGTAATCGGAATATTGTGATCGGATTAAGCTCAATCGGAATGAAATTTTATTCCGAATGAGACGGGTGGTTTATGCCAAACGGTAATCCGAACAGCGTTCATCTAAACACTTGTTCCTATCATGTCATTCAGATTGAGGCAAACTGCCCTGACTGGGCATGTGTGCCCTTTCTCTCTCATCATGTAAGGCAGGAAGACCAACTGCAGGTGTTGCTGAGCTTGTAACTTAAATAGGAAGTGCAGCAATGTAAATAAGTACAACTTCTTCTGTGGTTCTTTGGGAAATTTGATGACTTGTGTTCTGAATAAAGCCTAGTGGATATAAACGTACGTCATGATCGCTAAACATTTTTAATGACTCATCTATGAAAGTGTGAACCACCTGCAGCCCTCCACACAAGCAGTGCAAAGGAGTGGAAAGTTTTCTCCGTTTGTCTTCTTTACCCTGAGTGATAGTAATGCAGCACTGTTTTAGCTTTGATTCAGACCTTGTTCATTTTACTTTCCTGTCAGTGCCTTCAGTCTGTCTGACCAAAGATATCACGTTGAGAAGCAGCAACGTCCAAAGCCGAATGTAGTGCATGGGGCGAGTTGGATCTAAAACTTAGTTTTATCATTGGTTATGTGTTTTTCTATGTTTGTTTTTGTTTTGTTTTTAAACCTCTGTAAAGAACTGTTACTCTTTGTTCTCTACAAATATTGTTTGTTTGTTTGTGTTTGTTTGTTTGTTTGATTGATTGATTGATTGATTGATTTATTGATTGATTGATTGATTGATTGATTGATTGATTGATTGATTGATTGATTGATTGATTGATTGATTGATTGATTGATTGGTTTGTTTATTCGTTCGTTCGTTCATTGATTGATTGATTGATTGATTGGTTGGTTGGTTGGTTGGTTGGTTGGTTGGTTGGTTGGTTGGTTGAGTACTCGAATATGACTCAGTATGGTAACTTTGGTAAAAATAACTAAATAAAAAGTGGAAGAAAAGATTTTTACCTGAGCATCTGCACCTAGGCCCACGTCATCCTCAAACACCACCCCATGCAGCTTCTCCGTCGCCATTGTGTCGCATAGATGTGTTAGCAGGTCACGGGGGTTGGTGTCGTTGACAAGCACGGTCACAGGGCTGACTACCACGGGAAGGTCGACGAAGTTCTCCCCACTGAGGCGACCCCTGACCTCGCTCTGGTAGCTGGAGCCGCTGAACACCACCGCCACGTTAATGGAGGAGTGGACGAGCAGCGGCCGAGCCTGCAACGGGGCCCAGAGGAGGACGAGCAGGAAAACTGGAGGCCAAGGAGAGTGAGGAGGAGATGGAGGTCTCCTGGGAAGGCCCATGTTGGCAGCCTACTGCCTGGAAAGGAGGGGAAGAGGAGGCGGGGAGAAGAAAAGAGAGCAGCAGTCAAACATACAAGCTGCTTCACCTTTATGATGTTTTTGACATGAATCCTAATCCATAACTACACATCCACCCCTTATTTCTCTCCCCTGGCTGACCCTGTTAAAACGGCTGTATTAGCCTTGAATTTAGACTCCTGTGTCATCAGGAAATCTGTGTATGTATGTGTGTCAGTCAATGTGCATGTAATCCTTCATAATCCCACCTCAGTGTCATGACTGTAATCACCTCTTCATCTCTACACATCTCTGATTCAGCACACACACATACATACTGGGAGAGAGAGAGAGAGAGAGAGAGAGAGAGAGAGAGAGAGAGAGAGAGAGAGAGAGAGAGAGAGAGAGAGAGAGAGAGAGAGAGAGAGAGAGAGAGAGAAAAGATGCTATAACTGTTGCACAGGTCTTCAATCCTCATCACTGGGATTACATTATGTTACGATACTTCAGACAGGATCTCTCCACATGGTCGGATTTCATCAGTCCGTCATCAGAAACCCTCAAAGGGATCGCACGACTCAAACAAGCGCAACCAGAGGCTTATTAAACAATGTTTGCCTGTGTTAAAAAACTTTAAACGATTTTGATTTTGAATATGGCCCCTACCCTAAAATTGCCTTAAATCCAAAAAAGGCTGAAATGCTGATTTAAACATGAATGCAAATGAGGAACAATAATCATAGTTTGTTTACACACGTAATTATATTCAAAACAGTAAAAAAAAAAAAAAAAAAAATCAAACACATTCATTTTAGGCTTGTTGGCATCCAGGCATCTGCAGAAAGGTTTGGATCTTGGTTGTGATTATAGCTACTCCAAAAGGGACAGCAAAGTTTTTTTTTTTACTTTTCTGGTTGGTTCTGTTTGAAAAAGGATTTAACAGTTTTGTTGTGTGCACTAAAAACAAAGATTTGACCTTTCACATAGTAGAAATGTTTTTCATCACAAAGCTTCACAATATCCTTGGCAGAAATTGGCTGTAGTCACAATGTCATCTTGCCATTATAAAAACACTATAAAACTCTAGTATGACCAAAATTATGCATTGGTCGCCTGGTTTTATTTTGATTTTATGGCCAAAGGATGATCAAGAAATATGCAGTGAGTGAGTCCTTCTTATTATATCAATATTTCAACAACTGATTTTGACTCGTTAGTAGAGTTGTGTTGCTGTGAGACATCAAAAGATGCAGCAATCAATAAGGCAGAGATCAGAATTAGAGAATTTTCCCTTGATAAGTCGTGATCGGCAGGTCAAGCACTGAAAAATCAGAATGTTGTTTTTTTTATATTTTTTGAATGCATAAAAACTAAGAGCTCTAAATATTTTACATCTGTAAACACTTCTACCAACAAAGGGTGCTTTAATACACTTTTTGGAGTTTTATAAAAATCAGATAAAGGTTAGGAACATATGTCTTAAATTATATATTGGGATAACTATGTCATTACTCCGTTTTGTTGGATCTAAACTATTTATATTTTAAAATCTGCATCACATTTTTAATTTATTCACATTAGACTCCTTGGACAAATAATAATAACAATAACAATTATTCTTATTCTTATTATTATTAAATCTTGAATGAATTATGTATGTTCACACTACCTACACAGTCTTTAATCACAAATCTTTGAAATTCAGCTTCTTTTATACTTGTACTTTACAGAGAGATTTGCCTGGCTGCAAGAAAGTCCTGGTTTGGAGCCCCATCAGAACTTGTCTGTGTGGTGTTTGCATGTTTTCTCCCCGCATGCCTTGGGTTTTCTCTGGGTTAATCCCAAAGTCCTAAAATAATTATTGCTAAGTTAGCTGGCCGCTTCATGGCTGTCCAAAGGAGTGAGGCGGTGCATGCATGGTTGTTTATCTAGTATTCCTCTGTGTTGGTCGGTCTGATTGATGATCTGTCCAACTTGCGTATTAATCACTAAGTATAGACTAAAGATGTTTTACAAGATTTTTTAAGTAAAATTATACATTGAAAACTGTTACTTTATCTGCAGGAGATCGCTCCCTTTTCAAAACCTGCATGAAATACTGATTTCAATCAATCTGACTTTGGTTGTTTGTTTAGTTTAAAGACTGTTCAGGTCAGTATGACTGTTATTTCTAACCACAGATGCCGTCATCATCGGATGTTAACAAACATGTGGGATTTTGACCCATCTAGCCATCCTAACATAATCCGTCTGTGGACTTTATGGCTCTAGAATAACATCCTAATTCTTGATTTGTTGTCAGCAGTGAAGAGACATAAATATTGCTGCATGTGGCCATGTTGTTTATGTACAGTAGCTTGTTTTTCTTTTTTTTGGTTGGTGTAGGGAAGGATTGGGGCTTGAATTTTGAATACAGTTTCTGTGCTATAAAAACATAAATAATGCTTGTTTAAGATATATTATTTACCCTCATGCCTAATTTCTGTTCCAGATCAAGACTGAAGCAAAATGTTGAGAAAAAACACAGGATGTGATTAGATTTTAATCCAACCGAGTAACTCTAACTGTTAAGTAGCCTGAAGATTTGGCAGTTTACTCCTCCTAAACAAAGGTAATACAAACTATCTAAATTAGAAAATAATATTATTATATAAATATGTATTAATTTTAAAGATAATTTCAATAACTATTTGAATTTCTATAATACGGTCTTAAATAAGAGAACAAACGGAATACAAAAAAAATAGGTAATAAGGAGTACAATCCCAAAAAATCAACAAACACTTTCTTGAAACTCTGCTTAAAGAACAGGATCTTTGTGTTATTTGGGTCACTACTATAATCAACATTTCCATATTCATTTCCCGAACAACTCACAGCTTTCAGCATCTGCATATGAATTAGGCTCCTTTATTAGAACATTTGCTGTTTGAAGATCGACCCCTGTTGGAGCAGTACCTTTGAACCATTGGTAAAGCCAGGAGGCCTTTCATATAGCAAAGAAAGGAAAGAAATGAGAGAGATCTTCAGGTACATATTTAATAGGCATATTTAATAGGTAGGATGGGATACACAGTGAGTCGGTGGCCATCAGAGACTCTCTGCTAATGAACACCAACTCCCAGCTTTGATTCAAAGCGACATCGAGTTAAACGTGCACCACCCCCTTTAACTCTCTTCCCCATTCTGGCACACCAATCATTCATCTTAATAGGGTTTTAAACTCCTGGGCTTTAGGTGCACATATAATAAAAAAAATATGCAATTTCAAACCTAGAAGCAATCAGCTGTTGTTATCAGAAAAAGCTGGTTGTATGGAGCAGCCATTGGTTAAAGATAGTCTAATTGAAATTCAGTTTGCAAAGGGCCTCTGACAGTGGATGTTTTGAACTTTTTCATATTTCGCCCGAAATTTTATCAGGAAATAAAATGAAGCATTTAGTTGTAAAGTGGAAGTAAAAACATACATTTTCCACATAATACGTGGCAGGCATTTGGGCTCTTAAGTGAAATGTAGTGCAACTACCTACGTAGATTTTACAAATCACCTAATTAGTAAAGAGAGCCCACCAGTGTGCAGTTCATTCTCAGTATAAATTCAGCCTTCCTGCAAAGGCCTCGGAGGTTTTGTTAGGGTACATTAGGGAACAAACACCGTCATGAGGACCGAGGAACAGCGCAAACAGGCCGGAGACAACGTTGAGAAGAAATTTAAAAGTTTAGGTTATAAATTATCTTCCGAGCTTTGAACATATCACAGAGTAGGGCTGGGCGATAATTCAATAACAATATATATCGATCGATAGACGTGTGGCGCGATAGGAAAAAATAGGGTTGATAAAAACTTCGATAGACAGTTTTACTTCCTTGCTACAGTCGGCACGCCGTGACAAAGCGCCGCCCTCTCAAACCACAACACAGAGCACGTGAATATGTCGCAGCAAGGAGCGGCGGAGGAAACGGTCCCAACACGGGGTTTTACTAGTTTGCCGGTCTGATAGAAATAAACCACAGTGATTTGTAAAACTTGCAAGGAACCGGTAAAAGCAGAGTCTGGTATCGCAACCCACCAAGTATTCATCACGTAAACCGCTCACACCCGCAGCAGCGCGAGCTGTGCAGCTCCGCGTAGTCGTCGTCGGAATTTTCTGGAACTTCTTCCAAAACAAAGCAGGTATAGCAGCTAAACTGGGCTCCCTTCTTTGTGATAAAATGACAAAGCGTCCAAGCGGCATAAGGACATAACGCATGCAGTAACGTGCTTCATAGTGATGGATATGTCTGCTGTTCTCTGCAGCTGAAAAACCTGCCACTCTTGATCCGCGATATAAAGTTAAGTTATTTTTCTTAAAACAAATTCTGTTATGGTTAAAAAAGTTGGTTAAATAAAGATTTAATTGGAATTCTGTGTTTGTGTTCTTTATTTAAATCAAATCATTTAGCAATATCATAAAATGTCCAGGCAGAGCTGCACATAAAATATGGTTTTAAATATTTTCAATAATTATCGATATCGATCAATATGCATTTTTTTTTTATCGATAAGCTTTTTTTCTATATCGCCCAGCCCTATCACAGAGCAATGTTCAATCCGTCAACTGCAAATGGAAAGTGTCCTGCCCAACCACAAACTTACCAAGACATTACTGTCCTCTTAACCTAACAGGCCTTACTGGTTGCATAAGTAGAGCATTAATGAGAACAGCAGTCAAAAGGTCAATTGAGGCTCTTTAAAGATCTACAGCTCAGCAGGGACAATCTGCTGACGGGACAACTCTTCGCCGTGCACCCCAAAATTCAGTCATTTATGGAAGAATGGCAAGAAGAAAGCCAAAAGTCCTGTTTCAATTTTGCCAGGAACCATTTAGGTAGTAACATAGTAGACTGGAAGAAGAGGCTGCTCTGGTCAGATGAGAGCCAAATTAAACTTTCTCACCTATGTGTAAAATGCTATATGGGGTGGAAAACGAAGGCTGTACACACCCCTGAAAACATCATTTGTACAGTAAGACACGGTGGTGGCGGCAATATGCTGTAGGGTGCTATACTACAACAGGGTCGGAGCTAAATACTGGACAAAGCTATAACAAAAAAAGTTTGTGAGAGGCTGCAAGACCTGAGACTGGGTAGGTTTACTTTCCACAAGGACAATGATCCTTAACCCACAGCCAGAGCTAAAATTTAATTGTTTAGACCTAAGTCCAACTGAGAACTTTAAACAAATCTTGAAAATTACTGTAAACTGCTGGTCTCCATTCAATCTGACTGATCTTGAGCTGTTTTGCAAAAAACAAAACAAAAGAAATAGCCAAGAACGTCAATCACAAGATGAACAAAGGTGGTCGTGATCTCAGATCCTATAAGACTTGCAGCTGTAACTATAGCCAAAGGTAGTTCTACAAAGTCTTTTCTCTGGTGTACTGAATTAAAAAAGCATGTCACATCTTTTTAGATTTTTATTAGCAATAAAAAAACTTTCAATCCACATTTATGCACTACTTTTCGTGGTCCATCATAAACATTCCCCTTAAAATACATTGAAGGTTGTCATTGTAGTCTGGCAATATGTGACAAAGTTTAAAGAACTTTACATACCGCTCTACCTCTATGCACACAGGCTGCTTGGGTCTTACAGACAAGCACAGTCACGCAATTTTTGGCTCAGCTGAAAAGCAGTTTTATTCAGAGGTGTGCGGTTTACACAGAAGCCTTTGGGGGGCGATAATGGGCTGGTCTATGCAGTGTCAACTCAGAAGAAAAGATGAAGAAAAGCCAAAAACACGAAAGCAAAGAATGAGGTCATTTATCACCAGATTATCGATACCATTTTTGTATCCTTGTTGATATACAAATTAGCCACAATGAGGAGATAAAAGATCTTTCCCTATGTTTGACACCATCCTCTGACTCATGTTATTATCGTCGCTGTCACTGCAGACAGACAACCTGGACACAAAAATCTGGGCTGCTTGCGGACGTCCACAGAGACCCCTAACTTTTTTTGTGAATTTAGTAGTACATCATGTTAATATCACAGATACGGGGAAATAAAGTATAATGCCAGGAGATTAAGTAGCAGATACATATACGACAGACATCCCTAACAAGCCCTAGTGGATAGGTACAGATAATGAACATTACAAAGGCTCTTTGGCTGAGTTTACCCCAGAATGGACTACAAGGTGTGGATTAGGCCGAATTCACACCTTGAGCTTTGACTATTGCAACACAGAACGCTTGTTGGTCTTTTGATTTGATTGACGTGTATTTTTAAATCTGCTCTGAAAACCCGTCTTCGTTCCATTGGCTTTTGACCCAGCATGAGAGAGCCTGTTTTATTTGTTCGAGTTACTTTATAACTTTATGTGTCTTCTTGTATTTGTGTTTTTAATGCTCACACTTTGGTTCATTAGGCTGCTTTTTAAAGTGCATATAAGTAAAGTTGCCTTGGTTTGGTTGGCTGAAAAAGAGAGGTGATTACAGTAGGGTAGTCTTACCCTAGCATGGGAGAGGATTTGCCATAAAAGATCACTGGGGAAGTGGTCCACAGAAAGTGTTTGCAAAAGGGCAAGTACTTTAAATGATTGGATGAACCATCTGCCATGCTCCATCTGTAACTAGCCAACTTCAGCCAATCGGGCCAATGAACAAGAACGAATTAATCAGTCGAGCCGGCTGAAAAAAAAAATCCCTGCTGAGTCATGGCAAAAAAATAACATACAGTAAAGGATTTTCCAACCACTGCCTTTGCCACACAAATATGGACTTGAAGCGAGGCAAAATGGAGTATGCTGTTGTAAAGATCTCACAATGCTAATGAAAATTCATCTCTCTCTAGAAAATTATAACTCGGTCATAAACATACACTGATGGTGAAGTCTTTTTTTAAGTTACTGTCTGAACTACTTGGTGTCAAAGAAGATGAATGTTAGTAAAGCACCAAAACCAAAAAGAAAATGTCAGACTCCCATATCTATATCAAAATAACAACATAGGGTTTATATAACATACCTGGAAGTTTACCATTTCCATATTGCACTAACGAGTGCCCACTGCCTCATCATTTTAGGCACTCGGGGCACTGAAGGACTGACGGCTCGCTCAAGAAAGAACTGGAATGCTTAATATGCAATCAATGGATTTTGTGTTGGTTATCTCAAAATGCCAAAGAATTAACCTTTAAGCATTACTTTAGCTAGATTTTGCCTGGTCCCAGGTTTTGTTCTTCCATTTGGTATAATCAACACATACTTAATTACATATTTATCAAAATATCCCCAGTGTTTCTTGTCCCTTTTAAGACAAACCGATCCACATCGAATCTCACTTAGTTCACCCTGGAATCAGTGAATCACATTGCACTGTGATACAGGGATGAATCTTATTGTGTCATTTTGTTTTTTCCATCTATGCATCAAAAATGGTTTGCAATGAATTGAGATATGAATAATGTCAGCCTCGAACCAGAGAGCCACTGCCCTACTAAATTACAGCTCATTTTTCAGGTACACAGGTTAAAAACTAACCTTATTTAACCTTCACACCATTTGTGTAAAAATATTTAAAAAAGCAATATAAACATTAACTCTGTTACACAAATATAGAAATCCGCACAGTTAGTTTTGAATATGAACTATTTGTACTCAAAGTGGCCATGATACGCTGATTCTTCAGTATAGCTGGAAAAATTAAACTTTTTAACTGTAAAGAAGAAGCCATTGATAAAAAGTAGAAGGGAGGTGAGTTAGCAGACAAGTGTTTACTGGGTGGATCATTTGACTGGATGTCAGGTCAAGTGTTCATTTAATTGTATAATCTATTGGGAAAGTACAGCATAACGGGGCCACAGATAAGCACTCAATGTGAATGTGAGTGTAGAAAGCAGAAGTTTACTCTATATTGCCTGCAAACACAAACTACACAGCTTAAATACTTTTACAGAAATTACATTTGAAATAATGTGAAGGTCCTTTTAAAGAAGAGACCAGTGTTATACATGTGAGAAAAACAAAGGTACCAAATCGCAAACATTGTGGAAATTTGGTTTCCTTGTGTGTTCAAGCTATGATCTTTTTTTTAGTACCTACAGTGAGTATGTTAGAAAATGGCATCATACATATTGTTTCTGTTAGTTTGGAGGTCAAGCAGCTTAATCATGCATGATAAACTTACATGATCTATGTCCACAGTGGCATCAACAAGATTTTAAAAATCCAGATTCATCCCTGAGATGAAATAATGCATTCAGTTTCAAGATTAGTGTAAAATCTGTTAAAACAAATACTGGATCTGTAGACTTTTTAGCATTATTTTCCGGATAAACTGCTTCTTTTGTACCTTCTTAACCACATTAGACAAAGCTGATCCTTCCTTTTTGTCCAAATGTATCTCCACAGAGATCAAAAATATGAATCCGGTGTCATTTCCTGATTTCTGTAGATATCTCATGTGCATCATGAGCAGAACGGATGAATATTGTACCAGTTGTACAATCATTGTATAAAGTCATGGTATGGGACGTTGTATGTGGAGTTGTCCTGAAATGAGCAGGGAGGATGTAGCTGAAGGGATGAGAATCATCAGAGAATAATCTACATGTCTGCCTTGAACTCTGCTTCTGATTTAAATACATTAATTGGAGAGGATACATTAGGGGGGGGGGGGGTTAACATAGCACACTGCCATATTCCCATCAGCATACTGCTGCCATGCCACTCTGACAGCTGCATGAAACATCAGAAATCTCTGGAGAAGACCCATGTAGACTTGAGGTCTAAGAAATCCCAATGTGAGCGTCGATTCTGTAGCTGTCTTTCTAGTGTTATTCGAATGTATCCTCACAAGGCCTGGATGTAGCCTCCTCTACGCAAGTCTTTATTTTCTTAGAGCAAGCTCAGACCATGCAATTTTCCTTTAGTTGGATGACTGAACTTCTTTCCTCTATGAGCCTTACATAACTTATGATTGGTAGTTATAAGACCCAGATGGGTTGTCAAAAAAAGACTGATTTCAGATGGCCATATGACGTAATGTGGTTCTCCAGACACAACCACAGCTTTATTGGACTGGTCTTTATCAACAAGTTACAGCTGTCTCACAGGTCAGTCTCTCTGTCAATCATTGACTTATCAGGCTATGATATAATTAGCTCTGGGTGATTACACCCAACTGGGTTTTCATGCCATTTTTTCTCCGCACTCAACACTTCTGTTGCTGAAGTCTGTTATTATATATTTCATGTGCTACCTACTCCATCCAAGAAGGAAACCAAGACGTCCATTTTTGCAGAAACATACTCCAGCTTTTTCTGGGGGTCCTAAGGTGTTCCCGATGTCAGATGGGGATGTATAGTCCTATGTGGAAGAGCAGAGGCACCACTTTCACCTTATCTCCATGGCTCAATCCAAGAAAAGGTTAAAAATAAAACAACTGGACTTCTATTCTGAAGCTCAAGATGTTTCGCTTCCCATCCAGGAAGCTTTATCAATTAAAAATGTCTGGAATAGTGTGGAGTTCCAAGCTTTATAGACCTGCTGGCGAGGCCTTGTTAGAACATAGATTTGCGTGTAGATTAACCTGGAACTGATCGCCCCTCACAATGGAGAGTCGTTGGGTTTAAAATGTCCTGGGACCTTGTTTTCAGAAAAGATCCTCCTGAGTTTTTCAGAGACTCCAGCAACATATGGGATGACAATGTTTCTGCGCTTGTTCTTCTCCCCGCATATCCAGAGGAAAAAAAACGACACAAGGAAACCCTTTAGTATCAGGTTTTCACTTACTCTTTGAAACAAACTAACTTCTCCTCAGCTGTTCCAATTTACTGCACTTTGTTGCAAATTCTGGATTCACTTCTACAGAAGCCCTATTAATTTCAGTTTACTCAACAAAGTCATTTGTTTCATTTTCCCGCTGCTTCTTGTCAGAGATTCCCAGCCAGACAGTCTGGAGAAACTTATGAGCCCCTTGAGATATATAACGAAACCTAAATATTAAACTTAAAATAAAAGTAAAATAAAACAATCTCTTTTTACATTTATGAACTAGTAATTGCAATGTCCTGAATGGTTTTATTCTTAATTTTATATATGTTCAGGATGCCTTTCGATGTCTGTTTTAAACAGATAGCCACAGATCAGGAGTCTCTCAGATTTCATTGCTATAGATCTGTGTGGTGAAGGCCCAAGGCGATTTAAAAATCCTCTCACCTTGTCAACGTCAGTCATCCAAACGATAACGTCTGGCTCGCAATGATTTCCTGTAAAGCTGTCAAATCTTCATGTGTGAGAGAAGAAACCCCCCTGGACAGACAGGGTTGCAGTGTTAGCACTTAAAATCCTAATTATGATAAATTCATGAGGCAGACGTAATGTGATATGTTTTATAATAAGCTCCAGGGTTTAGCGTGACACATGTATGTATTCGTATTGAGAGTTTAATTTATATTTGGAAGGTTGAGTACTGGTGTTAAACGTATGCCAGCAGGTTGTGAGAGCCGTATGTCATCTCGTCTCCGTCAAGTCATCCGCAAGGCTGGATAAAAGCACAGAAAAAAGAAAAGAAAGAAAATGGTGTCTAAGTTGAGCTGACTGATGACGACGGAGCTCCTGCTCCTGGTTCAGGGGTAATAGCGTGTTATCTGTCAGACACAGTATTAACTCAACTGGGTTGATGGCAACTTGAGGGGGAAAAAAGTGATGGATGTGCTTCAGAGGCCAGAACCCCATTAATTAATGCGTAACTGAAACCATTTCTTTGTTTATCACATCTTTTAATAATCTAAGTAATTAGGGTAAAAGCTAACTTTTATGAATTTAGAAAATCACACAAATATTTTAATATCCTCTCAACATATCACGGAAAAAAAAATTTCAATAATACCGTCGTATTTATGGAAGCAGTTTAGATAACACAAAAATTGCTGACAAAGTTTATTTTACATCTATTTAATGTGAGGTGTCCCGAAGCTCTTAGGGAAAATTAGCCACTTGTTTCTGTTTTTCCCTTTTTCCTGTTGGTCACTGCGCATGCCTTTTGTCATTTTAATACAAAAACATACTCTGAGCTTTGGGCAGTGGGTTATTAAATTATTACGTCTGTTTTGCTCCGCTTCCTACCTTCCTCTGTGATTTTTACAATCCTGCATTTGGGCCAATTTTAAGTATTACATCTGGACTGTTTTCACACTTAAGTTTATACCAATCTGAACAAGCCTTATTGAGCCAATTATGCAGTTAAAAACTTTAAGGTTAACCTGCTGTTTACATCCATGTCTTTGCTAGTTATGAATTTTAAAGGTAAACTATATTTGTCTGGATGTTGGGAACCATCACTCTTCATCTATGAAAAAAAGAAACATGAAACAAAGAAACCTCCTGGAAACTTTCAAATGCTGTAGTCAGAACTTGGATTTTAAAAGGAAACTCAAATTTTGTAAAAAAAAAAAAAAATAATAAAAATAAATAAATAAATTAAAATACATAATTGAATTAATAGAAGTATCTAAAAATAAAATTACATTCAGACCAAACCAAATACCATAAATTTTGTTTCAATGAGTTCTGATGATTTTAGGATTGGCCAGAGGTCAGGTACATGACCAAAACAGAAGCAGTCAAGTTGAAACTGCATGTGCACAATTGCAAAGGCCATTGAAACTTATCAAATCCATTACATAGTTTGTAAAAAAGTGTAAAAATTTCAAATAGATATGCCCATCATTCATCCATTATCTCTAACCCTATAATCCTTGTGTTTTTGAAATTTTGGGCTTCTTAGTGTTTCTCTTTTCATCATTTCCTTGTTTTTCATATTCTCAAAGGTGTTTCCATTCTAGTTAGTTACTTTTCTGGCTTATTCAAGTGCTCTTTGTTCATTTAGAGATATTTCTGACAGATTTTCCGAAGGGGTCCTTTTTATCGCTGTTCAGCTCTTTTCTGATTAATTAGTCTCCCTCCCTCAGCTCTCTTCTTTGACTTTTCCTCAGCTGTTCCTCATTATCACCTGATTATCTCGCCTGCAGCCTATTGTCATTCTCTAACACTGGCAGATTTTTTCCTACTGAACTTGTGGCATTATTAAAGTATTCTTTCATTAGTCCATATCTGTACTTGGGTCCTCTTCTAAGGACTGTGATATTTTTTTTAGATCATTTTGTTTTCATTCTGCTACTATGTATAAAATCCTTCCATTGAAATGCTGGAGAAAGTGCCAAAGGAACCAGAGCTTACTCAAACTCAGTGGACCTCATTCATGTGCTGAGTGGAATGGTGCAAGTCGAATCACGGTACAAACCTGATCTACTGACATTTTTTGCAGGTAAGAATGAACATATACTTTTGATTGTATTTATTCATTATGATGTCATTATAACATGGTATATATGTCTATGTGCTCCATTGCCCCTCCTCATGTTATTCATTGCGCACATGCACAATATCGTACTTCCAGTTACATGGTGTTGTGGGAAGAAGAAAAAAACACAGTACAGAGCCTGCCCTTGTGAAGGTGTTCAATGACATCCATATAAATGCAGACTGTGGAAAAATGCTGGTACTATTGGACTTGAGTGCAGCATTGTTGATCACTCCATTCTATTAGAGTGCCTAGAAAACTGGGTCAGCCGTTCTGCTACAGAACTTGACTGGTTTAAATCCTACTTAAAGGACAGAGATATTTTGTGTCAACAGGTACCTTTACATCAGAGACCACAAAAATCACATGCTGGGTTCCCCAAGGGTCCATCTTGGACCTCCTCTCCTATTCTATATCGACATGCTACCTCTTGTTCAGGTCATAAAAAAAAACAACATAAGTTACCATAACTATGCAGACAACACACAGCTCTACATCACCATGTCACCAGGTGACTGTGAAACTATACAAACTCTGAGTAAATGCTTAGGAGAAATCAATGCATGGATGTGCCAAAATTCTCTTCAGTTGAATTAAAACAAAACTTAAATAATAACTTTTGAACCAATAGAGGAGAGATGAAAAGTTAGCACATAGCTTCAGCTGCTTCAGCTAGTAGCCACTGATCAGACCCAAAATCTGGGTGTAGTGATGGACTTAGACCTGAACCTCCAAAAGCATCTAAAGACAGTTACAAGGTCAGCCTTCTATCACCTGAGGAACATTTCCAGGATTAAAGGACTAATTTCTAAGCCTGATCTCGAAAAAATGAATCCATGCATTTATCTTTAGTCAAATCGATTACTACGACTGTGTTTTCACAGGTCTGCTAAAAATGTTGATCAGACAGCTGCAGCTGATCCAGAACGCTGCTGCCCGCGTCCTCACTAAGACTAAGACAGTAGAGAACATCACCCCAGTTCTAAAGTCCTTACACTGGTTCCCTGTATCTCAGAGAATAGACTTTAAAATACTTCTGTTAGTCTATAAATCCCTGAATGACTTAGCACCTAAATACATCACAGACTTGTTATCAGTGTATCAACCATCCAGACCACTCAGGTCTTCTGGCTGCAGCCTACTCTGCATACCTAGAACCAGAACCAAACACGGAGAAGCAGCATTTAGTTCCTATGTTCCACTTATCTGGAACAAACTCCCAGAAGACTGTAAAACTGCTGAAAGCCTGGGTTTCTTTAAATCACGGCTAAAAACCTATTTGTTTAGAGTTGCTGTAAACTGTTGTAGTTAACTGAAACTTGATAAGATTAAGTTTGTAGTCCAACTTATCTTGACCTACTTCTGCTATTCCACTGCAATGTCCTCTGTATGTTCTTTTTTTTTATGTTCTGTTCATGTACAGCACATTGAATTGTCTTGTTTCTGAAATGTGCTATACAAATAAACTTGCTAGCAAATTAAGCAAAAACAAAATGTTAAATAAATAAAATATAATACGCTGACATGGTGCTGTAATTTAATCAGAAAACCTTTTGCAACCAGATACAGCTACTGGCGTAGAAATTTGTAAAGTCATAGGACATGAGTAGGCCCCTTTAAATCTATAAACAGCGTGTCTGTTAAGCAGCTGACTGCAGGCTAGCTACCGGAGCAGACAAATTAACCAGCTAAATTTGTGATACCTGTGTTATATTATAACATTCTATGTAATAAGCTTGTTTACATGAAAACTGCTGCTTAAATAAATAGGTGTTTGTTCACTATTTTTGCTTGTCTATGTATAAAAATCCAAAGGAAAAATAAGTGACCTAGCCAATACCAATAGTGTGACCCAAGCCTTGTTGTGATCCGTTATTATATGTATGTGTGTCATATAAACATATTTTAAGGATTAGGTGCTCATGTGAAATTATTATCATATTTATGTGTAGCTCAAGTGTGAAAAGCATTCACATTAAATTTAGCAGCTCATGGAAGAGTACAGAGATAAAAATCAATAAACAAACACAAAATCTAAATTAAAATGGAAATGACTCCTTATACCATTATAAATATTATGTGACTGCCTTCTGAGCCTTAATGAAGGGGCCCGAGACCTCCTGTTCAGGACCCACAGGTCTGTGTAGCTCAGTATTCTGTAGTAAAACTGGAGCAGATAGCTGCTGGTCATTATAGGCAAATCAACAGCACAACTGAAACCAGCTAAACTCAAACACATAGTAGAAATTAAACCACTGAGAGGAAAGATGCAAACAGCTCCGCTCACACACAGTACCTGGCGCTCCAAACCGTCTCCTTTTACTGCTCTCTCGAGGAAACCCATCACTTATGAAAACTGAAGGTGTGACTACTCACGAGATACTCTCAGAATCTTCCTGAGGCTCTCATTCTGCCCATATCTACTGACTCATATCCATTCATGGTCATTATATTTAAAGTATGGATCTCTGACAGTGACGTTTGACAGACTTACCTGTGTTTTCTGCTCTCATCCAACTTAAACTCCAACTGCTCCATCATTATTGTCTCCTTTTCTTTCCTCAAAGCGTCTCTTTTCTCCTTCACCTGCTCCTCACCTGCCTCTCTCTCCCCTCTCAGCACCTGTAGGAGTCCACATTTAGACCACGTCTCTGAGCGAGAGCAGGAGAGTGGGAGTTCATCAGCGCGTCCGCGCGCGTCTCTGTCTGCGAAGCAGCCTTTGATATCCACACACTCTCCTGGAGGACTTCACAACGTGATGGCAAGTGTGTGTGCCTCTTTCCTTCCCCAAAAAACCCTTTCTGTCTGGCTGCTCCGCTCCCCGTCTGGTTTCCTGCGTGCATCACATTCACAAGTGGTCGTGGAGGTGAAGACAGGGCATCAAAACGGGACAGGAGAGGAAAGTGACGGAGGGTGAAAGAAGGAAAGGGAGGTGTGGGAGCCCTGGCACAGCAGCCTTTGTGCGTATGTGTGTCTGTCTGTGTGTCTGTGTGTGAAACAGCTGTGTTTGGTCCTCCGTCTGTATCCGTCAGGCGCCCCGCTGCTCGGATGAGAGGAGGAGTGAAAGAGTCAGAGAGGGAGGGAGAATGATAAAATCTTTCCTCAGTGACAGGAGCACAAACCTCTGTAACACTTCAGCACTGCTGACGGTGGTGCCTCCTCCTTTCACTTTCTCCCTCTACGTCATCAGAGAGAACAGATCCATGGAAAGTTAGGAAATCTCCCAGAGACATGGGGAAAGGTCCTGTGCACACCTGAGCATGTTTGAAGAAAGTTTTCCGCCTCGCTTGGTCCAATTATCGGGTTCCCAGTCGCTGATGCTCCTCTTCAGGTCCTGCTTTATCAAGGAATAAAGAAAAGCATCAAATTTAGGTTTCTTCCTCCCCCACTACGGCCCTCCTTCCCATATGGATGTGAGGTGATCCAGATGTTAGAGGATGCTGGGAGCGTCAGGAACAGAGAGGGAAAAAGCAGGACAGATGGTAGGTCTGTGAGGTCGGCCAGGCTGTGCACTAGCAGGTCCTCATCCTGTTGCACTGATTTATTTATTTATTTTCCTCCAGCAGAGTTTCTCCCTCTCCGCTGCACCGACTCTCATCTGCCTGCTCTGTCACACCAGTAATCCTGCTTTCCGTTCCCTCCGCAACTCCATCTTTTCTCTGCATCTCTCTCCATCCCCTCTCACTCCATCACAGGAGGGGCTGCATGTGCGCCTTGGTAATGATGGTGCGAGGATTTAAGCCCCCCTCTCTCCTCCCTCTCCTTCACTTCAGACCAACTCCTCCTCCTCCTCCTCCTCCTCTCCCAGCCACTTTTGCTCCAGTTTTCCCTGTGTTACTCACCTTCATCTTGTCAATCTCTGTTTCCATTTTTCCCTCCACAAATCACCTCTCTGGGCTGTTTTGGACAGATTTGTTTTCTTTCATTATTATTTTTCAGTATCAACAGGTTAAAAACAAATACAGCGAAGAGTTTTGTTCATGCAACGACGGCCCCAGAGACTCCATTTACTGTGTATATTAGCGCATATGCAGTTTAACAAAGTCAATAAGCTATCAGCTCCGCACACAGGCCAGGAGCTTTTGGACAAACTGACAAATAAATAAAACAATGAGCTATGTAGAGCTGGAACAGGTCTTTTGAAGGAGTAATACACCATTTCTATGCATGAAGCTTAATTGTCTCGTGGCCCAGCTGTCAGCGCTTCAGAACAGTTTTATAAGGTTTCTGAAGAAGGGATTTTAAAGCGTCTGAGAAAATTTAGGCTTACTCGGGCTTTGCATTGCAGATTTTTTTTTTATTTTTTTTTTACCAAAACTGACAGGATGTTAAAGGTGTGCATTTATTTGCCAGCCAGGGAACATTTTCAGATAAAAACCTGAGAATGTTTATACTGTACCTTATTTTTTGGTAAAAAGATTTTTAGTCTGCTCTTCATCCCACACCATTAATCTCCCTCCCTTTTAGCATGCTTTACTTTAGAGGGCATGAGAAGATGGATGAAGCCCTGGAAGAAAACTTGTTGGAGTTTGCAAAAGACTCAACGCTGAAGCTTAAGTTCACCTTCCAACGACCCTAAATGCACATCCAAAGCTATGGTGAAATGGCTTAGATCAAGAGATACCTATGTGCTAGAAGGGCCCAGTCAAAGTCAAAGTCCAAACCTACATTCATTTGAAAATCTTTGAAACTGATGATCACTGACTCTTTCCATCCAACCCGAGTAGAACCCGAACTACTTAACAAAGAAGGATGTGCAAAAACGTTAGTCCATAGGTGTGCTAAACAGGTGGAGATTATGACTTTAACAAAAGGTCTTTTTTGTTTGCTTGTTTCTGAGCAAAAGGAGGTTCTGCAACGTATAGCGGCGTGACGTCAGCAGCAGCAGCTCCACCCCTTGGACTCCCTCTGGCTGCCACACTGCTGCGCTGAAGCTGAGTTTGAAGAATCCAAAATGTTGAAATGCTGAGATGTCGACATATGAATGACCCCCCCCACACACACACACACACACACACACACATACATACACACACACACACAAAAAAAGGCTTGTAGAGAGTTATTCAGCACAGAGACGGCTGTGATTAGTGGGAACATTCAGATCTCGACCGCATGTGCAATCAGCAGTTTTTTGCTCCGATCCGATTTTTGCATTTCTTTGTTTTCATAACCCTGTTTAACTTTACTGTTAAATAGCTTAAGGGTAAGCTCCACACAAATATCCGTAGTGCGCGTTGTGTAACACCCTCAAGAACCAATCTGGAGCTCGCATCTGCCTCCTGTCCACCCACTTGGTCCGCACAGTGCAGCTGCCTCCTGATCAGAGCTTGTGGAGTTATTTGGGGGCATTAAATGTGTGTTATTAACTGGTTAAAAAAGATTAACATACTCCCTCGGCGAACCTTTAAATTCGCCAGTTTTAAAGGTTTTCTGGTATCCCACGCAGGTAGATATAGCTACTGATAGCTTACAGAGGTTTAGCTAGATGACACAAAGCTGTAAAGATTACTGGGTGGCGACGATCATCAAAGTCCTTTTTTCATGCATCAACACTGAAAACTACAATCTAGATAAGTCTGTTTTACTGCTGCAACAAGCTCCAATGACAGATCCACCGCTGCTAGCAAAGCGCGTCCGCAGTTCGTGGGGATTATTAGTCATCGTTTTCACAAACAAGTGATTTGCAGATTTAATTTTTTATTCCAATATAATATGTTTTATAATTTGAGGTTGTAATGTTAGAAAAGGTGAAAAAGTTTAAGGGTTGCGAACGCTTTGCAAGACATGGTGATTCTGTTCTGAGTACATCCAGGTTAATCAGAGAGTCTGCGACCGTGCTGCAGGCCAGAGGTCACGTGTTCTCCTCTGACTGGTTCACACGCTGTCCAGCTGCTGACACGCAGAAAGAGACCCCCCGTCAAAACATCTGGTGTTACTTTGCATTCATCAGTGGGAGCGCTCAATCTCCTTCCTTCTCATTACTCATACAGGAACACCTCTGTCACACGTCTCACATCCGAAACGCTATTTTAACACTTCTCTGTATTTATAGAGCCGTGTTAAAAGGCTTGTCTTCTGGAAAATTAACTTTTATTAGAACTGATGGCAACACGCAAAAGACACCACTATTTAAAACAGCCTTCCGACGATGTGAGTGAAAGAAGGGAGAGAAGCAAAAGGCACAGCCAAATCAGGGTGAGCAGTAAGCCATACAGAGTGCGTGCATAGACATGCCCGGCTGCGCCTCAAGATATTCTCAGTTTAAAAATAAAAAAAACTGAAAAGATATTTGTTTGTGGTCTGCACCGTAAAACATCTGGAAGAATGCTTGAAGGAATTGATGTTTCTTTGTGATTTCACCTGTTTTTTTTTTTTTAAATACTTGCAGATGGACGATCACCTTCTAACGGAGATTCAGTGACACAAAGAAAGCTTTGTCTGGGCATCGCACTTATAGATTCGCTGTCATGTTTGTTCTGCCTCTTTAAACAGATCGATCAGTTAATAATAATACATAAATATAGTTTTTAGAGGATTTGACTTTACAGCTCAAGAGAATGAGCCTCGCAATCAATAAAAGCGTCAATATTTTTTGCGAGGATAAGAAATTTTAGAAAAATTGTGTCTTCATATTCATTATTAACATTCCCAGCTTCTGAAGAGCAACTTTTAACCATTCTTTCTTCACGTGCTTAATGTTTTTTATTATTATGATTATTAGTGTGGTTGTTTTAATGTTTTTGAGTAGACATCTATTTGTGTCCTGAGATGATTTCTATTTTGTATGTAAAAATACAGGGTTTTTTTTCCCTTTTTTGAAGAATATTATATGTTGACTATCAAAAAACCATAAAAACATGCTTTCTGTTTATACTTTCTTAAGAGTGCGCAGTAAATTTGTCTGATTAAAATTTACTCAAATTGAAGAAAATGTACTCAGAAACAGATAACATTTGGTTCCTCTAAAAATAATTCTTCAATTTCAGTAAATTTTACTCAGACAAGCATATTTTTGTGCCATTCCCTTGAAGAACAGCTCTAGCTCAGTCAGACCAGATGGAGAACATCCATGAACAGCAAATTTCAAGTACTGATACTCATCTAAACCATCTCACTGTTGCTCTGGAATCGTTTCGAGTCGTTGTTCTGTTGGGACGGGCAAAGAAAGACGGATCCTGCTGAAGAAAAGCAGCCCCGCAGCATGATGCTGCCACCACCATGTTTTACTTTGGCTATGGTGTGCTCAGGGTGATGTGCTATTCTTTTGTTTTCTACACGGCTTGTGGTAGACTGCAAATGGTACTTCTTAAAGCTTTTGCTCAACCATGGCTTTCTTCTTGCAGCCGTTTCTGGGAGGTCAGATTTGTAGGGTGTGCAGAGGTGGGTAGTAACTAGTTACAGTTAGTTACATTTGCTTGAGTAACTTTTTGAACAAAATGTACCTTTAGGAGTAGTTTACTGTACCGTACTTGTTACTTTTACTTGAGTCATATTATTACTCAAGTATCGCTACTCTTACTTGAGTAAAATTTCTGGCTACTCTATATACTGCGAGTAACTTCATGAATAAAGAATATACTTGTTTTAACCAAAAATGCACCAGTGAGACAAAACCTAGAGTTTAAGTTAAAGTAAGACTTGGTATTTGTACACAAGCTTTGTTATTTTAATATCATTTTCTATCTACTGAGCTCATTGCGCCATTTGGAAGTCATATTAATGCACAGTAAATATTGTCTTGGAGGTACTTTGCACTGTTCTAGCATACTGTATACACATTAAGTATGGCTTTCAAGTTTAATGTTTGAAAATTATTTAGAAAGGTGTTTCTTCTGCCTGAATTCATTTTGTAATTATGCTATTCTTTGTATATTTTTTTAATTTTTGTCTTTAAAATACCAGAATCTGCACAGAACCTTATATTTATGTCTGTCCAATTACATAATTTTTACATATTAAATATTCAGCTGTTATGATTAGTTACTCAGTACTTGAGTAGCCATCTTACTGAACACTTTTTTACTCTTACTTGAGTAATTTCTTGGCTGACTACTTTTTACTTTTACTTGAGTAAAGATATGTTGAAGTAGTGCTACTCTTACTTGAGTGCAATTTCTGGCTACCCACTTCTGGGTGGGTACAGAAACTGTGACTAAAAGTTATCCTGTTGAGAGATTCTTCCATCTGAGCAGTGGAATTCTGCAGCTCCTCCCAAGTTACTGCTGGCCACTTGGTTACTTTTCTAATTAATGCTGTCAGTTTAGTTGGATGGCCATGTATCCATAGGTTGTCCCCCACTCTTTCCATTTTCCAGATATTTATAACCCAACCCTGCTTTAAACTTCCCTGGGGCTTTTATCCCTGACCTGCTGTGTTTCATTGTCTTCAAAATGCTGTTTATTCACTAATGTTGTCAAACAAACCTCTGAGGCCTTCACAAAAACAGTTGGATAAATAGTGAGATTAAAGCAGAACCCTGTAAGTTTTGACCCAAGTATTAGCTTAATTTGAGATACATTGAATGATTTTTTTCAGATCAATTTGCAGCATTTGGCGCGCATTAATGCACCGTGTGGGCTACCCTTCTCAAAACTCATCTATGCAAGAGAGAGTCGGATCCGTCGCTGAATGGGTCACGTGACCTAGAGCTAAACTAAACCTGGAAGCTACAGGTCAGACACCCCTAGTCGCTAAAAGTCACACTGTGCTGAACTCTATTAACTAACGAGGTTACTTCTGCTGGTTGAAATGTATTTTATTCAAGGGCATCAGCACAAGCAATGTATTGGTTATAAAAGATAATTAAAACTTGTATCATGCAATGTATCCAATTAAACACTACCCTCTGATCACCTAGCATATAAATCATCAAGAAAAATTGCAGCTTGTCATTCTAATACAAGATACAATACAAGATATGGAAAAGTTCAACGAGTGTGAGTACTGTAGGTTTACATGGAAAATCTTGCTTTACCATAATCCTCCGACCCAACCATTTTCCTGCTACACCCAGCCTGTTGTTGTGGTGAGCTGTGGAGCTTCTTTCTGAGTGGTCAAGTGTTGGATGATGAACGTTTAGCTTCTACAATTAGGCTTGTGACTCAAGCTTTTGACCTAGTCATTTGTTCAGATCTGGTGGCTTTGGAAAAAGCATGATTTCTGTCCAAATTGGTTTGTCATTTATTTATGTAATTCCTTGAGGTACAGAATCTGGCAAAAATATTGTTCGGAGGAGCATCGTCAGAGGAGGACAAAGAGAAGAAGGTACCACAACTGGAAAAAAATGTCCAATGATTTCCTTTTAAAAGCTGTAAAAGCTAGCAATAGCGCCATAGCACAACCATCTTGTACAGGAAGTTAGAAAAGTTGCAAATTTGTAAGGATATGTCTCTTTTTTTGTTGTTTCTGATATGTTTCTGATGTATTTTATCTTTTGTGGAAGACAGATTTAAGGGAAATAAACGCTTAATCTTTCAGGTCATCCGTTTAGTTTGTGTGTTATCAGACAACAAAAGTATCAGACAGTAAAACGAAAGCATCAGTTTCTTTAAGGTCAAAATAAATATGTAATGGAAGTGATGTTAGCCACGGGGTCTTTTTGATGTGAATGTGATTGGTTGTCCTATTAGCCATTTGAACAAATGACTGATGCGATCCAATACGTCCTGTTTTCATTTGGCTCTGGCACGGCCGCCACGGCTTCTCTGCTCATTTATCTCATCTGTATGCGTTGCATTTAATCAGCCCCATCTCACCAACCACCTGTATGCTGCAGCGTTACTCTCTATTCACTGGGGAAGATGTCTGGCATCATCTTTCCACCAATCTCCCCCCGTCTGCAAAACATGTCATCAATATGACAGACAGAAACATTAGCTTTCCTGAATTGCGGTATTTTGATTCTTTTTTTTTTTCTTTCCTTTTTTTTTTCTGGATGAGTTGTGTCAAGAAGGCAGAGAACGGCTCCGGAATACAGAATCTGTAGAAAACAATACAATGGGTTGCAAAATTATTCATGCCTTTTTGAAATTAAAATGTATTCACATTACAACCACAGATCTTGATGCAAGTGATTGAAATTGTATGTCATAAACTGAGGGGATATTATATGGTTTAGAAAATGTTTTGTAAACCAAAACGAAAAAAAATGATGGACTCCTATTGTGTCCTTCACACTGATATCCCTAATTAACATCAAGTGCAACTAAATTTCTGGAGAAGTTACAACACGCAGCTCTGGAGCGGCAAACCCTCTAAACCAGCGCTTAATACTTTGGCCATTAATAATAATCAAAATAATAAATAGCTGAACAATGTGTTAAAGGAACAATAAGTAATAATGACACCTAGTGGTTAAAGTTGGAACAACACATGCATAATGTCTTTCACGGACACCCCCCATTTAGTCAACGGGTCATTGTTGCAGTGCATTTTTACTTCCACATGATAGGTCTATGCTGCTGTGTTGTATTCTATTTCTGTTCCGCTTCGCTTACTGGCTTTCATGGTAACACGCTGTTGCTCTTTTGCCAGGATAAAATACCAAATGCTGCGCTGTGTTTTGGGAACTCTGGGAACTCTCATATGATTGGCTCAGGAACCAAGAAGTCAACATGGGCTACACTCTGAACCGAAGTACTTCCACACCGTACCTCTAGGGCTCAATCCGAATACCCTTAATAACAGCTTCCAGTTCCCGCTCCTAGCTCCTGTTCCTTGAACTTTCACAGGGTCGACAGTATCGTGGTAACTCTATTGTGGGGAGGAAAGGAGCTTCGGATTGCGTTGAATTTAACTCCAACGTCATTACGCGAAGGAAACGCACATGGAAGGTGCAAGTCAAATCCAGGCCTACACCCTTACGAAAATGAACTACAAAGTGCGCGATCTCTTCTCTTCAGTCATTGTCGTTGATTTCCGTGAGGGGGGCTGTGCTTATACGTCATGTCACGCAAAGGATTTTAGGATACCTTGAACATTCAGTAGCATACCGCCTACTTTTCCAACCTCCTTCCTTACTGACTGCACTATTCGGACATCACTTATCATGGCAACTGCTAACGCACTTCTGCTTTGTCTAAAGAGTCCTTGCTCTATAAAGGTATTCGGCTTGAGCCTCAGGTTTGAAAGGAGAAAACTTGACTAAGACATTGTTGATGGAGAGGGAATGTTACTTCCATTGCAGATGACAAATGAGAATGAATTAGGTTTGATTTTACTGTAAATATCTTACTTATAGCTCCTTTAAATGTAAGATATACACTAATGCTAGTTTTAGCAGTTAGTGTACTTAACATGTACTTAACATGGGTTAAGTGTCACAACCATGCCCATTTGCACGAAAAGAACATCTTTTTTCCCAAAATCTTTTTTGTTGCTTTTAAATGTGCTTTTTCTCTAAAATAGGACTTTTCATTGATGCATTGTTTGTTTACTTTGTTTTTACTTTATACTGGATTATGGTTCTCAAACCTAATTTCCATCTGTAGTCCCTGACAAACAGGTACATTACTTGATAAAAGTTCAATTAAAAAAAGATTTTCAGTCATTCATTCTCCTTTTTTTTTAAATGTATTTCTTTTCATTTGAAAACCTAAAACAGTGCGTCTTGAAACTAAAAATAAAAACAAATTTTCTAAAGTAGAAATTTAATCATTTCAAATATTTTTGCTTTCCAAGAATGTCGAGTGGCTTACTTGCCTCAGCTAAGTAAAATTACTTAGCTGAGGCAAGGGTCAAAATGGCTCTTTGTTTTGTTTTTTTAAGGTTTAGGACCCATGGTGCAGACTTAAAGACAAAAAGTGATAAGATACACCAATACAACTTGGGTAAACATCTTGCACACTATAAAAAAGGGGCTTTATTGTAATCAGACAGTGTAGTTAGAATATTTAGAGTGTTTTTATATTAAGTGGTCTGAATGTTTTTTTTTTCTTTTAAAGGAGCACAGCTATGAGACATCCAACTGTTAATATCCCAGTCACAGAATCTCTGAAGTTAGCAGCATCATTGTGCTGCGTTGAGTCTCGCGACGGCATCTGCATAAAAATTAGATTCAATTTCATGCCGACAAATAAGCAAGCTCATAAAATGTATTTCCTAAAGCAAGAGTGCAAATTCAATACAATATGACCAAATAAATTGAGCCACTGGGAACAGAGTAGAGTGAAAAGAGTCAGACACATGGCAGTACTGCCAACATTTTTATTTTCGATTAACTTTCACTGAAAAGTAAAGTCTATGCTGCCAAGTCATTTGTCGAGACAGTTGATAGTAAGGTCTGCTGTGTGAAAAATATGAGCTAGTGAAGGAAAAACAAGCAGATCTGGTATTTAATAGGAATGTGGGGGTGTGTGTAAGCTGTTTTATTTTAGATTTTGACTCCTAGTATTAAAATGAATAAACAATATGAATAAACCATTTTTGAGCTAAACACATATAGCAATATATGCTCTCATTACATTTGACTTATAGAGGTTTTTTATGCTTTAAGTCGTGGTCTCTTTTGGTCAGCCGGCGCTCAAGAATAACGTTTGGGTCTAATACAGATGGCAGGCTTTTTTTATTACTGGTCTGGCCCTGCTGATTCACAAACCTATCCTCCCTTCACTGCCTCCCTGTAAAGTCTTAAATTGACTCCAAGAAACTGCTCACCATTCGCAGAAAAGACTGCAGGATTGAAATCAGTGTAGCATGTTTTACTGAGAGTCTGAGCCTTAAAAAGAATAAATAGAATAGCAAAGGTGGAGCAAAAAAATGTAGAGAAGGTTATTTTTGTTATTGTTTTTTTTTTTTTTAAGAATCTCTGACATCAGAGCAATGCATGCTCTGGATTGTAAAGCAGTTGTAATTGTGGATTGTTGTTCTAAATTGGATGAGAAATTTACATCAACACAGTGGCCGCCTACTTTCGAATGCTCTAGGCACCTTTCCGTGGCCCAGGACTAGGATGGACCATGTACCGTGTACTCAGAACTGTAGATATTAAGGATCCTACACATAAACCATCCTAGTGAGACCCCTTGCTTACTTGACTATTATCAGCAAAGCATATTTTTCCCATTATGTAAAACAAAGCTCATAAATATGTAGTTTACTCTTTATATTGAGAAAGTACTTAATGGCCAGATTAATATCAAATGGCCAGAATTTGCTTATGTTTCTTTTTCTTTGCCAGAAAAAGAAAATTATCTGTTGTAAATGTGACAAAAATCGTTCGAAAAACGATGCTGGACTTTATTTTTGAGTAAAATGCGCACCGACAGCAAGCAAATGTCTTTCAAGTTTTTTCTTTATCTTGGTAATTGACTTTTGGTTGAGAAAAGACCGGAATTTTGTTATGCCTTGCATTGTAAATTGCTTCTAGCTTTCCAGGATTGAGGGAGAACATTAAATATAATAAACTGTGGCGTCTCTGCATTTGAGGCCAGTGGAGCCAGGCCCCACCAGACGTCGCTGTGGAGCTCTATGCTCACAATAATCAGAGTGACAAAATCGTTCTTTATAGAGTAATGTTGTAAAAAGGACAGATTCCCTTACCTATAAAATTGTGTTATAAACATTTGTATCTAAGTCTGCCAGAAAACTGACAAGCTCACTAGGCTAAATCCTCTTTAGGCGCCTTGATATTGGGGCCGGCCCACCAACGCTTGTTTAAATAATGGATGTCAAGTCCTGTGGCCCCAAGCTTGGATCGTCCGATCAAAATACTTAAATTGCACACGTTACGTTTACGTTCTGCCGGATAGTGTGCGACCATCAAGGCAAGGGAAATTTATTTGTATAGTACATTTCAGTACAAGGACAATGTAAAGTCCTTAAATAATTAAAGCATTGGAAGATGAAAACATAATAAAACTAAGTAAAAAAAAAACTGTTGGAATAAAATGTGGGAAAATTTAAACAATATAGGAAAATGGAAACTAAAAGCAAAAGTTAATCTAGTGTTGGTTGTCCTTGCTAGTTCATTGAAGGATTGATGTAAATCTTTTTTGTTCAATAAATGAACAATATGAGTGAGTGTTTATTTAAAATTGTATGTATTTAAATTATATAAAATGTATTTTCTAGTATGTTGGTTTATGCTAATTTATCTGTTTAATTTAAAATTGATCAAAGTCAGGTTGTATGCATCACAGAATAATTAGTTGCTGCTAATAGGTGTTGAGTTTTTGTGCCCCACTTAACTTATCATGCCAGAGACGCCACTGATAATAAACCATGTAAACCAAGCGTTCTCTTTCAGAAGGATGCTTCACAACATGAAGAACCTTACATGGCAACCCTGAGCATCCTCTTCATCAGACCGTGGGAAAGTAAGTTTTATATTTGCATACCTGAAGGGTCCATGTATCTACATATTTTTCTATATATATATATATATATATATATATATATACATATTTGTACATATTTGTTTGTGACAAAGTGGCTGTTAACCTGACCTGCTGACTGATATATAAAGAGGAAGCACAGTTGTGTCTCTGCATAACTTGAGTTCTGCTAAGTGCAAGTAGGTGGAAGGAACATCTTACATCCGGCCTAAAGAGGAAACTAGACTTCTGTACAAGAATAAGGAGCCTCTTGACCTTGGGGGTATCAAGTTATGACATATGTCTCTAACCACACCCTTGTTCTGTTTTAGACAACTGTGGATGGTTTTTGTGAGATTTTAAACGCCGATTTAATTTACTGGCAATTAGGATTGCCTTCATTAAAATGATTTTTCCTGAGTGTCTTTAATTAGAGGCATCTTCAGATCTGCTGACAGACCTCTATAAAAGTTCCTTCCTGACCACAGCCATCATCATTTCCTACAACTCTTTCAAGAAACCTGTAAAATATGAATTACAGCCATATTTAATTTCCTTTTAGGATCAATCGGTTATTTTTGTATTTACTTGATTTGAATATAGATCATAGGGTTTTTTTCCGTCTCAGTTTCCTCAGGACACAATCAAGACACTACTATATAACAAGGTGCAAATCTCTTTTATTTCCACCATAAACACAGTTTTTGTTTTTTTGTTTTTTTAAAAAAAGGAAAAATACATCCAAAAACACTAGCACTTTAGATATCTTTTATTCATGAATCTCATCAACTGATGTGTTGAGTGGGTACCTATTTCTAGCAAGTGTTGTGGGGTTGGAGCGTTAAACAATCAGTTTTGTCACATCATTATCAATATATTTGCTGAACTGAGCAGCCCTCCATTGCACTCTACAACCTGCAAAACATAACTTATTGTAAAATGAATAATCCTGTCACTTTCCCAGCAGATCTGCTGCAAACGAATGCAGCCATTTAAACTAAAAGTGTATCAAGTGGTTAGCAGAATCCACTGCCAACCATCTGATGTTAAAGCTAATAATGTAATATTTTGAAAGTAAAATTTTAGTCTTCACTTTTGGAGCCTGACCTTCCAGAGCCGTCCTTCCCTTCTCGCCATTCGATAACCTCCAGTAAAAAGCTGTTTATGGCTCTATGTGCTCACTTTAGGACCAGAAAGGATAGGTTCTTTAGAGATTGTGGAAGACGCTGCCTCCATCTTTGCGCTGTATTGACTCTGTTGTCTCTTTTAAAAAGCAGCTGAAACCTTATTTAGACTGGCTTTTAACTGGTTTTATGCTGTGTGGTCTTTCATGTATTCTGTTTTTATCATTTTCGTTTTATCTTTTAATTTTATGTGTTGTTTTATTGTGAGGAATGTTGTTGTTTGTTTCCTGTTAAAGGTGCTTTTTAAATAAAGTTACATTGTAGTTGGAACCTGTGACTTTCCAGGCTCCATGATTAAATTAGTGAGCACAAAAAACGTTGCTCTTAAGCTGACATTAACCATACATCAGTTCCTTTGCTTGCTTTGAGTCATTATTCTTTGGTTATATGTCTAAAGTTTATATATTTAAAGAAAGTTAGATGTTGTTTCTTCTCAGCTTTAGTTTTCTGCCCACATGTTTTCCCTAACTCTAATTTATTCATTTTTTATCATCTATTTTTTTGCATACAGCAGCCTATCATTAAAACGAACGATAACACGGAAGTATTGTACGCATTGCATTGGTGACATATCGATTAACCCTAAATGATAAAAACAAAGAAAAACTAATTTTGGTTGACCCACCTTCTCCTTGGTGGAAAGAGTGGAAATCGAGACATTTTTTTTTTTTTTGCTTTTGTTGCGTTTTATTTTTTTAATTATTTTTAAGAAACAAAACTTCCGTTAGGATTTTAGGGAAGACATTACAGGGTGTGCTCTGTCTTTTTGCGCTGACTCCATCACCCAACACAATGCCCACACATTTATGGCAGCTCTGGCATTCTTCACATGACCTCGATACAGAAGCTGACATCCCTCACTTCACGGTCTCTAGGCTTGCAATTAAGAATCGGACCGAGAACCCTGCTTCTCTCTGGTTTCAAAGTCTTACTGAAAGTGCCTGAGCATTATGGCACAGAGTTATGCCGCATATAAGCCTAGCATGGTTCCTTAGATGATGCCGCATACCGCCTTTTGTTTTTTATTATTTGCTCACACCTCCCTGATGGCGCTTGACGACAGTACCTCTCTACCCCCAATCGGAGTTTTTGCTCCTATGTTGTTCAAGATACTTTAGATAACCTCAGTGATTTTCACCTTAACAGTGCTTGGATAATCTTATATTTCCACCAAAATTGTTTTATGACACAAATATTAGTTTAGAATTTCAACAACAGAAAAATAATGGTAAAAGAAAGCTTGCCGTTTGTTTGTGTATTGTCAATGGTCCCTAAATCTTTTCTTTATTTTACCACAGATAAGAAAATGTATTTGTCCTCTCTGTGTAAAAAGTAGAATGGGAGGCAGATCCTTTAGCTATCAGGCTCCTCTCCTGTGGAACCAACTCCCAGTTTTGGTCCGTGAAGCAGACACCCTGTCTACTTTTAAGACTAATCTTAAAACCTTCCTTTTTGACAAAGCTTATAACTAGAGTGGCTCATGTTACTCTGAGCTACCTTTATAGTTTTGCTGCTATAGGCTTAGGCTACTGCAGGACATCAGGGCCTATCTTTCTCACTCTACTGATTTCTACTGTTTTCCAGTTTTGCATTGCATTGCATTGAAATGACTGTTGTCATTTCAGCTTTTAACTTTTTGTTCTCTCTCTTTTTTCTTCATAGTAGGTACACCTGGTCTGACGTTCTGTTAACTGTGACATCATCCAGGGAAGACAGATCACCGACTATTACCATCTAATGTAGAACAGATTACTGGATCAATGTGTGCTTCTGTGCTTGTTTGTCTCTCTTGTTGTGTCTCTGCTCTGTCTTCTGTAACCCCCAGTCGGTCGAGGCAGATGACCGTTCATACTGAGCCCGGTTCTGCTAGAGGTTTTTCCTTCCCGCTAATGGGTGTTTTTTCTTTCCACTGTCGCTTCATGCTTGCTCAGTATGAGGGATTGCAGCAAAGCCATGTACAATGCAGACGACTCTCCCTGTGGCTCTACGGTTCCCCAGGAGTGAATGCTGCTTGTCGGGACTTTGATGCAATCAACTGGTTTTCTTATATAGGAACATTTTTGACCAATCTGTATAATCTGACCCAATCTGTATAATATGATTGAACTTAACTTTGTAAAGTGCCTTGAGATGACATGTTTCATGAATTGCCGCTATATAAATAAAATTGAATTGAATTGTGTAAATGTTTTTCTTCCCTTGTTCTAAAACCCAAAGGCAAAAATAGAATTGTAGTCCATTTACAATTGAAGAAAAGCAATTTTCAGACAGTGGGTTTTACTAAAAATTTTTAAACTCTGTCACATAGGTTTTGCAGCGTTGACATTAAAAAATTTTGTATAAAAGAGGGCAAAAATGGCTCTTTGGATAGTAAGGTGGATGACCATGTTTTGGTAGGTTTTCATTTGGGCCATACTGCTTCCATTTTCTGATTTTTAGTGCCCTGCAAAGTCTGGCATTGTTTTAATTATCTAACTTCGCTTTAAACATCTCCACAACTTTAATCCTGACCTGTTCTACTTTGTGACGGTCTATCACATTAGCTGCTAATGAAACACGTTTAATTGTGGGGTGGCAATAAGACATTATGTGGAAAGGTTCAACAGGTATGGGTCCTCTCAGAAGGTACTGCGTGCAGTCCACATAACGTCCAATTTAAACGACAAGCACACTGCGCTGGTGTTAATTGTTTTTAAGAGTTATGTAAATTGCTTAACGAGCAAACCCTTCTGGTTTATTTAGACTACAGATTGAGACTGATGCTTTCTGGAAAGCAGTCGCATGCGCGGAAGTATGTGTGTGAGTGTGTTCCCGCACACTGCCGAGGACAGATGTTTGAACAGGCAATCATCACTCAATGAGTAAACAGCTCTAGAGATTGGACTAACATTTGCATGACAGGAGGTGAATACCAAAAGAGGAGGACGGAGGGCTAGAGAGAGACTCTGAAAATACAAAGGAAGTCAACATGAGGAAGAGGAGGAGCAAATAAAGTCCACAAGCTCATATTAGAAAGCAGCCATCAGGGCTGAATGCAGATTTGTGATTAGCCCACATTTGGAGTATTTTTATCACTCAGCGTGAGTCTTTGATCGCACCCATGTGTCAGAGTGGAAGAAACGTCTTAAAGGATTTTTTCATCCCCCCCAAAGTGCTGATTGAAATACCAACTTCTCTTGGGCTTTTCTGGCTGACCTCTTTAGCCACTGCCCCCACACACCTTTCCCTGCATTTGACCTGCCTGTCAGTCTTCATCTCCCTCTCCTTCTGAAAAGAAACTCTTTGAAAAACAAAAATAACTCAAGAGCTGAAGAGACATAAGAACTGTCAGATCTATTAATAAACGGGGTCTTTGTGCACCTTGTTTGAGTTTGGCTGACATTTTAAAGTCTTTCAGGTATTAATATCATTCCTCGACAGACAAAGATTGCGTTCATAGGCTTGCATAAGTTTATGCGTGTATGTTTGTGTTTCAACTTCATGTGAGACTAAATGTTATTTATGAGGGAGCTGAGGCAGATTGCTAAGGCTTGAAGACCAGGATTACCTTCTTTAGATAGTAAAGAACAGAGAGACAACTGGAGATTCATGCCGGTAATAACTGCAAATGATGCATAAATACAGAATAGCAGAGGAAAACAGAGTGAGCAAATGTTTTAGTAAGACATCTAGCAGCCCAAGCCTGTAACAGCATAACTACTAAGAAAGCTCAGGATAACCCCAATAACTTAAGTGCCTTTTAAAGAATTCATACCTCTTGTTTTGTTGTTTTTGTTTTTATTACTGCATTTTATTGTATTTTATTGGAACCTTATGTTATAGACCAAGACAAAGTAGAGAATAATTAATGTTTCAATATGTATTACAGTTAAATATTCATAAGGTATGGCAATGATTTATATTTAGTCCCCCTGAAACTATACTTTGTAGAACCAACAACTGCTGCAAATATCACTGCTGCTCTTTTGAGTTAAGTCTATCAAGTTAGCACATCTAATGACAGAATTTTCTGCCCATTTTGTTTCCATAATAGCTCTAGCTCAGTTAGATTGGATGCAGAGGTCCATGATCATTAATTTTTAAATCTCACCACAGATTCTAAATTGGATTTAGGGCTAGACTTTGGACCATGCTATCACCTGAATAATGCTTTGATAGAATGGAAGAAAACCTGCTTAAGTCTCAAGTCTTTTGCAGCCTCCAATAACCTTTTTTTTTTTACTTTTACTGACTTTTTTACAGCTAATGCTGTACTTAAGACCATCTAACGAGACCGAGTCGACGCAAAATCAAGTTCAAGGCCAAAACTAAACCCATATATTACCATTTTCATTG
Source organism: Fundulus diaphanus (assembly GCA_037039145.1). NCBI lineage: Eukaryota > Metazoa > Chordata > Actinopteri > Cyprinodontiformes > Fundulidae > Fundulus > Fundulus diaphanus. The sequence continues at coordinate 17,875,054 of CM073143.1, read as the reverse complement.
CAATAACAATGTGGATGCTGTAGTAAATGTTTCAAGAGGCTCTGCCTGTAGCAGCTCGTTAGCATGCTTTCCTATAACAGCACTCCACACAAACTGTTTGCACCTGTGCACCTAACTTGTCCAATTAAGTGCATTGCAAGAGCATTTAGGTGACCCAAAAAATCGTACGCAAGCAGATCCTCGACTACATGCCACTTGTCAAACTCACAAGCTGGTAACAAGTTAAGAGCGCGTATATCTAGTTAAACGTGAATTTGTATCATCTGCACGCAGAATGAGTAATGGCAATGGGTGAAGTTAAGTAATTTTTTTTCTGTCTGCATGTTGTACAGAAGAAAATACATATTTTTGACCTGGAAACTTTTTTTTCCCCTCTTGTTTTCTCATCCCTTTTATCTGCTCATCCTTGGCATGTAGGAGCACAAGGGTAGCGTTAACATTTTCTAAAGTAAAGACTTTTTTGGTGGTATTTGAGTCTGCAAAGTTGAACTAAAACAAAGGGCTTTGCAGCTATGGTTTTGACTGGTGTAGAGAAAGAAATCCTGAGTCTGAGAACTGAGACTTTTATAAATGCAATCACAATACAAGTCTTAATACCAACACACTAACCACAGCCTGAGCCTTTTACTACATTTGATGGTGTGTTTTCTGCACCTTCTACCACATGTTTGTTGTGCCCCCTACTGAGCATGGCTTGTGGCAAACGGCAGACTTCTCATAGTTTTAGTTTAACTGACTCTAATCTTCCTCTGAGATTCCCACAGTTGTCAAAACTGGGGTTAGACTAAGATTACTGCTGTATGAAAGGTGGCATAAATCATACCCATGCTTTTAAAAAAAGTGGCGCAAAGCCTCCACTTCCACAAAGGCCTGATGTGAGGAGCGTGTGACTGACAACAGACAGATCCTTCTACCTGAGCTGTGGATGTCTGCAGCTCTTTACATGTTCTTGATCTCCCATACTGAGATTAAATTACACACAGGTAGGCATTGTTTACTATTTAGGTGGCTTCTGAAGGCAACTGCTCTGCATTTTATTTCTGGTTCTCAAAAGTAAAAGGGGCTGAATGCACATGCCTGCCACACGGTGAAGATTTTAATATGTAGTAAAAAAAAAAATGGACTACCGTGGATGATTTTTCTTCTCCTTTACAGTTATGCACACTATCAAACAATCCTATCGAACTACGTTGAAGTTTGCGGCTGTGGCGTGACACAGTCAGGAAAAGTTCGAGTATAGATAATTTTGCATGGCACTGTTTACAGCAGAATTGCATCAGCTTTTTTCCACATAACGATTTAACTCCTCTGAGATATAGAGGAAGAATTAAAGGGGGTCAAGAATAAGTTGGCTTGGGGGAAGAATCTAAGGAGAAAAAAGAGTAAGGGGCAATTAAGATAAAGTTAAAGGTTTAGGGTTGTTTCTCGCTCACTTTCTCACTCTGTTAAATTTTACAAGGCAGGAGGTCACTGATAATTACCTGCTCTCATCAAACACAGGAGGCTCAGTGAGAAACATTAGGTCACCTGTGAGTCTGATGGAAGTTTTGGCCACACACACACACACGCTCTATAGATGAAAAACACGGAGAAGCAGCGGGAAAACGTGTGCCGTTTCATTACACTTCTGATTTGGTCATTCATCATGTCACGGCAAGGTCACGACCAAGCAGCCATCACACGTCTGTGTCAGCAGAGCTGAGATGTGTCAGGGAAATGTTCGCTTGTGTCGCACCGATTGTTCTAAATCTTATCTAAGTATTTGACCCAGGGAGGTTTTCAACTGACTAAATATCGTCAGCCGACTAAGGTACTGTCACACACAGATCAGAAAGTAGTCGGAAAACAAAATGACAAAATCAAACTCAAAATCCTACAGTTTCCCGACAGTTACTGAGTGCATCTACTGTACAGCAGGCATAACTCTGGGCTTGTATAGAGTCAGTCTGTAAAATTGACAGAAAGCATTCCACATTTTGCATATTGCTTTGTTGCTGTTAGGTTGGATCCTAAGACATGAAACATGCACGTATGTTATGGCAATAAAATTTAGCTTCAGGCATTTTACCTCATGATAGCGAAGAACTGGAGCTAAACGATGAAGGTACATCGGGCAGTAGTGCTGTTAGTCTTCTCAAATAACCTTATTGAATATTGTTCCATGAATCCAAAATGATTGTTGCAATATAATTTGTGGTAGAGGTATTTTCTCTACATGTAGGCTTCTTTTCTCTCCTTATACATACTCCCAAATAAAATTAGAGATTAAAAACAACTATTCATCATTTACTCTTAAGCGTGTGCTTCTCTTTTTTAACAGCTACTTCAAACGCAAAATTTGAATGCGTCCTCAAAATGCATCTTAATACTTGACCACCTGGGTAATTCTTTTTTTTGTCTTTTTGCTGGACTAATGCATCAGTGGACTTTGCGTGAATGTCCCACCGTGAGTGTTGAAAAGAAGCAATCAGATTGTTCAGCTAAGAGACGCCATAAAAACATAGGCAGATCAAAGCTTTGCCCCAGTCTTTGTTCAGTCACCTCAGTGATGCCGCGTTTCTTTCTGTACATCACTCAGTGACATCTGAAACAGCAGAGGTAATGTGATTTAAAAAAACAAAAAAAAAACAAAAAAAAACAGCCGTGTTCAAAGTCTGCAAGTATATATGTTTCGGGATGGTAGGGGACATTTTCCAAAAAAGTTAAAAGTAAAGAGTAAAGATGGTTAAACCATTTGGAAGCGGTTTATCTGTATAATAAAGCAATTGGACTGGTGAAGGTCTTTGTAATTCACCTAATGTAAATAAAAAGGGGAAAATGTCCAACGACTCTGCCGATTTGTAAAATATTTCCATTTCATTGAATAAACTGAACTGTCCTGGTTTCTACCGGCACACGTTTCATTTTCATTTCCATGTTTCCACCTAGTGGTGAAATATAATCATTACAATTGACTGATGTCAGTTAAGAGAGACGTAAATGAACCCAATTCCCATGTGAACTTGTTGAAAAGACACTTTATTTTATTGAGGCACTTGACACCATGGAATGTACTTATCAAATACAACACATTCAAGGTACTTTTCACATTCTTGCATTTGTAAACATGGTAAAGATAATACATTCTGTTAGTTAGATCGCGTCCTGCTGTCTCTCCTCAACAGGAAAGACCATGAACAACTCGCTCTGTTTGGTGTTGGGTACACAACAGCTACACAGAGGGTACAAAACAGCAGTGGACCCAGATACAAAACTGCAACCCGCATCCTTTATGAGCAAAAGAAAGAGCACATTCTTTTTCAGCTATGGTTCTAAGAATGGCAGATTCCACATTGTCATTTATGAAACAATAGACATCCAACTAAGAAAAGCTTTTTTTTTAAAAAAACTAATCACAGCCTTGCAGCTTCCATGGGGGTTAAGAGGGAAAGGATCAGCAAGGTGTGGCTAATTAAGTGTACTGGTCACCGTCAGTGTGACAATTGCTACAAAAGTAGGAGCTTTGGCAATACGGATGTATGTGTATGTGTGTGTTAACACAATGCCAAAAGGGTAAGAAAATCCGCAATGATCTTTAAGAAGCAACTAGTCATCAGTCTTGGATGGGTCATAAGGCTTTTTCTAAACACTTGGAAGTCCATCCTTCTACAGAGAGAACGTTTATTCACAGGTAGAGAATAGGTTTAAGCCAGCTGCCACTCTTTCCAACGTCACCTCAAGATCAAACCCACAGGACCCCGAGAGCCCCATCTCACAATCTACAAGTCTTAGTGAGAATTCTAAATGTCAAAGTTCATGACAGCACAGTGAGAAAAAAGAGGGAACAACTGTAGCTTGTTTGAAAGCGTTGAAGAAGAAAAAAAAACTCTTCTGTCTTAAATGAATACAGCTGCCTGACTTACAGCAGGGGAGCGCGTGTCCAGTCCTCCAGAGCTACTATCCTGCTACTTTTAGACGCATCCCATTCAGCTACGTTGAAGAATGGATGCATCTAACAGATCCAGGACAGTAGCTCACACTTGACTTACAGTTTAGCCCAAAATCATTCATACTCCTGGGAGATTTAAGTTTTAAATGATCTTGTAGTTTTCCCAGCATGTTTTTTTTTTTCTGACTGGAAGTAATACTAATGCATTGAGTCTGTTAGAGGATGTTTTAAGGGAGCTATAGATTTGGATGAAGGGTGTTTTTGGAACCTTGGAGACTTGGAGCTAGTCACTCAAGATAAATTGTCAAAAACACCAGTGGAAACATGCAAACATGCTTTGTCAGCAGTTAGCAGAAGGGTTTAATAGCTGCAATGCCAATAAAGATTTTTCTTTAAAACGTAAAGGTTCTAAATAATTTGAATTTTAAAGCAAAATATAAGAGAAAACATATTTTGGACGCAGAGGTGGCGTAGGGGCATAAAAATATACAGAGGATTCAGTCCATGGCGAGGTTGTCACAGGTTTGAGTCCCTTATTCGCATGTCATTCCTCCTCTCTCTCCTAGCAGCTGTCAAATAAAGGCCATAAGAGCCACAAAATGTACAAAAAACATATATTTTCACAATTGATACTACTTTTACATTTATTTATTTTCTAACAAATTACTGTTTGTCTTTTCCTGTTGTTTCCACGCGGTGGAGGAGCGACGTTTCAGACTTGTTTAGCGCTTACATGACCCAGGCACCTGAATGAGGGATTGCTGCAAAGTCAGCGACACATTGCAAGCGAATGTCCCCTGTCACTATGCGCTCTTTCAGGAGGAGTGAATGGTGCAAGTCAATGACTTGATGCGATCAGCTGGGTTTCCTTAGACAGAATAACCAATTTATCTCTATGATTTGACTGATTTGACTTTGTAAAGTGCCTTGAGATGACATACGCTGTGAATTGCCGCAATATAAGTAAAACTGAACTGCGCTGAGTTGGTGTCCATAATGTCTGTGTTGCAACCACAGCACCTATCCACCTTAAAGCCGCGGAGCCAGACACAAACTCCTCTGTGAACAACATAATTCAAACATGTCAAACGTGAAACCTTCTGTCTGAAGTTTTGGCAAAAAGGGTCAACGAAAGCACAAAGGGATCCCGAGACTTGCAGGTAATTTACAACGGCACTGCTGATGAGAAGCAAGGTGAATCAATGTGGTCAACTCAAACAATTAAATCAGTGCTGCAAAGAGGAATGGGCCAAAAATTCCTCCACAGCCAAATGAGAAAGTGACTCCCAAAGGTTATTGATACTATGTTTAGTTTTTCACACACAGCTTATCCATAGTTGGCTTTATCTTTGTTTATTAAATAATGACAGTGTGGAATCCGTCTTAGCTTTTATACAGTTGAGGTTCAATTTGTCGTTTTAAAACCCAATGAAGACCAGATCACTTTTATCATGTCTTGATAACGACAACGCTAGAATTAAGAGGGTGTACCATTTTTGTTTTTTACTGTGACTGTACTGTGACTTGGGCTAAAACTCCCGTTTTAGCCCAAACTGGACTGGCTCAGTTTTTTGTTTTCTTCCAAAAGAGGTAATTTAATATACAAAGAGGCTTCTAAGTCTATTTTGTAGTACAATAAAACTTCTCTACTTCAATAAGTGTATAGAAACATCTAAGCAAGCATGTGAAAGCAGAGTCGACTGGTCTCTGCTTCATCCACTCACTGCTGAGGATTTCAGACTTAATTGCCTGTTTAATTGATGGTCCTTTACATCCTCAACAATATAATTGAATTTATGCTTTTGTCTTCTCTTTCCTTGGCATTCTGAAAATAACACTGTAGACATCTTACTTTATTGAAAGTTTCGAGACCAAACTAGGTATGGTTTAAGGCTTCCAGCTGTGAAAGCACTTGAACTTTTGGAAACTCTGTCGTGCCCATGTGGAGTGGCTCCTGTTCAACCCGGGCTCAGCTGGGGCCCACATCAGTTTGGGTTGGCACGGCTGTAGTTAAAGGAACACTTTAAGACAAACCTTCTATGTCTTGTGGACCTAAACCAATGTGAGCAGCCATGCTCCCTGTGTTGAAAGATGAAATGCATCCATTCATTCATTGTCTTCTGATTATCTAAGAGGAGGTCATGGAGGTAACAGGCCCAGGAGGAAAATCCTCACATCCCTCTCCCCAGCTACACTCTGGAGCTGATTTGGGAGAGTCGCAAAGATTGTGCCATGTTTGGGAGGGAAACCCATCAGGTTCTGAGACTTTCCTGGGGGTCTCCACCTAGTGGGACATGCCTGGAACAGGCAGAGGTCTCCAGGACGCATTCCTGATCAGACGTCCAAACCACATCACCTGCCTTTTCTGAATGCAGAGCAGCAGCACCTCTACTTCAGCTCAGCTATCTCTAAAACGTCTTGGAACTGGGCTTTTGTTGTTATGGTTATGATCCAGATCACATGACTGCAGACTGCACATCAGACCAGAGAGCAGCCAAGGAGCAGCCCTGACAGGGTCTGGGAGAACTGGTTCAACTTTGGGCTCACACTGCGAACACAGCTCTCGTTTTGGGTCTACAGGGACTTTTAAAAGCATCTCGACCACCCGCCTTTCCTGCAGCATCCCTAGAAGATGCATGGGACCCTCGTCCAAATCCACAAAACACATGAGCACTGCCAAGGAACCCTTGTTTTGAAAAGAAAGATTTTTCATTCTGAAATTTCTAGCTGATAAATAACACCAAATGTTTTTGGTTTTTTTCTCTCACAGATACTTTTTCATGGTGTTTGACAGGAAACAGGACAAGCAAGAGATCACCTCTGGAACAACATTTTTAAACCAGCTGGCAGCCAGATGCTTTCCTGTCATTTGGGGTCCTGACTGAGTGATTCATGCAGGTCTTGATGTTGTTTGGTATTTCTGTTACATTAACCACCCTTAGCGTCCGGCGGCGTTACACCTGTGTTAAATCCGGCCAATTAGCCTGTCCCATTCTGTCGCGTGAGGCTCTCCCAGGGGCAGATGATCTCCTCTGTGCCCAGTCTGTCCCGAGAGGCAGGCCTGTCCTCCTCCTCCTCATCCTCAGACTCGATGGGGTAGATCCGGCACTCCGGGGGAATGTCTACTTTGATCTGAAAGAAGCTAAAAGATATTGCACAAAGCATTTTGTATCTCTTTTCAGTTTTGAAATCCATCCATACTATTATTTTTTTCTTTTCAGAAAAAAGACAACAATGTCATCAAAAGTGCAGCGTAGGCAGCCATAAAACCAAAAAGTAAGAAAGATAGGTTTATTTTATGCTTCCTTGTATTTAACCACGCCAGCCAGGTTGGTAATGTGTAGCACTCTCCGTTCTGTGCATTCTCTCATATGTTTGTGAACGCACAAATACCACCAGAACTCATCTTGCAGGCAAGGTTACCATCTACAAAGCCTGGCCAAAAAAAATAAAAAATGTTGCCACCTGGTTTTAACTAAGCAAAAAGGTACGAGCCTCCCATTGGCTAATTACTGCATGGGCGATTATGTTTCAGCTGGCAACAAGTTATTTAACCCCAACTGGTGCAATGAGTTGCTTCTCATTTCTTTTTAAATTTTTTGCAACTTCTAGTGGCCTGCTTTTTAGTAGACTGACAGGAAAAGAGTGGAAGAAGGGGAGAGACATGCAGCAAAGGACTGCAGGTTGGATTTGAACCTGGGTTGTCCACGTTGAGGACTAAAGGGCTCCAAACATGGGTCGCACTACCCACTACGCCACGAGTGCACCTGCTTCTCATTTCTTAAACAACCATGTCAAACGACACATCCCGTGGTTGTGGAAAAGACCTCAGTCTGTTTCAGAAGGGTCAAGTCATTGGCAGATTGCAGAAACTACCAAAATTGGTTAAGAACTGTCCAACGCATTATTATCTCAAAGACCAATCATCTTAGAGGAAAAAATGTGGCGGGAAAAAAAATCCTGAATGATCGTGATCAGCGATCGCTTAAACGTTTGGTCAAATCAAATCGAAGAAAAACAACAGTAGAAGTCTGGGCTATGTTTAAAAGTGAGTATTTCCACATGCACAATGTGAAGGGAACTCAGGGGACTGGGCCTGAACAGCTGTGTAGCCTTAAGACAACCACTAATCAGTGAGGCTGAGCAGAAAAAAAAATGTTTTCCACCATTTTCACCTCATCTGTGGCTGGACTGAGGCGCCTTCTTTATGTACCAATACTATTTGCACTGCATGAACTATAGTGTTTGATCAGAGTTAAAGTAATAAGGGGGACAAAAAGCATCACATCAGACTAAAGATTTTGGACCGTATTTGCAGGTGCAACTTACTTGCCGATTCTTCTGGGCGGGGCGTGGCTGGGCTCCTCTGGTGTGATCGGCTGAATGCGACTACTGGTCGTGGCTGCTGTGTGACATTTAGGCGACAGGCTGGCGAACATGGCAGAGGGGCTGCAGCCTCTCTTCAGCAGTCGCCGCAGCGACATGGCCATTCGAGACTTGGACAAGTTTCCTCCATCAGGGGGCCGAGACTCGGTGTTGCTCTCACCCTCGCTGGCCTCCAGACGCCGCTCAGAGGCCGAGGTGCTATCTAAGGCCACGCTGATGGGGGACGGACACGCCGGGGTATGAGCGAGGAAAGGGAGGGAGGGTGAAGCGTTGACAGAGGGTGGGTCAGGGATTCCAGAGTAGACAGCGAGGTGAGGGACGGGAGTGGTAAATCGGCAGAGCTGTGGGAGGGCAAGAGACAATAGTCAGAGGGCATCTGGAGAGGGCAAAGCCTGTGTGTTGGATCTGGAAAATTTGGAGTCCTCTTCTACATAATCATATTTCAACCAATCAACTAAGAGATAACTAAGCGATATTGGATATTGGCTATAGTATAAAAGTAGCTTTAAACCTCATTGCAGGTGAATATTTCAAATAACGGTCACCGTTTAATTTTCTGTAAAAGCCTTTTTTTGGAAGGAAGGAAGGAAGGAAGGAAGGAAGGAAGGAAGGAAGGAAGGAAGGAAGGAAGGAAGGAAGGAAGGAAGGAAGGAAGGAAGGAAGGAAGGAACTCCAAGATGTGAATAGTGTGCATCGTGACAAACTGACTTCATGGAAACACACAGTAAATAGCACAAGCAAATAAAAATGAGGTGATTTTCATTTATTAACTTATGACTGATGAAACAGAGACAGCACTGCAGAACAACAACAGAAAAAGATGGACACCATAGAACAGGGGTTCCCAAAGTTTTCAGCCTGCGACCCCCAAAATAATAGTGCCAGAAACTGGTGACCCCCATTAAGTGGGTGGGATTTTCATTGTTTTATTTTTATTTATTCATTTTATTTTGGGGGGTATGAGAACAAAGTCATTATATTTTGAGAATAAAGTGTAAATTTACGAGAATAAAGTAGTATTTTTATACGAACTTACAAAAGAGTGCAGCCTTCCTCCTGCTTTACAACGTGGGATGTTGACCATCTTTTAAAGTTATACTTTGGTATCAGTTTCACAAATAAAGAAATACAAGATCTTTTTAGCACATCAATATCAAATCATCTCTCGACCCCCTTCGTGATTCCCCCCCCCGTGATTCCCCCCGGGGGGTCCTGACCTCCACTTTGGGAACCCCTGCCATAGAACACACAATGTGAGAAACAATGGCAGCTTCCACTGATAAGACATCAGACTTTGGTCCTCTGCCTATAATTACACATCATAATTCAACTGTAAATTAGCAAGCGTTATCTTTTTTTTCTGAAGGGCCCCATGTCAGACATTCATGGTGCACCGCTATTGACCAAACACCACACACAAAAAAGTGTTATCTTGTTAAGTAGTCCTCCATATCACAGTCCTTACTTCTCAGTTTTATGAAAACAGGTTTGCTCAACAGAAAACATTTTCAGTGTTCCTCAGTTAAATATGCCTGACTGATAAAGAGGCTTAAAATATATAACTATTTCTATTTTATTCAAGTTTTTGTCTAATTTAACTGACAATATTTTGAAGATATTTCACATGAAATTTAATCTCCAAAAGTTAAAGCTTCACAATCAAACATTTCCATTTTTAAATGAGAATTTTACGCAGCAACGTGAGACCAAAATGAATATTATTACAGTAAAAACAGCTTTTAATCTAAAACTAATCCTCTGTGAAAGTAAAAAAAAAAAAATAATAATTCAAATGCTAATCCTGTTTGTCGCCGAACAGGGAGTGTTTTCACTTGGAATGACGTGGACCCATCTCCTTGCCCTGCTTGCTGAGTTTGCTCATGACCTGTGTAATGTCAACGGGGGCACTGGCGGCCATCTTGGCCCTTTGCTCCTGCTCCTGCTGTCGGATGATGATGGGACTGAGACTGGGCCGTCTGTTCCTGGCGTTCTGCTCCAACTGGACTTCACTGAGGGAAATATAAAGGGAGACATAAAGGGTGAGTGATGGATGTGGTCGCTTCCACCTGGCGGGGGACAATGTTTGGCCTTTAGTTGATTTCTGATGGGGGAATGAGGGATTTGTTAATCAAGTAAATTACATTTCTTTAAGATTTTATAGAAAGAAATCAGAGAATAGAAGTTCAACATTCTTCAAATATTGGACAGTAAATGTAACAATATCTTATAGCTCTCTCTCTCTCTCTCACTTGAATTTGTGCTCTTCTGGATTGATGGCTTTCTTTACGGTTTCCTTAAAAACTGGAGATTTTAGGTACCGCCCATATGAGTCCTGCAGGGAAGGAAGGAACAGAAGGACGTAGGAGGAAAGGAAGGAAGAATGATGACAAGGTTTGACCAAAATAACTTACTTTTATCCTCAAATCCTTCATAGATTCTGTTTATTTTAACTACTTTTACATTATGAGCACATTTAGCATCAAATGTATTGCCTCTAATTACAGCTTCATTAACACACACTCCTATTTCCAGCTACCTATTTATAGCAATTATATAGTCATATTTCTGTAAATGATATTACTATATTACTGTTAAACAGACATTTAACAGTGCCACTCGTGAGGCCCGCCTGCTGATGTGTTCACTGACCTTCTTCATTAGCATGTATATGTGAGTTTGGGCTGCATCCAGAACGTATCTGTGTGGGTGCTTCAGCCCCTTCACTGTGATTTCCATTGTTTTTCCGTCGATGTTGATCCAACGCGGGGCGCCACGTGCCAGAAATGTCCTGGAAAAAAAGACGGGGGAAGTGAGGACAACAGGCTTTCAAACCAGATTGATTAGAAGCAATTTTCCAAAGGTTTGAATTCATTTTCTAAACTAGTAGCTGCTCACAAACTGATAATTATAAGTAATAAGCTTAAAATCTTAAGAAATTCTTGCAGCAGGGAAACTAAAGGCAGAGAAAACAATCCATCCATCCATCCATCCATTTCTGGAAATCGACTCCAATCAATGGGTCGCCCAAAAACAATTAAAAAAATTAAGTCTTACTTGTAGATCTGCTCTGCTTTCTCTCTCATCGCCACAGCAGTGCCCCACTTCAGATCTTCGCAGCCTTCCCAGAACGCCAAGTTCTCTCCTGAAAACGTCCAGAAAGAAGAGCAGACAAGCAATCAAGCCCGCACTCCCTATCTCTTTTTCTTGCTCATTTTCCTTGAATATGACCCGCACCGCTGAATTCTTTCTTCAGGAAGAGTCGGAAATCGTCTCGTCCTCGAGGGTCTGAGAGCAGCTCTTTAAAGCTGAACGTCCACCGCTCCACGCGCATCTTGGTGGGTACTTCCACGCTGTGTCACAAAGAAATAACCACAGAGGAGGGAAATGAGGCGGTTCAACGAGCCCAGCTTTCAGGGAACATGCGCGCTGGTTGGCCGGCTCACTTGGGCATGTTCAGGGTCCAGAACGTGGTGTCGTCAGTGAGCCAGGGGTTGCTGGGGAGGCACTTGGAGAGAAAAGGGTCGTGACCACTGTAGGTGGCGCAGTACTTCACCAGTCTGCAACACGGGAAATAAGACTCAATGTGTGATACAGACTTGTGAGCAAAAATACCCCATGCGCAAATCCGACAGGGTGCTCTGAGTTACAGCCAAACATCTCTGCTTTGGTTACCTTTAAGAGGTAATTTGCTTCATTCAGATCGAACTTTGCAAGCCTAAGTTGGACCCTCATTCTTTTTAGGCATAAGAGGTTACAAACAATTCATATTTATTCAGCTTCTGCCTGGTTGTACTGTAAGCTAATAATTTGCTTGGTTGGCCACAGAAAGCTCTGCAGACGTGCAAATAAGAAATATCTACCCTAAAGCACGGAAAAGCTGAATAAATAAATCTCAAGGGAGAAAAAGAGTGCTGATTTTTCAACCCAAGGGTTCAAAAGTGAAGCATTTTCAACAAGACAAATATCTAAGAAAATAAGAAAAAGATGTTATTCTCAACTTCCATAAGATGATGTGGGTCTAACACCATTTTTGTAAGATTATGGTTTTAAAACCACTGCAACTGTGTGTCAGGCAGCTCCTGAATTTCAGAAGAAACAGAGCAGACATGTATTCTAAAGTAAGACACGCCCTTCCCCACCTGTTGCTGTGGGCATTCGTTCAGCTGGGAAGTAAAGCTGAACGTGGGGAAGAAGAAAATGTTTTTGTTCCAAGGTTACCACGCTGTCATTGTCTCATACCGATGATGTTTTTAAGATGCACACTTGGTGATCAGAGTTAACTAAAGGGGACTTCGCTGTTCCAGAAATCAGAGGGCAGGGGACATAAATCTGAGGCTGTCTTACGCGCCAATGGACACAGATGACTTCACTCTGGGCCTCATGATGGACTGCTGGGTGAAGATCATCTGCAGCAGGTGACACGAGGCAGAACAAAGCACCAACTTTAGCTGAACAATAAATGAGGACGAAAGTAAACCACAAGCGTGAACATTCCCACTTACAATTCTCTCGTAGTCGTCGGGCGTTTGGGTCTGAGGACAAAAATATATGAAAGACGTTTGAGTTTATTTCTTAAGCATTGAAGGTGATTTTCCTTCTCGTCAAATGACAGTTTTTGAAGTCAAGGAAACTGATTTTAGAGTATAAAGCGGTGGTGCACGTCATTGTACGCAAGCAGTGGGTTGAAAAAAAAATAAATAGAGCCGTGGGAAAATGCCTGCAGAGGAGAAAAGAACAAAAGCGAAGACAAGTTAGAACGGAATCAATGTTTTAGGCAGACAACGTAGGCTTGAAATAGAAAGCAAGTATCAGTCCATGCAGCAGCATTCATGCATTAAAGCCTCTTAGTAATTATAAGCTGATTGAGAAGAATTATGATCACGCAGGTCATGCAGAGACTCACCTGTTACCTCGTGTGCATTAGGATCTGTCCTTCGAGCCAGCCCGTAGTCCATGGCGCTCACTGTGCCTGGCTGAACACACATTATAAAAGGGCAATTAAACACTGTGGGCTTAGCAAAGGGCCAGTTAATTAGAGCAGGTGGCTTTTTTCTGATGCTAATAAACAGTTGATTCTGTATACTAATACTGTTTCTAACCATTAGAGACACCAAGAGGCTCATTACAAGTGTGAAGTGACTCTGCACGTACTTACAGTTGCGTCTCACATTTTTCAGCCACAACACCAAATGAGGCATATTGGCAAATGTGCAAACTAAAATCTGTTTGCAATTAATGGATCAAAACAGAAAAAGAAAAATAGTTCTACAGAACTAATATAGTAAGGTCCCCCCCCCCCCAAAAAAAGATTTAGTAAAACATGCGTTGATGACTAAACTTACTCAAGCCCATTATAACAAGCATCTTTGGTTCGCAACAGAGAACCCATCTGCAGGTATGACCTGCTGCAAATGTGATTCATTGTCAGAGAGCAGCCCCGAGTAGTGTAACCCTCTCATGGACAAAGGTTCACGATCAATTAATATTCCTGGGTTCATGTGCTGCGACCAACTTTTTCAAATTCCACCCTAGATTTTCAAGACAGGTCAAACCAGGCGGCTGTCATGGCTATACCAGTACCTTCCATGACTTCTTTTGAAATCACGGACGGATCTTAGTGGACTTCGACATATCCTTGGAATCACTGTCCTGTATGAAGGTCCAAGCTTTCGCTTCCTCATAGACAGCTTGACATTTTCACCCAGGACTTCTGAATTATTGATTTAATCCATGTTGGTCTGGAAGAAGTACTGGAAGAAGCAAAGCAGCCTCAGAGCATTGCCAAGCTACTGCCATGCTTCACTATAGGCCTGGTGTGTTTTTATGCTTCATGCTTCCTATTCCAAACAAAATTTCCATTTTGGATAATTTGCTTCACTGAACAGAGGCCCAAAACATATTTAGTTTATTTATAAAGTTGTGAGCAAATTGGAGCTGACTTTTCTTGTGCTTTTCGGTCAGTAGTGTTGCATGTCCTAAAGGTCTACCATGGGGCCCTTCACCATGTGCTTCATCCCTGCTGACGGCTTTTTTCAGTCAGTCGAGGGTTTATGACCACCTGGCTCCTCAGGAATCTTGCAGAAGCCATTGATGGAGTCCCCTTTCTGTCACCAGGTGTTGTAGCAACTGTTCCTTTCACTTTAAACTTGTCTACCACTTCCAGCTGTATCTCTAAGAACATTCTGGATCCTTCCTGTCTTTTTGTATATTTTGTCTAGTTTATGAAGTCAATTTTGTTGACTTAGTGGTATTTTTTTTACATAATATGAAACATTACAGTCAACAGTGGCATTAGAGGTTTTGCCTTCTCAAGCATAATGCAAGTAATGAAGCCTATGACTGGTTGCTCTCCCGACGTAACTGGGACCACACGTTTTGCAATGGTGTGGTCTTGAAAAGTCTTATTTTCAAAGGGTTTAAATAATTTTAAGACTGCAGTTAGTTACTGAAAGTAGAATTATGTGTTTATTTACATGAAAATGTGCTCCTTAAAGGAGCATAGTGTAAATTCCAGGATTTTTGAAGATGTCTGCCCCCTCTGGCAGCAAGTTGAAATGACACCAGTGTTGTGCACATGCATGGGAGAAGAGGAAAAGCATCTGCCACTGCGACTGCACGGGTCTTTTGTTTAGAGGTGTAATGTTTTCTGAGGTAAGAAAGCTATAGATATTGAAGTTAGCCTGTGTTCTCTCGCTAATGTACCGATTGCGATGGAGACTCAACAAAGTAGCCAGTTGAATGAGAGCGCGCAGCGCGTCACACCCACATGCTCGCCCAGAGGTTTCCGCCCGAATCACTCTTTCATAAACTGACTAATGGAGCCTATAGAGTGCAACTGCAGTGAATAGAGGAAAAGTCATATTACATGTCGGGAAATTGTAAGGTGGATGTATGGGAAAGAAAATAAATATTATTAAAACCATTCTTGGGTAACTTGTTGGCCCTGAAAAGCTTTAGGTGTGGCTGTAAATTATTTCCATCACAGGTTTTAGGACAGACTGAATTTATATTACACTTCTGCATGTTTCAACTTCTATATGAATACCATGTATTTTCTTCTACGCTATAAGATGCCAGGGTAACCTTTAACTTATTGCACAAACAGCGATGACTAATTACATTTGGGAGTGAAAGCAGTGGCGAGTAACAAATTACAATAAAATACAAGGAGAAATAAATCAAATAACGTCTCAGATCTTCATAATGCAGCCATTAGTGAACATGGTGGCACAGGAAATGCCTGGTTACACAAATAGGCCTTTAAAGGGGATGTAAACAATGAAAATGAGTTTGTGAATCTGATCGTCTCTTGGAGATTATTCCAGAGCATCAGTGTTAAAAATAAATGTGGATATTGTGACGTATATTCTATGTTTAGTTTAATCACCTTGTCAAAAAAAGAGAGTAAGTCCCTCCCACCCCACCCCCTTACTGACTTTTATAGATGACATTGACATATAAAGCCGATTCACATTGTGCTGTGAACCTGGACCGAGAAACAGCTATATACATGGCAAAATAATTATACTATGTTTAACGTGTAATAAATAAAAATAAAAAAATATTTAATGAATGAATTGTATTAATAGAGGGATCACAATTGGTTACTTCGCTGTTCTTCTTGCTCAGGTTGAGAAATTCCCGTTCAAGCGCAACATGAAGTAGCTAATAAACAATTCACCGAGCGATTTTTACACCAAATCCAACTTAAAGACGATGCTGTCTGCTTCCAGGGCAGAAATTCGGTGCCATAACCTGACTAACGTTGGGCAGTGACCCACAACACTCACTCGGTAACTGCATCTTGTGTTTAGCAGTCAAAAGCTGTTACAAATTTGCATCTACGGTTGTAACTCCTTCATAGCAGTGTTTATCTAGCTCTTACACCATGTTAATGTTTAATGCACTCACCTGTAAATGCTCCCTACAGTAGTGATTTTTATACACTCAGCAGGCTCACTTTACCAGTTTCAGTACGTAGAGTGACTTACAAACTTATTGCCCTTGAATCTTGTCACATTTTGCCACATTACAGTCACAAACTTTAATGTGTTTTGTTGTTTTTTATGTGATAGAGGAAAACAAAACAGGACATACTTGCAAAGATGAAGGAATTGATACACGGTAAAAATCTAAGTTTCATCCCCCCCTGAGTTAATTCTTTTTATAACTACATTTTGCTGCATTTACAACTAAGTCTTTTGGAATATGTTTGTGCCAGCTTTACACATCTAGAGACTGAAATATCGGCCCATCATACTTTCACCCAAATAGAAAGTAAGGCATCTGTGAACATCCGTTTTCAAGTTATGCAACGGGCCCTTTATTGGATCCAGGTCTGGACTTTGACTGGGCTATTCAAAAACAATAATACGCTTTGATCTAAACCATTCTACTGAAGCTTTGTTTTCCAGTTTTGCCTCCAGCTATCCTAAAATCAACTCCGACCACCTTCACTGTCCTGGCTAAAGAAAAATAACCCCACAGCATGATCCTGCCACCATCATGTTTTAACACGGGGATAGTGTGTTCAGAGTCAAAATGTTAGTAAACGATGCATGCTTTCCTTACACTGTACAGTTCTCCTGTTATTGACATAAAACACCAATAAAAAACATTTGTGGCGGTGCAAGTAAGCTGTCTTTTAAAGCAGAATCTGTCCTTTGATATAACTGACTGACATGCCCTACTCGGTCGCTCTAGACACCAGAGTCACGACACAAGACTCCCCGTGTCCACCAGACGCAACACACTGCAACACATTCTCCAGCGCAGAAATGAAATATTAATCAGTCGTGCCCTTTTCTGCTGCCTGGACATGTAACGATAACGAGGAGTCATGGGTCGAGATAATGAGATGCCCTGGGAAGGATGGAAGTGGCACGCAATTTATTTTGTGCTGGTATTGAACTTCCAGCATATATGTTTGAACCTGCACCCTGTTTCTGACTGTTATCAGTGTTTTTACAGGTTTTAGCCCCTCACAGATTTCTCCTGTTTTTTTGCTTTTTGTCACCCTTACACGTTTCAAACTAAATGTATTTAATTATCAGACAAAGTCAACCTAGACATGCAGCGTCAGGACCAAATGTTGCTTTATAATTGATGGATGAATTCTTCCCTCTACCAGAAAATCTTGAAGGAGAAAGTCCCGCCATATTTTCTTCACCTTTGGCTCAAGTGTATTTTGGTTACGCAGAAGCAGGAAAAGTTATTATAGTTATTAGATTTCATTCATAGACGAAATCCTCACTGAAAGCCTGCATTTTAATCAGGTTACATTTGTCTGATATTAAAATGTATTTGTTGCTTTGATCTTAAACTTGTGTCATGAGAAAATCAAAAGAAGAAAAAATCTGTAAGATGCAACTACTTATTAACAGTGCACATGTTGTGGGAACGGAAGTCTCATTATGGACACTGACATCTTCTCAACAGACAAAAAAAATAAAATAAAACAGCTCCTTGTGAGGATGAAATGTGTCGTGTTCATTTTGGCTCAACGAATTGGTTATTATGGAAGCTTGTGTGAGTGTTTTCTAACCGGAGGTCTGTGAACCACCCAGTAGGCTCTCTCCTGGCAGTCAAACACCACACGGTCTGGCTTCTTCCTCTCTTTTGCAGCTCTTTAAAAAAAAAAAAAAAAAAAGAACCACACAAAAAGCAACGTGAGCGTAACACTTTCTTCACAACCAAACCTGAGATGTCGGCCATTTTCTTGCCCGCCTACCTGTACTGTTCTTTAGCTTGCATGACGATGAAATCCCACTTGTGGTTCATCCACTTGTGAAGATGGTTGTATTGCTCCTGAGGGTAACAAACACCAACAAAACACATTCAAACAAAGGAGCTCATCTGGCATCACTCTGCGTAGAGTATTAGGGCCACTTGGAGAAAGGAAATGAGGAGGAGGTATGTGGTTATGTTGCCCATTTTAAGATTAAAGATGAAATGGTGAGAAAAAAAAGGCAAAGTGATGAGGAAGAAGTGGGAAAAGTATCAGCAATAGAGTTGAAATGACACTGTTGCAAAGACCTGCAACATACGGTATATATCTCATGTTAATTAGCAAGTAACTTTTATACATTAGAAAAAGATTTAGTAGCAAACACGTTTTCCCTTTTAGCAAATAAACATCTACTGCTTAGGAAGAACACACAGGAGGAACAGTTTCAGCAGTATGCCTTTTATTAAAGATATTATTTCCACTTTATTCTCAATATTTTTTACATTAATAATGGAAGAGATTTTTTTTCAACATTTCAACTTTTTTCCCAATATTTTGACTTTATTCCAAATATTTTTAACTTCATTATGTAATGAAAAAGAAAAAAACACGGATAGATTTTTTTCCCCCTCCAAGTGACCCTAATAATCCTTCATAATGTATCGTCACCTGCTCGTGAAGCTCCAGGATTCCTTTCTTACGGATGTTTCTCTTTGCTAAGTAGATTGCTTCAGGAATCGAACAGACGTCGGAATCAGTGAACGTTTGGTGACATAACATGGGATGAACTGTAAATAGTAACTTTGGGTCATGCTCACCATAATCTGTATCTTCAACGGGCCACTGCTGAGTGGGCCAGAAATATGGCGTCTGAAAAAACAGAGAACACATGTTCAGAAACAACAGCAAACAACCGTTTGGTAAATCTATGTTAGAGCATAATCTGCCAGCTAACTGGTAGAGTCCAGGCAGATTTTTTATTTTAAATTCAAAACAGGTCCAGACTGCGTCAAACAGGTGGGTCTGCAGCGAGGATCGTTGCGTCCGAGCTTTTCTACATCCAGGACTTGTGCTGGTCTTTTCCTTTTTCTTTTCTTTATATGAAAAACAGCTTCACATACACATACATACTTTTCCTTTTACCCTTATTTTATTTCTGCCAAAGTTTATATATTTATACTGAATACTGTACACTGTCGACACTTGAAACCGAAGCTAAATTCCAAGTTTGGGGTGTTTTATCTACACTTACATTTAATTTTATCCTAAATTTGACTAATTAGGGTAACTTCTGAAGGTACCTGGTTAACCAAATGGTACTGCATGACTTAAGAGTTGTTCTCTCAACAACTGTACAAAGTGTGTTCTTTTGGGATGTTGGAATGACCATAATTCAAGAATGTGACTAATTTGGACACCAGCACAGGCAGTCGAGTCACACAGACACTTTCATATGGGGAAATATTCACAGATGTGATGCATTTCACAAAAATATGAAGAAAAGATAGCCTTCAAATGGGAAATTTTTTAAACAACAGAAAGTATTTATCTTTTATTGACCAGTTTTTTTCTTTATTTTTAATGCCATAGTATACAGCAGCGCAAACATCCACTAACTTTTATCCAGCCAGTAAAACTGGCTAAATACTGCAAGCATTTTAGCCATATCCCAATCTTGCTGCTGAGAAAAGGCAAATGACAATCTCTATTGACCAAGAAAACACAAAAACAATCAACCCCCCCCCCCCCCAAAAAAAAATGGAAATCGTATGCCTTTCTGTAAAAAATGTAAACGGATGAGACCCTTTATATGTTTCAGATCTAAAGTGATTTACAGATTCTCTTCCTACAAATATTAGACTATAAGAAGGTCCTGGGTTCACAGCCCAGCCTGGGGTCTTTCTGCATGTAGTTTGCCTGTTCTCCCTGTGCATGGGTGGCTTTTCTCCGGGTACTCCGGCTTCCTCCAACCATCCAAAAACATGACTGTTGGGTAAGTTTTCTTTAGCTGGTTCTAAATGTTGCTGCACGCCTTTTAACTGACACAAAGAAACGAGAACATATCACTCCGGTTTTGGCATCTCTACGTTGGCTTCCAGTTCGTTTCCTAATTGATTTTAAAAATGTTGCTCCCTCACTCTCACTCAGGTCAGCAGATCAGTTACTGATTGTTGTCCCGAAGCCGGAAGTTGAGAGGTGAGCGAGCATTTTCACTCGCTGTCCTCAAACTGTGAAATAAGCTGCCATTGCCAATCAGACTTACTCACATGCTGGTTTTAAATCTTCTCTTAAAGACATTATTTCTCCTTGGCTTTTAACTCAGTTTGAGAAGTTTGTTTGTATTTTTATTATTATTATTATTTCATCAATTTTTTATGTTTTTGGACTCATTTTATCGTTTTGATGTTTTATTAATTAGTCATAGTTTTGTTATATTTTTCCTTCATAGAGCTTACAAGAGTATTTTTGCATTTTATTTGTCTTTATCAGTGTACAGAACCTTGGTCATCGGTGTTGTTCTTAAACCGCTTTATAAATAAAGTTGTATTGCACTGTATTTACCTGGAAGCGATACAGGGAGGTGTCTGGTTTGATCACTAATCGCTTGTGGTCTTGCAAAGGGTAGATGTATCCCAGGGCCACCAGCATGGAGCCAAAGCTGCTGGCCTCTGGAAACAGCGGGTGAAGAGGTTATGAACTTTGGGAGCTGCTGTTAAAGATTTACAATAACAACTTACATCCCTTTGGAGGGCATTGAAAGACTGATGTCATACCTTGAGGATCTATTTGAAATCTGTCAGCCAACCATGCAATTATATCTTCACCTGAAGAGGAAGACACAAAGTAAGAAGTTGGGGAAAAAATTACAACAATGGAAGATTGAATATGAAATTGTGGTGGAATAATGGTCACAGAAAACAAAAGAAGGGCAAAGAGAAAAGTAAGGAAAAAGAAAAGAAGAGGAATTTGTGATCATTCTGCTGCTGGAGCTGGAGGCTTGTAAATAATGCGGGAATCAAGGTGGGAATCTTTGCTTTAGTCTCCTTCTTCCCCGTTTCCTCTTGCCTGCTCAATCATCTTTCTTCACCTCCTACTTTTTCCCCTCCGCCTGAGTCGGAGACAGCCATGGTTGTCATGGAAATGAAATCCGTGGCTCTCGAGTTTGAGCCCATACATAGCTCCAGTATCCCTCAGAGACACTACGCAGCCACAATCAGAGAGCCAGCTGCTGAATGACTACATCCAGTGTGCATTTCTGTGCATGTGCATTGATTGGTTTTTGTGATTATGTGGGAGGGTTCAGTTTTTTTTTTATTATTATCATTTTTACCAGTGATAGCATGGGGTATGATGGTGATAACGAGTCTCTGAGGCTGCGACTTCACCCCTGTGCAGGGGTCCTGCATCTCCAGCAGCACCTTCTCTGCCTGTGAAAGAACACAGTAATGGTGAGAAGAGAGAAAACGGTTACAGGAGGAAAATGTTGTACCTGAGTAGAAATCCACAGCCTTTTTGAATTAAATGCACTTCAGATTTCTCCATATTTTGTCATGTAACAACCACAAACATCAGACTATATCATTGGGATTTTAGCGGACAGATCAACACAAGGCATATAACTGGGAAGTGGAAGGAATACTGTACGTGGTTAAGGTCTTTAAACTCATGGAAATCTGAGTAGCGTGGGTTGCACATGTGTATCCGGGCCTTTTACTCAGATCCAAGCGGTTGCATTCACAAAGAACCTTATCGGTTCATAGAATCACATACCCACAGCTGTTCATTGCACAGATCAGGGATAAAGTTGTGGACAGGTTTAAAGCAGGCTTAGGTTAGAAAAACAGTTTTCAACGTTGGAACATCTCACAAAGTGCCGTACTATCCATCATCTGAAAATGGAAGAAGGGTGGCACAACTGAACATTCTGGCCTACAAGCGAAACGCTGTGTGGTGGAAAACAAGCATTATCCTGAACACAGCATCACTATGATAAAACAAGGTGGCGACAGCATCATGCCGCGGGGGTCTTTGTCTTTAGCAGGGGCCAGGAGCCGGTAGGAGCTGATGAAAAACAGATGGAGCTGAATACAGGACAATCCTGGAAGAAAACCTTAAAGAGGCTAAGACACGGAACATACCGAGCTGCAATGCAATGGTTTAGATCAAAGCCCGTTCCTAAATCTAACAGAGAATATGTGACGAAGACTTAAGGATTGCTGCGCGCACACATCTCCATTAAATCCGAACGAGCTTGAGCTATTTTGTAAAGAAGAATAAGTGAAAAGAAAAGGGCTCTGGATGTGAAAAGCTGCTCGGGACATATAAAAAAAAAAAGTTGCAATTAATACAAAAGGCCTGCCTTTTTTTTTTTTTTTAAAGGTATCCATTTCCTTCCACTTCACAATTCAGCACTACTTTATGTTGGCCTGTCACATAAAATCCGACTGAAGTACACTGAAGAGAAAAATCAACAGGTCCTTTCGCAAATCACAGTAAACTACGTAGCTCACAATGCTGCTGATTATTGTTGTTCTCATTTTAACCACTCACAGTGCTATTGTATACCTCATTTATGTTTATGAAAGACTTAATCCCCCACAGCGTCATCCACAAACAGTAGTTTCAATTTATGAAATATTCCCAGACAACTGCTTTGTGTTTTGCAACAAAAACAAAAAAAAACATGGAGGCTTCATTAGAAAATGCTAAAGGGTGACACACCGTGCCTAGATCTCATGGCTTTACTTTGGCTTGTGTGTGGGCGCCTTCGTGTGACTCATCCTCTTCCCAAACAGCATTTCCGTTATCAGTACGGATCCCTAGGCTCCCATACGTCCAACGGCTCGGTCGTTCGTACAGGAAAACAAGAAATCCGGCACAGGGCCCATTCAGTTTGTGTAAAAACATGTGTGTCTGTGTGTGGGAAGGATGGCGAGGGAGCGAGCCATTCAGCTGACTCTCAGGTCTGTTTGAAGTGGCTCTGTGCTTTGAAGTCATCCTAGAGAGGCTGTAAGCCCCGAAGCTGGGCCGGACCAAAGTTGGCTTTCATGGACTAGAACTCAAAGCTATTTTGTGCACGTTCCCCAGGAGAGAGGGCTGTTGTGAGTGTTGAATCTGCAATCCACCGAGACAAATTACCTGTAATTTCCTGCGTTTCATTATCCTCCACCTTTTGTTCCCTCACGCTAAACACATACTTTAGAATATATAGATTTATATTGTAAAATATTTTTTATGAGAGGGATTGTGTGCAATAGACCAACATAAAGTAGTGCATGAACAAAAAGATGGTGTGCATTTGTATTCAGGCACTCTGAGTCAATGCATTGCACAGCGTTCCTTACAAGTGCCTTTCTAAAGACTGATTTTTTTTTTTTTTACTTATGCTCTATTTTTTCCACAAATTAGCTAAAGCTCAGTCCGACTGAATAAAGAATATCTGTGAATATCAGTGGGGGGGTTTTTTTGCCACAGATTTAAATCTGAATTTAGGTCTGAACTTTGACCAGCTTCCCCATCCGCGTGTTGCTGCCACGGTCATGTTTCGCAGCACGGATGGTTTGTTCAGGGTGCTGGGCAGAGGTGGTTTTTAACAATTACTTTCTTTTTGTCACCCCTTCATGGAGGAGACCCGACTTCTTGAGCTCACTGTGAAAAGTTTTTCCTTTCTACAGATTCCACCACCTGAGCTGTGGAGCTATGCAGCTTCTCCAGAGTAACCACAGGTCATCTTGACTAAACTTAATTTTTGGTTTGCTGAACTTGTTTTATTTTTATTATTATTTAGAGGTATTGCAGTAAGCGGGCGTGCCACACTTTTCAGACGTTTATTTTTATAAACTTATTTCCTACCACTTCACAATTTGCTGCTACACTTGGACTGCAGGCTCCGACGCTCGGCCCTGATACCGACTGGCAGTGGACAAGTTGGTCAGAGGATTTTGTGACAGTTTCTTGGAATTGAATGTCATAAAGACCACGGAGTTGTGCTGGAGGGGCCAGAAATAAAGATGCCAGGACAGCTCTCTTTCAGCCACTCAGCATCCAGAGCCAGCAGGTGGAGCAGGTGGGGTCTTTCAGACACCTTGGGACAAAAATTGACACCCAGCTGTCTTTTAAAGTGCACACAGAGTCCATTTTATTAAGAAAAAAGAGCAACAACATCACCTGCTGAGAAAATGGGTGATCTCACATTTCAAGGTGGACATTTGAACACAGGTTTGGAAATCACTCATTGGATCCATCATCACTTTCAACATTTGATCCTGGTACAACTTTCTCACAATGAAACGCAAAGTCAAACCGACCTGGACCGCAAACCAGGCCAGCAAAACAATCAGTTCACCTCACACCTCCTTTTCCGGACTACTCAAAACGCTGAGTGATCATCAGGAAGGCCCGCCCTGATCATAGATGATCCTTCCCATCTCCTCCATCTCTCATTACAGCTGCTCCCGTCAGCTGGGGAATTTAAAACCCCTCTGGCCCACAAAGCTACACTAACACTCGAAAGTTTGGACTCATCTTTGTCAGTCAATGGCGTTTGCTTATTTTTATGACTTTCTACATTACAGATACATATTGAGGACAATGAAACTATGACTCGTAAGTACATAGAATTATGCATCAACCACAAAATTGTGAAATAATTCAAAGCATCTCGCACATTTTCAAAAAAAAAAGAAATAGCTCTCCTTTGTTTTGATTACTGCTCCAGTCAGTCTTGGCCTTCTCCCGATAAGCTTCATGAGGTTAGACCCCGAAAATGTTTTTCTGACTTGAAGGAGTTCCCAGAGGTAGTTAATAAAAACAAAGACAAACCACTGAATGAGAACGTGAGTCCAAACTTTTGACTGGTAGTGTATTTACAAACAGGAAGTGTATTTTTACACACTTCTAAGAGTTGTTTTTAACAGTCATGTGCTTATTGCAGACGTTTTGACATCTTTATTGCATTTTAGGTGCAGGAATACTGTTGTTGGAGACCTGTCAAAGAAAAATTTCTGTCCCCATCTGGGACGGACTATGACGTTTTTTTCTATTTTATCACACAAAGTCCCAATAACATACTTAGAAATGTGTTGTTTTAACAATATAAGAGTGAATACTGTTATAATGACGTATTCAGACCAGAGGACCATGCTGTTGCTTACAAGTACGCAGCTGCTGGATTAACTTCTTTCCAGTAGCTCTTCAGCGTACCAGTGAGGACTAATACTGATCCATACTTAATGCTCATTATACTGAATGACCTTATCACCGGGAAAAGGTTAAAACGAGAAAGAAAACGATAAGTATGGATGACACCCCCAATGATGTTCATAATAAACATTTTGACCTGGTGTCTATTGTTACGCGTATTTCTCAGTGTCTACTTCTTTTAAAATTACATTTTAATTAATCCCACAAACAAAACTGTTATATGAATTCCAAATTAAACGTGTCGTGTGACACAATTGTTATTTCTATTGTTTTTAATTGTTATATTTTAGCTTTCTATGGATTCAGTAACCCACATGTCAACTTGCTTTGCCTCAGTTTGAACACGAGGGAGGGTTATCCTCTTTTAATTGATGTAAAAACAAATCAACACATGGCTGTATGAGGTTATATGTGGCCATCAGAGTCCGGTCATTAGAAACATTGGTTATTTATTACGGAGAATCTGCAGGTGCGTTTTCACCGCCCCGGGTAGAGCTGGCATTTTCATCATGTCCAATAAAAAGAGAAAACATACCTTTCTGAGACAAGCCATCCGCGGTCGGTACCTCTGTCCATAATCCCGGAGAGCGTTTTTTATTGTCATCTCTACGGTGGTTTTCACTCACAAGCGCTCCTGTGTGTGATGCTGTTGTTACCAGAGAGCTCCGTGCCGTGTGAGCGCAATCGATATAATCGATGCTGGTGTTGCGTTCAAATGCCTCACCATAGATCTTGTATGAATAGAAACAGTGAATGTCTAGCAAGCGTCTTTGTTGGTCCAAAACAATCTTACGTTTTGGTTTTTCAACTTGTCTTGCTGACTTTTTTTTAGAGGCGAGTAGTTGGACACAGCTTTGAATTGGTTGCCTTGTAGAAACGATCTGCTTGTGCTTCTGCCATTGTCAGAAAATAATTATTATAGTTATTATTACCATTCTTGTTGGTAATAATTGTTGGTTGTTGGTATTTAAAATTAAAACATCTACCGAACGTCATATCATGGGGATGAATTTTGTTTAATTTAACCCAAGCTACTTTAAGAACTATTTATCAACTGTAAATAAAAAAGGCACCAAGTAACCAAATATATGTATGTAAACATTCAATAATACCAATAATAATCATCATCATAATAAAAAGGGTTTGGGTGCTGCTTGATAGCAACAAGGGGCAAAAGTATCTTTGTAGGATTACTATAGAACTACTTTAGTCACGTTTGTCTACTAATAAGAAACAGAATAGCATGGTGCTGCTAAGGTCTCACGTTATAACAGACCTCGTGGTCACAGGCTTGTCTTAAAGCTATTCAAAGACAACTGCTTTGCACAGCTTTTGCAGGTTTCGATAATATTTCTACTATAAATCTGTCAACGATCTGCACTTGCACTAACTTACACGAATGTTAATGAGGTCTACTCATGAATATAGTGCAAGCGGACAGAAATCCTACTGTACTTGAACGCATCGGATGTAGAAGGAAAAATGAGTCAACCAATCAGAACCCTGCATTCTCTTACACGGAAACCATAAAACGCATTTCTATCATAATCCAGCAGAGGGTGATATTGTATCATTTGAAAACTTGGTTATATTGACAGTTTACTAGTTATTTTGTGCATTTTATTGTTTCTAATGTGTTTCTTTACGCATTATAAATATTAGACAAGACCATCCGTTGTTTTAAGTGTACGGAGGCGTTTTGCTGACGCTGAAACGGAGCGCGCTCTCGGATTGCTGGCAGGAGCGGTTACTTCCTGAGTTTAGGGAAGGGGCTTGGTCCTGTGCCCGCGCCTCGCGAGAACGCGCATCAAATTAGCATCGATGAAGTTAGTGCGAACATGGCGGATTTCCTGCCGTCCAGGTCCGTGTTAAAAGTTTGCCTACCAGCCTGCTTTCTTAACAGTAGCGAGGCGGAACAGAACCGAAAGTCCAGGGAGATCGACAGATGTCTGTCCCGGGAGAAAACGTACGTGAAGCGGCTGGTGAAGATCCTGCTGCTGGGCGCTGGCGAGAGCGGCAAGTCGACTTTCCTCAAACAAATGCGGATCATCCACGGCCAGGACTTCGACCAGCGAGCTCGAGAGGACTTCAGAGGGACGGTCTATAGCAACGTTTTCAAAGGTAACCCGGCTTCGTTTTTTAGACTTTGCGACGTTTAGCTTCGTGAGGGAGGAAACGAGGCGCTCGACAGGGGACAGAAAAGCCCCGAAAGGCGTTAGAAGCGGACGGGAAAGTTTCCACATCTGCCGAGCGGCGCTGGGGCTGCTGAGAGGACGCACATAAACAGCCCACATCTGCTGTCGGCACACCCAGTGAGCCGGGTTCCTGCTCTGCCGAGCTTTTCTAACTCTGCGCTAACGACACATGAAGTTTTAATGTCCGATTTGACGCGGCTGGAACCGAGTTGGCAGGTTCAAATGGCCTCGGCCACGTTTTTTTCTTGTTGCTCAATGGAGGACAGATAACC
This sequence comes from Fundulus diaphanus, assembly GCA_037039145.1. Classification (NCBI taxonomy): domain Eukaryota; kingdom Metazoa; phylum Chordata; class Actinopteri; order Cyprinodontiformes; family Fundulidae; genus Fundulus; species Fundulus diaphanus. The sequence goes on along the minus strand of CM073143.1, from coordinate 17,847,343 downwards.
CACCAGTGCACTAATCTGTAAGGTGTTCCTGTTTGTGTCCACACCCCAAATAACACTACCTAACCATATCTAATTAGTCACATAAATATTCCCGTTAATGTTTCACTTGAACTTCTATTTGTTTTGTTGTATTTTTAAGAATTTAACATATAACCTAATATCATTTGCTCTATGATTTCTATCACATTTAATTTTTTTTCCCCCAGTTGATGCTTTCCCTCGGGCAATTGTTAGTCGTATTATGAGAACGTGTTTACAAGGCGATATGGTAGTTTAGAGCTTTTTATTATTATTATCATTATTCTAAAAATGTATCAGCCAGGAAAACACTGATAGGTGCATCTTTAGTGGGAACCGGCTGCTATTTTTTGCCACGTAAATATTTCTATTCATTTTTACCTTAAACTATCAATTTTAATGTTGCTTTATAAATCGAGGTTCAAGAGAGTCATTGATTGCTCCAAACTGTCGGTATCTTGTCATGAGTAGTTGATGTGAGCATGATGATTAACTGTAAAGTTTTTCCACAGGTTAATATTATTATTTAAAAAAAAAATAATAATTTACTACTCCAAAAACTAAAAAGCACAAAATATTTAAATATAGTGATTAAATTAAACCTGTGTTATAGTCCATAAGAAAACTGGAACAATTCGGACATTGAACACAAAAATTGGTATCGGTCAGGCGAACCTTGATCGCTTCATCTCTGGTAGAAGAGAATGGTTCTTTGTATAAAAACAAACAAAAACAACAACAATGAGCTAATTAAAAAAATTATAATAAATCAGTCAATGGTACTCGAGTCCAGTCCTCCAGAGCTGCTACCCTGCAACTTTTAGAGCATCCCATCTCCAACATGACCTGCTGAGGAGTTCATGTTCAGCCAATTGATTCAGGTCTGAAAAGAGATGCATCTAAAGGTAGTAGGGCAGTCACTCTCGAGGACTGGAAATTGGGCACCCTTGGTTTCAGTGGATGGGTATGAAATGGAAAATGAAACGCCAACACGGAGGTATGAAATGGAGAAGGGGTGAATTAACCCAGAGTAGGAATAACTAGGTTAGCACTTTTACTCACGTGGAAGTTTAGCCTTTACACGTCTCACCCACCCCCACTCAAACAATTAGGAATGATCTCACTCACCATTTGATTAAATGGTGTTTTATGGGCTTTTTAGCTTGGTCCAATCCCAAATAGGACCAATTTGGCTGGTATGAATTGAAAAGCTATTACCAAACCAAAATGATCCTAAATGGCCTCTGCTGGTAAATAATGAGTATCTGGGTCCTATAACAACATCTCCTGCCAAAGCACTATAAACAGAGTAGAAACTTACTTTAACTTAATGGTTCAAACAGTTTATAACGAGTTTTGCCATAGTACATAGAAAGTGCTCCTTAGGCCATGTGTTTTGATGTAAGAAATCACTAACCCATCATTATTGGTTGACGCATAAAAGAAAGTAATTTTTTTTTTAAAACTTTTTAAGTCAGAAGTTGAAAAAGATTAACGGACAGATCCCTAAAAGTCGAATTTCCCAGTGGGCAAATTGGAGGATTCTGACTAGCCCCAACTTCAACATCCAATATGTCCGCCTTGCATTGAAAAGCTACTGGTAGGTGCAGTAGAAACATTTAATTAGTGACCTTCGACAAATGGTTTCTCATTAAATCTTTCAATGCACATGGTTCTAGACAACCTCCTCCAGTGAACTCCACAGAAACTTTGACCAAACATTCACTGGATGGGATGTTTAAAGTGATGTAATGACGTGCCTTCAAATTGGTTTTCGGGTTGTGGGAACCGGATGAGAACAGGCTCCAGCACCACCTCTGGTTAAGCACTGTAACTGCATGCCAATTGACAAATTAGGCTGCTATTTAAGGCGGAAATGAAACTGATGTAAAAGCGTAGGCCTGCCCCCAGACAGATAATGGGGGGGGGGGGTGCCAAGAGACATTGAGGGCCAAGTGTGGGGATGAGCGGAGGGGGTTAAGTGGGGACAAGACTGTCTTAACTTGCTCTTTGGCTCCTCAGGGAGATCGAGTGAAAAATCCACGGCTCTTATTTCTTTCTACTGAGGCCTTCCTCTTCTTCTCATAAACATGAACGCGGTTTGCTTCTTGCGACTAGCTTTAAGTAGACACGTACCAAGCTGTGTCGTTTGTAGACAACAGGAAAAATCGACTGCAGTAGCCGCCCTCCAACCTAAAGAGGTCAGCACTAAGAAGGGTTTTGGCTAAATATTGCAGAATTAAACAAGTTTACTGAAAAATGTCAAAATTTGCTAAGTAACACTAAGATAGCAGGCTTAAGGTCCAATTTATACAGTTTATATGCAAAAAAGTGGATTTGGGATTTTAGTTACTCTAAACCTGAGAGAGGATCAGAGTAAAGTTGGGTTCAATGTCTCCAACTTCAGAACTACATTCATACTGGGATTGCTCCTCCAAGAAGCCTCTGATGAAGCAAAGAACATTCGTCCTTTAGGCGGCCTGTGCCATCGGGCTCCATATTGCAATTGGTTAGATTCATCATGCAAATAATTGGTACTAACATTTCTTCTGAATACCACTAAAGACAGCCCAGGTACCCCACATTACGAGAACCATGGCTTCAAATCATCGGTTGCCCGAGGGCCACGAAACCTCAACCGTGGGAGTGAAACATCCCAAAGTGCTGAAGTATGAAACGTCGAAGCAGCCGTTTAGAAATAACTAGAGACGCATCAGTTAGTCAGCCTGAGATTTGAAGCCGAATCTGAAGAGCAAATCTCAGAGTCTATCTCAATGCTTGTTTTTGAGTTTCTTTTGATGCATGAATGGGGATAATCTTGTAATTTCCTCATTCTCTAGTGGATTCAAAGCTACTGCCTCTACCCGAGGAACCTGCAGCACATCTTTAACGTGTCACAACTGTCAGAATAAAAAAACGGAATCGTTCAAACAAACACTCAGCAGGTCAGACCTAAAAGAAAACCAGATATTTATATCAGCCAGAAAAGGCCAGGCTAAACTAGACTGTGTTCAACTAGCTCCTGCTCCTACATCAGCAACTGTCAGCTTATACACCAATATTTAATTATTTATCACCTGATAACAGATAATAATACATTTGCCAGAAGAATAAATTGTGTACTTATGTCTACTTTGATATTTTTGGCACTTTTCTGTCTGTAATCTTTTACTTAGAACCCTTTACAATCTTTCCATCCAAGATGGGGTTGCTGCGGTAACGGGTCCAGCAGGGAAACCCCAGAGATCCCTCTCCCCAGCAACACTCTGCAGCTCCTGGAGGGATAGAAAGTCCTTCCGGGTTTTCCGGGTTTGCCCTGGTCAGGGTCTCCTGCCAGCGGGACATTCCTGGAAAACCCTTAAAGGGGGGGGGGGCGCCTAGGGGCCACCCTGATCAGACACCCTAATCACCTCCACTGATCACTCTTTACAACCGTAAAAGCTAAATAAAAAGCAGCTTTGATGAAATAATACAAAGAATTAGTCTAGAGATGCACCAATCTAGCCAATACCAATTTCAGGTTGTCCTGCCCACTTTCATTTTGACCAATTGGGTTGTTTTTTTTTTTTGGGGGGGGGGGTCCCGCAAGGACTGCAGCACATGAGAGTTGTGCAAAAGAGACAAGAATCGCATAATTATTCCCATTTAAGTGGGCGTCCCTGAAAAGAGCGCGTGCAAATCCCTGCTGGTGGTAGACGTGTTCACTAAAGTGTTGATGCGTTTGACGAAGAGAGAAAGAAATTCAGGGCGTGCTCTGATGGCGCAGCGGAAGTGAGCAAGACCCATGTAAGGATGCCTTAGTCCTCGATTCCGACCTGTGGTCCTTTCCCGCATGTCTTCCCCCCACTCTGTAATTTCCCTCTGGGATTATTGAAGTATTTCTGATTCTGACTCTCAAGCCCCTTTTCTTATCAGCCTACTCTGTTAAAATGAGCCACTGGTGCTACAAAACCCCCAGAAAAACAATATAATAAAAGAAAAAATTCAGTATTTAACCCGCCGCTCACCTGATGAGGTCAGTAAAGGGGCAATTGGTCAATATCTGTCCCACTGATTCAGGGTTTCCCCCAGTAAATGGAGTAATCCGGGTGGTGGTTGTGGCGGCGGGCTCCTCAAAGGAGGCGTGCAACCCGTTAACCGGGTGCAATAATGTGCTTCAAGCTAACAGCAGCTAGCGTTAGCTTATGTTAACCGGAGGTTTTCTGCCGGACGGGAACTTTTACTGACCGTTTTATGTCGCTCTCAAACATCGAGGCATTTAAAATAAACAAACGGTGCTTAGCCTGGTGGGGTGGGGGGGGTGGGGGGGGGGTGAGTATGATACGGTGGGGGAAGACCTGTGATTGGTGCGAGTCTAGTGTAGTGCATGCAGAATGTGTGCTGTAAAATGCGCTTGTATCTCCAGCACTCGAGAGGCGGGGGGACACCCTGGACAGGTCGCCAGTCCATCACGGGGCAACACAGAGACACAGGACAAACTGCCATGTGCACACACACACACTCTCATACCTAAAGGAGCGTGTTTGACTGCGAGAGGCATCCGGAGTACCCAGAAAGAACCCACACATGCACAGGGAGAACTTTCAAACGTCATGCAGAAAGAGCCTAGGTTGGGATTTGAACCTGGGACCTCTTTGGTGAAAGGCAGCAGTGCTACAGTTGTGGCAAGATGGACCTACTCCCTGGCAACTCCCACAAGCTGCCATTCTGGGTCCCTGAGCAAGACCCTTAACCCCCAATTGCTCCCCAGGCGCTGCACAGTGGCAGCCCACTGCTCCCCAAGGGGATGGGTTAAGATGCAGAAGTGAATTTCTCCATTGTGAGATCAATAACGTTCAATTATTTTTATTATTATTATTATTAAATGAATAAACGTTCATAATCCTAATAATAAGAATGATGGCATTAGTGATAATAATTAGTAGTAATGGTAAATAGAGTAAACAAATACTCTGCTGCGGGCGCGTTTGGCCACGCCCCCTCTGATCCTGATATCCCCTCTGCTTCCGGTCCAGGTATCCGCGTGCTGGTGGACGCCCGGGAGAAGCTGCACATCGAGTGGGGCGATCCCATGAACCAGAAGCACGGCGAAAGTGTGATGGCCTTCGACACCCGGGCCAAGATGGCAAACGGGCAGCTGGAGCAGAACGTGTTCCTGCTGTACAAGGACGCCATCAATGCCCTGTGGGCGGACTCGGGCATTCAGCAGGCATACGACCGGCGCAGGGAGTTTCAGCTGGTAGGTTGGACGCGACTGGGCGGGAGATAACGATGGCCCGTTTTTTTTTTTTTTTTTTTTTTTCTCTCTCTTGTTCCGACGGCTCGCACTGATAACAGCCGTTCCGAGCACAGTTCTCTATCTGCTGATCTAAGAGCAGCTTTCAGGTGGTTGAGTTGGACTCGGCGTTTAGAAAATAGCGGCGAAAAGAGAAAGCGAAACTGATTTTTTTTTTTTCTTTTTTTTTTTAATTCATCCTCCTTTTCTTGCCTCCCTGCATCTCAAGCTCAGTTTCTGTGTATCCTGCCTTCTGCTAAGCGGTCAGACATGTGATACAGTCAGCTTCCTGTTTACACCTCTCCCTGCTCCTTATATCTCAAGCACATTTTCGAACTGTGACGTTTCCCACAGAGCGGCAGCTGTGGCCGAGGCCCCGCTCACGCGCCTCCCCTCCCTTACCAGCGGGACCTTCCGCTGCTTTTTTGTGTGGCGGGACTTTTACAATCTGCCGTAGTTCTAAAAATCACTTTTCTGCCCCTTTTTTTTTTTTGTGTGATTTCATGAGATATCATGTGACCCCCCCCCCTAACACACACGCACACACACACTCTGACGACAGAGCGAGAGGCGCACTTCTCCAAGTCGCTTTCAGTAAAGAGCCAAAAGTTGAGCGTTGCACAAGTCCGGGCTGTTCTCAGTGGGATTTAGTTCTGCAGGGAATTGTTTTTTTGTGTGTGTGCTTTTTTTTTTTTTTTTTTTTTCTTCTCTCCTGCAGGCAAGAGGGGGGAATAAGTGTTGATCAGAGCAGGAATGTTGATCTGCTCTGCAGTTTTAAACAGCTTTATCCTTACCAACAGAGCCCAGACTCTCCTACTCAGCATTATTTACACACAAACACTAAGAGTGTCACACGCCTCACGTAACATAAGCGGCAAGGACACACCTGCACATTCTGTACACGTGTTCAGGGCTTAACGCTCTTTGTTTCAGCTCATTAGGATAAAATTAGCGAAAAGTTTCTTAGACTTCAATGTTTTTTTTTTTTTTTATAACGAGAGCTGACTTACTTACATTTGACAAAGGCTACAACCGACTTCCCACAAAATCCTACAAATTATATATATATATATATATATATATATATATATATATATATATATATATATATATATATATATATATATATATAAACTATACCCTATTTTGCTTCTAAAACATTTAATCTTTATCACAAATGTGCAAAAAAACATATTTCTGAAATAAAAAGGAGGCAAAGTTAGCAAAGACGTGTGGAAAACCTAATCTTTTCCTGCATTCGTAGGATTTAAAAGGCAAAGCAGGTGCTGCTGCTTAAAGCACTTAACTAATCGTCATCAATGTGACCACCTACATGTATATAAGCAGACCTTTAAGGCATTCTGCGGTCTGGGGAGGAGACGCGACGACCCAAAACACCGGCCATCAACTCTGAGAAGCAGGTTTGTCGGCCTTCAGCGTCGGGTCGCTAAAAAGCTCATTTTCGAGCTGTTCGAAGTCTGTCCTCCTACCAAGAGAAGGATTATTCACACGTGGAAACCTAAAGCGGCTGCTAATCTAACCAGGGTTGGACATTCCCAGCAGATTCCCCGATGAACGCTTGGCGAAACAGTCGAAATCCAGGAGCCTCATCGTCGGCCGTCAAAGCCTTGGTTAGCAAGCAGGTGGGGCTTGTTCAGAGGGGCTACAGGAAGACGCGTAAAACCCGCTTTGTTTTCTTAAAAGAAAGTGGGTTTGAAAAGGTTGCATCTGAATTTGCAAGACCACCTTTGGGCAGATGAGACATGCGTAGAGAGGGCTGAACACCTTGTTTAGAGGAAAATGACTCGGAGCATTTTTGCACCACCTCTTACACCAAGTCTCAAGCAGGGTGGTGGAAGAGCGATGGTTTGGGCTCGTTTAGCAGCTACAGGATCCAGACACCTTACGGTTATTAACTTTGCCTTTTTAAAGGCAGGATTCTGGAGTCGAATTGAAGCGTGTCTGTCCAATCGTCGAAGCTCAGGCGCTCAACAAGGAATTATCCCCGAGAACAGCAACAAATCTAGAACTGAAAAAATATACGCGCGCTGCAGTTTTCTACACTTAACGTCACAGTTAAAAAGATTTACGACTCCTTTAAACAGCAGATCATGTTTATGTCCTAATAGCTAAAACTCGAAGGCAAGTAAGGTGTACTTTCTTTTTACCATGCTTGCAAGACTCAACATGTCTCTAAGCAGGGCACAACGCAGTAAAACATGGATATCGGGCATACGCGAGTGAGCAGGCGATGGATGATGATATGAAGGCTAAGCAGGCCCCGGTCACCCTTCAGTTTATATAAAGGCGGATTTAGACCACGTTTAGCCGCTCAGTTTTATTGATTTATTTTTGTTTTTTTCCCCTACAACACACTGGAGGTTAGCATTGAACCTGATTGGTCGAAATTCCCCTCTGCGATTTTGAGAACAGTAAAGAATGCCTCATTAGGTTGAGTGTCGTATTTTAAATTCCATACATTAATACACTGTCTAATAAAGGTGTGGCTCCTGGGATAAACTTTCACTCTTAAGTCAAAATAGGTCATGGTGACAAAGATGATAAAGCTTAAGGAAATGGTTCGGGGCATCAGGGAGGTATATGCCGCTCAATCGACATGTTTTCACGTTGTCCTAATGACCAGTTGCACGTAAAACCTTAGTTTTAGTTCAATTACACATCAAAAACAAATTTGTCATATTATTCTAAACAGAAATGGGAAATTGTTTCATTAGTGTCGTTTAACAGATCAGTGTTTTTAAAAAAAAAATAAAGTTCCAGCAGATAAAACACATTGCGTTAAAGCAGCGCAGAGATAAATCATAGAGAACTGCAATAGACCTTAAGAGCAGTTCAGCTTTTTTAACAGCTCGAAGCAGGAAGCTGTGCAGCAGGCTGGTGGTTCTGCTTTTAATGTTACCATTTGCCTGTTGGCCGCAATTCAGAAAGTTCATCGAGAGGGTGGGAGGGCCCGCTGACGTTTGGAGATCAGAGCGCGGTTTCTGCTGCCGCTCTAAACCTGAGCTTACCTTGAAACTGAGGGACATCATCACTCTTTCAGTCGTAGTACTTTGGGCTGTTTTAGAGATTTTTTTCTGGGGATAACGATGAGTGTCAATAAATGTAAATTGGGTTACCCAAAGCAGAATGTGCCCCGTGTTTTCTGTCTGGTCTTAATCTATCTATTCCAACACGCCTCGGTGGGGAATTGGGTACCGAGTGAGGAAGACGCCGTCACTGTAGCTGTTGTCCGTATCAGTGAGGTGTTTAAAGATGGAGTTGAAGGAAGGACGGGAAGGGTGTAGGAAGCTTCTAGGCGCCTGCAGGATTTTACCGCTTTTCTAAATTTGCTGTAAAGCAAAGAAAAGCTGCTCGGGAAATCTGGCCCGTTTGTGAGAAATGGGATTTAGTTTAACGTAAATATGTCATTGAGAACACAGTGTGCGTTTCAAAAAAGAGAAAAGAAGATTTTTATCATCATTATTAGAAACGGAAATTTATCAAATTCACATGTCGGAGAAAAATCTGAAATCTGTTTGTTGTTTGAAGCAATTTATTTGGGTTTTTTGTGAGATGTGAAACTCTTGTGTGTTAAATCTATTAGTGATCTAGTTCTATTTATTTTGGAAAAATAGAAGCGGGCATTATTTTAGGACTGCTCACATACGGGCAAATTATTAAGGAATATTTTGGTCAATTTAAAAGAAAAACATTTAAACAACTCTTTGATTCTGAAACGGTGCAAAACGGTGAGTTGCCTTGAACATGAAATTTTCCCCGATACCTATTTGTTGACTTCCTTTAATATCTGATAAGACTATCCATTCAAATGTTGGATATTGTATACAAATCTACACAAAATAACTCAGTCCATAAGTTTGAAGTTAAATATTATTTATTTCCTTTCCCATATACAATTGCCCGACGTGTAAAATGAGTTTCCCTCTACCGCAGTTGCCTCTATATGCCCCATTAGTCAGTTTATCAGGGAGTGACTGCTGCTCACTGAATTGACATTACTTTGTTGTAAAAAAAAAAGAAAAGTTAATTCAAAGCTACATAATTTAACATCGATTCGAATTGCTCCGACTGCAGGCGGGTACGAAGCGTCATAGCAGGGTTTGCAGCCAGGACGATGCGGCGGCAGCTGTCTGTGAGACTGACTGCAGAAGTGGAAAGGCAGTCAACGGCTCCTTCGAGTAACTGGAGAACGAATGGTGCTTTCACGTGAAATCAGAATCAAGTTTATTGCCAAGTAGGTTTGCACTTACAAGGAATCTGACTTGGTGTTGGCCCAATAACGCAGAAAAAAGACGAGAAGTTGTTTTTTTGAAAATGAATAGATCAGTGGACAGGGAGGGAAAAGACACACACCCCTCCAGTCATTTTCTGGGCCAGCTGATGCTCTGACAACTGCAATCTGTTTCAGTCTGGCAGATACCTGAGTGAGCCAGCGCATAAATAGTATTGATTTTATTTATTTATTTTTTGTTATCAAGAGCGACCCGAACTTTTGCGATCCCTGAGCGGACCAGGCCAGGAAGACTCGCGATGGCCAGTCCGCCCCTGCCGTTATTGACCAACTAAAAGGGTAGCTCTGGTCTTCCCCTAAAAAAGAAAAAAATAGTTTACTCAGTATGAAATATTTCCATTCAAAAGAAAATATTGTTTCTATATATCATATAACAAAATAATATTTGAAACTTTTGTACCTTAGAAAACACAACGCCTCTAAAAAAAAAAAAAAAAAGAGCTGTGAAATCTTTTTTTTTTGTGTTGTGTGCGTAACACTAGTGTCATTTCAACTCGTCACCAGAAGGGGCAGATGTCGGTAGACATCCTGGAATTTACGCTATGCACCTTTAAGCTTGCAGTATAAAAAAATTAAGGTATCAAAAGAACATCTAAATCACAAAATAAGTAATAAAAGATGTGTAATTATTGCTGCAACTCATTATAAAGGTAATGAAAGAGTCTTTCATTAGGGGATTATAAGATCACAAAATAAGAGAATACTTACAAAGCAAAATAGGCCACAATAAATGAAACACATCCATTGATGATACATTGCACAGCTTGAATTTAGTCGGTTACTCTCCGCTGTATTTCAGAACCGGCTTTATTGTACCGGCTCCGCCTTGGGCGTCCAACAAGCTTTTCTAATGCAGAACCCAAACAGAAACCTGAACACGTAGGTAAAGCCAGGAGCCGGTGAGGAATCGGCTTATTTCCCCCCGCCAGCAGGTGAAAGCTCACCCTGTTGTGCGCTACGTCGAGCATTTGCATCCCAAATCACACGTACCCTGCAGCTTGTTTGTACTTCTCAATAAAAACGGCCGTAAAACAAACCAGAGCTGTCTTTCCACAGCGCCGGCTCCAAACGAGGTGGAGGCGGGGGGGGGGTGTATTAGATCAATAATATACCAGTAAACGCTTGCATATTGTGTTTCAGTTTTGCTTTTCAGCACCCGTGCTTCAACTTCAGGCGCCATCATGACTCATAACGACCTACAGTGTCATTGCTCCTCTGGTTTCCTTTCCTGTTTTTTTTTTTTTTTTTTTTTTTTTTTCGAAACAGATTTTTTGACAACTTCAAAACATTCCCCCCCCCCCCCCCCCCCTCCGGATTTAAGGGTGCTACTAATTCATCCAAAGCCAGAATTAAAATGTATCTTTGAATGGACGGAGGTAGCTTCTTTCCCTACCTCCTCATTCTGGTTTTAGTTCACCAGCACACCATCCTGCTCCTCCCTTGTGTAAATCTACCCGTGCGCACACATCCACACATCCACTCTCGTACACGCACAGGTTTTTCAGGTCAGGCTAGTTTTTTTGTTTTTTTTTCTCCCTCTCTTTCAAAGATCATATGGTGAGCACATAGGCTTACAATGGAGCGGGGGAATGATTGGCATAGACTGTCAGCACACGCAAGTACCACCCAGTCAGTTCGTCTGGCTTAATCTGAGTTTTAAAAATGACAGCTTTTAGCTTATGTCGCAATTAAATCCCTTTGCACGTTAGGTACGCCAATTCCGAGGCGGAGCTAAGGTAGGCAGCTAGTCAGAATAACGTTTCAAGGTTGCTTTTTTTGGTTAAATTCCCAGTACCCATACCCACACGGACGCGCACACACACACCCACTCTCCCCTTAAACGCTCGCATAAAGGAATGCTTCTCGGTCCTCGCAGCCCCACGTCTGGACTTGCACTAACTGCACAAAAGCAGCGTCAGAAGTGACTCAAGAAAAGAAAAAAAAGAAAGAAAAAAAAAAACTCTCCTACACACACAGAGAAACCCAGCCACACGTCTTCGCACATCAAAGACGGGCTTACAAAACACGTGTATCTGCTTCAGCACCCCGATCGTTTGCATCCTGCTTCAGCTCGGCTCTGGGGCGCACATATGCAGTTTAGAGTGAGAAAAAAACAAAACGATTTCCTGTGTGTGTGTGTGTGTTTGTGTGTGGCAGATGAAGAGAGCTTCTCTTGTGGCGCCTCCACTGTAAAAAAAAAAAAAGACTTCTGTTGAATGTAATAATTAATGCAGACTATGTTTGTTTGGGCATGAAATGATGTGAAAACGTCCTGAATGATGTGGAACTGACAGAAATTCCTCCCCTCTCCTGTCGCAGGGTGAGTCGGTGAAGTATTTCTTGGATAATATGGATAAGATCTGCATGTTGGTAAGTTTCCCCTTGCACTCATTCTTATGATCAGACCTGTTCGGGTTCTATTTAATAATGCAACATGTCCAGTTTCTTGATAAGGATTGAGTTACCCTTACCCCCAGATTTCTATGGGAAAATGGTCCTGGGAGGTGATATGTATTTAAGAATATGTGATTAAACTATACATTAACAGTACAAAGAGCGGTTATCCTTTGCACAATGTACCTTTCCACTTTTTGTCACACTTCAATGAAACTTTTTATGATGCGCCAGGACAAAATAGTACCTGTGAAGGCCTCAGGGGTTGAACAAACAAACTCTGGATGAGCTACGGAGAGCCATTATAGCTCACGTAGCGCGGATGGAGGCAAATTTAGGGCAACCCTGGATGAAAACCCGTCAAAGGCTGCAAGGGGGGGGGGGTACCCCCTTCAGAAACCAGCGATCCATTGTAGTTTGTGGCTGTAATGTGGCACACGTTCAGTTTAAGGACCTTCCACGGACTACTTTTGAATAACACGAAAAACTTCCTCTTGTATTCATTTGGCTCAAGGTGTTTTAATTTAATTTTCACCCCAAATTGAATCGTAGTTAAGGTAGAAATGTTTATCTAGAAATGATTTAATATCGTTGCTACATATAAGCAGGAGGACAGTGAATGAATTTCTGTTCTTTTTAATCGAGCTCCAGATCAAAAATTGTCAGAAAATCTTCACCGAGGTGAGGCCAATGTACGACGAGGTCTTGTATAAGGCCTGCACTGACGACAATGAATTCAAGGTTTGCGGTTCCAGAGCCTCACTTGTCGTCGTAAGCGAAATCGTCTGAGATTTATTGACTGGTGACGTACCAGTGATCCACAATAGATTATAAGGTTTGACGCACTTAAGTAGAAACCACAACCTCTGCGGGCAAAGAGCGCAGCCACCTAATTTACAACCTCTCTCTCTCTCTCTCTCTCTGTGCAGAGGGGTTAGACCCCGGTGCCTGCGTCTTTCATTTCTGCACGCCGCGCTAACGAAAGTAGGGTTTTGATTGCGCCAACACCGCAGGCCAGTGATGCCGATGTGCGCTCATTGACTAAAAAAAGCCGCGCGGCTGCCTGGTGTGTGAAGTGCACAGACGTCACATCCACCGACACGTCGTGCAATGTCGCACTGCGTCGCAAAAGGCTTTGAGCCCACATGTCAGACAAGTCTACCTGGTGTCAGGCAACCCCAAATGGAATCAACCCCTTCCTTCAGTGGGAGTGTTTATTTAATACCCAGTTGTCACCTGCGAACGCTCCAGCTCCACTCCTCCTGACCCTGTGGGGCTCATCTGAGATGTGCCAGCTCAGCGTAAATCGAATCATTCCTTCTGGGTACGGAACCGCTTGTGTAATATTAATTACAAAAGAGAGGGAAAAAAAAAAACTTGCCCATTTGTGATGAGCGTGGTGCCGGTTGGTTCGAACTGAGCTGGCTTTTTTTTTTTTGTTTGTTTGTTTTAGTGGAAAAATGGTGAACGCTTGTGAATGTCCTCACTAATGGAAACGATTTGCAGAAGTTCACAAGATCTCTGCTGAAATCCTTTAGTACCCTCCCTCAACAGGAATGCTGTTATTCCTTAGTTAAGCACTAAGGAATAAAACAAGTTGAAGTCAAAGATTTGCATCCACTCATCATGAGCATGAATCATTTTGCCCTTATTAATGATTTCTTTGACCTTGTCCAGTGTTTCCCGCAGGAATTTGGTTATGCGAGGCGGGGGGTTGTTGGACGACACGTTGCCCGCGGACCGACTCGCGGAGGGGGGGGGGGGGGGGGGGACTACGACACGTTGTCCGCGGACCGACTCGCGGAGCGGGGGGGGGGGGGGGGGGGGGAGACGACGACACGTTGCCCGCGGACCGAATCGCGGAGCCGGGGGGGGGGGGGGAGAGAGACGACGACACGTTGCCCGCGGACCGAATCGCGGAGCGGGGGGTATCCATGTGTTTTTTCCCTGCCATTCACGCACGCGCGAAAGCAGCAACAACAACAAACCGCGTGTTAACGTCACTTTTTTTTTTTTTTTTTTTTTTGGGAATGTTGGCGAGGCGGTAGCGTGAGTTTGGCGAGGCGGCCGCCACGCCAAGATAGCGCTGCGGGAAACCCTGTTGTCTTATTTCAGACATTGTTAGAAATAAGAACTGGCTGCACAGCATTGAATTTAGTGTTGAATTCTGTTAAATTGTACACCCAGGCTCAAATATTAACGTACACCTTGGAATAAATGTCCCTTACTCCGTTTCGTAGCGTTTGGTAGCCATCAACAGGCTTCTGCCCCAATTCTGGCTGAATATTCTTCTCATAACTGGGAAAGATTGGTTCATCTTCCAGACCGTTTCAATAAGTATAAGGTAGTGGCCTTACCCAGATCTAAATCATCGCCTGACTTTGACACATGTTTTCAGTTAGTGTAATGTTTGAACAGCAAACTGGCATCAGGTTTCAAACCTGAAGCTGTAGATTAGAGGGGAGGCCGAAACGTTCAACGCTCCATTCCCACTGGAAGCCAACCCCAGCATGAAGCTGCCACCACCGTGCTTCCACCGTTGACCTCGGCCCATGATGTAACACCTTAGTAGTTACCGGGTTGTCCCTACACATGCTGAGCCATTTCTATTCATGCGAGGGGGATATGTTGGACTAGAGGACTCGCAGCTAACGCTCAGTGTTTTCAGGTAGCTACTTAATAGACTACTCACCTGAAACGACTTCAAGTCAAATTTAAACGTCACAGGTACTGTAGAAAAATGGCCCGACGTTCAACTAGCTACCCGTAGCATCCCAATATGCGTTGATCAGAGGGGACATGCTGTACATGCTGCGTTCAGGTACAGCTGGGACAGCAGGTTGTCAAAGTATCAAAACAATTTCAAAGTGATTTTAAACATGTTCTGTTCTCAATTATGGGCACGGTCGTGTTTAAAAACGTCTAAACGTTAAAATTGACGTTTTTTTTCATGGTTATATGGCTCTATAAGCTCTGCCCAACCAAATCTCCAGTAAGTGCCATACTCTGCACTTTTTATTAGATCATAATAGAACCAAATTAATTTGAGAAATAAAAAAAGATTCTGTTCAATTCTGGGGGGGGAAGGGTTAGCAAATGTACTGAACAGTGTTCAGTGTTCACCCTCAGTCTGTACGTGTAATGGTCGTGTTTGTTCTATAATCATTTCAGCCTGTGAAAGTTTAAAATGCATCTATAAAAGACGTAAATTAGCAAGAAATTTATAACGTTGAGTTGAAGAGCGGCTGTAAACCTCTGATCAGAACTGCTCATAAAAACAGCCCAATATTGTCCGTTCCTCTTTACTGGATTATTTTTAAGATAATTAGCTGAATTTCTTCTGAGTTTTTAGACTCCATTTTTAGCTCAGATTAATAGCAGTCAGCTATTAATCTGAATATACTATATCTCATAATTGCCGTTTTATGAATCTCAAAATGGATGTTGGGGTTTGTTTAACACCTTCAGTTGTTAAAAATCATTCATCAAGTAGTTTTAATATAACTTACTTTAGAAACAAAGCATTGCCCAAGCCAGCACCAAGCCAGGGGAAAGCACCACCAGGAACCACGGCCCGAGTCTCGCTTCGTACGAAAGATTAGCTGAAATCTTGTTTAAAGTACAAACGTGGATGTCATGATTCTAGGATTGATTAGAGATTAGTGTTTCCACACCAACTTTCAGCGAGCTGCAAGATGCTTCTCTGCTTTTCTTTATATACAAACGCTGTATTTTTGCCAGAAATTCAACTTTGCATATTGTGTTCTCTTTGACATAGAGCTCTGGTTTTGCTCCTGCAGGATTATCTTCCCAGTCAACATGACATCCTGCTGGCTCGTAAGCCCACCAAGGGCATCCACGAGTATGACTTTGAGATCAGGAACGTTCCTTTTAAGATGGTGGACGTCGGCGGGCAGCGGTCAGAGCGGAGACGCTGGTTCGAATGCTTCGACTCCGTCACCTCCATCCTCTTCCTCGTCTCCTCCTCTGAATACGACCAGGTAAGGGAGGGGGGAAGAGGCTCTACTACATTTTTGTCAACCATGAAGTTCAATTTGTTTTATTTACTGGGCAGTTCTCAATTTTGACGTAAAAAGGAGAATTATTCATAGCTTTTACATTATTTTAATTTAAGAAAAATCTGAAAAATGTAGCTTGCATTTGTTTTCAGTCCCCTTTACTCTGCTACTACGTTCTAAAATCCAGTCCGTTGCCCTCAGGAGTAGCAAATGGTCCACCTGTATGAAATTTAGTCTTGGTATTAAAAACAGCTGTTCTGTGAAGTCCTCGGGGTTTTATAGTGAACAGACAGACTCTGGGGGAGCTGCAGAAAGCCCCAGCTCACCCGAGGAAGGCTTTCCACCGCTCCTCCAGAGTCGTTTGTTTTTCACTCCATTAGTCGTGCGTTTCCAAATATCTGCCCTTTTATTGAAGACTGACCAGAAGAAAACTGTTGTTTGACACATGCCATGTAGGTCACATAAGTCAAGTTGTGTTTTAATAAATGTCGCCAAATCTGACATCCAACAACCAGTCACCCATGTTTTGCTACTTCATGGCTTCAATGCTCTTTCTCGTGATGATATATGAAGGTTCCTACACAGTCTGGAGAAAAGCATTTGCATTTCCAGGCTTTATTCCATCACTAATTATCTAAAGGTTGACCTTCATTATTTTTCTTTTGTCCTTCTTTGACATTGGGTCCTTTATTTCTTCCTTGCTCGTGTCCTTCCTTCTGTTCTTCCCTCCTTCTTTCACTCCTTTGCTTTATCAAGCTTTGTTTCTTTGCTTATGTCCTGTCTTCCTTCCTTGTGCCCTTCTTTGTGCCCTTCCTTGTCTACTTCCTTCTGTCCTTCTTTTCTTCCCAGGGTTTCACTTTCATTTTTTTGCATCCTTCTTACCTTGCTTCGTTGTGGTTGTCCTCCCTTTCTCCCTAGTCTTCTAACTTCATCTTCATTGTGTCCTTCCTTCCTTACTCCCTCCCTCCCTCTCTCCCTTCCTTCTTTCCTTGGAAGCTCTGGAGAGTTCAGTATTGAAAAGTCTTGAAACCCATCTGTGATGACATGCCAGTACATGATGGGCAGAGTTTTCATGCAGTTCTTGATATGAGAAACCAAAAAACCCCTCGGCACTAACATGCCAGGATTCTCTCCGGGCTCAGTCAAGTGTCCAGGTTTCTGATCATGATTGGACTGTTTTTGTCCCAAACTATCACGATTCCTGTCATCTTGGGATCTCCCAGAACCAGAAGCTCTAGTCCAGGTCTTAAGGATCAGGATCCAACAGGGTGCATGGAAACAGCCATGTAATGTTGGGTTTGAGGACTGCATAGGTCTGTTTAGTAGCGCAATGTGGCTGAAACGACCTGACAATAATAATTGTGTAATAAAAACGTCTTACTCTGACAGTAATGGGTCTTCTCATGTACATAAAGCATTCCCCGTCTTTAAATGTGCCTGATTTTTTTTTTGTGGCTCCGAAACATTTCATGTTTTTTTTTTTTTTTTCCATTTCAAAGCTACACACTTTGCCAGACCTAAAGTTTCACATTTCTAGCGGCTAAAGTACAAACCTTTAGTATAATGAAATTTTCTAAAATATGAACGCTGTGGGGAAAAAAACAACGTATGCTAGGTTTTATCACCTGATGACCAGCCATCCACCATACCTGTAAAACCCGGGCACTTTGGTGTTGGTTAGACACTCAAAAACAAAGACGTTGCTGTTGATTTAATTTCCATTTGGGATTAACCAAGTATTTTTGAGTTTTAATTTGAATTGAATTAAACGTAGAGCTGTATGTGGACCGGAAATCAACAAATATTGAGGATTGTGTTATTGTTGCGCACAGTCGGGAAAGTAGGCTACTCGGGTTATTTGTCAATTATTTTGGAGATTAGGACATTGGAACCAATACTGTTGTACCTTTCTTAAACAAGCTTTGAACGTGCGGGAAGACATTTGCCCACTTTTCTGTTGCGATAGTCACACTGCGGAGGAAGTAAAGGAAGAAAAGCAAAGTGCGTTCTACAGATGCCCAAGATAAGTTTGCACATCTTGATTTAGTGGCTGCCGTTCCACTGAAGAAGGTTGATTCTGTCGCAGTAGCGGCAGTGATGGATGATCTGCTCTCAGGTAAAGCTGGCACACGTGCCATCACAGGTGGCTTGGAAAGTTTCCAGAAAAGCGCACCGCCTCCTCCGAGGAACAGAAGCCGACAATGTCTCCCAGAGTCTCTCTTTGGTCAAATGAGCAGCAGATTAATAATAATAATAGTTTTAGTCTTCCTAAGTGACCTAGAACAGTGGAGGTTTAGTCTGATTTAATTTAAGACGGGGGGGGGGGGAAATAAAGTTGTCTCATTTTGTGGAGTTTATGTAAATGAACTGTATAAAGAGCTAATCGTGGCTGCAACTGTATATACAGTGCGTTGCAAGACTGTTGTATTATCCTCACGAAAAAAGCATTGTGGGAAAATGATGCAACTCTAACCCAGCCGTGTGAAACTCCAGTCCTCGTGGGGCTGGTGTCCCGTAACCTTTTGGGTGCGTCTCTGCTTTGGCACGTCAGCAGGGTTCTGCCAACCCTCCGACCTCTACCTGCCGATTTAAACGATTTAGCCATTTCTTTCAAGCGTGTTGGAGCTGCATCGAGGACTGGAGGTAGACACCCCTGCATCTAACCGATGAAGCTTGGAAAGCCCAAACACTGGATGGAAGTGACTGCGATTGAGAGATTTTTCACTTTAGATTTTTTTTTATATATATATATAATTCAACGTTTCTTCTGCAAGTATGACTCAAAGCCGTTATTGTGTCCCGTTTACCAGCACAGTTGCTCTAGTAATTTATTACCGCCTAGTGAAGTACCCCCATTTTGAGAATGTGTGAGAACGTTTCTGAATGCGTGCTGCGCTAGCTTTATAGCCATATTATCAGCATTGCATTGTTTGTGAACTAAAAACGAGATGCTCCATCTAAACTGAAAGGCCAGGCAGGGGGGAGGCGTTTACTCCAAGAAGCATGCAGTGCTTCCGGAGACCCACGGTAACAGCCGAGGAACCTGAGACCTCATGTAGAGGACACATAAACAACACGTGGAAGAAGGTGCTCAACATTGAAAATTTTCCCTTGCATGCAAAACGTCGTGTGGGGGAAAAACTAACCGTGCTGTGAACTCAAGGTTGTCCTTCCAGGAGGAGAACGGCCTTAACCACACGGCCTGAGCTACAACGGAGGGGTTTAGATTAAAGCCTCTTTGTGTGTTTGAATTACCACTCAGACGTGTGGAGAGATTAACAACAGCACACGTTTTAGAAAGTGGATACTTTGTCTAGCCTTCAAGTAGAGTTGTGGTACTAGCAGTAGTTGCGGTACCAGTGCTTCACCTGTCCAATGTCTTCTCAGGTGCTGATGGAGGACCGGCAGACGAACCGGCTGCGAGAGTCGCTCAACATCTTCGAGACCATCGTCAACAACCGCGTCTTCGGCAACGTCTCCATCATCCTCTTCCTGAACAAGACGGACCTGCTGGAGGAGAAGGTGAAACTCGTGCCGCTCAAAGACTACTTTCCCGAGTACACCGGGCCGGAGCACAGCCTGCCGGACGTCCAGGCCTTCATGGTGGAGTGCTTCCGGGCCAAGAGGCGCGACACCACGCAGAAGCCCCTGTACCACCACTTCACCACGGCCATCGACACGGAGAACATCCGGCTGGTGTTCCGGGACGTCAAGGACACCATCCTCCATGACAACCTCAAGCAGCTCATGCTCCAATGACACCCTGGCGCCACTGCCACGCCCCGCAGCCTGTGAACGTAAGAGGACCTGAACAGGGACGGACCACCCCTCGCTTCCTCATAAGGACTCGGGAGATCAGAGATCGACGTCTGCAGTTTTCTTCAGACATTGTTTTTTTTTTTTTTTTTTTTTTTTTTTTGGTAGTAGATTTTACTCCTCTTGAAAGAGTTCATCCTGTTGTTAGCTCAGGACCTGACCAAGGTATTTAGGCAAACTGTGGTATTAAAGGTAAAACAAAAACAGGAAACCAGACTGGGTTTTTGGATGGTATCTAGGGCTGGACGATGCAGAGAAAAAGCATATCGATAAAATAGAAATCATACTGATCGATATCGATAATTACCAACAAATTTAAAGCCTATATTTTAAGTGCAGCCCTGGCCATTTAATGCAGTTGCTTAGTAACTTATTTTTAGATGCAGAGAACACAAACACTGAATTCAAACTCAACCCTTTATTCAACCAACTTTGTACCAGCGTTGCAAGTTTTAAAAAAAAGAATCCATGCTCTCTGAAGTCTTTGAAAGGGGTGGAGCTTGATTCCTGCGTTTGTGATTGGTCGGGAGGATATAACGACTGTAATATTAATCTACGCGGCTAGAATACAAATAGGAAAACAGCTCTTCTATTGAACTTATTATTGACCCTTTTTTTTTCATCGATATACGTCTATATTATTATTATTAATTATCGTCCAGCCCTAATGGTATCTGATCACTGCTGCTTCATCCTTCTTTTCCTGAGCGTTTTTTTTCTTATTATTTTTTTAACCATTATGACGCAAGCGGTGGCACCATTGGAGGTCAGCTCGACTTGAAAAGAAAACAGGTGAATAGCATCCGATCCGGTTGTGCAAACGGAGAACAACCATGGAGAAATATGTTTAAGCAACATACAGCGAACGTTGATTCGAATCAGTTCGTGCCTAAGCACTGACCTTAAATATTTCCTCGCCCTGCAGTGCTGCTTCAGTCTGGGGATGCTGAGGGAGAACGTCTGATCCGTCTCCCTCACCGACGCACCGTTTGTAGAAAACAACTCAAAGAGGGCTCAACCACGAGACTGAACCTTTAATTTTTTTTTTATTTTATCTGTCCATCACCATCTATGTGGTGCTTTGGAGTTCAATAATACCTTCCTTTAAAAATAAAGGTTAAAATTCATCCTTTTTTTTCCCCCGTTCCCTTTGGATGTTGAGAGGGTTAGAGGGTTACCTTCGTCGGGCCGTTGCGTTCCGGTAAAGAAACATGCAGTCCGCTGTTTCCTCAGGGTTGAATCGGAGCCGGCAATGACACTGATGTGTGAAACGTTGATGTTCGGCGGCCGCGTGACTCGACGGGCCTCCACGCCGTTAGCTAGTTGGTGTTTGTAGGACTGCATCCCGCCCAATCCCTCCTGTCTCTGATTTTATTACTGATTGTGGATGCCTTATAAAATGACCTTCACAAGGCCCTCCTCCCCTTTGTTTTGCCTTAATCATGAATGTGTGTTAATAATTGTACAGGGATTTGCTCTTGATTGTTTAAATAAACTGTTACCGGCCTGTGAGAACTTCTTTATTGGCACTGAGTTGTGACTCTAAGTTGGTTTATGAAAAGAAAAAAAACATTGGATATTTCCCCTTTTTTTTTTCTGTATTGTTTTGCACACAGGCTTGTGCTGTTTTGGACTTCCCTCTAAAATGCATTGTGATTATTGCAGAAATATGACAGAGCGGGGGGGAAAAAGCTGCTGAAGTGGATTAGTTTTGAGTGACTGTAATCTGTAGCGGGGCTGATCTTTGTTAGAGGACAATTTCAAGGCGCTGTTAAGTGTTTCCGTCAAATAATCCTATGCTTCATCTATGACTCTTCACAATTTTTCTCCATTATTTTTTACTCCTTTTCTTCGTAAGTAAAGCTCTTTTACGGTTCGCTTCCATTCCTGGCTTTGTAAATACTGTAATCTGTTTTCCTGTAAATATTATTCAGGTTTATCTTCTTATATGTAAATGGTTGTAGAAATTGCATTTTTTTTTCCATGCTGGATATTCTTCAAATCACTGCATTTTTCCAATGAAGATGACCATTTGATGTAGATTTTATTTTGTAATTTTTTTTCCCCACCACATTCGTCAACTTTATGTCAAATCCCATGCTACTCTGACCTTATCAATAAAATCCACTTTTCTAGCGATGCCGACAATGACGCCACTTTTTGCCGACCGCGTCATCAAGCATAACGTGTTTGCAGAAAAAGAAAGATTCTACCTTTCAGATACCGGATTCACAGCATCTTTAAAATACTAATGTTTTTAAGTCTTCAAGTAATGTATTTAACCCTTATTGTGAACTTTTTTTTTTTACAGTATATCTGCAATGATCATTTTTGAAATATTGAGTGAGAAAACCGCTTTAGTCTAAAGATGGTTTTATCTGCGGGGATAGTTTGACTTTTTAGGTCTCGCTCTAAATTAAAGAATTTGGTTTCAGGGGGGGAAATAGAAACCATTTTTCTTTCTGGGTTGTCAAGCGTGCATGTTTTCATCCCCGATTGGCTGTTCAGCTCTCATGATGTATCCTCACCCAGAAGCTCTCGGACCCATCAACAAGAGAACCGATCACCCTGTCGTGTCAGGTTTGGTTGGGATGAATGTTTTGCTTTGCATCATACAACCTGCTATGTTTTGTTTTGGGTTTCGAATCTGAAGAGGGGAACCTCCAGACGTCCCAAAAGGCAAGTGGCAGGAGAGAGCGGTACCACTAGTCTTTATAGAGGGGCCTGCTGGTGATAAACAGCTGGCGTTGGAGCAGAAAACCCGGTTGTCCCTCCAGTCGAGAAAGAAAGAAAGAGACGAGGTGACAAAACCGCAAAGTAGGAACGAAAGTTGGTTTTGAGAAAATCTACCGCCTGTCTTACCAACGTGAGAAACTCTTTCCACTTCTACTCCTGGTAGTTCTGGTGTGAGAAATTGACAGTTACTTCTTAGCATTAGAATAAAAGGCTGAAGGTTTCTTGTAACTCAAACATGTACATTTTAGCATTTAAAAAAGCAGTTTATAAAGGATAAATTATTCTATCAAGATAAAACGTAGCTACCCTGGCCTGTTGGGGAAAAAAGTAATCACTGCCTTGTTCAATAATGGATTAACTGTGATTAACCACCTCTATTTAATCTATGGCTTCACCAACCACACCCAGACCTGATGACTACCTGACTTGTATAATCAAGTAACCACTTAAGATAGAACCTGTCTGACGGCATGAAGTCACATCATGCAGAGATCATGTCCTGATGTAAAGAAACTTAAGGAAAGATGGAAAAGCAAAGTCACTGACGTCTATCAATGTGGTTTCAAAGCCATTTCTAGGGCTTCTGGGCCACAATGTAAAACTGATAAAATCAGTGAATGGCCCACCAAAATTCAAAATTTATCCAATAGCACATCAACTACTGACCCAGTAGGTAAAAAAAAACACTAAAGTTGTGCAGAGCTCACCTGCTTCAGTTAAAGTCGGTGTTAACGATTCAACATGGGACCGAGCAAACATGGCATCCATGGAAGACTTCAGAAGCAAAAACCACTGCTGACAGAACAGACCATCAAGGAACCTCTCGCATTTGCAAAAAAAAAAAAGAAAAAGATTCCCGAGACTATGGTGATTATAACGAGACAGAACTGAAACTTTTGGAAAGTATTTCTTTGCAAATAAAAATGCACGTGCTGCCACCTACATAAGCCGTTAATGAACAAAAGGACAAATACAATAAAACAAAAATATTGTGTCATGAAAACGTATTTAAAAGAAAGAACTGGGAGCCTAATAGACTAAAATGATACTATGAAACGGCAAAAATAAATAATCACCTCCAGACGAATTCAGATGAGGCTAAAATGACTAAGCTACACGGAGGGACATAACGATGTAAATCAGTTACACTGAAAGAAGAGTTTCTGTTCCAGTCAGCACCCTCACAGGAAAAGTACACTTCATATTCCAACAGCTCCCATAACAACAACACCTTACTCATTTACTGACTTTATCAGCCTCTCGGATTGAGGTAGAGCAATTTTGGCCCACTCTTCTTTCCAGCATTGCCCTGGCTGGTGGAGATCTGCAGGCCCACATCTATGCTCCACATTGCAACTGCTTGTTTCTTTTCTTTTTCAGCCATATTGCTGCTGCTGTGTTTGAGATCAGTCTTCTGTTTATACAAACTTCAGCTGTGGGGCAGATGGACTCACATTTAACTCTGAAGTCCTTCGCGGTACAACGGAGTTCATGGTTGACCCAAAGAGCCCATGAAGCCCGGATCATCATCCCTCCACCACTGTGCTTTACAATTGCTGTGAGTTTGTTTTTACCAAACCAAACCGCTGTCTTTCTAGCGTGGCCAAACATACTTTGGACTCATCTGTCCAAATAACATTGCTCCAGCAGTGTTGCTCAGGTTTATGTTTTCTAATTTACTTGTAAGGAATTTCAACATTTGACATGCTAACTGAGGCTTGAAGAGTCTGAGGTGGAGTGTCTGGGCTTTTTGTCCTTTCTCTGATATTTAATGGGGACCTAATTATGCTTGTAGCCTATAGGTCTGTGGGATGCACAAAACATAATCTTTATTTATTTTTTTCACAAAATCATTCTTAGATAATGAGATTTCACCTCCTCAGTTCTGCCTGTTTTGAGCTCCTTTCAGAATGAGCTGTTTTTAGGGCTCTGCCTCTTTTATGTAAATAAGCTGTAGCTGGCTGCGTTTGCACCCCAACTCAATGTTTACACTCGCATACGCATGAAAATGCCTGCAAACAGATGCACAAGGGTACACCCGCACATCTTTGACACCGAGTCAGACACAGAAACAGGAGAAGGGGAGCCTCCTGCATAACCAGCAAGAATGCAGCGGGTCTTTTCTGAATGTTAAATTCCTCTTTGGCCACCTGGCTATCAGTAGCCTGTTGTGATAGTGTTACCTTGTACTAAACGACAAATCATGTTTTTGCCGAACAGCCATTGTACGACACATACAGCGGTAAAACCAGCTGATGAAGTGGGCGGAGCTCCGCTTGGGTTGAGGTGAGGGGCAGTGCCTGCCGACTGTGACCTAATAATCGGGAGGCTTTTGAAACGGTTCGTTTTCCAGACACAAACAAAACATTTGGTCATTGCCCAAAAAAATGGCTGGATGCATTTTTGTTTGTTTGTTTTTTGCACCTGGACTCTTTCTAGAAGCAGTAGAGACCCGAATGGAAGTACAGAAACGTGCAAAAAGTGAACTTTGCACAATAGGTCCCCTTTAAGTCTGATTATGAGTTTACAGAGATTGCAGACAGTGTTGGCTGAAGAATGCTTTCACTTGTGAGTAATCATTTTCCTTGTAGAAGGATGTACTTCGGTTTATATGGAAATTGCGTTTTATCGCGGATTGATGGGAAACATCAACTGCTTCTCTAAGGTCATTGCTGATCTATTTGAAGCTGGGTATTTTGTTAACATGTGCTCTAGAGCAACAGACACAACAGTTAGCTGCATTTGGCTGCTGCTTTTTCTCTTAAACAGCATAGCATTTATTAGGAAGGGTGTACTTGAGTTTTCAAACATTGCTTTCCTTCCCTACGTGTATTCTAATAAATCAACACCCTTTTAAAGGCCAGGTTATTTTAATATGTCCTGATTTGTAAAACCCTTGAATTGAAAGAGTGTTTACTTACCTTTTACCACAACTGTTAGTTTCTGTCTTGTTTTAGTGAGGCACAAATGTTTCAAAGCTGTTTAGGTCTAGTTACAAAAAGAACAGTTTTATTGATGGTAAATTGTTTCATTTTCGTGGAATAGAGATCGAAAATGCTCCTGGGGATATAACTGAATCAAACGATGACATCAGTTTCATTTGTAACATAATGCGGTTCTGTGCATTTGGAGGTTTGGGGGATTTACGCAAAGATAAGTAGAAAGGAGTGTGAATCATCTAACCTACCACAGGAAATAATGTCACACTTTTGTTTTCAAAAGCCGCATTGGATTCATTGTTCTGTGCAAACAATACGTCAGTAAGCCTGCCATACTGTAAGGGGCAAGATCTATAGGGACGTATACAAGTGTGTTTGGAAACTGGGTTTTCTGAGTAAAAGAAGTAGCCTACTGAAATTTCCGAGCAAATTTATCAAAATTATTTTGTTAAATACTATTATGGACATGCCAGCAGCAAACAGGCTGAAATCGGAGGCAATTGGACTTTAGCTGTTTTTCTGAAAACGTTTCGACACCTATCCAGGAGTCTTCGTCAGTTCTGGTGGCTCGCAATTGAGCAACTTGTAGCTGGAGCGCTGCTGTTTTTAAGCACATGGAGGCCCAGCCTTTTTATTTAACATGGAAAGTGCACCTGGGTCAGGTCTGTGTTTTTGTGTGTCAGCTCTGTCTTCTGAAGCACCCAGTCATTTGCAATGACTCACTGAACCCCTCTCAAAGTGAGCATTTTTTTTCCCTGTTAAAAGGAAGTTGTTCCTTTCCACTGTCGCCACATTCATGCTCAGTATGAGGGGTTACTACAGCGTTAAACGCTGTTTGCGATCTGTAGCATTTCCAAAGGAAATCTTTTATCAGTTGCTACAATAAGCTGAACATGACTGCAGTGTTTAATAACTTTGATGTAAATGGAATACATTTACAACTGAATGTAAATCTGTGCTTGACTTGAATTGACTATGTATGTAAATTCAATTGTTTCTTGTGCATAGTGCTTTCAGATGACAGCTCTAGAGAATTGGTACTTGATAAATAAATCTAACTGAATTGAACTGATTTTTTTTAAAATAACCAACATTGAAGAGCCTTAATCCCTGCTTGTCTGCAAAACTCTTGCTGCAGAACTTTTGATAAATTCAAGACTTCTTACCAAGTTTTGTGGACTTTCTAATAAAGAATCACAATCATGCTTTGAAGTGACAAAAAAAACTTGAATGTATGTATTTCTTTTCTGTCAAAACCAAATAGCCTAACTGAATACAGTTGTGCTGCAGTGGTTTTATTGATTCTCGTGGTTAGATTAAAGAACATTATATTTCTTCAGAATCGGCTTTATTGGTCAAGTCTGTTTGCACAAACGAGGAATCTCTTCAAGCAATTTTTGTAAAGTCACTCTCATTTTTGATTTACAGATATTAACCTCCCCTCCCACTAATGGTACTGAAATCAGCATATAATGTTGTATTTAAAAAGACTGATCAGAATGAGCTGGCTTTAAATTTTAGTGTTTTATTCAGTTGGAAAATCAAGTTTCGTGGCAGAGGGACTGTTTTTTTTTCCCCCTCGAGAATTTGCCTATCACAATATGGCGGAAAGCTCTCACGCAACATTTCTGCCGGGCAGCGAAGCCGTCTACTCTCCTCTCCTACGCCCAAATATTCAAATGATACTTTAACCAGTTTACCCGGTTATTTAGCATGGACAATGAAAACTAAAAACAAATTAGTTCCGAACCTAAAGACTTTAAAATATTCACACCACATTTCGGCGGTAATGGTTTTTTTGTTACACTCAGGCTTTACGCTTGCTACCCAAAAAGGTCTTTTCCCCAACTGTAGCGATGCTTAGAGGCCAAAAAGTTTGGCTAACGTTATGACAGACGGTGGTTCACAACGAGGGATTCACCTGCAACAGTTGCTCTCTGCATTTTGGCAGCATGCTTTTAAAAACCGCGTAAAATGAGCTCGGGTAAGTGCTATAAAACTGAAGTAATCAACATATTTGGAGCTGTCAGGCAAACTGCTTTTATATCCGCGCAGTTAGTTGCTCCTAAACGATTTTTTATAAAATTATGTCATTTTGTATTTTCTGCATCCAAAGAGGCCCTGGGACAAACGAGAGGCTCAGTCCATACTATTTGTAATATTGAAAACCAAAATAAAAATGATTTGTCACAAGGTCACTATATTAGGCGTTTATTTAGTGTTTTTTTTTGTTTGCTTGTTTTTTGCTGATATAACTTTAAATTACGCATTAACTTGATAGAGCAGCAAGAAACATTTTAATGGTTAATTAATTTTTTATGAGGAAATATTTAATATACATAACTGATTAAAAAGTTACGGATATTTGCCTTTTAGGTGAGCATGCTTTTGGGATCATAAACGCAGGCCACTTGTGTAGATGCTTGAATTGGTGATTTGAGTTAACAAAAGTTAACAACAACGGAATACAAAGAATGTCAGTGTTTCAATAAAATGTGCATTTTACAACAATGACTAATCCTGTTGAGAAGTTGACTTTCTGTCCACTTGATGCTCTCCACTTTTCTTAAAGGACCGCCCTCAGGTCATTGAGGTTCTGGCGGTGCGGGGTCACAGCCCTCTGTGCGCCCACTCAGTTGATCTCGTAGGTTTTTCTGTAGGAAATGCAGGCCACTGTGCTTGAGATGCCTCAGCTGTTCCCTGATAACGCCGTCTTCGTCCATGAAGATGAAATCAGGCCCGTGTTGCTCATGCAGCAGCGCAATAACCCTACTGATGATTTTACTCCGGTAGAGCCAGCTGGTCGCCGCACACAAGGTGTAGGGCAGTTCTGAATTGACTAAACACACAGCCCGTCCCCTGATGACAGTGGCTGACGCATAGCGTTGTCCTTGACGTCTCCAACGGCATTGGTGGACACCACCAATCTAACTTTTGGTCAGAGCGGTGGAGTGGAAGGGTATTCCTGCTCTGATCACACAGGGAGCTGTTCACAGCGAGGCAGTCTTCAGCGTGGGGCGTGACCAGAAGACGTCCACCCCTGCGCCTGTCCGTGCCTCGGCTAATGACACTCTCGTCTGAGGGATTGTCGGGTGATGTCGAAATGTAAACGGCATGAAGAAGAGGACTGTGTAAATGCCAATAGTCATTGAACCAGAATATTTAGTGGTTGAGTGATCAGACACAGACACCCGTGTCAGGTAATTGATACTAAAACAAGGATCGGCTGGGCGGGTGCATTGCAGCTAAAATGAAGGTTTTAACGCGTTTCGGGTCCAATGTAGACTTTGATCTGAAAGCCCAATATCCCTTACAAGAAGACCATTTCTTGCACTATTGTGAAAAGAAGTAATTTATGTCACCTACAAATGCATAATCCATCTCAAAATCTGTTTCAGGGAACGGTAAATATTTAATTAAACTAAATGGACTCTGTGAAATAAAGTTATAACGAGCTTTAGTGCTTACAGCTGGGAGTTCTAGCGGGACAATGATCCCAACCACACATATAGAAACTAGCTTTGGATCAAACCTACTAATTCTGTCAATAGGAGCTGTCAAATGTCTACCCAGATCACAGGAGAGGAAGCTTATTAATGGCTATAAAGAAAAGATTATGTAAGCATATGTTTGAGCCTGTATTTCCAATTTCTCCCCGTCCAAATGATTGACATTCATGCTTATTGCGAGCATATAAAGCTTATAAATCCCTGACTGCAACTGTGTGTTATTTTCACGCTGCCCTGGTCCTAAACATCTCCGTGTCGTTTATTCTGCCCGCAGAGGTCTGCCCGTTCTGTGGAAAAACCTATAAAAGACTAAAGAGTCACCTTCCACACTGCAAGGCAGCAGGAAGCTCTAAAACCCCCCCGACCTCTCAGGATGTGGCGGCCACTCAGAGAGCTTCTTCTCGTCCGGCTGCAGGGTTGTCCAAAGCGACCTCAGAGGGGAAGAAGACTAAGCCGATGGTCTCCCTGGCAACCGATGTCACACCAGAGAGGAGCGAAAAAGGTGCTGTGCCATCCTTAAAACCAGCGCCGACTGCAGATGGGTCACCGTCGTCATCAAGTCCTGCTTCAGTCGTATCGTACCCTAAGAGGAAGAAGACACAGTCGCTGGCTGATCAAATCAGGACAACGTCCCTCTCTACCTCTCCGTCTTCTCCGCTGTCCTCTACGTTGTCAAAGCCAAAGAAGAAGAGCCTCCGTGCTTTGATAGAAGCAGCGAAATCTGGCCATATCGCGAAGGAAGCACCGGATGGAACCGGATCGAGCTCAAAAGATTCAGGCGGGCGTAGAACCAGTGACCAAACGGAGACCAAAGAGGTCGCAGACTCACTTAAAGGTGCTACTGTTATTTCAGTGCCTGCAGATGCTAAAGCTAACAGAGAACCCAAGACGAAGAAGATGAAGGATGTTCTTTCGACGACCAACTATACCGCCGACTTCCTGGACTCTAATGTAAATAAAAACAACACGAGCCCTGTACGCGTGAGAGAAAACTTCTGGGTGGACGGTGAGGGGGAGACTGAGGAAGGTGCCGGGAGTGGGTTGTTCCTGAAACCAGGAGGCGACCGCCAGATGAAAGTTACCCTCCAAGATGTTAAAGCCACGCTCGGCCGGCCGGACTGCCGGCGGCCGAGCGTCCTGAGCCGCATCGCAGCTGCTGACAAACTGAGCAGCGGGATCAGCCTCGACACTGACCTCAGTCTGGGCCCGCTTGCAGCGGAGAGCCAGAAGCACGCCGTAAACCATTGGGCAACAACCGCGCCTCAGTCAGACAAGCAGCTCAGCACCAAAACACAACCTACAGGGCTGCAACTGTTTCAGAAACAGTCGAAAGCGCTGCCTTTAAACCCTCCCCAGCTATACGCTGATCGTCAGCTGGAAGCAGCCGCAGAACGTGCAAAAGTCAAGCGAGGTACAAGTTCGCTCAGCACGAACGAGAGCCTGAAGGCGGACCCAAAGGAAGGACTCCGCTCAGTATCGGCACCTCTCAACCAGTCCTCCTGCCTGGTTCTGCAGCCTCCTCCTCCTCCTCCTCATCCTCCTCCTGCTGCAGCACCAAGTTCCCCTGGGACGGTTGAGGACTCGCGGCTCGACGTCGGGAAGAAAAACGTTGCCGAAAAGCCACAAGAAGGTCGGTGTTTCAGAAAGCAGGCATGAATTTAGAGTCTCCTGTAGAGGGTTTAACCTTCAACATGTAGTTTACTTCACTAATTCAGTTGAAAAGTGAAATTCGTAGATTCACAACGTGCACAGTGGTAACTTTTATATTCAAGAGTTTGCTTCGGTTAATTAAATCTATGAAAACCCGAAATTCAGTTTCTCAGAAAACTACAATATAACACGAAACCGTGGAGGCGTAGAGCTGCTACCCCTGCAAAAATAGAGCTATACGCCTAGCGCTGCCTCCTGTGCAGCGCTAGGCGTGGGAAGCTCCTCCTTGGGGGACGCGTGATTATCACGATACGGTCCGAGCTGCTAAAAAGCAGCTAAATATGTCCGTGGCTTGATCCAAGCATGAACTAGACCCTTCATCATTCATGCAGCCGAGGCATTTTCTCCTCTGTCTGCACCGTCATCCATTTTATTGTGCCATAAGTAGGGGGTGCAACAATATATTGATTAAATGATGACTGATCCAGTTACATCGATGCCAAATGAAAATATTGATCCATATCATAATCTTTAAGATATGCCTTTCTTTTGAAATTCAGGCATGAGACTATAGTGAACAGGTGATCTATTATTATTATTATTATTTTAAAATTAGCAGAATGCTGTTTTTCATTTACCGTATTTTTCGGACTATAAGACGCACTTAAAATCCTTAAATTTTCTCAAATTTATGGTGCACCTTATAATCCGGTGCGCCTCATATATGATTACCGTTGTGCTTACTGGCTGATTTTATGTGGTATAATGCGCTCAACGAATCGAAAACATGCTATTGTTTTCTGATCTACGTTTACCTTTACCTGAACAAGAAGTCTGAGAAGCAAGATAACGTTTTGTCAGCAATTGTTGCTAAAAAAAAAAAAAAAAAAAAAAAGCCCTGCCTTCTGTGCAACTGATTCAGTATTTTTAGACCATTTTCTGAACCTTTTATTTAGAATAACCCCATAAGGTGTTGCTGATCGATGTTTCTGGAAGACAATGGTTTTTGCATCGGATCTAATGTCCCTCTGTTTATGAAATGCAGGATTGCTGACACAGCGGAATCTGGGCCAGGTGACACTGAAGGAGCTGCCTGACTGGCTGGCCAGCAGGACGCCCAGTCGGCCCTCAGACGTTGTAGAAATGGTGCGAAGAGGTCAGGATCGCTCTCCTCCATCTCAAATGCAAATTTGAAAAAGCTTTACAACAATCGAAACCAGTTTTATGGATAAATTTGTGTGGAAATGAATGTTTTTATCAATGTACAGTAAGACGTGTCAAGCTTACAATTGGGAATTATTTTTTCATTTTGCGTCCCTTACAGAATAATATATATATATATATATCCATCCATCCATCCATCCATTTTCCAAACCGCTTAATCCCTCATGGGGTCGCGGGGGGTGCTGGTGCCTATCTCCAGCGTTCACTGGGCGAGAGGCGGGGTACACCCTGGACAGGTCGCCAGTCTGTCGCAGGGCAACACAGAGAGACAAACAACCATTCACACCTAAGGACAATTTGAAGAAGCCAATTAACCTAACAGTCATGTTTTTGGACTGTGGGAGGAAGCCGGAGTACCCGGAGAGAACCCACGCATGCACAGGGAGAACATGCAAACTCCAGGAACCCAGGACCTTCTTGCTGCAAGGCAACAGTGCTACCCATTGGGCCACTGTGCAGCCCTATATATATATTTTTTTTTTTTAATTTTACTGCACTTTATGCAACATGCCGTAAAGCCGCCTCGCAAATTTAAACATATTTTTGAGAGTTTTAAAAAGTAACCGACAGGGAGCCTTTATACAAAAGGTCAAAGGTGGCAGCTACCTTTTAATTTGGACAGACTCAGCTTTTAAAAATGTTCTAAATATTCTTTTATGTATATACAAAAGTTCAAACACACATTTGATTTTAAATGACCTATACACATATACAGCGCCCCTACAAAGGTATTCATTCAACTTTTTTACGTTGTTTTTTTTTCCACAAATATAAAATCTCTATAGAGAGAAAAAACGAGTGTGGGTGTGTGTTTGAAAGAATAGCATTACAACAGCATGATGCTGCCACCACTGTGTTTTACAGTAGACGATTAGTTGCACTGGGTTTTATTTAGGGGCTATAATGCACATCAACACTTTTCAGACTCTTAATTGAAAAAAAAACAAAAAAAAAAACATGCATAATTTTCTCTACCCTTCACAGTTACGCCGTACTTTATGTTGGTCTATCACGTAGAATCTGAGTAAAATACTCTGGAGGTTTTGGGTTTAAGGCGGCAGACACAGGATTATATGTTTATGGGTTTTAGTGTGTAATAGTGCAACCTGTTGCATCTGCTGTCTGTAAAGTTCTGGTAAAGAAAAAGTCATCCAGTATTAATGAAGCGATGTTTATAAGATCTTGGCTCCTTTCAGGCTGGCTCTGGTATTACAGGAAGTACTTTCATGTAAAGAAAGGCGGCGTCGGTGGAGTGAGCATGCTGCTGGCAGGATACTGTGTGCTCGGCTACATCTGGAGTTACCCCCGTATAAGTGAGTGTGATCATCAGTGTCGGTACCAGTACCTCCCTACAGAACCTTGGTGTGCTCAAGTGGGTTTGTTCATTTTGTTTCTCCTCAGAGTTGAGTCGTTGGAGGAAGTATCATTAGCGATGGAGTTGCTTTTTTTAAGACAGCCGTGACTCTGGAGGGAAAAGCAGGAAGTATCTCAGTCATTTGTGATTCTCTCTAACTAAGAATTTGACTGGGTTTATATTTGAGAACTGCTGACTGATGCAAGACTAAATTATTCATTTTAACCATGCTTTATTTTTGGCTGAGCAGAGAAACTCACCAGTGTTTAAAGGAAAATGAAGAATAGTGTGCAAACATTCTCTGCTGTGAAAGCAAACGCTTGTTTGTCTATGGCTGAAGATATTGAGTTTTCTTTTTGCACTATTAAATGTATTTGTTTTATTAAACCTTTATTTAACCACATGTTTGTTGAGAACTATTTTAAAACTTTATTTATCTTAGTTATTCAAATGTTATCGTTTTAGACAATGATGCAATTTTACAGTTATGGAAACTAGGGCTGGACGATATAAAAAAAAAAAAGCATATCGATAAAATAGAAATTATATTGATCGATATTGATAATTATCAACAAATTGTCAAAAGTGCAGCCCTGGCCATTTAATGCTGTTGCTTAGCGACCTATTTTTAGATACAGAACACACAGACACTGAATTCAAACTCAACCCTTTATTCAACCAACTTTTTACCAAAACTGCAAGTTCTTAAAAAAAGAACGCGTGCTCTCTGAACTCTTTGAAGGGGCGGGGCTTAGTGACGGTGCGGTCCAGGGTCTGCGTTTGTGATTGGCTGGGAGGATTTAAATGACTGTAGTATTAACTTACATGGCTGGAATGCAAAAGGAAGAAAAACTTATTCTATTTAACTTTTTATTTACCTTTTTCATCTATATACATCTATCGATCGATATATATAGTTATTGAATTATCATTAATGCCCTAATGGAAACAAAACGATCGTGAGGTCTGATTATTTTTGGGATGACTGGACAAGGAAAGTGTAAACCAAGAAAACAAGCTCGATGTTACGACCTACACAATCATAAGCAAGGCCGCAAACTTGACAGTTGTCCACATGGTCATTGCTAAAAAAACAGGCTGTTCAGAGCTCAGAATCCAAGCTAAACCGTGGAACTCCACGGATGGACTCCAGCTGGAGTCGGTGCTTCAAGAGCCAGACGTATCCGGGACATGAGCTACGACTGCCGCGTCTGAAAGAGACGCGTCGCAAGCATCTTGCCTGGGGGCAACAAGAAAGATCTTATTTGACTGTTTCTCAGTCGTCCTACAGTTGCTATATGATTATTCCATGCACCTCTCATCGGTGCGGGGAGTTTTGTGTCACATGGGGCTGTGGGAACATATTTTTCTGTGGTTTTTGGTTTCTTACAGTGCCCAAACGTTAAAGGCTTTAAGCATTACTACCTTCATGTGAAAAACGGTCTCAAAATTATAATTTTTTTTACAAATTGGGTCTGGGAGTTCAAAGCTGTGACTGTGTTGTAACCCTGCAAATGAATGAATGTATTATTGCTCATATAATTATCATGAATCTGATCTTGATTTAGGTCAGGAGAAGAAAAAAGTATAGCAACAAGAAAAGCTTCTAGAAAAAGCCTTTTTAGTGGGATCCCTTTTGTATTTTAAGCCAGATGCCTGTGGAACATCTTGGCCTCCACTAGATGTCGCTGTTGAGTTATTACTGAACCCAAAGCACAGAGTCTTGAAGCCGGGTTCTGTTTTTGCTCCTGAGCAGAGCATGATCAGATTAAAGGCAAGCACAATCTTTTGACTCGATAAAGAGCAACATAAAACGTAAACATGCTGACCTCGGTTTACGTGAAGAGATTGTATTTAAGTGTAAATCTGTTTTCCTGCAGGTAATGCTTCCTCTGTCTGCCACACGGTGCGATTATGCATGCTCAGTCCATCCGTGTCAGCGCGCAAACTCTCACAGAATAGCAATGGGGTGGGGGGGGGGGGGGGGGTAAACAGACGAGACTTCTCAGTCAGGCTGGAAAGCCGTTTTGTTGTTGTGTTCAAAATGAATTTATTGAGTCTCCTCGCCGCTGTAGTGAACAACACATTAGCTACAAATGAGGAAATGACAGCCTTTCATTTTCTCTTCAGAACTACGTTTCCTGACATCTGGCCTCTCAGCCAACACAATAAAAAAAATAATTTTCAGTCTTGTGTTTTCTTGTTTTTTTTTAACATTTTTTTTTATCCATACAAAATTATAAATACTTTGTTTAACTTTTCATTTTTTTTATACAAAACAAACTATACAAATCAAGTGAGATAAGCGAACAGAGGGAAAAAAACGAATGAAAAAAGAAAACAAACTGCTGTTTTAGGAAAGAGAGAGAGAGCACAGTATGTTCCCACCGGAGGCCGTGACAAGCATCCAGACAGCGCAATGTTTCACCAGGATGAGCTGCTCGGTGCAAGCACAACATTACTGCGCACTTAAGTGATATAGAGGCACAAAATCCTGCTGTAGGTGCAGACGCAAAATCTCTCCCGCTCTCAGATCTTGGTTTCCTCTGTGCAGTAGTTGCTAGATGATGCTTCCCAGGGTTCAGGCTGCGAAGGCCACTGGCACTCAAAAGAAGGAAAAACAAAAATAATCTCCGTCACGCTGCTGGGGGGAAAAAAGGCCTTTTTAGGCTGCTCCTGGAGGTTAGAGAACACATTTGCTGAACGGGAGATCAAAGCAGTGCCGTCCAGAATCATTAAGCTTTGGTTGTGAAAGCAGCTTGGTTTTCATAGTCATTTCAAAACAAAAAGTAAAGTAAAATCAATCAAAAATGACTTTAAAATCAAGAAATATTGTTTTTAAAGGGGGAAAAAATGTCTATTTGTATTCATCTAGGGAAAAAAAACACGTCTGAGGGAAATTCTGAATAAGAAGACTCTGGTTCTGGTCAGTTTGACCCTTTGCCATTTTTTTCAGGAGCAAAAAGGTGCCGTCCACAGCGGGATGTTTCGTGCCGACCCTGCGTCAATTCCTGTGGACCTCTGTGATTTTGGTAGCTGGCGGTTTGGACGTAACTTTTCAACATCATGATCATGTGGCTCTGATAAACAATATCTACCATCAGGAAGCCGCTTGGAGTGATTTTAATCGGATCAGGGGTCGTAATCTGTCGTCACGACGGATCGCAATGGAAAAACTGCAATACAAAAACTTAAAACCTTTACAGACAAATGATACATGCGTCGTATTTTATCCAAAAAGCCAAATTAATACAACTGTTTTAAGTACATGATACAGAATGGAAGTAGGGAGGGATGACATGGCAAAGGGGCGAACCGACCCGAAGCCGAGCGCTCTGCTTCCCATTTTGTTTTGGTTGTGCTGCTGAGAGGAAAACTGGAGAACATGAAACCAAAAGCGTGGCGAGCAACCTGAAAACAGTCATAACCGCTGTGTGGAGACGCAGGAAAAACACTGAGACAGCATTAAAAAAAAAAAAAAAAATCATAGGCAGATATGATCAATAAATAACTGCATCCAGAAGGCAGACTTTTAAACTGGCAAACATAACACCTTTATAAAAGAACAACCAAAAACGGTCCTCCTTTTTAAAATTCAAGAAGAAATCGACACATCTTCCGCGATCTGAGGACGCGTCTGCACCTACACACATTTTGAAATGCTAAGAGTGTCAGAGCGGGAGGTTTTGTACTGTGTCTACCTTTTAAAGGTGCAACAGAAGTTTGATAAAGAGAACCAGAGAGCACAGCTGAGTGCAGTAACACCAGGTGAGATTTTATGGATTTCTTATGGTGTGATTGAGAGCTTCTTGTTACAGGCAGCTTAAAGAAAGGAGGGAAAAAGGGGGGATTTTGGTTCTGCTCCTAAAGTTCACATATAGGTACATCTCAATAAATTAGAACATCTTTAAAAAGTGTTTATTTCAGTAATCCGGTTAAAAGATAAGAGATATACAGATGTCTTAACCAAAAAGTTACGTCTGCTCATTTTGATGATTTTTGGCACACAGCTAACGAAAACCCCTTAACCCAGTTAGTTGCTCAGAAAAAGTCGGGACTGTTGCTCAGCGGTCCAGATTATTCAGATAAAGGCCAATTTTACATTTCACTAAGAAATCCACGTCTGCGAGTCTGGAGGGAGAGT
This sequence comes from Fundulus diaphanus, assembly GCA_037039145.1. NCBI lineage: Eukaryota > Metazoa > Chordata > Actinopteri > Cyprinodontiformes > Fundulidae > Fundulus > Fundulus diaphanus. The sequence continues at coordinate 17,809,953 of CM073143.1, read as the reverse complement.
GGGGTGGATCCGAGCTGTTTGGGGTCCAGTCTGAAGGCTTTACAGTCAATCAGGAACTGGAGAGTCAATTCATCTGCTGCTGGTGGGCCTTCAGAGTTTCACCACATCCAAAAATCAGCACGGCAGCTTACATGCTTTAGGCACACATTTCTCTGTTAAACATCCATTTGCATCGATCTCATCTATTCTAGCTCTCTAAGAAACTGACATTTGGGCTTACATTTACTCCAAGCCATAATCATCAAAGTAGCACAAAGGCTTGAAATGTACCCCTCTATATGCAATGTGTGCGTATATATATATATATATATATATATATATATATATATATATATATATATATATATATATATTTCACCATCTGAATTGAATTACTGAAATAAATTAACGTAACAATTTTCAAATTTATTGAGATGCACCTGAATGCTGGATAACAACGTGGGCCTCATGTTGATGTAAACCCTGAAAATACGGTGAGTTTAGTGCAATTTTCTACGTGAACGTGTCCTTCCTGACATTGTTTCAGAGGGAACCTACTGACATGTAAGCACGCAGCTCGAGCTTGTAATGCATTATGAACACAGGGGGTAAATATTTCTGAATAGAGCTTCTTTGTGTAAACACTTCTCATATAAAAACCTCCAGTCAGGCACCTGGCCGCCGCTTCGCTCCCCCTCCCCACCGTCCGCCGATGTGTTTGGGGAGGGGGGGGGGGGGTGAAATCAAAATGGCACAAACTGTTAAACGTGTGACGATGGGAACGCTCCTGCACTCAAACAGTTTCAGATAAAGGTGTTTCAGTCAACGGGTTATTTTTTTTTTTTTATTCTTTTCTTTTGCATCTGTTAAATCTGCTGCATTGCACGCATTCCCGGATCTTTATGATGTGCCCGCCCACTCCTGTGACGCTTCGCAGACATAATGCCTCAAAGACCTTCCGATGCAAACTGCACAAATGCTACATGGCTGCGTATCGCTAGAGTAAACCTTTCTCCGCGCAGGAGTTTGACAAAAAAAATAAAAAAAAATAATAATAATAATACATAGGTACCTACGAACAAACCAGAAATCATAAACATTAGGGATGATGTGGAGAATCCGTCTTAACATTCAAGGATGCTGTTGACCGCCGCCTCTAACGCCGAGTCTGTGTCTAGGTGAGGGGGTGAGGTGAGCTGGGGCGAGTGCTGAGGCTGGGAGGAGAGGTGGGGAGACGTCTGGCAGTGAGCCTGTCCTCCTGCGGCTGCTGCTAAATGTGAGCGTTTACCTTGTGTGTGACCGCTGGCGGCGTCGGGGCTGTTGCCGCCGCCGCTCGGCCCGTAGCTCTGCTGCGGTCTCTTCAGGTCCAGAACCTTCTGGTTTTCTAAGTGTGGCGGGTGGAGTCTGTCTGTCAGAGCTGGCCCTTGGACCCCGCCCCCTCCCGGGTCCTCTGTCCTGTGCGCCGGCTCCGCGGAGCTTTGCTCCGGTTGGTCCCAAGTGGTCTCCGGTGGAGAGGAAAAGGAGTCTTGGAAAACTTTGGATTTCTTTCCACAGCAGAAGTCCTCAAGGAAGCCATCTTGGAAGAAAACGGAGGGAAGCAGAAGTTGCACAGAATCTGTTTCTTTTTTGGTTTTTTTGTAAACGTAATCGGGTAGTTCAGGAGTTTTCAATCGAGGTTCTGTCAAAAGGTTGTAAGCAGTTAATATCCTACCTGTAGTATAAAACTCTCCTGGCATCTTCATTTGATATGAATCCAGACTGGCTGGTCCTGGAGGCTGAAGCTAACGAGGTCTGAGGGGGAACGAGACTAGGGAGTGGACTTCTGCTGTGATAAAACAACCCCAGTCTAAATAAAGCTCATCTTCTGCTACAGCAGCGATGCGTTTCCTTTACAACACCTGTACAAGTGCAATTTAAGAGAACGTCAACATAACAAACAGGAAAAACTGGAAGTGATAAATAATTTATTTGATTTCAGGGGGAGCTGGATCAAAAGAAGTTAGTTTCAAGGTGGTTTCTTGGTTTTTGATAAACACTTCGCTGGGCAACGTTTGACACACCTTGGTGTGGATTCTGAAGCACTTTCTCCCAGACTGGAGCATATTTTTCCCCAAAGGAATAAAACTTGGATAGAGGGAGATAACAGGTCTTTCACCTGATCTTCTTAACGCTTTACACCATCTGAACTTTATTCCTCCAAGGAAAAGTTGGTCTGAGCTTGATGGAAATGGTTCAGACTCAATGATGGAATCAGTCCAAAGTTGCCTGCTCAGGAAAACGTTCATCACGGCCCACAAATCTACTTAAAAAGTGCTTCTTCTATTGATTTGAGCTGTTTAGTCGCGGCCCCTTTTGACCCCCTGTGTTCTGGATACTATTCGGAAATAACAGCCAAACTTTGTGGTCCTGTTAAATCTTGCATTGGAAATGTATAACTTTTAATATTCTGTTTGTACAGCTGTTGAAATGGAAATGCGCGTCAGAGGTCCCCTTTGGTCTTCAGCTCACCCGACCAGCTAATCTGAATTTACAGTAAAACGAAGACCCCCCCCCCCCCCCCCCCAAGAGGTTTACCTGCTGCAGGTAAGATGTTAACTGCTTAACCTTTCAACTGAGCCTCACTTCAAGAACACTGAACGGTCCATTTAATCTCAAAATGAGCATTCCTCTGGTTTTTAAGTGTCTACCTGGATCCACGAGCACCGTGCGTTTGTCCTGCGTCAGGTTGCCGCGCTCCTCTTGGTTGAAAGTCCTGTCGATCATCACCATTTCTGAAGAAGGGCTGGAACGCTGCGGACAAAAGAGGGCGAGTTAGTTTTAGAGACTGAAGAAGATTTGAGAAAATGTCAACTTCGAGCTAAAAGACCTTCATTATCCTCTAAAGTCATCAGTTAGGTGAAAATAACCAATGTGCGTGATAGCTCAGTGCTCAGGGGGGGCTGCAGTACAAACATAATTATGCTTGTAATTATGCTCAGTGGCGACCTCTGAATAACGGAGCAGCTTAAAGGACTCATTCCTGTGGTATACTTTATAGTTCAGACAAAATATTATCTATTGAGGCAAGGCAAGTTTATTTATAAAGCCATTTTCAGTAACAAGACGATTCAATGTGCTGAGGAGTTTAAACTGGGAGATAACTGATGCTGGGAATAATCAACCAGGGCAAAACGTTTCACACCCTTCCTCCATAAACCTTCTTCCCAATTGTTCTGGGTACTTTCAAAACTGCCAGGGCCATTTTCTGGGCTTAATTTATGCTTGTTATCTGATTTGGCCATAGTACGTATCGTGGAAAGACCTTCATTTGTCAATGCAACTTTGCACATTTAACCCATCCCTTGAGGAGCATGTGGAGAGCCACTATGTGGAATGTGGGGAGCGTTCTGGGGCTAAGGGTCTTGCTCAGGGACCCAGAGTGGCAGTCTGTGGGACTCGAACCAAGGACATTGCAGCCTTCCCAGGACGCCACCACCCTGCTCTAACCACTAGAACACCACTAGAGAACCACTCCCCCTGAATTATTTCTTTCATTGAAAACTGTGGGGAAATGAGTGGCCCCAGAATGCTACCCTTCCAGAAAAAACCTCCAGAAAACTGCAAAAAAAAAGCAGAAACTGTGAGTTCCTTTAAATCAAGACTGAAAACCCACCTGTTTAGAGCTGCTTTCCGCCCATAATAACAGGAACATTGATTGACGTATTTGATGTGTATTGATGTTTTCACTTGATAAAATGTAATGTTCGTTCCTGGTCTCACAACCGGTGACTGTTTCGATGTGTTTATGATGTTTTTTATGGTTTCATAATATAAAGCCCTTTGAACCGCCTTGCTGCTGAACTGTGCTATACAAATAAACTTGGCTTACCCTGGTTCCTGAAAACACGGCCCATATAACATCTCTGCTCTGTTTTTATTCGTCTCAAGTCACAGTGAGTAACAGATTTGCGCGTGTCCTTACTTCAGCCTCCACCATCAGTAGTCGCCTGTATTTATTAACCATGGTCTGGGTCTTCATCACCACCTGAGTCGCAACGTCCTCAAACTCCTCGTCCACTGGGAAGTTTCAAGCACAAACTTTAGAGCTAGTTTCGGGCTTGTTTGCGGAGTTGAAGTGAAGCCTGTTGTTTCACAGCTGTACCTTGTGAGAACTCGTCGTGGCACGGCGGAGCCCCCCTGAACACGTGGTAGGGGAGCAGTCTCTGCAGCGCGTCTTCAACCGAGGTGAACTTTCGTCGATTTGGGTTCTGAACGCCGGCGTGATCCTTCCTCAGGTGGTGAAGAATCCTGTTGAAGTTGGGTAAAAAAAAAATACAAACTTCAGTGACCCACTAACCAGAGCTACACTCTTAATAAAGATCTGAATGTCAGAGTGTGTGGAAACCAAACTCACAGTTCTGTTCTTGTAAGCGATTGACCAATAAGCCTCTTCTATGAAAACAAATAATAATCCAATGTTGTTATAATAGCATCTTTCTTTGCTGTCGACTTATTCCACCTTAAAATTCAGACATTTGTATAAAATACCCATTAAACGTACCTCAGAGTTTAGCGTTGACTCTTGTGCTATGGTACTCAGGGCTAATGTAGAAAAAAAACAAGTAATGAAATCAATGTTCAACAGACAAAGCTCAAACGTGGATTAAAACATCAAGCCATGAGGCAGAATTAGTTTTGCTTACCGAGGATGTTGCTGGCCTGTACCTGTTTAAATGCCGGTGATAAAGAATTCTGCAGAGAAAAGTCATGTTGGTCAAACAGGAGTTAACGGGAGAAAAAACAAAGCAAATTTTTTTTTTTATTTCTGGCAACTATACCTGTCTAAAATCTTTTTGATCCTGTGTCACACTGTTGGGTAAAGGAGACAGAGAAGTGCAGTTCTGGGTTTGAGTCACTAGGAGGCGCTGGACTGGACAAGAGGATGCCTGGCCCTGACTCCCAATCCCGATGGTTGCCGAGCCGACCAGCGTCAACCGACCAGGAGTTTGTACCGGGGTGGAGCTCGCACAAGAAACCCCCGTCCACGTCTGAGTTGCGGTGCCCACAACCTGAGTCCCGCTCACTACGCCCTGGTTTAGGATCAGCTGACTTCCTGGTGGGGCAGAAAAGTTTTGCCCCGGTGCAATCTGCACTGTGTTTTGGTTGGCAATTAGGGTACTTGAGTTAGGGTTGGCAGAGCCATTGTGGATGGTGTTGGATGGAGTAAGCGTCAAAGAGTTGGGTAGTAAGAACTGTCCTGGTTGTAGATTTGTCTGGCTCTGTATTTGTTGCTGATCCACTGGTGGCTGCACCAATATTGAACCATTAGCTGTGTACTGTCCTCCGGGAGCAACAGCGTTTGCGTTTACCATATTACCCAGGGTCGAGGGAGTGGGTTGAAGACCAAGGCTGAAGACAGTCTGAGGTGCAGCTTGAGAGGGTTTGGGCTGGATTGGTCTTACGAGAGCCTGGGTCCCTCCAGGGCCTCTCTGAATGATGATGTTTTGGAGGGGGATGTTTTTGAAAGGTAAGCCCACTTGGCCCACCTGCCCTTGGGTTGGGGCAAAGACCTGCCCCCCTGCCGCAGTCACCGCTGGAGCTACAGGCACTCCTGGCCTTAAAACTATCTGAGGAGTTCTTTCTAAGCTGCTCAGAGTCATTAAACCACCACTCGCCCCAAACGAGCCCAAGACCTGGATATGCTGGGCAGAACCATTGGCCAGTGGAGATACTCCTTGCAATACCTGACCAGCTGGGAATGCAGCTGCCGCAGTGGTTACCACACCTGCTCCACCTCCATAACCCCCAGAGACCAGCTGGGAAGGAAAGGGAACTGGAGCTTGCACGAGATTTGGAGCAGGCTGGGAGTCCAACAAAGCCTCCTGGGCCAACGTCTGCTCCGTGATGTCGGCCTCCAACAGAGACTTTTGGAGAATGTCAAAGGGCTGATCCTCTCCCCCAAGATCCACCCCTTCAGGGGAGCTCCCAGCCCCCAGTTCATCCTCAATAAACGAGAGGCTACTCGAGAGGTGGAGGCCTTCGCCGGCTGGGTCCTCCTCAAACTCACCCATTGGAGAAGACCCATCCTTGAGACCAGTGTTGCAGCCACTCTGAGGGACAAATAAAAAGTACCTTTTGTTCATACCCACTGAATAAAAACAATTGACCTCCTGACATTAACTTAGATCATAACACGCAGAGCTGGAATACATTATATCAAGTTTGAGTTTGGATTTATTCCGTATTGAAAATCCTCAATAACTACTTCACAAGCTGTACTTTTAAAAATACTATCAAGACATCCCAGAACTAGACAGAGCATTTACAACCATGTACTTACAACCAGATAATTAAATACACTGTATGGCCACAAATGTCCTTGTCTGAATTACGTTTTTTATCATTTAATTTATATAAAGGATATAGTTGTATACTCACGTTCTCATTAGCGAAAAAAGATCCATCTGACCCATAAGCTGCATTTGTCACATCATCTTCTCCAATCTGTTGAAAAAGGAAAAGAAAACCCACTGAAGTCAGTCATTTCTCCACTTAAAACCCATATCTGAGGAAGATTTCTTTTTTTTTTTTCTCTCCGTACAACTATAAATGGTTGAAAACGTTCAGCAAGTTACACTCACAGACTTGCTATTGCTGCCATGGAGATAATCGTTCAAAGCTTCCACATCTCTGAAAAGGGTAAAGAAGAGACACTTGGAAGGTTACGACAGTCTAACTTCATCAATTTGTGTTATCACACAATAATTGGTAAAAAATCTGGTTAGGGCTACAGGGTTTGAAGGTTAATTCAAGACAGAGGGAAAGATAATGTCAGAGGTAGGTTTGTCTAGAAACGCTTCTAACTTTCTAACTATTAATGAAAGATGTGTGGCAAGGCTGCCTGCTCAGTATAAAAGTGATCTCGACACATTTTAGGATAGAAAAGGGTATAAACTTCAGGGGGTTGGGGTTCTTTTACCCTAAAATATCCAGAAGACGGCGATCGTCTTCATCGTCCATGACACCTGAAACAGTATGAAATAACAGCAGGTGAGGATTTATTTAAGGCAGAACTCTGACACTTGTTTGCGATCTGATGGTTTATATAGCCTAATAATGACATAGTAATTTGGGGCTTTGTGAAATAATTACGCAATTAACAACTGCAATCATTTATGGGCATAAACTTAAGATGCATCAGCTGGAATTAAAACTGATATTTCTTTCCTATTTCAAGGCTTAGATATAGACATACAATCCCAATATTATTTAGTTAAAAGTAACTTAACAAGTCACAGCACACTTAACAATAAGCTTCTGATAAGATTCTTCTAGAAATTTTGACCACTCGTCTTGGACGTGATTTAAATTGGTTGGTTTCTTGGTTAATGCGCATTATGAAGATATCCGACTGTGATGCATATATTGCGATAGTTATATGCATCGCACATTGCAACTGTAGTCCACATCAGTTGTAGGCATAAAGGGATGAGAAACAGTATCCAATTAGCTAAATATATTGATAGGCTTTAGCGGTGGTTCCTCTGTTGTTTCCGAACATGCTAGCTAATTTCATTTCATCTGATGTCAACAGTTTGGGCTTAGGGTTAGGCCTTCTCCCAAAACACGACAAAGTGATCGAAATGTGTTGTGCTTGTACCAAATTTGTAAGACTGTTTGAACTGATGATCATGTAAAATGCTTTTTTTTTTTTTTTTTTTAAAAAGACTGGCTTCAGGCGACTTTCCTAACACATACAGCTACAACTCTCCTACCGGTATCTTGCACCTTGCCACTGAGTTGAACACTGGCCAGTCAAACGAGTAATGAGGTTGAGGCACCATTTAAAGACTCAGGCTAACGTATGAATTTATTTGCACCTGTAGGAACCCTCATGACCCAGTTTGGACAAGTGGACAGGCTAATCCTTTTTATTGTCGCTGTTTGTTGTAGGAACATTCCACCATGTGGATACAGTAAATCTTTACAAGCCTAGAGTAAATATGACTGCCTTTACGTTTGAATGACGATAACAAGGGGGGCATGTAACTCACAGATGTCCACCATGAAGCATGGATTCAGTCATGTAACAGCCTTATTATCTTGCAACTGGCTGGGCTGCGGGGCGAAAAGCTGTTTTTAGTCAATTCACAAGGTCACTGGCCAAGGTTGCTGCAAATAGCGAGTACGGTATTCAGTAAAACACATCTAGAGGGTGAAACAGAGGGAGTGGACATTTGTTATTCAGGATGAGCGGGGAACAGGAAGGCGTTCACCACTCCTACAAATGCTTCAGACACACAAACTCCCTCCCATTACTCTCAACCACTGACCTACTTGTGCTTGCAGTGTAGAAAATTGTCATTTGGGTTTTAAACGCTGCTCTATATATACACACACACTAACTGAACGGCTTTATTTATCAGCCAGCACTGGGGTGCAGCAATACAGGGAGTATTTTAATACATTTTATGAGTGAAGCTTTTAAAAGAATGTGAAGAAAACATAATGCATTTAGCACTATGAAGGAAAGCGTTGGGAAAACTTTATTTGTGTGTGCTGTTAGAATAAGAGTTGGGCCATTGCGTGGGCATGTGTGTGAAGGCGACTGCAGTGCTACAAAATGGCTGTGCCACGCCATGGGGCTGTCTTTGTAGCTGAACCACGATCAAACCACCATCTTTGATTCTGGCTGAACAAAGACTGACTGGAACACAGGACCAAAATATTTATTTATTTATTTATTTTTTTTGCTAAACTGTGACTGAATAAAGTAAGAACACTTGTTAAAGTAAAGCTTACCACCCCCCTCCCCCCACTTAAAACAGTTTTGTTATTAAAAAAAAAACAAAAAACACGACGATTTTGCTTTTGTCCTGCAGATAAAAGGCGGAAATCAAACATACATTAGGTATTAATAATTCACAAGATTTAAATAATGGGCAGCTAGTAGAAAACAAGACAATGTTTTATATTTAACACAATTCAACATGATTCGGATACTTAAAATGGTTTAACTTAAATGAAGCTAGCATCAGAAAATGACGGTTAGGGGTCCATTTCCACATTAAAAACCATTTTCGACGCCAAACGGAGCCGAGTCTTCTTAATTCAAGACGCGATCCGGTTTTAGAGCCAATGGTTGCTAAATAGTTGTTAGACGTGTATTTTCTGTTTCCTGTAGTCTTAATTCCGAACAAAAAGTCGGTTATTTCCGAAATCCGCCCCTAGCATGTAGGTAAATAACCCCGCAGGAGAAAATAAACACAGATCGGAGCGTCTGTGGTTGTTGTTAAAACAACTCTTGTCAGCAAGCAAAGCGGTGGCTGTGCAGTTGGGTTTGCGGGTTTAAATCCCCCCAAAATAAACCGAGTCGAGAGAAAGATAATCGCATTGAAAGCAGGACAAAACGCCCGTCCGTCCCTGACGCATTTTCCGCCCCTGCTGCTCCTGGAGGGGAAGCCTTCATTTGTCATCGATGTTTGGCTCAGCCGCCAGCACGGAGGGGAAAAAAACCCAACATCGTCACATTTGTGCCGAGCAGGAAGATTTATACTCGGGCGTTAGAACCGGTCTGAGTCCCGATCGGCTCCGTCTCCAGTCTCGGCCGCCGCACATTCAGCCTCAACTCTCGGCCTGTTCTCGTTGCCCGGTTAGCTAGCCGCAATGTCGTCGACGTCGGGTTTGAAATCGTCGGCTGGAATTCGCTGGAAAGGCTAAAGGACCAAACCGCGTCGAGCTATAAATATTTATCCCGATTAGCATAACATAAAGACGACCGAAAAGAGGCAAACCCTTTACTCCTGTCTCACTCCTCTTGAAACCCAATATCTCCATTTGGCAACTTTTAATTTGCTCCCCCCTCCTTCTCCTCCTCCTCCTTCTTCTCCCTCTCCCACTCATATATTTTTCTCACTGTCCCTGTTCTGTCTCGGATAGATTTTTCTCTCCGCTCAAACTCTCTTCCCTCCCTGAAGGAAGGGAGGAAGGAGCCTGTGTGTGTTTTTTCCTTGAAATTTTTATCACAAAATTATAATACACTCAAAGGGGAACTCACCGTCATGAAAAAGCGGTGTCTTGTCAACGGGGTTTCCTCGCCATCACCGCACGGGTCGCTGGGGTAGCGCACACACAGCCAAGTCAGCGGAGCTCAACGACACCATACCACCCCAAATATTTCCATGGCAAATACACAAACACTGATGATTTATTTATAAAATCCAACGCTACTTGAAGATCTATTTTATATATAATATAATATATTTTCCTACTCCGGTGAATCGAAGACATATGCAATTAGACTTTATCGTCACCAACGGTAGAGGGCGGTCCTGTGTTTAGCACACCTTGACGTTTCTCAGGTATGAACATTTGAGTCAGTTTTAGAGAAACGTGGTCAAATTTAAAGTTTAAACTCAATGTAATGCCTTATTTACATTTAGCTATATATACAAAGGGTTATAGCGTTTAACAAATGAAATAATGTGCCTAAAATAGCTGAACTTATTTATTGACTTGCATACAGTGTCTCGTAAAAGTATTCACACCGCCTAAACTCTTACGTTTGTTTATCTTATACCACCACATTCACTGTCTTTTATTTGAATTTGATATAAAAGACCAACACAAAGTAATGCTGATATTTTTAGGGGTATATTTCTTCCAGCTTTGCATATCTAAACAGCAACATTTCTGCTCTTTGACAAAAAAAAGGTTTAACTCAGATTTGAAGGAGTGAATATATATATATAAAATGTGCCTCTAACAGGACTCATTCCAGGATTTCCCAGTATTTATCTTCAACTCTGACCAGCTTTCTTGTCCCTTCATCATCGTGGCAGCATCATAGCCAAAGCATGATGCTGCCACCACCATGTTTCGTTGCACAGATTTTGTGTTCAATGTGATGTGTTAGTGTTCAACCACGTGAAGACAAAAAAGTTTTCATCTAAAAATCTTTGTCTCATTCGCATGTTTGTTGTGTCCCCGGGGATAAACGCCCACATTTATCCATTTCCAAACCATTTATAGTCCATCTTTCTAGAGAAAAAGAAATATTTATATGTGGAAAAAAATTTAAGATAGCTGCCAATCTGTTTCTGCAAATTCAAGGTCCTTGATCAGACTGCAGTGCTCAGATAAAATGCAGAAACCTCAATGTCAACAGACTCTACAGCCCTCAGCATGTTGAAGGTTACCGTTCATGAGAGGACAATTTGAAAAGACTGCGCATGTACTGTTTTGGGAAGCAACCTCTGGAGAAAGATTCTGCTCTCTATAAAGAATATAGCAACTTTACAAGGCTTGCAAAGCTTGATTTGAATTAACTACAACAGTCCTGGAACAATGTCATTCAGCTAGGTAAGATGAAATTAGAGATAAATGGCCACAAGGCACAGTACCATGTCAGCATATCCGTGTTCACCCTGATGACACACGACTGCGTCCCCAGGTCCACCACCAATCACATCGTGAAGTTTGCAGACGACACAACGGTGGTGGGCCTGATCAGAGACGACAACGACCAGGACTACAGAGAGGAGGTGGAGCAGCTGGTGGGCTGGTGCAGAGACAACAGCCTGATCCTGAACGTGGAGAAGACGAAGGAGATCATCGTCGACTTCAGGAAAAACCGGCCTCACCATGCTCCACTGCTCATCAACAACTCAGCGGTGGAGGTGCACATCACGGACAACCTCACCTGGACTGTGAACACCACGTCACTGGTGAAGAGGGCACAAAAGCGACTGTACTTTCTGCGGAGGATGAGGAGAGCCCACCTGCCCCCGCCCATCCTCACGACCTTCTACAGAAGCACCATAGAGAGTATTCTGACCAGCTGTCTCTCTGTGTGGTGTGGAGGCTGCAGTGCCTCCGACTGGAAGAACGTGAGGAGAGTGGTGAGGACAGCAGAAGGGATCATCGGGGCTCCTCTTCCCTCCATTAAAGACATTTCATCGCAGCGCTGTGTGTCTCGAGCCCGTAACATCCTCAGGGACCCCTCACACCCCCACCATAGACTATTCTCCCTGCTGCCCTCTGGAAAGAGGTTCCGCAGCATCCGCTGCAGGTCCACTAGGTTCTGCAAAAGCTTCTTCCCTGCTGCCATCAGACTGTTGAACTGCTGAACTGCTGAAGTATAAAAACTGTGTACCACACTCGACTCGCTGATTTGCACATTTGCACATTGTATTGTATCCTGCAAAATTGCTGCTGCACCTTACCGGGAAACGTACTGCAAAACTGTGTACAATGCAACTGTCTACTTTTAAATCACTGCTGCACCTTACTGCATATTTGTTTACATTTGTTTTACATTGTTTACATTTCAACTGCCTACTGTTCACTGCTGCACTTTATCCGGAAGTCAATTGAAACTTATCCTGTAAGTGACTGCGATTTATCACTGCACTTTATCCTGTACTGTAATTCACCGCAAGGTATCCTGTAGAGTTACTGCAATCTTTCTGAGCTGTGTGAAAACGAAATTTCGTTCTGTATGCACTCTGTGTATACAAAATGACAATAAAGAAAGTCTAAGTCTAAGTCTAAACACCCGAACTGTCAGCACAGTGGTGTAGGGGTGACGAAGTCTACTTTTTTTCAGCCATAGGACCTGAGCACCTTGGAGTTATGGAGTCGATCATGAATTTGTCTGAATGAAAATTAGAGGCTACATGTTCAGCAGCTAATGCTTGGATAAAGGTTAGTGATAGAACAGGGCAATTCCATTTACCAAGGTGCTGTAATGGCCTAGTCAAAGTTCAGACCTCAACATTGGACTTAAGGGCTGTGAATTAATGAGTGCCTCCAAACCAGCATTAACTGAAGCAATGTTTTAAAGAGGCTGCCAAATACAATACAATACAGTTCTACAAAAAAAGTTATTGGCGTGAAAATATTTCTGGAAACCAATTGTTGGAAAGGAAGCACACGCTTTTTTAAACTTCTACAGTTTTGGATATTATGACTATAACAATATATTAACAATGATCTTGTGTCATTGTGTCATTCTGACACACAACATCCTTTTTGTTTAATAAATAATGACAGTGTGGAATCTGTTTTGTGTTTTTTTAACAATCACAGATTTAAATTATTTTAAGTAGATCATTGTTAATATATTGTTATAATCATAATATCCAAAACTGTAGAAGTGAAAGAACGTGTGCTTCCTTTCTAAAATGGCTTTACTGAAAATATGTGAATGTATGGCAATGTTTTTCATCCAACCCTGCTTAAAATCTGTCTGTTGAGGGTTCAGAGCTTTAGACACATTTTTAGTCAATATTTAAACTATATGCACAATATGATGATGATAAATTGGGACATCAAGCAATTTGGATCGGGAAAAGTAAAAAAAAAACATTTAATGCAAGGGTGATGGAAGGGTTTCAGTACAGTTACTTTGATATGTTTTACAAATGTCACATGACTTAATTCAAGGGACGTCTCACAGGGGGTGTGGTCAGCATCAAATATGGGGTTGAGGTCAGGGTGCTTTTTATGTAAGGTTATATAATTCGTTTGACTAATGTATTGTTGGTATTAACGATATAAAACATTTGTGATTTAATAGTGAAACAAATTATTGTTTTAGAAATTATGTTTGGATTCTTTTAATTAGTGCTTTTTACCAGATGTGACGTGGCAAATTGGGACAGCATGTTTCAGGTGATTTGGGAGAGCAGTTAAAGAGTTTTAGAAAAATAATACCACCAAAGCTCATCCAGCTCACAGTACTAGCCTCCACCTATCAGTGGATCCCCAGCTTCCTGAGTGACTAGCAAAAGCAGGGGAGACTGGGGAGAATCCTCTCCCACTCAAGGACCATCTACACTGGCACCCCCCAGGGGTGTGTTCTCTCCCCACTCCTCTTCTCCCTGTACACAAATGACTGGACCTCAGTGGACCCGTCGGTGTCTCCTTTCACCATCTTCAACAACGCCGTGTCTACTCTGGATCTCTTCCAGTTATGTGGAACCACCCTTTCTCAGGACCTGAGGGGGTCTTCACACGGACATTGTACAGAACAAGGCCCATCAGACACTACTTCCTGCGGCAACTGAAGAAGAATGATCTTCCACCGGAGCTGCAGGTTATTTTCTATACTGCCACCATTTAGTCTATCCTGTGTTCATTCATCACTGTGTCATTTGGCTCTTTCACAAAACAGGATGGGTCTAAACTGCAGCCAACAATTAGGTCTGCAGAGAGGATCTTTGGGGCTGACCTTACCTTAATTCACATTAAGGTCAAGAAAGGGGCAGCTAACATCTCTACAGGCCTCGCACACCTTGAGCACAAACTATTTGGATTTTTACCTTCAACTCTGTGTTACAGAGTCCTGTTTGGTAAAACCAGCTGCCACAGAGACAGTTTCGTCTCCCCAGGCCCCAGTCACTCTGATGAACACAATAAACACTTCAGCCGTCAGCATAGACATAACAGTCTGGGCAGTCAGCTACACTGCTGTGAAACCAAATAAACACCTTCTCACTATGATGACCTCTCATTTTTCTTTACATTATAAAGAAAAAAAATAGACACATATACATACTGCTGCTTATATGTTTCTCTTCTACCTATGTCTGTGCGCTGTCAGCGATGTAATCTATGTCAAATTTCAGGGAGTGCCCACAGTTATTACCAATGAAACTGATTATTCTTTCTTCCTCCCAACTTTTCTTTAACATGCTTGGATGCAACACTTAGTGAATAGTCAGTTCCTTTAACACCTTTGCCTTGTAGAGGGTGTTAATGTCTGTCATATCAGTGGTCTTTCCCATGACTGGGTGGCCCTAATACTACAAAAAGGGAACTAAAAGTAAGTAAAATCTTCTTGAAATTAGTGTATATTTTCTTGCTTTGAGCAGTAAAAGCAGACTATTTTCCAATGGAATTTGTATTTTTACATCTAAAATAAGATAATTAGATAACCTGCACTTGAAATAAGATGATGGAGATGCATTGTTCCTATTTTAAGTGCAAAATCTTATTTTATTGCCAAATAATCGTATTTACCTGCTCATTTCAAGAAAACTTTGATTACTTTTAGTTCTCTTTTTGCAGTGTGTGCATTAAAAGTCCTGAATGCTGGGTTCTTGCCATCTGTAAGCCATACAAATCAAAACAAACTCTTGAAATATATAATTTTGTGTGCAATGTATCTATATCATATATGAGTTCCATTTTATGAAGTGATTTACGTACAATTAAGTATCTATACAAAGAATTTCAGATTCCCTGGGATTGCTCCTTTTTTTGTGTGGCTTTTGACGTGTAGGTATAGCACCTCCGAACCAGCAGGGGTCGCTAGGGTTACAATGCCTGACATCACTTCCGCCATTGTATCAACATGGACGCAGCTGTGGAAACAAGTGCAGAAAGCGGGTTTTACGATAAAAACGGAGCCGCCAAAATACGCGAGCGGATCGAGACGCGTCAGCAGGCGTTGGCGGGAGACGCCGAGCGCAGGAAAGAGGCCAAACAGAGCCAGTCGGTGGGCGAGGAGAAGACCGGGTATTTCGTGAGCACCTTTAACGCGGAGCGGGCGGGTATCCAGGAGCTTCTCGCCGGCTGCTCGGGTGCTGACCGGCCCGCTGCGACCCAGAAGCTGGAGGAGGCCACGGCCAGGATGACGCAGCTACAGAAGTTTCTGAACGACAGCATGATGTTTCTGAGCCAGTACGATATAAGAGTGGCCCAGAGTGCTCTGCAGAAGCTCCAGGCGTCTCTGAGCGAGATCAGGGAGGAGACCCTGCCCAAGAAGAAGTTCACCTTTAGATCGAGGAGTAAAGCTGCGGAGAAGGTGTCAGATCCTCCTCCTCCTCCTCCGTCTGAGGAGGCTGCGCGTTCAGGTGTCACCGAGGTGGATGGAGCAGCAGGCTCCGAGCAGGCTGACTTCTCCAACATCAGCAACCAGTCTCTAACAAAGACGTCAGAGGAGATCCAAAACCGAGATGTGCTGCTGACTCACCTGACCAACTGCAAGGTTCGCCTGTATGGCTCTCCCAGCACCCTGCACCTGAAACACATCCACGCCTGCGAGATCCTCTGCGGACCCGTAGCCACCTCTGTGTTCGTGGATCACTGCAGCAACAGCGTGCTGGCCTTCCCCTGCCAGCAGCTGAGGACCCACCACACCACCGACACCCAGGTGTACCTGCACGTCACCAGCCGGGCCATCATCGAGGACTGCCGGGGGGTGAGCTTCGCCCCGTTCTGCTGGTCTTACCCCACCCTGGATCAGGACTTCTCTGCGTCTGGCCTGGACCGGGACAGAAACAACTGGACTCAGGTGGACGACTTCAACTGGCTGGCCGCTGGGACGCCATCCCCCAACTGGACTGTCATTCCAGAAGCAGACAGAAAAACCACCTGGGACCCTTAGAACCTAACGTTTAAGGGTGTTCTCCAAGTCCACATGTTTCGTTTTGGTGTTAATCAGAGATTTAAAATTCTCTGTAATATCCACTGAGTTGAAGCTCTGCTAATAAAACTCACCTGATCTATTGGCTCAAATAACATTTAGGTAAAAGTGCCTCACCCAAGAATGAGTTGATGTAGCGTAAGAGGAACCTTCTGTGCTTATTTATTAATAAAAGAAAAGAAAACCAAAACGTTTGCAGCTGCGTCTCTTTGTACTATTTATTTATTAATCCATGTCAACTTTTGCCTCCCGGTTTGCAAAATGTCATTAAAATGTCAAAGCTTTACATGCCTTCGCCGTCAGCACTGGACAGTTCCTGCCGTCAGGGCGTATTGATTTCTGCTATTGGAACGCTTACATTTTTGACACGGGCCAAAAAACTTCCTTCATGCCATCCTTTAAAGTTTAAAGTTGTTTTAATATGATGACAGAGAAATTGTGGGAGTGACTGGAGTTTACTCGGCTTGGTACTAAGTGTGGAGGTGGATCTTAATACATTTGAGTATCACAAAAAAGTTAATTTCAGTAATTGGTTTGAAATGTAAACATTGATTCTGGCACCTGTAACAGCAGTTCCCACTGACGAGACTGTTGTGTTTCTCATTGTGTAGATTTGTGCTTACTGTACGGGCTCTTATTTTTGGTTTTATGTTTATGTCTGCAGGCTTCCATTTGCTGTTGGTACAACTGAATTTCCCCACTGTGGGACGATGAAGGATATTTCTATGCTATACAGATTCATTACACGCACTGATATATATTTTTATATTCATATTTTTGTTTATTTCTGTTCATTTTGTTGATTCCAGCTAACATAAAACCAAAATTGAGTCTCATAAACTGCAAACAAATCAGTAAGCAAAGCCCATTCAAGAGGGTTGGAGTCGTGACTGAGGCTGGAGTCAAACCTTCAAGAGCCACCACACGCAGACATATGCAGGAGATGAGCTACAACTGTTGCAACCCTTGTTGTTTGAACCAGAAATCCAGAAGCGCATTACAAAAGCTAAGAAAGAAAAGAACTGGACTGCTGCTCAGTGGCCAAGTCCTCTTTTAAATTGAAAGTAAACGCTCATGTTTCAGGGACCACCCATTTAATCTGCTGGTGCTGGTCCACTGTGTAACATTTTAGTACAATTCATACTTCCTTTTGCTGATAAGCTTTATGGGGATGCTGATTTCATTTTCCAGCAGGACTTGGCACCTACCCACATACAGTGACCATGATATCACTGCTTTTGATTTAGCCAGTAAACGTGTCTGGCCTAAAACAACAGAGAATCCATCCATCCGACCATCCATTGTCCCTACCAGCTGATCCAGGCAAGGTTGGAGAGGGTGCCTATCTCCAGCGGTTCTTGGACGAGAGGCGGGGTAAACCCTGGACAGGTCGCCGGTCCATCCCGCAGAGAATCTACGAGTTATTGTCAAGCGACAGATGAGAGACATCAGACCCAAAAATACAGATGAGTTAAAAAGCCACAATTAAAGCAACTTTGGCTTCCTTAACACCTCAGAAGAGCTGCAGGCAGACCACCTCCACTCCATGCTGCATCAATGCAGTGTTTCATGCAAAAATTCAATTCAATTTTATTTATATAGCGCCAATTCATGAAACATGTCATCTCGAGGCACTTTACAAAGTCAAATCAATCATATTATACAGATTGGTCAAAATTTTCCTATATAAGGGAACCAGTTGATTGCTTCAAAGTCCCGACAAGCAGCGTTCCCTCCTGGAGAAGCGTAGAGCTACAGGGAGAGTCGTCTGCATTGTCCATGGCTTTGCAGCAATCCCTCATACTGAGCAAGCATGAAGCGACAGTGGAAAGAAAAACCTCCAGCAGAACCGGGCTCAGTATGAACGGTCATCTGCCTCGACCGACTGGGGGTTACAGAAGACAGAGCAGAGACACAATAATAAAGCACAGAAGCAAACATTGATCCAGGAGCCCAACCGAGTACTGAGTTTATATTCATATATATTCATTCATATATAATCAGTTCATAACATGGACATATCTTTCAGCAGGTCAACATTTCTGTTTTATTTATCCCTTTTTATTAGTAATTTCTGATTCATTACTTGTAAGCCATGAACTTCAAAATAAACAATAAAAAATTTATTACTTAGTGTGTAATGAATCTATATAAGATAAGTTCCACTTTTTGAATAATTCTGATTTATTAGATGCACTGGCAATATTGGATGGAATTGTGCTTTCCCTTAAATTACTCTCCAGGCTTGTTTGTTAAGTGCTGTCTGGGTCACGAGTCACTCTTACAGGTTTTTTTTTTCTTTCTTTCTTATTTTCAGGTCAGAAACAGACATGTTTGGAAGAATAGAATTTTATCTTGTTAATTTGAGAACTTCCTCTTTTAAAACTAATTTGGTTCTTATCTGATTACACTCGGGGTGGCGAATAAAAATCCCAGTGTGTGTGTTACTGCATCTTTTCTCTTTCTGTAATATTTTTAAAGACAATCAGCTCCAATGTCAACATTTTGTGTTCAAAAGCGACAAGGCTTAAAATTTGTTAGCGTGCAGTGTTTGTGTGGGGTGTCCAGGAACACTAACCTAATTACCTGAGCACCCAGTGATCCGATAATCCTATCAACAACGCTGATCCGTTAAAAATCAGAACGGAGTTGTTTTTAAACGTACTTTTTAAAATATTTTTTTTTATAAATCAAAAATTTTAACATGTGATTTATTTATCTATTCATTTTTTGTTACTTGTGTTTGTCGTCGATAGTAATCAGATGCAAAATGATTCTTTTTTACATTTGTAGAATCTAAAACTGTGTTTAAAAAATGTAGTCAAAGCTTTAGGTTTTAACTTGGTTTAACATGCTTAAAAATGTTGGCATCATCATCAGGGAGAGTTTTTTGCATTGTTACATGTTCAGTTTTTTTTTGCACAGCAGTTGTTCTCCGACTTTAACTAAACACAGACTTGAGTTTGAAAAAAGTCATTTTAAAACGAAAATAGTAGGAGCCGAGCGGATTTAAATGAGCTTCCTGCCTTCGAAAGTCCGTTTTCAGTACAGTTAAGTTAGGATCATTTCAGAAGGTTAACATTAGCCTGCTTTATCCATTCCAAAAAAAATGCTTTTATGTCGGTTTCCAGTTGTTGTGTTGTTGGAAAACCCAGATGTAATCAAGTTTCAGCCATTTACCTGTTTACGTTGAAGTTGAAGAATTTGGTTCTCCTTTTCTTATTTCATCCAATTTGTGTACAGGTGCTTAAACAGACCCTCAGCATGATGCTACCACCATCATGCTTGACATTAACTTGACAGCTGGCTAGGTGTTCTTGGGTTTTAACACCTCACCATGACTCATCCAAACGTACTTCTTGTCATTGTTACCAAAAAGCTCCATATTGTCTAATTTGACCGTAAAGCAAACTTATGGACAACTGCACATTGAATGTTTTTGGAGCAGGGGCTTTTGGTTCTTGGATGGCACCCTCTCAGTCCATGGTTAAGTGAAACTGTGGACGGTGACCCTGGTGTTCTAGCAGCTTCCAGTTCATGGCAGGCCTGAAACGTGGTGATTTCTATGTTTGTTGTTAACCATCCTTTTCAATTTGCTTCCATCGTAGGGAGAAGTTTGGGTACCAAGGGTCAAGCATGATGGTGCTCAGTCTCTGTCGTGCTGCCAGTTGCACTGGTTCATTGTACCAAGTGGATAGAATAAGAAAAAAGAAGAACCTCCAAAATCTTTAGTTTCACCTTCATTTTAAGTGCTGCAACTTGGGCTACAATTACAAGAACAATGAGCATTGACAATAATCAAAACGTCTTTTGAAATGGACAGACATTGCACCAACATTAGGTCTCTGGAATGGCTCCGACCTCATCCGCATTGGAAATGTATGGACTCTGTTGCTTAGCAGCCGCCGGGGTGTGCAGTAGGATGCAAACTAAATAAATTAAACATGCCAGAAGGAGACCAGAAGTTTCTAATGGGTACAAAAACTGTGTGTTTGAGTTGGAATTCGCTGCTGATGGTAGTGTTAATGTATATATTTGAGCCAATAAGTGCATTGTATGGACATATAAATCACATATGAGACTTGTGAAACTAAGTCTTATTTTAAAGCCCCAAATTAAAATCACATCCATGCCCTACAGGTGTGGCTGTAAAAGGCTGTATAATAGCAAATATAGTATATTCCACTTATTTTGATTCAGTGCAAAAATACTTAAACAGTCACAAAGGGAAATGAAAGAGTATATATCATTTTACTGTGCGATGCATACTATTAATTCTACTCACTGTTAAAATGTCTTAGAACCGCAATGACAAATAGGTGTAAAACAACACTATAAGTGTGACATTGTAGATCATGATATTACAAATAACAGTGGAATTAGAACAGACAAACAGTTTCCTCCCAAAGCATCCAGGTGTAGGGTCTAATCTGTAGCATTATTTAATTTCAGGACGTAAGTAATGTTTGCATTCATTAACCTGACTACACCTAACACAAGTATATCAGCACTGCAGCTTTTGTCAAAATACAAGAACTAAAAATATCAGTGTATCAGGAAACGGCTGAGGTTAGCGTGTGCTGCACATGATGCTGCATGCGCTGGCAGAGGGCCAGCTACATGTGTCTCAATTATTTCTGTAAATGTAAATAGATGAGGGGGTCATATTTTATAACCACCCATCTAAATGGCTACTTTCTTATTTTTACCTATACAATCCAACCAAATTCAAAGTAACAGTTTTTCCACTAATTCCACTTTTGTTTAGCTTTTACATTTTGATCCCAGTACTACAGTTTGTGATTAATGTATTTTTGGTCTTGTGCATTTTCATACTGGAAACTGTAATGTGTAAGATATTGAAACTACAACTGAAATATTGAGCTGAACAAAAATTCAATGCTGTATTAAACGGATGAGCTACAGCAACACGTTGAATCCAGTGGTTACCGCGTTTACATAAAATTAAACCCGAGATCGTTTAGTGTCTAGTTTACATCTTCTCCGTGGATAAGAACAGCTTAATTACCTTACAGTGTCTTGCAGAAGTATTGATGCATTTGAAATATAAAAGTTCAAAATTTCAAGCCTTAACTCTAGAGTGGAAAGAAAGGAAAACATGGTCTCCAGCATTTTTTATACAAAAAAATCTGAAAAGTGTTGGCCGCTGTTTTTAGAACCGTCTTTCGCTGCAATTACAGCTGCATTCTTTTTTTTAAATGTCTTTCAGAGCATTATATCCAATATATTATGTTTCTTTTTGAAGAAGCTAAATCTCAGTACGATTAGATTGAAAACATCTTTCTTGCAGCAGACTTGCAACTGGATTTCTGTCTGGACTTTGACTGGGCCATTCTCAGGCATAATTATGATTGGATCTAAACTCCTCCATTGTGGCTTTGATCAGGTGTTTAGGGTCCTTGTCCTGTGGGAAGACAAACATTTAATCCAGTCACATGCCTTGAGCGACCACTAACAGGTTTTCTTCCAGGATTGCCCTGTATTCAGTTCACACCTGGCTTCAACTCTCACCAGCTTCCCTGTCCCTGCTGAAGAAAAGCATTCCCTTAGCATAATGCTGCTGTTTCACAATGTTTTAATGGGATGTTTAATCTTAGAAATGCATTACTTTAACGATTGGTACCCATGTTTAGTAGCAAATAATCATTTAGGCCAGGCATGTCCAAAGTGTGGCCTGAGAGCCATTTGCTATCCCTGTACTGATTTTGTGTGCCACCCCCCCCCCCCCATGTTTGCATTTCAAGAAAGATCTGATCAGCACTGGTGGCTGGAGCAGATGGAAATGTCTTATTTTTAGGGCAAAATTACTACGTATAGACAAGTTAAAATCTTACAATCGAATGTTGAATTGAATTTGAGGTACAACACAAAAGATTTGTCTTAACCACACTTTTTTCATTCGCTTTAATTTCATAGTAAACACGACCCTAACTTTTACTCAAATGTAAACTTTGGTGCATTAAAATCTGAATTCTGGAATTCAGTTATTGAAATTGGCTAAATACAGATAGACTAATTTCTTTATTTAAAATTAGCTTAATTTGTAGAACAGATTAGAAAAAAATCACAACAAAGTTTTGGTTGTTTATTTTTATTCATTACGTGGCCCTCGAGTGCGTTTGACTTGAAGATTTTGGCCCATGAGTCGAAAGGTTCGGACACCCTTGATTTAGTATTTCGAGATCTAACAATGATAAACCTGCCAGTTGAAGATGAGACGATCAGTAGGATCAGAAATCTGTTTAGGATTTTAAAACAGGCTTTGAACTTAAAGGCCCAGTGAAGACCCTGCAAGTGTTATCCTGACTTTATTGTTAATCTGTTTCAAGACGCTCCTTGATATTCCTGGAAAACAGGGTGACTGGTCATAAGATGAATCAGTTTTCACAGTGATTTTCAGGGACTCTTATACTGGAGCAATTGATGCATGAAGCTAAAGCGTTTTTTGTAGATAAGGTTCGCTGAAATGAGCCCTGAAAGCATGGAACCCCGTACGCGTTGATGGATATGCTCCACCTGAACTTCTGCTGCCCTGTTTCTGATCTTTGCGAGTCTCCCAGCTCCCGGTGCGCTCCATTGAGGTGGACACAACCATGTGAACACTCAAACCAATTATGGCCCCCGGCAACGGCTTATGATCAGGCTCATCTTGTGTGTGTGGGGTATTTCTGTTCTGTAAATTGGATCAGGCTGCTTACAGGGGCTTAGCATGACGTACTGCAACTTTGAGTTTAATCACGAGCCTCCTCAGCAATCCTCCCCATCTCTAGGAGAACGGCGCATCAAGATTAGCCTCACCTGTGTGTTAAGAAAGGGGAAAAAAATAGACAGTTTGGTGAGGTTAGGCGTTATGCGGGTAGATTTTTTTTACGGCACAATGGGACAGGAGATGGTTTTGAAGAAATAAGACTCCTCTACCAGTGTGGGGTCCGCCTGAATTATCTTAGCTCTGCTTCTTTGCTGTGGGATGGATTTTCCATTGAGCTGATTCTCATGTCCTGTAAACTATCTTGAGGAACAAAGCATCAAGGTAACAAGAACTCCAGGTTGGCACATTTAGGAGCACGTCTGTAACTTAGAGTCTGGAAACCTTGAAGCAACTGCACGCCGGCTGACTCTCTTCCTCAGAGGCAAGGACACTAAGCACTTTGAACAATGGCTTTGATGGTAGTGAAGTTTGATTTGAAAAAGCGAGTGAAGCTTGCTCAGACGGTCTGGTTCATGTACTGGTTTGCCGTGCTGGCCGGCATCCTTGTGCTGAGCCTGGGCCTGTTCTTCAAGATTGAGCTGAGAAAGCGCTCAGAACTTATGGACAACAACGAGAGCCACTTCTTGCCCAACTTGCTCATAGCTATGGGTCTTATAGCGTGTGGTATGAATGCCTTTGGAGGCAAAGTCTGCTACGACTCCCTGGACCCTATTAAGTTTGCAAAGTGGAAGCCAATGTTAAAGACCTTTTTGGTGTTCTGCCTGGGGTTCAACGCCCTGCTTATTGTCACCGCCCTGCTGTGCTTTGTAATGAGGATCCCTCTGCAGTTTACCCTGGCTGAGGGTCTGAAGAACGGCATGAAGTACTACAAGGACACGGACACGCCGGGACGCTGCTACATGAAGAGGACCCTGGACCTGATGCAGATCGAGTTCCGCTGCTGCGGGAACGATAACTACAGGGATTGGTTTGAGATTCAGTGGGTCAGCAATCGGTACCTGGACTTCAGCTCAAAGGAAGTAAAAGAGTGAGTGACGAGAGAGAAATCCCTCGTAACAATCTAGTGATCTATAAATGGAGATTTGTGAGTGAAATTAGCTCTCTGTCTTTGTGTAGAAGCTCGTATTCTGCAGGGTGGTTAATGTTTGGGTTTGTTTTTGGAGAGCTGGGCATAAGTGGACTTGCGGTAAGGGTGGGTCAGAACAGGTGCATTATACACTTTCTGCTGCTCCCCATCAGCATCTCGACAGTGGTGGGGGCTACAGGTAGACAGTGGAGAGCTGGGTGTCTGGAGTATGTATGGTAGTTTTAATGAAAGTTCTCAAAAAATACACATTTTAAAACGATGACTTCCTAGATTTTACAATTGATGGCCTGTTTGTCCCAATTGCTTAACTTTGCTTAAACAAATGAGAAGGAGAGAGTTTTGAAACCTCGGCGTAATTCGTGTTTAATCTACAGGATTACATGTCCTTCAAGAATCAGTGTCCTCCCCAATCTGTAACGACCTGACAGTTGTCCAAGAATAGTACTGCTCAACAACTTCAGACTGACTAGCCTTTCAGACATATGTACTTCATTTCCTACAGAGTTTATGAAGGGTTAAACATATTATGATGCCATTTCAGACCATTTCTTAGCATATTTGTAGTAATAAACAGCTTGATCTGAAACTTTCTTATGCATGATAGACTTACTTTAGTTCACAGGAGCTTCTACCAACGTACAATCTGGGGCATGATTGTTTGTGTGCAATTAGAACGTGGAAGTTTCTGGAAATGATTGAGGCTTTGTGATCCAATCACACTTGGCTTTCCATTGGCCTACTACCATCAGTCACAGCTTAGATCAGCCTCTGAGAATGATCTTTGACCCAGATTCACTGACACATTTAGCTGACTGCTTTCCAGCTCATTGCAGTTGTTTTTCCCCCCCCCTCAGAGCCTCTACATACATGCTATCTGAGAGACTTTATAAGCAGATGGAGTATTTTCCACAAGTTTGATCATTTCTTATGCAATTTCTTCAAACTATGCAGGTGGTAAATACAATGAGAGATTGTACAAATCAAAATGAAGAATTACTATCACACGCAAAGAGATTTCAGTTATTTTTGTGACGAGTATCGCTTTCTCTGTGCTGTTTTGTTGTTGTTCGGCTGCATGTAGCCCTCCAACGGTCAACACTTTCAACGAGCTCAAAACATTGTATTCTCCTAAAAGAGCACTGGTGCTGGCCATCTCTCCCTTTTGCCTTTTCATACCTTTGTAGTTTTGGTCACTCATACCCACAAATGTCACATACAAAACCGTTTAATACAGGGTCATGATCTTCGTATATCATAGGAGTCAAACAGGCCAAATCATTTATTTCCTTTATCAATTGGTGCACCCATTTTCTGCATATGTGTTGACATTTCATCTCTTCCTTCTTTCATTTCATACCTGTAAACCAATAATTTCCCCTTAATTTACTCAAAGAAATGTAATCAGTTTTCTTTTGTGGGTGCAGGTCATTTTTGCCCCTTTGACATGGTTTTGGTTGTTTCATACCTGTTTTTTTTTGGGTACCAAATGGTGCTGTCTACTAAGAAACCATGTAGCGTCCGAACTTTAATACATGCTGACCAGAGAGACATTTGTACCCTACTTGACAACTAAGGACTTAAAGTAATGTTACCTAATGTTCTACTATATGAAAATGTGTTTTTTTGACTCATATTAATATTTATCAGCAGAAGGTAAGTAATTTCGGATCGATCAGTGGCTATAATCTGGGACGTTTTACAGAAGTCAACAAGTTAAAGCAGCAATCAGAACCAATATAAATGTAAGAGTTTTCAGACAACATACAAGATTTAAATATTTGTATGACTGTTTGTGTTCATAACACGTGAAAAATACTCAACTATGATCCAAGACAAACTGATAGGCAATTGTCTAAGTACATGGGTATGATATTGTTTGTTTGCAGGTACAACATGAAAGGAGGAAGGGAAGAAATGGGAATGCATTAGTATGACTTGATGAAAGGGCAGATTCACCAAAGCCGGTTGCATGATTACAGTAAATAATTTACGAGCTTGTCATTTCTAAAGAATCAGCTGACCTACATGGAGATCGAAACCAAAATCAATAAAAATAGGGTTTAATAAAAGTCTTCAGAACAGTATATACATGCAAACTATTCTTGTGATTTGAGCAGGTAATTAATATAGTTTTTTAAATTGAGGAAGTCTAATATATATTTTTAAATGTTGCTGTCTGTAGTTTTACCTTTGTTTTTGCCCTTTTAGTCGCATCGGGAGCAACGTGGATGGCCAATATTTGATGGATGGAGTGCCGTTCAGCTGCTGCAACCCCAGTTCCCCCAGACCCTGCATCCAGCACCAGATGACCAACAACTCAGCTCACTACAGCTATGACCACTACACCGAGGAGCTCAATGTGTGGAGACGTGGCTGCCGGGACGCCTTGCTGTCCTACTACGGAGGCATAATGAATACAATCGGAGCCCTGGTGTTTCTGGTCACAATGCTGGAGGTTAGCACTGCAGAGATCCACACATTCAGACAAGTCTGTCACCTCTGAAGTCACTTCAAATAATTTGATAATTTTGTAAGTTTGTGAGTACCAATTCCTCAACAAGTAAAGAGTGAAAATCATAAATTTAGCCTTTCTTTGAGTTTAGAAACAACAACTTCCTGTAAAAGCATCACAGCCAAATTTAGGGAGACTGTATGAATTCCACTGTATCAGCTGCCCAACCAGAGTAAAATGGGTCCGTAAAAGCTCCACTGTCAGATTTTAGGAGGAAGCTAATGTTAAAAGTATTGTTTCAACAGTTTGGATTTTGACTATAGTTTGTCCCCATCTCATGTATAGCTCATTTATATGAGATAGAGAATAATATAGGGACTAAAATAGATCCTTGTGGAACACACCTGGATACAGACCCATTCAATAAATTATGTTATTTCTAATAAGTTCCTTCATTTCAGTAATTCAATTCACTAAGAATGTCTTTAGATTAATTACACACTGTTAATCAACGATTTTCCACTGACAGCCAATGACAAAACAATATACAATAGCATTTGACATCAGACCAATAAAACAATTATTTAAATACAGAAATGTGGGCTTAGTAAAAAGTATGCTTAATACCTGTTTAAAGTTAGCTATTTCCAAAAGGTACTTTTTATCTCACAAATGAGTCTCAGCAGAAGTTCCAGTGATGCTGATTAGAATATCTATTCTGGACCGGAATGCATATTCTAACTTACTGAAAATGACTGTATTATAAGTGAAGCTGAAATGTGCTTTTAAACTTCTCACTAAGTCACCTGTGAGTGCAGAATCAGAATGGCCCTGTAAAAGCTCCGCAGCCTGATTTATGCTACTATAAAAATGACAGTGTCATCTGTGTGTACATGTATTATAGCTGTGGGTAATCTCAGCCCTGGCTTATTTAGAAAGACAGAGAACAAAATGGTAGCTAAAAAAAACATCATTGGAGAACAACCTTTAGGTTCTGACACGTTCAGCTGACCAATCAAAACATAATGGCCCTGTCCGGCAAAGAGCCCCTTTCTTTGTTCCTGTTCCAACAAGGATCTTCTACTCCTTAAAAAACACCTTTATCCAATTTACCTAGAAATAGTTTCTGCTAGCCTCCCTAAAAATATTCTGCAAACTAAAGTTGCAATCTATAGCGGCCATTGGGCATCTAACCTTGTTTTAGGTCCCTACTCTGGGTTTGCTGCCACTGTGCAATGGAGAAAGTCATCTTACTCATTTAAAAATAACTTATAGAGATAAATCCTTAAAGTCTGTTAAAAACTGTATGAACAGTATGAATCATCAGCAAAAGGAGACAGTAAATAGAGCCATTTAGATAACATCTCGCTGTTTTAAATCCTGCAGGAGATCTCCTGCCCTACAAACACAGATTTAGGCAACACACAGAAGCTCATTGGTGGCACGGTCGGAAAAATTCCAGATTTAAGTTATGCAACCGTCTCTGCGCTGACACAGATAGTAAGGTTCAGGGATGGAGTAATGGGTTAATCTGCAGGAGGTGACAAAGGCAGAGATTGAGTTTTAAATTCCTGAAACTTCAAACTGATATTTACAATTAATTTTCTATCTATCTATCTATCTATCTATCTATCTATCTATCTATCTATCTATCTATCTATCTATCTATCTATCTATCTATCTATCTATCTATCTATCTATCTATCTATCTATCTATCTATCTATCTATCTATCTATCTATCTATCTATCTATCTATCTATCTATCTATCTATCTATCTATCTATCTATCTATCTATCTATCTATCTATCTATCTATCTATCTATCTATCTATCTATAGTGTGATTTAGATTATTATTGACTAATTATTTTCAGTAGCTCAATTCCCTAAAGTAAACACATTATGTAGATTAGCAGACTATAATTTAGGATTTTTTTCCACCTACAGCTAACAACAACACGGCATTTAAGATTAGAATATTACATCAGACCAATAACAAGGCTAGATTTTTCATGCAGAAATGCGGCTTAACGAATAGTGTGTATATTACTAGTTTCGTTTCTTTTAAAAGGTACTTTTAATCTGTCCAACAAGTCTTCTGAGCGATGCATATTCTAGTTTACTGAACATAACTGTATGTGTGTGTATTTCTTTCACATTTTTGTAAATCTAATCTATGTAAATTGTCTAAACTGCTGGCAACCAAACTGAGGACAACACCCCAAGTGAAAATGTCCAAATTCTGTCCAAAGCGACAGTAGTTTGAGTGGCCACTATTTTTTTTTCCCAGCACTGCCTCTCTTGGCAATGAGTTAATTAGAGCTTCAGATATTGTCACTGTAATCCTCTTCTACTCCCCCATGACAACATCACAGAGCTGATGGTTGTTAGAGACCTTTTGCTCTTCCACCTTTCATTTGAAGATGACCCACAGATGTTCATCGGGGTTTATGTCTGTAGACATGCTTGGCCAGTGCAGCACCTTTAACCTCACTCTCTTAAGCAAACCCGTGCTCATCCTGGAGGTGTGTTTGGGGGCGTTATCATGTTGGATTATTGCGTTGCGTCCCAGTTTCCTAAAGAAGATGGGTCACGCTCTGCAGCAGTATTTCCAGTACATGTTGGTATTCGTGGTTCCCTTAATGAACTGGGACTCCCCACAGCTGCTGCCATTCATGCAGCCACAAGCCATGACACTCCCACCACCATGCTTGAATGTAGACAAGACACACTTGTCTTCGTATTCATCACATGGTCGCCGCCACACACACTTGACATTATCTGAACCCAATAAGTTTGTCTTGGTCTCATCAGACCACAGGACATTGTTCCAGTAATCCCTGCACTTAATCTGCTTGTCTTCAGCAGATTGTTTGCAGGCATTCCTTTGCATCATCTTTAGAAGATGCTTCTTTGGGTCGATAACCATGCAGAACAATTGGATGCAGTGTGGTGCATATGGTCTGAGAACTGATAGGCTGACACCCCCACCCCCACAACTTCTGCAGCAATGCTGGCAGCCCTCATGTGTCTATTTTCAAAAGACAACGTCTAGATGTGACGTCGGACACATGCATTCCACTTATTTGGTCGATCATGTGGAACCTGTCCTGGTAAACCACTGTATGGTCTTGCTGCAGTTCAGTTTCAGGGTGTTTGTAATCTTCTTATAGCCTGGTCCAGGGGTCACCAACATGGTGCCCGCGGGCACCAAGTAACCCCCGAGAACCACGTGGTGCCCACGAGCCCAATCCTTTACATAAAGTTAAGGTGAACTCTGACTCTTCTTGTTCAAAGGTCAGTACTGGTAGCCCTTCGTATGACAACACCAATGAAGCAGCTCTCAGTTTCTAAAAGGTTGGTGACCCCTGGCCTAGTCCATCCTTATGTGGAGCCACAATTCATTTTTTTCAGATCCAGAGAGAGGTCTTTACCTTGAACTTCCAGGGACTAGAATGAGAGCGTGTGAGAGCAGTGACACCAAATTCAACGCACCAGCGTATGTAGCGCTGATGAATCACATGGGAAAATGGCTAACTGGGCACAATTTGGATATTTTCACATTGAGTTGAGTTGGACATTGAGTTATTTTGAGGGGCTTGCAAATTTACATTTATATAAGCTGTACACTGACTACTTTATATTGTATCAGGAGGGTAATATTATCAGTCTCATAAAAGGATACAGTGAACGGGAGGGGTGTACTCACTTTTGTGAAATACTGTATATTATCACTAACGTCAACTCAAGTTGTACTCTCAACCCTCGGCAGGTCGCTGTGACCATCGGCCTGCAGTATGTCGACAGCTCCCTGTCCACCCTGGCCAACCCGGAGGACATAGAGAGCGAGAGCGAGGGCTTCCTTCTGGAGAAGACAGTGAAGGAGACGTTCACCGACATCATGGCCAAAATGAAAGCCATGGGCAAAGGCACAAAGGTGGAGGAAGGGGGTGAGGAGGGCGTCGCTACTGTCAGCTGAGCAAACCCCACCCACCTGCAGAAAACTGTGAAAACGTCCACCTGATGTGGCGAGAAAAAGGGCACATTTTCTACCAGACTTTATTTCCCAGCGCTACCAACTCATGTACAGAGATGGCCAAAATTTGTTGGCAGCCCTGATAAATGTGCAGTTTAGAGCCTATTAAATTCATTTTTTTTATTATTATTGCTGCAGCATAAATTTGCAGAGAAGATTTTACAAGACGGCATGTTTCTAATTTCAATGAAGAAATTAAGGGGAAATTAAGAAATAATTGTTTTTAACAACTGATGGCACAGCTATTATGTTAATATGTTGTACAATCCCTTATTTTTGCCCTTAGGAGAGTACTTAGAGTTTCAAGTTCGGTCATGCAACGTACAACACTTCCTGATTATTCTGACAGAAATAATCAAATAATATAATATAGGACTAGATGCTCGAGAGTCCTGGGGTCTTTCCTGTGCTCTCTTCTTTTCAGCTCATCCCAAAGCTTTTGTGAAGGATGTAGCTCTGGGAACTGAGATGACCGTGGAAGAAATTTGACTTTGTATGTGTTGAACCATTTCTGTGTTGATTTGGCCATATATTATGGATCATTATCCTGCTAAAATCCATTTTCAGTTTTCTGTCAGAAGTCAACCAGTCTTTACTTCAACAATGTTCCAAGGGCTTTTGAGAGAGAAAGAAGCCAACAGCGTCACACATTCTCCACTGAACTTAACTGAGGGAGTCAGGTGCTGATTCATATATTTATTAATTTTTTGTTGTTTGAAACTAG
Organism: Fundulus diaphanus; assembly: GCA_037039145.1. Lineage (NCBI taxonomy): Eukaryota > Metazoa > Chordata > Actinopteri > Cyprinodontiformes > Fundulidae > Fundulus > Fundulus diaphanus. The sequence goes on along the minus strand of CM073143.1, from coordinate 17,778,534 downwards.
ATCTGTTGCAAGAAACCTCACTTTTGGTCATATCTGTGACACATTTTAAGTTCCAGGGGAGGTTAGCATACTCCATCTTTTTATGGTAATAGGACCGTAGAGAGCTCTGCTGCTCTCTGATAGTGAGCTTAAGGGTTTTTTAAATTTAGACTGTAGGTATGGGTAAGTTTAGTTGAGTATCTGTAGCATCCTGGTAATGGGCATCGACGCACACCTGCTTTACTTGAACGGCATGTTCTCCTGTCTTTCCCAACTGAAGAGTGCCTAAGAGAAATGGGTCAGTGAGTTGTGTAATACAGTAATCCCAGGGAAGCAGAAGATCATATATTACTAATTATACATTCCTAAGACCATGGATTGATTTAAAAAAGTAAAGTATACATAAAAAATGATTCACTTCACTTTATTTTCAAATGGATGGTCAGTTGGTTTATTTATTTTCCAAAACTGTGGGATTTGAAAAAAAAAATAAAACAATTATTTCTTAACGTGGAATTTTATTTTACCCTGCTAAATAACTTTGCTGGAATTAAAGGATAGATTTTTCTATTTTTTTTCAAAGAGATATTGCACTATTACTATAAAACATTTCTACATTTAAAAGCACCTCACATAATTTACCAGGGATGCCAAATGTGTCCGCATCTGTGTATGATAACTTTCTTACGAATGGACTGATTATAAAAAGTCTTCTTGAAATGATACGTCTGTACATATAGAGAGTAAATGATAGCAAAACCCCACAGGGACTTAATTCTCTCAAAACTCAGCATCCAACTTTGCTTACTGTTTGTATCTAAATGCATTTTATAGTTAGGGTTGTTGGTATTTTCTCAATCTGGATACACAGGGTTGTATTTTTTGACCGTTCTATGACGTTATGATGGCAAAAAAAGCATATCTACAAAGACTCATAGCCTACCCCTTCCAAAGATCAGTTTTTCTCATATTTTGGTTCACATTTGGCAGCCTAGATAAGCTCCCCACTTGGAGCAAAAATCAGAATTAAGTGGCTATTGTGTATGTTGGGGCATTAATGGATGGGAATCAGGAGGTGTGCCCTGAGGTGATGCATTTTAGAGTGAATTGGCAGCTATAATTTGGCCTCCTGACCCCTGTCCTGTATCTCGTTACTGACACATACAGTATGTATGTATGCATATGTATATTGTATCAACTGCGTCTTTGTAAATAGTGTAGAAAAGATTCTACTTTTTTTAAAAAAAATAATACATATTGTAATTAAGTTAAATATTGAATTCCATGTTAAATTTGCTTTTTGGGTTTGTGTGTTCATGTAGATAAACCAGAAAATGTGTATATGAATAAAGGATTTTAGAGATATGATCTGGCGGTGAACAAACAGCTTGGTGTTTCGTCCCGACCTTGAAAGCGCTGAGACCTGAGATCAGCGGGGAGGCCATGCTGCGAGTACCGCAGGGATCCTGATTAAGGCAATAGGATGAGGGTAATTATGGTATTACAGCTTTCACATGGACATGGGATGACTTTTCACATGTCGTGTGTCAGAGCATGAGTGCGTCCTGCCGCGTAAACATACCTCTACTGGTCAATTTAGTGTGTAAAATGCACAATGCAGCTGCCGTCTTTCTTGATTTTCAAGCTTATGGTGCCTTAGATCTGCTGCAGCGTGGGGTTTGACTTCACAGCATGAATATAACAAACCCAAGATCCTTTCAGCCCCCATATTGATAAATAATCACCAGCATGGACCTGTTTATCCTCCGTCTTCACACACAATCCACTTATAACATGTGCATCTGAGCAGAGATCCACATTTGGTGCAAACTCTCACCACGAGGAATGAGGGGCCCTGATATCAAAGCCGGTGTGGCTTACTGAGAGCACACGGGGAGGGGCGTGAAGAGTCAGCAAGAACGGTAAGGAAGCCAACTCTGCACAGTATTTTTGTTGGACCAAAGCACATAACCAGAGCTGAGCAGATAAGAAGCCTAATCGGCTTGTGATTAGCCTGAGCCCCTCGGCCAGGTGAACAGGCAAGGTCCTCCCGGCAACAAGGAGTAGGAGACGCTGCAAGACAAAAGAAGCGAAAGTGAAGATCAAGGCAAGACGAAAGGAAAAACAGCACACAACAGGCTGACGAATGTACAAACAGTAATTTTCCGTTCCATGGAAGCCTAGTTAAAAAGTATTTAATCCCTTACAGATTCCATCAGATTCTTTTTTGCCTTTTTTTATCACACTTAAAATGTTTCAGATTATCAAACAATTTATAATCTCAGACAAAGATAACCAGAGTTAGTATTTAAAAAAGTAGTTCTTAAATGGTGATTTCCTTTATTATGGGAAAAAAAAAGCTCAAAACAACCTTGCCCTATGTAGAAAAGTAATTAACCGCTAAACCGAATAACATGTGAGAAGTTTTGGTGGTAACAACAACAATCAAGCATTTGCTGTTAATGGCTTTGAGTCTTTTACATCACCGTGGAGGAATATTAGCAAACAACATTTAGAATTGTTTAATTCGCCTTCGTTGGAGGATTTTGAAGCACAAGCATTCTGTATAAGGTCTAAACTTTAACTAGGCCGATCCCAAACCTCAACATTGGCGTGTTGTTTTTCAGTCACAGATTTGCTGCTGTGCTTTACATCTTTGTCCTGCTACATAACAACCAATGACCGGACATTCAGGAATTTTATTTTATCTTTATTTTTTTGTGGAGATCAGAATTCATGGTTCCATAAATTACTGGAACAAGATTTACCAACGTCCCCCGTTTTCTCTATTTGTGGATAATGGTTCTCACTGTGGCTCACTGAAGTCTAAAAGCCATAGAAAACGCTTTGTTAGGGGCCTGCCGTGTTGCTTTTTATGGTCTTCTGATTCTAATTTCTTGATTCAACATGTCAAGCAGTATTCAGGCTTGGATGGATTTAGAAATTAAATTCAGTTTTGCAAAAAATTGTTATTTACACTCACAGGCTTTTTCTTGTTGTTGTTTTTTCCCCCACAAATGCCCAAATTGGTTTGAATAGCTTTTTTCCCCCGTTAACATACGAACTCACCATTTGAAATATTTTGTATTTATTTAGATTATCTTTTTTGTGATTTGACCATATGTTTTCGATCATTGTCCCGTGGAAAGTCCCAAATGTGATTGATTTTAAATTTTCTGGCAGAATTCACCAGATTTGCATTCACAATACCTTGGTATTTCAAAGAGTTAATTAAACTACTTATTCTAACATGGTTCCTATGGCCTTTGGAGGAGAATGAGGCCACATCCTCCAATCTACTTAACAGCAGAAATTAGGCACTATTACCCTCTCCCTTTGACAGTGAAAGATAAACAAACATGCGACGAACAGGACAAGACTGGAAGAAATCCAAGAAGTAATATTCATTTCTAATAAGTCAGTGAGTGAGAATCTGACAAACCAGAATGCAGTTTTGTTTTTAAAATGTTAAAGAAGAGGCAAAGTTTTAAGAAAATGTATTCAAGTAGGAAGTCAACACTCAGCAAACTTGACCAATGCTGATCATTTGACATCTGTTTAGAAATTCATCTTTTATTTGACAGTACTGTAGAAAAGTCAGGACCTTTTTATGTTTTAAATCTTTCTTCAGCTTGTTAAAGTGGATCCACAGAGGACTTACATCTTAATCCCTATATCTGGGGATCATCACCAGGCATCAATAAAAGCCTAAATTAAATTACACTTATTGGTGTATGTAAACTTTTGAGTTGCACTCTAAGGAGTTTTATCCGTTGATTTATTTTCCATTATGTGTCTACCCTGTGTTCTCTTCATTCAAATTATTTTACTAACATGTCTTTGTGGATCAGATTCTTTTTTTTTACTTCGAAACTCACATAGATTTCCTCCGTGGAAAATGTTGGGAGCTGTTGTTGAGTATTTGGATCAAGGAACTGATTCAGTCACACAAGAAGCCACAAGAGGGCGGGTTTTCTTCATGACGTGACCTGACTGGCACACACATCCAAACCTTTGAAGAAATAAAACATATGTAACTATCCCTCGACAGCTGTAGTTTATGAAATTAGTTCTTTGGGAGTAAAAAAGAAAAAGGTTGACTATTTTAATGATTAAAATGAGCCCAAACTTGCATTATAAATAATATTTCTAATAACTCTTTCTAATGATCAGGTTATTTGTTCAATATCAATGTCAATTTTATTATAAGGTGCATTTAAAAGTTAAATGCACAGTAAGAACAAGCTGAGAAAGAAAGAGTAAATCTTATTATATTTATATAAGACATAAATGATCAAATCCAAATGAATGATAAGGTTTTTAAATAAATATGGTCAAAGATGAGAAAATGAGTGCTATTTTCAGGGTTTAAATAACAAATTAACATCAAACTTACATTTTGAGCTCCATGCCTTATATAAACTGATCATCAAAACTTAAAAAAAAAAAAGCATTTTATTGGGATTTTATTGTGTAGACCACCCCAAGGTAGAGCAAAATTGTGAAATGAAAGCAAAATGACGCATGCCTTTAATTTCCTTTTACAAAAAACAACCTGAAAAACATATAGTGGTTTTTTTTAGCCCCTCTTACTCTGTCTAAATAAAATCTAGTCAAATAAATTAGCTTTTGAGTAGGTAGAGTCCACCTGTGTGTAGTTTAATCTCAGTATGAATCCAGCTGTTCTGTGAAGGCTTCGTAGGTTTATGAGAGAACATCAAGAAGAAACTACATCATAAAGACCAAGGAACTTAGGAGACAGGTCAGGAATAATGTCCTGGAGAAGTTTCATTGGGTTATGCCGAGCTTTGAACTGATCAATGTATCGTCTAAAAAGGGGACAAAGTAAGGCACAGTTGTGAAGCTACTGTCATCCTGCAGCTAAACTGACAGGGCGGGCCAGAAAAGCACTGATTAGACAAACGGTCAGGAGGTCCATGGCAACTCTGGAGGAGCTGCAGAGATTCACAGCTCAGGTGGGAGAATGTCCCAGAAGGAAAACTGCTAATCATGCACAACAGAATCTGGCCGTTATGGGAGAGTGGCAAGAAGAAAACCACTGTTGAAAGAATTTTCTAAGATCTTGTGTTTAAAGTTTGCCAAAAGTCAGTCGAGGTCCTCAAGTTAGAAGAGACCAAAACTGAACATCTTGACCAGCATGAAAAACATGGCAAGACTTAAAGCAATCATTTTCCTGCTATCAAACATGGTGGATGCAGCATTTTTGCTGTGGTGTTTAGCTGTCAGGAGTTGATGGGAAGATGGGTGGAGCTAAAAACAGGACAGTACTGGAAGGAAACCTGTTATAGAGACTAACAAAGGCTTAAGTGTGATGTTGAGGTTCTCCTAAATTTTAAGATGCTGAATGTTCCTCTGTTTAGGCCCTAAAGGGACAACCCTAAACATTCAGCCAGAGCTACAAAGGAGTGGTGTAACTCAAAGCATGCAAATAAAATCTGTGGCAGGACTTGAAAGTTCACAGCTGTCCTTCAAACCTGACTGAGCTTGAGCTGTTTTCTAAAGACCCACAGCATTAATTGCATTAAAAGTTGGTTCTATAAACTATTATTTCAGGTTGCCTAAATACAAGCATATTCCACATTATACTTTAGAAAAGAAATTGAAAACCATAACTTTACATTGGTGTTTCTGCATAGAATCCTAATTAAATCCTTTGACATCTGTGTCTGAAAAACCTCTAGTGGAATGAATACTTCCGCAAGGTGTTGTATGTAAGTTCTGCAAAAAAAAAATAAAAAAAAATGGTAGCACTGATGAATTTACCACATCTGAGTTTTTTTTTTGTTATTATTATTATCAATAACTCGGAGCACTAATGAACATCCAGGGTATGATCCGATCTATCTCAGATGCTTTGAGGTCTCAAGCAGAGGTTAGGGAACACACGCCTCACTTTACAGTGACCATGGCAGACAGAAAGAAAAGCAGGGGCAGAGGCCGAGAGGGAAAAGAGAGGCCCGTGACTGGTAGATGTGCGTCCCGCTCAGATGGGGCATTGTTGGAGCTATGAGAGGACAATGCACTGCCCCCGCCCTGAATACTAGCCATACCAGCTGACCAGCCATTACCAGCACTGCTGTCCTATCACTGTTCCCACTGCTCTGACACACACACACACACACACACACACACACACACACACACACACACACACACACACACACAGATGTCCTCCAGGATAAGTTTAGTCTTGCAAGGCTGAAATACAGTGGACAAGGGAGAGAAACAGGGTGGGAGGGTAGCAGTGCCTGATAAAAAGGCTTAAGCAAAGGCATGCATTGGCAGTCATATTGTTTCAACACTGCACTTGTTCCACTGTGTGTGTGTGTGTGTGTGTGTGTGTGTGTGTGTGTGTGTGTGTGTGTGTGTGTGTGTGTGTGTGTGTGTGTGTGTGTGTGTGTGTGTAAGAGATTTACAGCAAGTTAAGTTTAGACCCTCACACCTATTGGCCCCTCCAGCAGCAACATATCTGCAGCTCCTGAGCTGCAGGAGCCACCCAGAGAAAACAAACAACCCCTCACACCGTCTTATTATTTCAGGATCCTCGACAAATGTTCTCAGGACGGAGGATGCGGACGAGAAGCAGGGGTTTCTTCAGCCAACCAAGGACAGAAACCAGTAACATTTCTGTGAACAATACCATGTTTGAATTTCCCACTGAGGGGGGGGGGGGGGGGGGACAGTAAAGATTAAAAGAAAAGTCTAAGTGTCATCTCATTACTTGTTAGTTTTACAGTCATTGCTTTCTGCTCTGCATCGATCTAAAACATCACGGTTAAACTTCTGACTGATTGTTTTTTTTAAACGCAGCGGAAAGAAGCTATTTACAGCCAGTTAGTAAACCTAGATGAAACTATTAATTGACATTCTTAAAAAATCTGTGAATCTGACCGAGCCGATATATCTCTGTGTTTGTCTTCTGATTTTCTCTTTGTGTGTGCATTTTGACTGGATCCTGGATCATGCTCTCTCCATTTAATTATCCTTAAGTGTTTGTTTATATTCTCTAATGCTGTCATTTTAGGTCATTCTTTGTGGATCAGCTGGTGGATTTGTTCTTGGGTCACTATACGAGCATTTTGGTATTACGGTTTGTTGCCCAGTTCTTGGTGTTCACAGAGTTTTCTTTATTTTCATGAAATTGTTACTCCCATCACACTCTGCGCCTAGATCCACCTTTACTCAAGTCATGACAGACAACGAGCAAACACCTCAGGTTCCAGTTCATTTTGCTGCTTTTCTTCCAAAGAAAGTTGTCAGGCAGAAAAAAAGAAAAAGAAAGATGCTAAAGCAGAATTGTGTTAATCATTAATAAACATATGAGCCCCAGCGGTTAAGTGTAGTCCTGTGAAATATGGATGTGATTTTTGGGCCAATCTTCAACGATTATTGAACTTTAATGAGTTATCAATCAAATCCTTGCCTAAAGGAACAAATCATGCTCTGCCCAGACTTGTGATCATCACAGACACTTTAAATATTTCCTCATAAACTTTTAAACTCACAAAAAAATTAAATGGAATCATTGAAACTAAAACATGAGAAGAAAACATTTATAATTTTGTGCTCTGTGACCAAAACACTCGACTAAAAACAAATTTTGATTCAACACTGATAGATCAGAAATGATAATCCCCCTCAAATCTTCTTTTCATGCAAGAAATTTCCCTTTAGGTGCATTATATGTATGTATGTATGTATGTATGTATGTATGTATGTATGTATGTATGTATGTATGTATGTATGTATGTATGTATGTATGTATGTATGTATGTATGTATGTATGTATGTATGTATGTACTGGTGAAAACTGAACTTTTTTTTACCTACATGAAAAAAAAAAACTACCTGAAAACTAAACACTTCACCTCCCCCTAACACAACACCCCCAGAGGTAACATGGTGGTGGTAGCGTCATACTGCGGGAAGATGAAGGAAGCTAAATACAGGGCAACCCTGGAAGAAAACCTGCTACACTAGAATGGCTGCTGAGATATCAAAGCACTTTCATGCGTTTGAATGGTCCAGTCAAAGTTCAGACCTGTTGAAAATTGATTTTCACTAATGCCACACTTTTCAGATTTCATTTGTTTGGGGTCATCACGTTGCAAAACGTTAAAACGTTCAATTGAAATAAATTATTTTTGTCAGACATTGCAGCGATGATGTAAGAACGCAACGAGTAAAAACTCCAGATTTGCATTTCTATTGCCGCTTGGAGGGCTAAATCATCTCTAAAGTTGCCGTTTCTGAGGGTACCTGAACGTCCCCCAGGTTTATAACGAACAGTGACGGACAGTGCCTGCTGCAGAACAGGTGGACATACCTTCACAGGGCTGTTATATTGTTATGGGCTTTTTTACACACAGTGTGGGGTGTCCGCGTGCGTGTGCGCGCGCCAGAAAATGAGGCGCTGGGCGGAGGCAAGCCGAGGGGCGCGAGCCCCCTCAACCCCCCTTCCCTCTCCCTCTGATATCGGCGACGCGCGGCGCGCTCGCGGCAGTCCTCTCGCGCTGTACTGTAATCATATGACAGGGAGTCGGTCCTCCGCTGCCGAATACCGACACACCGGGCGGACACGAGCGAAGGAGCCAGGGTGGAGGACACCAGTTGATGGTAACTCTGTAGCAGAAGGAGCACAGACGGAGGCGGCCGAAGTGTCAAGCGAGTGCCAAACTCCCCCTTAACTTTTTCAAAACTCTGGAGAGAGGCGAGCCGAGGGGTTGGTGGGGGGGGAGAACCGTTGAAGAGGACGGGACTGACGAACCGAAGGACAGTCCGCTGCACCCGGAATCTGAGAGTTGAGGCTGGTCCGGCGGTGTGCGGGTCGTGGCTGGTGGAACCCGTCCCTGGGATCGTCGCTTTTTATCTGCAAGAAAAGTTGATCCACTTTCCCTTGCAAGCCAAGCCGCCCGGATCAAAAGCCATGGTCGGGGAGACAGAGGTGAAGGAGAGACCCAAGTCCAACCCGGACTATCTGATGCAGCTGATGAACGACCGGAAGGTGATGAGCTCCCTGCCCAACTTCAGCGGCATCTTCACGCATCTGGAGCGGCTGCTGGATGAAGGTAACCCCTGTTCCAGGCTCAAAGGGAGCGAACCCATCCCTCTGATGGTCCAAGCTGCACCAGCTCATCGGCCGGGGAGGAGAATGGCCGGTTTCCCCTTGATCTCCTCTGATCTGTGATTGACAGGTTAAAACAAAAACAAAAACAAAAAATTAGATTTTATTTCCTGTAAATTAAATGATGAAAAACTATGAACTCACACTATTGATCTATAAAAAGCATCAAATCATAGTTTATACATTATTTTTATTAAAGACAAAGTTTAGGGACACGTGTTTTTATGTGTAAATGAGGAAGATCTTTGTTTTCTATTGATTTTAAACTAAACTTCTATCAAAGAACGAACACAAAGTTTTTGTTTTCACTCTTTCATGTTTTGCAACCCTTGGGGGGGAGAAACAAAACCGTATCTGTCAAAATTGCAATCAGCAAATCCGGCTTCAAAAATCCGGCTTCAAAGACAAAACTAAATAGGAAAAACCCGTTTGTTGCATCTATCGCTTACGTTTGGGATTAGAAAAGCATCTTTGAATTGAATAATTCTTCCTGCTGCTGCTAAAATCTTAAACGTTATGGCTATTACAGGCACAATGACGTTATAGGTTGTTTTGATTTTAATAGTATAGAAAAATAAACAGCCAAAAACCTACATTATAAGCAAGGAAAAAGGTGTTCAGTCCATTCCACCAGCTGACCAGCAGTGCCCAGCAACATGTGGGGGAGGGGGAACGCTGCGCTACTCTATGCTCCTTACACTTGGAGGAAAGCATTGGTCACTCAGACCCTTTGCCTGACTTTAAAACTGTAGAAACATCAGGAATCGGTACCAACCAAGAGAAGCCTGATCACTGCGAGACTAAGCAGTATGTCTGACCTTCATACAAATGACAAATTTAGTTTATTGCTATTAGTCACATTTTTCCCCCCTGTTCATTATGCTTAACAGGGTGGCATCAAGAAAGCGCTTGTATTCACTTATATTGTATTCTAAAAGTAAGCCGGTTTACTGAAGGGTCTCTGTCTGAAGGATTCCTGCCTGAATCCTTGGAAACTGCAGCAGGAGTCGTCCCAGAAAACTGATCCCAGTGATAGGTTATCAGTTGTCTCCTGTTTTCATTCAAAACATTCAAATAGTTTTTACAAACCCATGTCTTACACAAGATTTCTGATAAACTGAGGGGATCAGCAGAGCTCTCTCTCTCTCTCTCTCTGACACACACATACACACACACACACACACACACACACACACACATACAGGGATAGTTTGTGATGGGAACAAACAGACAGTTGTTAGTCTTTCCCAGTGACCTAATGAGCAGGCTTATGTGAATGCTGCAGCCCATCCCTGTGCAGGAACGAGAGCATGTGCATGTGTAAAATATTTGATTTGTAGCTTCTTACAAGGCCTCGAGTTATTTTGCGTGCACGACTTTTCGGCACAGTCCACTTGTTGGCATCCAGCGTTTCTCACCACAGACACAGCTGCACACACAATGACTGAGATCTATCTATCTATCTATCTATCTATCTATCTATCTATCTATCTATCTATCTATCTATCTATCTATCTATCTATCTATCTATCTATCTATCTATCTATCTATCTATCTATCTATCTATCTATCTATCTATCTATCTATCTATCTATCTATCTATCTATCTATCTATCTATCTATCTATCTATCTAGTTTCCTTCTGTTTTAATCGTGTCTTCCCTTTTTGAACGGCCGCGTCAGGCCGCTTGAAGGCCCGCCGCCTCTGCTGTTGGTGCGCATCACGATCGTAGTGGTGGTCCTGACTTCTTGCGCCGTAACGAGTCTTATGACACAGCAGAGTCGCCCCCGCAGCCAGACGACCTCCACGGCCCAACAAATAGGTCAGCTTCATGTCTCTGAGGCCCGACAGCTGAGCATTTCACCCCTGGCACGTGATAATGTGACACCCGTGGTCAGTATGAAGGGCTTTGTCTTCAGGGGCAAGATCTTCCAGCAAAAGAGGAAAGTTTGTAGAGGAAAGGTATTGTGTTTTGGTTCTAATGGTGCCCTTTCCCCTTCTACACGCGATCCCATGACAGGTTAAGTGGTAAGATAAGGCTTGTCGCTGTTCCCCCCCCCCCCCCCCCCCCCGCCCTTTATCTTTCTCTCCTTCGACCGACTCTCTTGTTCTTCTTTCACTTCTTCTTTTCCTGCAGCTACTTTTAACTCAAGTGTGACACCAGGCCCTGCTTTCCTGTGCAGATTTCTAGGTCTGAGGTTGATTTTTAATAGCTGTTTTATTTATTTATTTTTGCTTTTTTTTTTTTTTTCCCCAGCAGGGACAGGTCTGGATAGGTTATTAGAGGATCATCGTTGTGACTGCGGCTCTGGCTTTAATTATAGTGTCATACCATAGTTATTATGGTCAGACTTATCACTCAGAGAGGCGGGAGACATGCCTGGTGTCAGCCTGCTTAGGTCAGATGATATTTGCGACCCAAGGCAGCTATTCTGCTGTGTGTGTTTGTGTGGTGCTGTAGTTATTATTGCGCTGCAGTGTCATTACAAAGGTATCAGAGGCAAGCATCGGTCATCGAGACGACCATAAACAAACGCACAGACGGACAAAAATAAGTCTCATTTAGGCTGGTGCTACTGTAGCACACTTGAGCCACCAACTTGATCGCTTAGGAAGCTTTTTTTATGTTAAGATAGGTTTTAATTGGAAATTTAAAGCAAGTTCAGTTTGTGTTAGACATTAGAAAAGAATAGACAGTTTTTTTTTAGATTCAAAGATGCAATTTTTTCAAGTTGGGAGGTCAAATTTTCCAGGGACTACGATCTATTTAAGAACATATCAGAGAAAGTAGCATACTGGAAGCGACTGGATTTGTTTTCAGCTGTTTGGAGCTTAGAGTAATGCTTCTCCTCCCCCACATGTTGCTGAACTGCTAATCAGCTGGTTAAAAGAAACCTACAATGCTTTTCTCTCACTTACGTACAAGAAAGGTAAAGTCAGGCGCGGCGTACAGTGTTAACCGGCTTATATGAGGGTGAAATATTCCCCGGGTTAATCTAAGAAGAGCAGAATGGCAAAAAAGATCTACTATTCTGTATGGATAACATTATTTTTACCTGTAATAATCAATGTTTTGTTATTCTAGCTGCATGTAGGAATACTAGCAACTTATTTTGTTTTAAATAAATGCAATTCAATAATCTGATACAATTTTCAAGTTTTCCCCTTGGTGGTTTTCCTCAAGCTAATCATACATATTTGTGAAGCTGTATAAAAAAAAAGGCATGCGTTAAGGAAGGGCAATGTTCATGCCGTTTAGCATTAGCAGGCGGCTTGTTTTGTCAAAACAGTCACAATTAACTCTAATTCTTGATGTTTGCGAAGAAAAAAACCCGTTAGAATGATCTGGATCACTGTTTGAGCTGTTTCTTCACTCTCCACTCTATGAGATCCTCAAAGCTGAAACACAAGGTCGGAACTGGCCAATTTACCCTCAGACCACTCAGTTTGGTGATCAATTGGTAATAGATATTGTTTTCTGTTGCCACTAAGCTAAAAAAAAGAAAACTTTCACCATTTTAGTCTATAAACTAGTCAACAAACCGTAGGCATGGGATGGTATGAGAGTTCAGTGGTATAAATGAAAGGAGAATACCACAGATCTCTTTGTTTACAGCAAAAATATCACAATTGCCCTTACTGCTGCTAAACTAACATGTAGGTATAAGAGATGTTACCTATGGTGTTTCGTTTTTAATTTTAATTTTGATATATAAACAAAACATGAAATATAGGCTATATGATTTGCATTCCATACTGACAAGAAAACAACCTCTTGCTTCCTTTCTGTGGCATTTCATTAAAATGACTTAAATTTAAGAAACCATTTAATATTTAAGTGGTTTAAAACCACAACTTTTGGTAACCTTAGCATACCTCGATACATGATTTAAAAAAAGGGTAATTCCTTAATGTTCTGAAGGATTTCAGACTACTACCAAAATCAAAGACCATGTAGTTTTTTTTAAAGGAACTATACCTGAATTTATTTTTGTCTGGTTAAGACAAATGCTTTTCATGCAATGCACGATGAGGTAAAAGACATAATTTGATAATAATTGATTCATCTATTGAGTGATCGATCGAGCCCAGGCTTTTTTTAGTAGGAATAAGCAGTGAAATGAGCACAACCTCTGGCGTGCATGTACGTGTTGACCGTTCACATAAGGAAATGTCATTCATCCGAGGCGTAGCCATTTATGTCAAAGAAAACGAAGACAAGTCCTTTGATGACTCCAGAGGATTGTGCACGAGCTCGAGTCGCGTGTTTAGTCTCGTGCACGTCGACAGAGACAGGTAAGAACTGTTGGGGGCGGAGCTTACAGTTCAATCTAAACTGTTCTCCCCTCCTCACTCACACTTTGAATTTGTACAGGATCAGGTATAGTTTCTTTAATCTGTTACAGTCTTAAGAGAAATATATCAGAATCAATCAAAGTCGGAAACAGCGGGTCAGGCTGCAAGGAAAACCAGAAGTCGGTATTGGCCAGAGTGAGCCTGATTGGTTCATCTCCATCAGTAGATGTTGCGTTTACATTTCAAAATAAGATGAGTTGCACTAATCGGCATAGCTGTGGTAGAGCAGTAGGCTTTCTGATAGTGAGTAAGTTGTATTTTTAGAGCCGAATCTGTTCTTGTGGGGCTCTGGCGCAGTGCAGTGACGGATTAGCAGCCAAAACGGCAGCAATGAATTTCTTTAATACTTTTTTATTGTCACTGCAATAAATATCACAAAATGTTGCAAGAAAATAACATCTAGACGTCAACGGGAAGTTGCTGACGAACGCTGAAGATAGCAAAATTTAACATGTTTTTTTCTCGTATTATTTACAAAGGGAGGGGGGTTAATGACCTGTGTGTTGGGGAGAAGAAAAAAACAGAGCGAGGGGATTAGCAGTAATGTCACAGGCCTGATTGTGAAGCATAAGGCAGTTAGATTCTACGTGGTGGTGCAGAATACTCCCGATTGTCTTCCTGCATGTCTTAGTGTTGTCAGACTCAGAGCTTCCTTTAATTCTGGTCACAGTGAGTCATCGTCCTCAGCAGCGGACAGTCTGACGAAAGAAATGCGAAACCTCTCCAGTTCGCTCCGCGTAACCCCTCTTTTTTTTTTCCTGATCTTCCCGTGTCTCAAAGAGATCGGCAGGGTGCGCAAAGACATGTACAACGACACGCTAAACGGCGGCATGTTCAACGGGCGGGACATGGAGGAGCTCCCCGAGGCCATCGGCCCCGTTGCTCAGCTGCAGGAGAAGCTCTACGTGCCTGTCAAAGAGTACCCCGATGTGAGTGGACCAAAATCTGAGACCTTTGACCTCTTTTTTTTGTTTTTTTTCTTTAGAAGAGTTTCTGTTTATCTTGCTCTGTTGTCTCTTTATCTTTTCTAAGCTACAGAAAGGGTGCCAGAGAGTCAGTGCGGCTGTTAATCATGGGGACGTTTTACTTTAAGTTTGATCTAAAAGCTGATTTCATTCTGAGATCATCTGTGCTCACACCCAGTGATGTAATCTTGTGTTAAACGGGTCAATAATGCACCAGGACCAGTGACTCCACTGCGATTAGACTGATTAAAATAAAATTATTTGTAACATTAAGGTTAATAATCAGTGTTTTAATGGGGAAAAAAAGATGTTTGAATTGTGTTTATTTTAATTTAAATAGTCCTGATAAAATGTAAAGGTACAGTGCTTTACAAAAAGTATTTGCCTCTTTACAGTTTTGATTATCAAACTTAAATATTTCAGATTATTACTTTAAAAGACAACCTAATTAAATTTAAGAAAGGTTTTAAATTACTTTCTCTATTGACATAGGAGGGTGGCAATTCAAATCAGCCTGGGCATTTGGGAAAAAGTAGTCATCTCCTTGATACATCATGAATGTGTGTTATGAACCACATTTTAGGTTCAATTTGACCAACCACATGCAGGCCCGATTACTCCTAGACCTGTAGAACTGAAAAAGAACATAAATAGAAGCTGACACAAAGTACGCAAGAAGATCTCAATCAGCTTTTCAGAAAAAAAGACAAGGACATACCAACAGTCAAACATGATGATGATAGCGTGATCATCATTACGCTTTCAATTTTGCTGCTCCTGGACCGCTTGTCGTATTTGATGGAACCAGTAACTGTCCTTGGGATATAGCTCAAATAAAAGCAAAACTAAGGTTTTGGGGTGGCCTAGTCAAAGCCCAGGTGTGATCCACGTTTTGGATTAATCAAATATCTTACACTGGAGCTGAATTAAAATAATAATGCAAAGATGAGTGGGCCAAAATTCCTCCTAATGGATGTAAAAGGCAGTACATAGTGCAGGTTTTGATGCTCAATTCCGATTTTTTTGGTGAAATCGGATTTTTGTTAGTCGTTCATACTACTAATTAAATGTGACATCCACCAGACTTCTGTCTGGACATCTCAAGATCTCAAAGCAACCCGCATGCGCGGATGACAGAAGACGTCACACAGGAGCGCACTGTTTATGGACGTAATGACGGATGTAATTGTTACTAGAAGTGTTCAATAAAGCTTTGTTAAAAATAAAAAAATTCTGTTATTATGAAGTTGTTGAGCAATGGGATCCGAGAATATTAAGGCCACATCATAACAAGAAGAAGAAAGGTTAAAAAAAAAGCAGCTCAGTTATTAACAATGGTCTTTTTTTGTGGAGCGCTAACTGCTACTACTGTGTGTGGATGTGTAGTGAGAGCCAGGACAGGGACGTAAACGGCGGATGAAATGCGACATGACTGTTAGACTGCGGACGCCTTGAAAAATATCCGATACGTGTCTGGATTAGTACCACATATGGAAATTGAACAATTATTTTCTTTGTGTGAAAAGATCGTAATTAGGTCGTTTACACTGCCATGAAAATGTTGGATTTGGGTCATATTTGTCTGCTTTATGAACGTAGACAAAGACTTAGGGCTGGACGATAATTCAATAACAATATATATCGATCAATAGACGTATCTTTTTTAAAAACTTCCAGGTTTGGTATGAAGTTGGTTGAATAAAGGGTTGAGTTTGAATTCAGTGTTTGTGTGTTCTGTATCTAAAAATAGGTCGCTAAGAAAAAGGATAAAATGGTCAGGGCTGCACTTAAAATATATATTTTGAATTTGTTGATAATTATCGATATCGATCAATATGATTTCTATTTTATCGATAGGCTTTTTTTTCTATATCGTCCAGCCCTACAAAGACTCATTGCCAGTTTTAGCAAACGTAACGGCATGTTGCCGCCAAAGCTGGCACAATCAGTTAGGGGGGCAATTACTGGTTTGGAAAGTTTTCTTTCCTTATTGTGGTTGTTGTTGTTTTCTTTCTCTGATATAAAAATTAGTTTGATGATCAGAAACATTTAAATGTGACTTTCAAAAAGCTAAATCAGAAGAACTCTCCAATTGGGCCAAATACTTTTTCACAGCGCTGTAAACATTTCAGCGTGAGCTGGTTGATCCACATTGCGTGGCTCACATGATTTTTTCCACGCATCAGCTCGCCAATCACCCGCTACAATGCCGGGCTGTCCTGGCTCACATGACGGCCGGCTAACAGGACGCACACAGGAGTCCACTGGAAAACCGTTGACATAAAGGTTAAATTTAGAGAGCAGTTCCTCTGTCTGGATCCGTTTATTGCGGTGAGCCGAGGGGGTAAGAAAGGGTCGAAACGGTTATCGAAGTAAACAGCAGAACCCATATTGGGAACAAAGGGGACAAGCCTGACCAATTGTTATAGGAAAAAGCAGGTAGAGACATATTGGATATTGGCAAAGAAATAACACACACATACACACACGGAGGGGCAGCTGTCCAGTTAATCACTCAGCCATAGTGACAGATAAGGTTAAGAGAACGGCGGTGTCCTGTCATGTCACCAACACCAGCCAGCACACATATAATGAGCTATTTTCGGCGCTCTTAGTAACACAAACACTTTACAGCTCCACAAACCCCAGAGGCATCCTCGTACTAATGCACACATTTGAGAGAAGACAACTTTGGCATGAGATGTATAACGTGGCTCGCCTTTTCTAATGCAGTGATGTTCACGTTGTTTTGCTCTTTTGTGTAGTTCAATTTTGTAGGAAGGATCCTGGGCCCACGTGGCCTGACAGCCAAACAACTGGAGGCAGAGACCGGCTGCAAGATCATGGTGCGAGGAAAAGGCTCCATGAGAGACAAGAAGAAGGTAAACATGTCGATTAACACAAAAAATGCACACTTTTAAACTGTCCGATGCACCAGTCGGCCGGTTTTCCCTTGATTCTGACCGATGAGTAGTTTGAACACTGGAAAATCTGAATTTCTTTCTTGTTTATTAAATTCATCAGATCTGATAGCATGTTCCTTGAAATATTTTTTGCTAAAATCACATCAAGTTTAGGGGCATGCATGTGCACTGATACTAAATGGGAATAATCTTGAAATTCATATTCTGTTGGATTCAAAACTAACACCTCTACTAAGGAACACTCAGCACATTTTCTTTGTGTATATTACATTCTGGCTACACCTACTCTACTCTGGATAATGTTCACTTCAGTTTAGACTAAAAATCTTAATCTAGAACATTATAATACATATGCCTCATCAGCAGGTGGCAAAATTGTTAGTATTACCGACATGATAATTGCAACGAAGAAGATCCTGAGAATTGCCAAAGGCAGTGCTAGGCTAATAATTTCCCCCAAAGAATAGCATACACCAAATAATAACAAAAATAATAATAAAAAATCCCACTTTCTAAATTGTTTCTAAGATGCCTGTGCAAATTCTCAGTTATCCGGGTCATCTCAGATAGTAGTTTTTCCAGAAAATATTATTTCTTCATTTGGATGGGAGGTGCAAATACATATTAAAATCTTTTTACATTTTACGTAATGTCCGCTACAATGTGGACAGGGCCTCACTTGTTGAATTTAAACAATGTTACATCTATTACTTCCCAGAAAGAAGATTTCAGTCATTGAAAGCCAAGTCTCAAATCTTTAAAGGGCACGTCCAAGTCATCTTTCAACTCTAGTCACAATCCTTTATCCCGCTTTAAGTCAAGCCGTTTATCTTGTATCCCAAGTCAAGCCTCTAATTGAAAACGGGCAATTCAAGTCTTTGTTGGACAACTCTAAGTCAAATCCCTGGTCTTTTACCCAAGTCTAAGTCACACTCCATAGCTTGCAAGTCCAAGTCAAGTCTGTGGTTTAAAGGGAAAGTTCATGATAGGTCTTAATCTTTGAAAGGCAAATCCAAGTCAGGCTTAAAGTCTTTAAAGGACCAATCAATGTCGCGCTTCAAGTCGTAAGAGGCAAGTTGGTGTCAAGCTATGACTCTGTGAGAAGCAAGTCCAGGAGAAGTTTCAAGTTTTTTTAGGGACAAGTTAAAGTCATGTTTCAAGTCTTAAAGTGGGACCTCCAAGTCAAAGTCTTTAGTCTTTAATTGGAAAGGACTTTACAAGTTTCAAGTCTCTAATGTGATCGAATTCGGATCTCAAGTGTTTTGCTTTGAGTCAAAGTAAGGTCACGAGTTCATGAGGGACAAGTCAAAATCAAGTCTCCGGTCCTTTGCATCAAGCCCAGGTGAAGTCTAGTCTTTGAGAAGTTAAGGTCAATATTGAAGACTTTAATGGAGGAGTTCAACTTTTTTTGCTCAAGTCCAATTCAGCTCTCAATTCTTTGAGGCGCAAGTTCAAGTGAAGCATCTAGTCTTTCATCATAAATTGAAGTCAAGTCTTTAGACTTTAAGGGTCACCTTTTAGGCAAGTTTCAAGCATTTGTGGGGTTAGATCAAAGCATTTCCATATGTTAGATTGGTCTAATCAAAGTTTACCCCTAATGTCCATTGGGGATCTGTTGTAAGACTTAAAAATGTATCTTCATAGATGGTCTCAATCCAATCTGTAAGAGTTTGAACTATTTTGCAAATAAAGTGTAAAGCCGGAAGAGAAATACCCCCAAAAGCTGTAAATGCAGCAAAAGTGTTTCTCCAAAGTATTTATTGACTCAGAGGGGATGAACGCAAATGCACATCATCGTTTTCAGATTTCTATTTGGAAAATTTTCTCTTTCCACTCTGAAAATTATGGAGTGGCATAAGTTGGTCTTTCACATAAAATGCCGCTAGGTTTGTGGTTGTAACATGACAAAAATGTAAGAGGGACGTGAATACGTTTGCGAGACCCTGTGTCTATCCTTCTGGGCTGAGTTTTGCTTTCCTGTCCTGGTGTTCGGTCCATCTGTCCTCCCTTCCTCTCCCCTGCTGTCTGCTGTTGGACGGAGTCGGCTCAAGCTTTTCCAAACGGCAGGTGGAGCAAGTCCAGCATTCCTCCTCCTCCACCTCCACCCCCTCCCCTGTCTCTCTCTCTCTCCCTCTCTCTCGCTCTCTCTCTTCTGCTCTCCAGAACATTCCCTACCCTGCACGCCCCTCAGAGGGAGACACACAGAGAAACACGCAGAGACAGAGAGGAAGGAAAACAGAGACACAGTGGGAGGCAACTGGGGCAGAAGAGAAAAAGATGTTGACTTTTAGTGTTCCTTAGAATGATACATCTCACTTGGCAAAACAGCCACAGTGAAAACCGTTTGCAAGAAGGCCATACAGAGATACAAGATTGATCATTTCTGCTGTTTCTGTGGCTCCAATTGACTGCTATGACCCACTTACATTCTGTATTATCTTCCAGTTGATGATAAATCTCATAGAAGTTGGGGGCGGCAACTCATTGTGTCAAGTCAAGCGTGGTAGTAGGGTAATAACACGAACAAGCTGTGATGTGTTATTAAGTGATCTTCAGAGGTTAAGGGAGGTGGATTTGATCATCTCCAGTGATCCAATCACAAGTGGACAGCTATGAGTACATAGGTTCACACCTGGCGCTGGAATGTGTCTCAACATCTGTCTTGAGTCACCATTTGTGATCCAATCCTCGCCTCCCTGCTTTGAATGTAAATATACTTCCTTTCCCAAACAGCAAAAACGAACCTGGGTCCGCGAACAACCAGAATCAGTCGACCTGTTTCTGCAGTTACCCTGTGGGCCGCTTCCAAACTGTGGGTACAAGTCCCACAAAGTATATGAAAATTCATATACTAAGCATTTGATTAATTTAAAGTGACTTAACCTTTTCTGGGACAGTTGGCCAACAGCCTCAAGTAAAAGTTATCATTAATTCTCGCACATATCTGCCAAATCATTTGTTGTTTTTCACAGGCAGTGAGTGTGCCACCTCAGCAGATAAAGTTTGGAGGGTTCCCACACTCTTTAAAAGTCTGAAATTTCATTGGAGTAGGCCTGGATAAATTGGGATGATGAAAATACAGTATCCATTCATCCATCCATCCATCCATCCATCCAGCCAGCCAGCCAGCCATTCATACACCAAATTAGAATAGCACACAGCATTTTTGGCAACAAACAATCAAGGTGTGTCTTGAATATACAGAAGACCACTTCATGTCCACTGCTGATTAAAGTTGAGGAGCTGAGGGAACGGTTCTCTTTGATGTACTTGGACAGATATATTAAAAAATCCATTGGAATCTACCAGTAAACAGAAAATGGGTTGGCAGTGGGACTTTCAGCAGTATAATGGTGCAAAAGATCACCAAATCCAAACAAAGATGGATAATTTGTTAATTTCTGCTGTGTTTTTGATATCCTGACCAAGAGAACAAGTGAAAGATAAACTGAAAAGTCATGCTACATAGATTGAAGGTTTTGGGAGGTAATACACAAAGAATTAGAGTTCTGAACATCCACTAACATCAATCCTGTGCAACTACTTAGGAACAACATCGCCATTTCATGTAATCAGTACAATCCTCCCCTCTCCCCAAAGCCTCCTTAGACAACCTCGAGTGTTTTGTGTGTTCATTTGTGCGCGATCCAAAAACCGAGCCAAGCAAGAAGAAGAAGAAGAGAAGTGAAATCCTGTTCCGAGATTTCATGTGGCGCATTCAAATCAAGCTTTTTTAAAACGTTTGTGTGCTTTTCAGGAGGAGATGAACCGAGGGAAGCCCAACTGGGAGCACCTCAGCGAGGACCTCCACGTCCTGATCACCGTGGAGGACACGCACAACCGCGCCAAGATCAAGCTCCAGCGAGCCATCAACGAGGTCAAGAAACTCCTCGTGCCCGCTGTGAGTACCAGTCCCGAATCACGGAGCACAAACTTTCACTCGCAACGTTGCAGGAAAACACTGAGTGACTGGATGAGAGCTTGCTGTGTTGGTATGCATGGAAGGGGGAAGGGGATTGTCAGTCTAAGAAGAGTGTGTGTGTCCTTGTGTGTATGAGGGTATGTGTAAGGGGTTAGGGTAATTAGGGAACGAGCATAAAGGGGTTGCCATGGCAGCCCCGAGTTGTTTGAAAGGCTGAGGGAATGAATGGAGAGTCTGTTCACTCCTTCTCCCCACTCCATCACTCCTTTCACTCGTTCACAACTCACTCCGTTCCCAACTACCGGCTACAGTATTCCTTCTGCTCCTTGGGTTTTGCTTTTTTTTCTTGAGTCCTCACCAGAGAACATTTTGATGGCACTCCTCAACATTTCTCACATTCTCCGGCCCACCTAACGCCTCTCTACAGACATGCATACATGCATGCACATTCACCGGCGTGGAGACAAATCAGAGAACAGGGACACACACTCTTCATTATCCCCTGTTTGACTCACGAGAAGAAAAGCAGATATTTCGTAATCACGAGACTCCTTCCCTTTTCGTCTCCTCGTTATTCACGACAATACAGAGAGGCTGAAAGGACCAGCGGGGCGGGTTTTCTGTTGCAACAATTAGCTGTCACTTCCAGTTCCCTCGTGGGATAGCCAACCCTCGGCGTCTATAGGCCATCAGGAGCTGAGCACCTGTTAATCCATGTTTGTGCATGTGTGCGTCTGTATGAGCAGCGAGCAAAGTCAATGATATGTGTTAGTTTAACCCAGCTAACCTTTCTCTCAGAATGTAAATCAGTCAAGCTTTTCACCGGGCTGTAACTGGAGCTAAGAAGCGAGCTTGTTTGACACTAAATATGTCCTGTGTGGTTGGAGTGGCTGGATTCAAGCTCCGGGCAACTCTGCTTCAGGCGATCCGAGAATTGTTTTGTGACTTGCCTTTGGTGCCAGGAGGAGATTCTCAGTTTCACAGAATCAGAGTATTTACACAAAGCCTTAATATTTGTAATCTACAAGCATGCATGGACCCCTTTTTTTTTTTACTTTAGGAACGGCTTTAATCCTTCTTGGCACAGATTCAACAACGTCCCAGAAGTGTTCCTCAGAGATCTTTGTGCGTAACATGACATGGAAGTCTGAGGCCATAGTTGTCTAGTAGAAAAAGGTGGATTGCTCCCTACAGGTTGGGGGTCACTGCCTGCCTCAAGTGGTATAATTCAAGTATCCTTGTGTCTTGTTTACAAGCGATGGCATCATAGAGGGGGAGATAGATAGAGGACCTGCAAGTCATCTCTGGTATTGGCAGTGTGGCTGTAATCACCCTTAAGAGAGTAGAGCCCATGCTCCTCGACATTGAAAGGAATCAGCTGAGGTGGTTCGGACAGGATCAGGAGGCCTCCTGGGCGATTCCCTTTGGAAGTTATTTGGGCATGTCCCACTGGGAGTAAGGGTCGGGCACATGCAGGACTCGATGGAGGGAATATAGCTCTTCTTCCAGAATCAGATGAAGAGTGTTGCTGGGGAGGGAGATCTGTGTGGGAGTTCTCTCTCGGGCCTGCTACACTGCAACCCAGTGTTGGGCAAACAGAAGACGATGGATGGATGTGTAAGTATTTACACATCCATCCATCTTAGCTTTGACTTGGAAAAAAATGGAATTGCAGAGAGTGGGCTTGTTAAGTGGACTTGGAGCATTTAATTTAGATAATAGTAATAATAATAAGTAAAAAATAATAAATGACAGATTATACAATAACAGCCAGCAGTCATCATCCCTTTGTTATTCTCCCATCTGATCGGAGGGACATGCTACTTAGAGCAAAGTACAGTTGATTTGGGTTTCCCTTTGTTCTCAGTCCATTGAAAGCATTCAATCATTCAGCCGACTCCCTCACTGATAAGCTTTACTAAATCATTTTGCCTAATCAACCTGATAAATGCACCTCATCAGGTGTCATGTAATATTGTGGGTGTCTTTATCCTTAAACAGCACCGTCTGAACCAATTTCCCCCCTCGTCAATAAAAGTCTAAAGTCTGAACTTGTTAGCTGCACATAACGCCAATCACCAATTCTACCATGTCCAAAAGATTCTTTATTGGTTGGCTGTGGAGGACTTTGGAGTAGAGTAAAGTCTTTGCGATGTTCAAGGAACCAGTTTAAGATTGTTTGAGCTTTGTGACATGTGGGGTATTATCCTGCTGGAAATAGCCTTCAGGAGAAGGGTACACTGTGGTCCAGCAGGGACAGACATGGTCAGCAACAGTACTCATGCAGACTGTGTCATATAAACCATGCTCAATTCTTAAGAAGGGCCCAGAGTGTGCCAATAAAATAATCCCATACCATTATACCACCACCACCATCAGCCTGAGCTATTGATACAAAGCATGTTGGACTCATCCATCCATGTTTTAATTGTTTTACACCAAATTCTCACTCAATCATCTGATATAGCAGCTAAAACGGAAACTCACTAGACCAGGCAACTATTTCTCAATGTGTTATTGTCCAATTTTGTTGAGCATGTTTGAATTGTAGCCTCCTGACTTTCAATACTTATCCTGGGGTTGTTTTTATACACATTGACTTGATATACAGATGGTTCTCTAGAAATAGTCATCTTCTCAAAAACTGTGTTTCAGTAATTCACTTTAAAGGGGAAATCCACATAGATTCATTACACACAGTGATATATTCCAAGTGTTAATTTTGATGATTAATTACTATATATACTTAATAAACCCCGGAGTTTAAAATCTCAGAAGGTTAGAATATTACATTCAATCAATAAAACAACAGATTTGCAAAACAGAAAGGTTGGCCTACTAAAGGTGTAACAATTTACTGTTGAGTACAGACTTGTTAATTGTTGGGACTCCTTGTTGCATTAATTACTGCACGCCTGTGGCTCTGCTGAGCTTTAATGGAAGCTCAGGTTGCCATTATATCGGCCTTCAGCTAGTCTGCATTGTTGGGAGTGCTGCCTCTCATCTTCTTCTTGCCAAGATGCCAAGTCCTGCTGGAAAATGAAATCAGAATCCGTAATAAAGTTTTTCAGCAAAAGTAAGCTTGCATCGCCGATTTTGGATTTGATAAAACACAGAGGATCTAGACCATCAGATAACATGGCTCCCAAAATAATCTCTGACTTGGGAAACATCACACTTGGCTTCAACCATCGTGGATTCTGTACCTCTTCACTCTTCCTCCAGACTCCGGGAACCTTGAATTGAAAATCAGATCATACAGCTAATTTCATCTGAAATCAGGACTTTTTACCACTGAGCAACAGTCCAGTTTTCTGTACATTCAGGTAAGATGCTTCTGACATTGTTTGTGGTTCAGGAGTGGCTTAACACAAGTCAGTCATAGCCCATCTCTTGGATACATCTCTTTGTTGTGTCTCTCAGCATTGCAGTCCATTCCATGTGAATCTTCTTCAATCTCTTGAATGAGCTTTGCTTCATAATCCTCTCAGGGGTATCCTTGTAACTTGTTCACCTTTTTCTAGGACATTTTTTCCTTCCACTCAACTTTTTGGAAATAGCACTCTGTGAACGGCCATTTTGTTTAGCAATGACGTTTGTGTCTTACCCTCCTTTTGGTGGATTTCTGCGACTGTCTGCTAGGCGTCTGTCAGCTCAGCAGTATTTTCCATGATTGTGTAGGCCATAACATTATATTTCTGTCTCGAAAAGTCTTATATTGAAATTCTATGAAAAATCTAATACACTTGAAAGATAATCTAATACTTGAAATATATCAGTCTTTGCGTATACATCTCTATAATGCATAAGTTCAACATTTTGAATTGAATAACTCAAATAAAGTTCCCTCCATTGGTCCCTTGTCTATAAAAGCCCAAAGTGAGATTCAAACCGAGGACTTTCTTGTTGCAAAGCAAAAGTAATACCAACTGTCCAGCCCATAAATTGACTTTTGAATGATATTCTAATTTATTTAGACCCACCTTTATGGACTAAACACCCTCTAAATAAAATGGATGTTTTGAGGTATATTTCCTAATTGCGGATAATATCCATTCTTTTCTGGGTTTCTTAGAAAGCTAATCCTAGCTGGTTAACTAGTTCTGACCTTGGTGGCCTTAAGAAGAGTGATGGGTGGTGCTCCCTTAGATTTCACTTTATGATTTACCATTAGGCAACTTTGGTCTCCCTTGATAGCGGTAACCAACCTAAGTCTAGCATGCTGCATAACTTCCAGACCTTTGTGATTGGACTCTAACAAAATTTTCTTCATTTGCCTTTGAGTGGCAGTTGTCTGATCTGATTGTGCTTTTCTGTTTCTTGCTGCTGCAGGCTGAGGGGGAGGACAACCTGAAGAAAATGCAGCTGATGGAGCTGGCCATTCTCAATGGGACCTACAGAGACGCCAATGTCAAGACACGTAAGCATGACTTCATAATTAACATGTGAAGGAGGGTGAGTGGGTGACAAAGGAGGAGTCTCAGTACAGGACTCCACTGTATATATGAACAATGCCTCTGTTCGTCTTGTTAAATAGACTGTTTGTGTTCTCTTCTTCCTCCCTGTCTATTGTATGTGCTCTCGGTGTGGGTGTGCGCACACTCACATTATTGTACGTTTGCTTTGCCGTGCAGCCAATGCTGCCTTCCCTCTAGCGACCCCTCAGGCACCCCGGATCATCACGGGCCCAGCACCCGTCCTGCCCCCCAACCTGCGAAACCCTGCCCCTGTGACCACGCCCACCATCATGCCTCTGATCCGTCAGATCCAGAGCTCGGCCCTTATGCCCGGAGGCAATCCACATCCGGCGCTGGTGCAGCAAGGACCCGAGTCTGGAATCATCTACACGCCTTACGAGTATCCCTACACACTCACTCCCTCCATATTGGAATACCCGATTGACTCAACTGGAGTATTAGGTACATACCAAGCAACAGTCTATCACTCGCATATCTGGTCAATGGATGTATTATGAGAACTGGATACTGGACTCCAATTATAGCAGGTCGTCTTAACAGATAATCATAACTCCAACTATGCACAATTGTACCTTTTGAGTTTTTTTTTAGCTTCGTGCTGAACTCTCCACTTAATACAAAATTTTATTCTTTTCCTTTTGCCTCTCATTTTGAACCGTGCAATTAACTGAACCTATGAGGTACGCAATATTTTGTGGTATGTCAGGCAATAATGATAGATGCGATGATTTAAAAAAAAAAAAAAGCATTGAAAATTCATTGCGATCTTTATTTTGCAATAGATTGTATGGATGGATGTCACTGCATACATTCATACCCATATAAACACGATTATTGCTCCTAAAAATTAATTCAACCATTATCAATCAGGCTACTTCAGTACACCAGTTACATTAAGAAGTGCAGATTGTTTAGAATTGTTTGCTGTTGAAACACGGGCAGCGATGGCGAGAAAACTAAAGCAGCACCGCTCAATACTCTTACTAAAGTAATAATGTTTTAAAATTAAAGTTGGCAAACTAAGAGAGCATGTCTGTTAAGCAACAGTCTGGAGTCTTTGTGTAGATATTCTGCTAGAGCAAAGGCTGGATTCTTTTCTTGTTCTTCAAATTTTCAGGAATGAATTTAAAACTTTTGGACATCTTTGCTATGGGTGCCGATAAGTGTTTGGTGGGCGCCGAAGAGTAGTGACTGTAGAAGCTGAAATCCTTGACGTGTTCGTTTTTGTCATGGTCCTGGTTTCTTTGCCGAACTGGCAACTGAACGTTTTTGACCTGTGTGCCTCATGCACCGGATTGGCTGCCATGTCCAGTTCTTGTAATACATCCACATTCCACATAGAAACCTGCTGAGGCTCATTGCTGGGCTAACAGTCCCTTCTTCCTGTGTTTTTGCAGGTATGGCATTCCCAACCAAAGGCTAAGTGATAGCAACCCCTTCCTAGCACACACCTGGACTGGCTTGCAGAGACCCCCACCCTCCTCCTTCCTCACGCACACACCCTTCACCACCATTCACCCCACATAAACGCGTATAG
The DNA here is from genome assembly GCA_037039145.1 of Fundulus diaphanus. NCBI lineage: Eukaryota > Metazoa > Chordata > Actinopteri > Cyprinodontiformes > Fundulidae > Fundulus > Fundulus diaphanus. Next base: position 17,751,227 of record CM073143.1, on the reverse strand, counting down.
TTATCCCGCAGAGCAAAAAGTCAGTTTGTATCCACTTTAGGATGACAGATTCCTGTTAATTTCCCTCTTTTGTATTAGCAGACTAGCATTTTGGTGTGACAACTACTTACCTTTTTATAATAATTCAGCTTCTGCTTGTAATTTTTAACACATTTTTAGTGAACCTGTAGATGTTTTAGAGCTCCTGTTTGCGATTTAACATATGATAAAAGCTTAATTGGATCGCAGAGCTATAAACGTGTCTTTTGCTTAAAGCTGATTTTGAATCTACTAGTGAGGCTTAGTTGAAAACTAGCAGTTTGGATTATTAATTTCTTTAGGGAGCAGAAGACCACAAAACAACAAAAGATTGTATCTCTTAGACGCAAGATGTTTTTGGGGGGGTTTTCCACTTATTTTCACCCTCAGCCTTGAGCACTTGGTAAATTCCTGGTGTCACTGACATTGGTGCCATGGGTGGGACTGCCTGTTGTCTTTCTGATGAGTAACCCTTCTGTGTTTTGTTTTTGGGGGAAATATCAATGGCTGTTAGCAGGTGCCATGACCACTAAGGTACGACGCCACGACAAGAGAATCCATCCTTACCAAAGGGTAGTGACCACAGACAGAGGTTAGTTAGCTCACCAGCCACTCTGTGTGTATATGTGTGTGTTAGTGTGTGTGCATGCAGACCGATGGACCAATTTCAGTTTACATGAGTCTTTAATACGGCATGCCTTAAGAAAGAAAAGATGAAACAGCACCAGGCGAAAGTGCTAAAGTGAAATAAGTGATGGGATTGTGGAGGTGACAGCTGCTCGCCTGTTTGCTCAAACCGGACGGCTCGCAGGGCCGGGGCCCAAACATGTGACTTGGCCCTCGTGACTCCTCTGAGTTGTTTTTTGGAAACTTTACATTTTTCCTCCTCAGTACTACTTATGATCACGTAAAACACTGTGGAAACTTTTATTTATGCTCAAACTTCATTCCACTAGATTTCCACAGTTTTTGTTTGTATATATATCTATCTCTCTATATATAGATATATATATAATGGATTAAATCCTGTGTAATTCCCAGTTCTTACATGACGGTTAAAGTAAAATATGAGAAAACACAGCGTGTGATAACTACTGAAGTCTGTGTTACAAGCTCTTTTGTATGAAATACTGTTGTTTGTGGTCTTATCAGTCGCCCACTGGACTTTATCATTGGGACTGTTTACATCTTTCATTTATTTCCTAGCCAGAGTGGTGCTGTTACCATGTATTTAGCTGCAAAATAAATGTGTATATAGGGATTTTAAGGATTTAAGTGCTTATATGAAGCTTATGGAATAAGACCGTTTGGAAATACCTGTAGTGTTTTTTAGTTTGTAAATTTTTTTTTTTGGTTTTGTTTTATGATATGCTTTTTATAGAAGAAGTGTCTCCATATAAACTGTATTCAAAGTGTGTAGCTACTACTGTTTTAGTCACCGTAAAGGTGACGATGAAGGCAGTGTTTTTCTCTGTGTATTTAAGATGAGGTGACCTTCTCGATTTCGCAGGCCTCCAGACTGTTATATGCAATAGAAATGGAGAAATGGATTAGCTAGCTACTATATATATATATATAATATATATATATATATATATATATATATATATATATATATATATATATATATATATATATATATATATATATATAATTTCTGTGTGTGTGCGAGCAGTTGTGCTCTTGTTGTATACGATGGACAAAAAAACACTAAAAGGCAATAAAGATGAGTATTGAAACAAATCTCTAAAGCAAACCAAAGCCTGACAATTCTTGTAGTTTAGTCTGTTTTATTGTTAAATTGTTCATCAAGTCCTCCTAAGGCCATCTCTTAACCTCTCATCACTGTCTTCACTGCAGTAGGTGCTGCTCTAATACTTCATAGAGGTGCATCTCAATACATTCGATTCTCCCTGACAATTTCATTTAATTCAGTAATTCAGTTCAAAAACTGAAACTCGTACATTTTATACATTCATTACATACAGAGTGATATATTTCAGGTGACGGCATGGTTATGCCTCTGAAAAAAAGAAAGGAAATGTTGCATAATGCCAATTAAAAAATATTAAATAGAGAAATGTTAGCCTTCTGAAAAGTCCATATAATGTACAGGATGTGGGAATATGGTGAGGGCTCCTTTTGCATTAAATAGTGCATAAGTGCAGCGCGACACGGAGGCCATGAGCCTATGGTTCTGCTGAGGTGCTGAAGAATCCCAGGTTGCTTTTACAGCGGCCTTAAATTCACCTCCATTGTCGGCTCGGCGGTCTCATCTTGGTAAATGGTAAATGGCTTGTTTTTGTATAGCACTTTATCGAGTCTGACGATCCCAAAGCGCTTTACACTACAGTCATTCACCCATTCAGGCACACATTCACACCTTGACAGTGGTGAGCTATGTTAGTAGCCACAGCTGCCCTGGGGGAGACCAACAAACAATACTTCCTCTTGACAATACTGCATTGGTTCTCTTCAGGGTTTAAATCAGTCAAGGTTGCTGGCAAATCAAACAGTTATTTTGGCTGAACGAGCAGGTGCCAAATCTTGCTGGAAAACAAAATCAGCATCTCCATTAGTCTTGTCAGCAGAGAGAAGCATAAAGCGCAGTAACATTTCCAGATCACCGTTGCACTGACTCTGGATTTGGTAAAACACAGTCGACGAACAGCAGTAGATGACATGACAAATAATCACTGACTTGCAGGAAGTTCTCATTGGATCTTAAACATCTTGGATTCGGTTCTTCTCTACTGTTCATCCAGACTCTGGGAACTGGATTTTCAAATGAAACGCAAAATCGACTTTCATCAAAAAAAATGTCTTTGATTCAGGTGTAGCTTAACAATAGGAATGCAGCAGTTGTGGCCAATGTCCTGGCTGTTGACATGCAGACTCCAGCTGCAGTTCACAATCTCCTCAAGGCTATCCCTATTACTTTTGTGCCTTTATACCCTATACTTTTTTCCTTCCACTAAACTTTCTATTAATACACTTGGATACAGCAGTCAATCATGTGACCCTCAGTGACTGTCTGCTTGACAACTGTTAAGTCAGCAGTCATCTCCATTATTGTGTAGGCCATAACATAATATAATAACTTTCTGAGAAAAGGAACTTTTTTTTTTTACTTAAGCCATAATCATCAAAATTAACTGAATGCTTGAAATATATCACTCTGTGTGTGTGTTAAATCTATTTCATATTTGAGTTTCACTTTTTGAACTAAATAACTGAAATAAACTGCTCTTTCATTGATATTCTAGTTTATTGAGATAGACCTGTAAACCAATAATCAGTTAATCACAACTCTTAATCATCCAGATCTTACTCCTGCTGCTCTAAACAATAACTCTACTTGTCAGTGAGTGAAAGGCCTGGCGAACATTTCTTTGGACATAAAGGTCACTCTCTCACCCACATGAAACCATGCTGCCTCCCTCTCTTGTCCATGGTTTCACTGTCTGTCTGTGCTAGTCGTAGCCCAGCTAGCATGAGTAGTATCACTAGAGCAGCAGTCTCGCAGCAGGAGAGGAAACCCTGCGGATGCCTCCATGAGGACATGAGAGCATCTCTAAGCGGCCATTCCTTGTGTCAACACACCGGGGTTGATGCGAGTCTTTGTGAATGGTTCTGTGGTGCTCATGAAGGCGTTTTGTAATGACCCTCATGCTGCGCGGACTGCACTAGATCTGCCTTGTTGTCATCCCGACGCCACTAGCTGACACTAATCTCTCTTCTATCTTTTTTTCTTTTTATGTCCCCCCCTTTTATGTGCCCTTTTTGTTTCCTTTCCTCGTCTGTCCGTCTCTGTCCGTCTAACTCTAGCTGCCACGGCAACTAACCCATGACCCCACCCCCTTTGCCCCACCCCTTGACCTTCTGACCTTTCCGCCCACTGATGACCCACCCATCTCTGCCTGCTGGCGCGCTCATTGGCCCGCGGCTCAGCCAACAAGAGACCAGAACATTGGGAACAAGCCGGCTGCTGCCTCTGTCTAAACCCGCCAACCAGATGACAGCGATCCCGGGAATAAACTTCAGGACCCCACCCCAAACCCCCTTCACAACGCCCATCGTTTTACCAAACGTGCCTTCCTTTCTAAAATCCCAAAGCCAGTCATAAAATCTTCTCTGAATATCCAAAATTACAATCTGTGACAGCTGTTTGACTTTGCAAGGGGGTGGGCACCAAACTGGAGACAGGCTTTCTAAACTTATTCCGGTCTCTCTGAGCTGCCATGCCATGCAATAATGACTATTAATAACATGGTAACTATACTGATACTGGTGTTACTCATCAGCGCAAAACAACCCTCCGTAAACACTAGACTGTGGGACATATGTTAAGATTTTATAGATTTTTTTTCCCATCAGTGAGTGCATTTACATGCAATGTAACATTTGTAAATGGTGTTAAAACATGCATATATTAACAACAAAAATACCCAGCTTCATCTTGACACTGAAAAAGCCATCATTCAAGAAAGAAAAATGCCAGCACAGAACCTTTTACACCATAAAGTGACAGGTGCCTGGCAGGGTAAAAAAGTATAAACTGGAATAAAAAATGCCAGATCCTGTGTTGCAGACACACACACACACTCAAAGGAAAATTGCTTTCCTTTTGTCCCTTTCACAATGATGCCTTGGCCCTTTTTCACACTACAGTATTGTATGAGCTTGAACAACAGTGCCTTTATTGAGAGCGAAGGAACAATGTTACCCGTAAATGAATTTTTTTGTCTTCAATTCAAACGTCAGGACACTATATAGAGGGCCAAAAATGCCATGAATCCTATAAAGCAATAAGTTAAAAACGAATAAATTATTTGAGTCCAATTATACATGTGATCATTTTAATAACATTCTAAATCAAATAAATAAAAAAAAGAATCATGAATACTATAGAATTAAACTTTTGGATTTGGAAATCATTTCTTGAAATTTTCATTTATTACATTATAATCATGTGTAGTAAATTCACGATTTTAACCCAATTAATTCATAGCCATGTGCTGCAGCACATCCAGGTGTTATGTTATCTGACAGCCTCCCTTATAAAGTCAGTGGGTTGCGCTGCTGTGAAGTTTAGCCAATCAGATTTTAGCAGCTACTTCACAATCCACAATTGTGATGAAATGTAATACAATAACAGTATTACTATCCCTTAGATTGGACATATTTTGACCAATCTGAATAATCTGACCCAATATGTATAATCTAATTGAATTTGACTTTGGAAAGTGCCTTGAGATGACATGTTTCATGAATTGGCCCTATATAAATTAAATTGAATTGAATTGAATAAATATAAATTACTTAAATAGATCAAAGTTATTATATCTGATTATCCCAGTAAGAATGCACGTTTTAATTACTAATGTTCACTTGTAATTATTTGATTTTGTGTTAAACACATTTGCATTGTTACAAAATCATTCATATATTTACTCTATATATTTACCTAATGTAATTATTTCCAATTCTATCGAAATGATCACAGTTCTTTAGCAATCTATATAATAATTTGATTTTGCCACTTTTGGCCCCCCATACTACCTCTGTGCCCAGCCACAAATTGTATCACTGGGGGTTCATTTTGACGAGTTAGGGCGGCAGGGAACGGTGTCTCTGACTGAATTAGCATTTTTTTAGTGCCCTTTATTGTGCCAAAATATGGATGCGCACAAGTTTGTTTGCACCCCTTGTAGAGAAATGGAAATACACCTTAAATACAGCGACTTTTATTGCAGTATCATAATAACAGTGAACATTTTTGAACATCCCATCATTTATTTTGAATACATTTATTCAGGGGGAGAAAATGTAATCACAGATTTTTATGACAGACTTAGTGGTGCCACAAATACTTCTTCTTCCGTGGGTCAGTGTGTTGATCTGGCCACATGTTTTAGATCGTTATACTGCTGCAAGACCAAGTGATGACCCACTCTCAGTTTTCTGGCAGGATTATTTAAAATGACCTGAGCTTTTAAATTGTTGATTATGCCTTGCACTCAGTTTACTTCAGTTCAGTTAATTTGTATAATGTCATCTCAAAGCACATTACAAGACACTTTACAGAGCATCTCAGATCCTCCGCCGTATGTATTAGTGGGCATGCGGTACTTCCCCATGTCCTTCCCCATGTCCTTGTATAACACTAGACCCACCTAACATGTTTGCTGCTCAAGGTTTGTTCTTAGTCTGATCACAGCACACGTTTCGACTTAATGTCTCACTCATTTATATTTGTAATGGTTGGACAGAAGAGCCATTTTTCTGCAATGTCTCCCAAAAAACCAGTTTGCACGTAGATGCAATATTTTTATGGAGACTTGGTAAACCCCAAGATTGCTCATCATTTGAATGCTATTTTCTCTTTTCTCTCCCATTTTGAAGAGAAATTAGTTTGAGTCGCATCGGATTTGTACCCTAAGAAAAAATAAAGTTCTGGATTATGGATTGAAAGTTCCTATTTAGAAATTACAGTACACGTGCAGAAAAAAATAATGCTTTGGTTACATTTATTTAGGAGGAATAATTAGGTGGGGGTAACATTTATGGCATTTTTAGAGCTTTTTCCCACTGAATAAATATACTAAAAGTAAAGGGTGGGAGTTTTCTAAATGTTTCAGTCAGAAATTATGCTGCTACAATAAAAGATGACTTCATTTGAAGACTTTTTACATATGAATAAATAGGGGTGCCAGTACTTTTGTCTGCGTTTGTAAGTATGAGTTGGAGGGACGATGCAGCAACTAAAAAGCATCTTTAAAACAAGAGCAGTGTTATATTTTATCTTTGTTTTATTGTGTTGTTGGTTGTTTCTTCTTCTTGTTGTATTGCATGTGTATCTGCCTTCTGTCAAAAAGCGCGGTTTAGCTTTCATACATACAAACCAAGTGATGCCTTCATATGAAAGAAAACCATGCAGTCATAACTTCTGTAACAAGTTTATATTGTATTTTTATATTCTATTTTGTACGCCACAAAAAAAAATTAAATGACATTTTCAGATAAGAGACATTATGCCTTATTATGGAGAAAGAATCGGTTTTAGGTCAACTACCCTTCACGTGTTATCAGTAGCCTTCATGTCCTGATAAACTGGAGTTCTCTGTTTTAACTTTTTCGAGCCTTTGAGATCAGCATTGCTTGCCTTTTGTGCCTTTTTTTTGTATACGACGACAAGTGTGACAATTAACAGTGTAGTACAACATTAATCTACTCTTTGGTGCCAAGTGTAGGTTACTAACTGTTGCCACTTCTGTGATTATTAACCACTTTAATGGTATCTGTCTCTGCCTCCTTTTAAAAGAATAAAAAGTGTGTCTAAGAAGATGGAAAAAAAAACGTGCTGAATGATGATCTTTTAACTTTTATCTGAGGAATAACTCTTTGTTCACTATTAAACTCCTAGATGTAAAACTAACAAACTTTGTTGCTTCTTCTCTGTAGCACTTAATTATGCAAAACAGCTTCCTTTCTGCATACTAATCACCAAACTCTCCTTAGATACACAGGATAAAAAAAATAAGTAATTAAAAACCAAGTGGACGCTTTAGCCAAAATGCAGGGAAAAGGCCAAAACTGTGTTTTTTCCCACTTCTCCTTTTCTGTTTTTTTTCTTCCTGTTTAATTCAAGTGGACATCACACACACACACATCCAAGTGGGTAATAAGAGAGAAGAAAACACCCAGCTCACCATGGTTTCTCGCAGGCATGCACATGTTTAAAAGAAGGGGAAAAAAAAGAGGGGGGGACTGCAGGTTTGAAGGCCGAGCTGACCGGGGAAATTGAAGGAAAATTGATTGTGCAAGCTCGCCCTCGAACATCTGCAAAAGTAAATATTAGACAGGATCGCAGCCTGTCCCTAAAGTCTCGGGGAAAAAAAAGCTGAGCTCCAACACTCTACTCATGTCTCGGTGGCTTACATTTGCTTTAGCTCGTCTTTAACGCATTTGTTTTGCGCAATTAAACCCTTAGGCTTTTGAGTTTGAAAGTGAAAATTCCCTTTAAAGCCTTATGTAAAAGTTTCACACGCACAAAAAAAGGAGAATCACGTGGGGGTTTTCAGTGGTGAATGCAGCGGTGGGTGGCTCATTCGTCCTCTCCCTGCCCTTCCTGCTTTCATTGTAAAGTTGGGGAGTAGGAGAGGGGAAGGGGTGGGAGGGTGGGTTTGATATTGAACTTCATGTTTGGAGTTGAGCCTGCTCTGCGGCTGCAACCCCAACCCCCTGATCACGGACAGTGAAAGGACATAATGTGACCACTGCTGACAATCCCCTGGACAGGAAGAAGCACGAGTGGAGATAGGGAGAGGGGAGAAGAGGGGTGGGGGTATCAGAGTGTGTGTGTGGATTAAAATGGGTGGGGGCTGCATGAGTGTGTGTGTGTGTGTGTGTGTACTCTTGTCTTTGCTTTTCCTGTTTTCTCTCCAGTTTTGTGCTGTTTTTCATCCCCCTGTTCTCCTGGAACGAGACCCTCTTAAAGCAGCTGGTAATGTATTCTGCAGTCAGCTCTCACCACGGCCAGCACCGGGGGCCCAGCGCTCCCACAGCTCCCACAGCTCCCACAGCTCCCACAGCTCTCACAGCTCACAATTAGAGTGGGATTGTGTGCGTTGTCTGTGTGTGACAAACACACAGATTTCTTCTGTTTTGGCTTGTTTGTCACACATGTATAAAACCTAATTTCAACATCAGACGATAACTGTAGTAAATACCAAAAGCATTTTTTTAAATTAGGATTCTTTTTTTAATAATTATTATTTATCACTACGCTTTTTAAATCATAAATTACCTGTGATTAAGGTTTTCTCTGGAAAGCTGATTTCAGTTTCACCAACTACACCCGGCACACCTGTAGAAGTAGGAAATGGCCAAAACGGAGCCTGTCTGAAAAACATGGAGTAGACTAAAAAAAACTTAAAAAGCATCACATCATGCCCCAATTAGAAGAAATACAAAACCAAAAGTATTTACAACCATCCAGTTTATAAAGGAGGAAAGGCTACCCAAACCAACTGGGCTCAATGTGAAAAACCGATTGGCCCGGTTGTACCACCCATGGTGGTAGCAACTGCCATCAAGTGGTTGTGATAACTGCCAATGAGTCTGTGCAGATCTGGTTTATTCCAGCCACACTGAAGGCAGGGCTTTCTACCATGCATGGTTTGTTTAAGAACATGCCATGGCATCTCAATTGGATTTTACTCCAGCCTTTGATTAGGCCACTAGTCCAACCTTTTTGACAGTGGTTTTGAAATAATTGGACATGCTGGTTTGCTTCAGATCCTTGTCCGGCTGCATAAAACATAGTATGCTTCAGCTTAAGGTCACAAACATTCTCCTATGGGGTTTTCTTGTAAAGAGCAGAATTCATAGTTCCACTTCCATCAATTAAAGTGTGTCATCAAGGTCCAAACGAAGCACAGCAGTTTCGGACCAATGCCAAGTTTGACCATCCTTATGATGTTTCTTCCCCCCATCAAATCCAAAAAGCTTAACTTTTTTCTCGATAGTCTACAGAATATTTTCATGAGCTTTTGGGATTGTGAAAAGGCTGGCAAATGTGAGACCGACCTCTTTGCTCTTCTTGCTTAGCAACCTGACTCATGGATGAGTTGTCTCTGGGCTTCCGGGTCAGTATTGTTAACGTGTTCACTCCTGGGAAGGTTCACGGCTGTTCCACGTCATCTCCGTAAATGGAGAACCGCTCTAACTGTGGTTCACTGCAGCCCCAAAGCCTTAGAAAAAAAGCTTTATATCAGTCATTTAGGTGATTTCTTGGTTCTACAGATCAGACATTTATCAGGCTTGGGTGTGGCCACTGAAACTAAACTCAGCTTACCAATACATTTTGGTTTAACACAGCTACCTGCTCTGGTTATCTTTGGTGGTATAAAAGTTGCTAGATGTAAAAGATTTAAGTATGACCAAAAAAAGAAAATCCCAAAAAAAAACACATAAGACACCTGTAAGCGGACGCCAACATTTTCTCAGCGCTGTATGCATTTACATAATGAACAGCTCCAGATTTCTTCTGGCTGGTAAATATTTGATGACTTTTGCGGAGGAGGAGTGATTTTAGTCCTGTAAGATGCTCAAAAGTTGTATTTCAAACCCGTCTTTCTCTCCTTTCTCTTCCTTGTCCTTTTCCCATGTAAATAAGGCCAACTCCCCCTAACTCCACACACCCCTCGGAGGCACTTTAAAGACCCAACACTGTCTCCTTGTCAACCAGCTTACACTGGGGTCCTGTCGTGGCCTCTCTGTCTTTTGTGTTGGGGAGCTCAGAGAGACAGAATGAAAGAGAGAGAGAGGGAGTGCAAGGGAGTGAGAGAGAGAGAGAGAGAGAGAGAGAGAGAGAGAGAGAGAGAGAGAGAGAGAGAGAGAGAGAGAGAGAGAGAAATAGGAAGCAAGGAAGGGGAGGATGAAAAGTTCCTGAAAAAGATAACAAAGATGACATCACAGCTATTTCATCCAACAAGTAAAAAAAAAAAAAAGTGGTTTGTATCCCAATGATGATGATTAGCCAGAAGCACAAAAATGTGTGGCAGCTCAGTCTGAGAGTGGAGAGAGAGAGAGGCCCACAGCTGAATGGGGCATTGTGGGAAAGACAGTGGGCACACTGGGCAGTAACACAGAACACTAACTCACACATCATGCCTGAGAGTCTGAAAACACCCACACTGGGCGACAATGGCAAACTTCATCGCTTCGCTTGGCCCCTTCTGAATACACACACACACACAATGGCAGCATCCAAATAAGACGCTCTGTTATTTGTGAAATTCAACACACTACATTCCTTCAGAGTTTCTGTCCCTTTGACCGGCAGCAGATGGCTGCTGGGACAGAGCTGCGGGTTCACGTGTGTACATGCAAGAAGGAGGTTCCGACCCGGGGTTGCATTAGAAAGGTGCAGAAGGTAACAAGCTGGTCAAGGCCTGAGATAGATCAGAAGGAAGTTGTCTTTAAGCCAATTCAGCCTCTCTACCTCAATGTCAAGCTGTTTTTACTTGTATCTGCATGTCCTGGACCACACTGAACAGTTAATCAAATCAGGCCTAATTAGAAAGAAGGCAGAGGAGGACCAGGATAAACAATTTCTTTCAGAATGTTTCTGATCTCATCTGGGCTTCTGGCTCTCTGCTGCTTCCCTGTGTAGCATGTGAAGAACTACAGCTGCTTTCAAGATGCATTTACAAGCTGCGACAGGTGAGGAAAAGTCCACAAAAGAATGAGAATATAACACCCCCGTGGGAAATGTCTCCACAGACTTTTGAATGGTTTAATTTCCACAAAGGTGCATTTAAAATAAAAAATAAAAATAATAAGAGCCAATTTGACTATGCTTTTTTTTGCATTGATTGAAATTTGTATTTTTTTAAAAAAAATACATCTTTTAAGTTCCTAGGTGTTTTTAACATTTTTGTAACTGTTTCTGTAACTATATTTAAATAATAACAAATAGCAACAATGATAATCATAATGCATATAACACATATATTAATAATAATATCTAGGATGAAAACCCTAGTGCAGCATCTCAAACATTTCTCTAAATGAGGACTATCTCCTAACTATCAAATTCTGTCTCATTTTGAAATGGCAAGACTATTTAATGTTTACTGGATTCTGTCTCATGTTTTAAAAAAAAAAAAAAAAAAAAAGATTCCATCTCATAAATCTAATTCATTTGGAGTGGTGATCTGATAATTAGAGTAGGGCGCTTTGCGCTGTGGAAAGGCTACAAGTTTCCCAGTTTGAATCCCACAGACTTCTACTCTTGGTCCCTGAGCAAGACCATTAGCCAGAGAATGCTCCCCAGGCGCTGCACAGTGGGGATTGGTTAAATTCAGAGGGCAGATAATGTACAAAGTTGCAACGACAAATGAGGAAGATTATTCTTAATTATCATCATTGTCATTATTGGCCATCACCAGTATATCCAAATCAAGTAAGTATAAGACCGTGTATTTTTTTTTTTCATTATGACACAATATCTTACTATTAGAAATTGCCATGCATGTCTAGCCTGGCAAACCAGACTGATAATGCGTAGCACTCTTGGTTTATTTATTCACATTATTGTGTGTTTGTGAATGCATAAATACCACGAGAATTCAGCTTGCAGACAAGGTTAATACATGTCAAATCATGAATAAGACTTCACAACTGATCAATTATCTTGGATTACAACAACAACAACAATAATGTTAATAGTAACAACAAAAAGGATTTCCCAACAACCGTTTACAAAAATATTTTTTGACAAAACATAATAGATTAAATACACTGTTTATTTGGAATTTAATTAAACAAAGTTTATTGTTATTTTTTTAGGTAAATAAAAGAAATCGTATGACTGTTTTAAGGATGCCATTTTATACTGGTTATTCTTTCTCGTTTTAATTTGAAGGTATTGTTTATTTTAGTGCTTGTTGCCCGTTTCAAAGCATAGTTGTAGTGGATTTCAAGATAAACTTGCCACTCACAATATGGCGGACGCCCCATCGTATCATTTCTACAACGAAACTCAACAAAAATGTTCGAGCTGTCGTAAAACTGTTTGTGACGTTACTGACGTTAATTTATTTAAATAAATATACCACAATCTTTAATATTCAACAAATACGTAATATATTTAAATGCTTTTTTTTTTTTTTTTTTTTCTCGGAATGGGAGCTTAAATTTTAAGTTTGAAGACATTATTGGTTGCTGGGTCTCGAAGAGGTTGTGTCGGATCGAGAGCGGCGGGAACGTTGACTGTTTTGGAATTTATTTATTTATTTATTTTTTGGATTGTGATTTGGCGGTTGGCATAAACTGGTGAGTGACTGGGTCGAAATGGCCTCACAGGATGAAGATGGTGGGGATGAAATGGAGAGTGGTGAATGGTCACAAGTATCTAGAAGAAAAGATAGAAGTAAGACAGATACAAGGCGTAGGGAGGAAGGGAAAGTTTCAAATAAAAGATCTTTGGGTGAGGATAGTCCTGAGGAAGAAATTAGGATTATTCGAAGGAAGATTGAAGGTAGTGGGTTCAAAATAATCCTTAAATTTAGAAAGGAGGATGAAGGTATTAATCTGGGTCCAGTGGCATTATCCAAAGAATTGAAACACAAGGTGGGAGAGGTAGAAAGTGCAAAAATTCTTCGAGATGGAAGTTTGTTAATAAAATGTAAAGATGAAGTTCAACGAAATAAAGCATTAAACATTGATAGCGTTTGCAAAAAAGTGGTGTCTGATAGAAGAGTTCTTGAAGAAAGCAAAGGTTCCAGTGGAGTGATTTATGGCATTCCTGTTGAAGAGGATCTGGAAAAATTAAGACGCAACATTCAAGGTGGTGAAGTGAAAAAAGTGAGAAGATTATTGAGAACAGTTGATGGTGAGCGAGTTAATAGTTTGTCTGTGCTATTGGAATTCCAAGGTTCGGTGTTGCCAGAAAGAGTTAAAATCGGATGTATGAGTTATTTTGTTCGACCATATGTTCCTCCACCTTTAAGGTGTTATAAATGTCAGCGGTATGGGCATGTAGCAGCAGTGTGTAAAGGTAAGCAAAGGTGTCCAAGGTGTGGAGGAGAGCACAGGTATGAAGAATGTAAAGGGGATGAGCAGATGAAGTGTTGCAACTGTGGAGGTCAGCATTCAGTGACATATGCAGGTTGTGAAGTTAGGAAGAAGGCTGTTGAAGTTCAGAAGGTGAAGATGGGGAGTAACATAAGTTATGCTGAAGCAGTGAAAAGAGTGCAAGGGCAAAATTCAGGGGTGGAAGCAAGAAAAGTGATTCATAACATAAGATCAGAGAACAGCATCAGAGAACAAGTTAAAACAACAACAAATATAACAACTGAAAAACTTATTCTGTTTATAGCCTATGTGATTAACTGTACAGACCAAGTCAAACATAAAACAGAAAAAATTAAAATAATAATAAAAGGAGCTGAAAAATTCTTGGATATGAGGGAACTATCATGGGAACAAGTGAAAAAACAATTAGAGACAGATGGGAAGCCAGGAAGTGGTGAAGGAAGAGCAGTATGATTATTCTGCAATGGAATGCTAGAAGTTTAATACAGAATGGGCAGGAGTTTAAAGGCTATATTAACAATCTAAAAAATAAACCAGAAATTATATGTGTTCAAGAAACTTGGTTGAAATCGACGTTAGATTTTGTTATTAGTGGATATAAGAGTATACGCAGGGATAGAGAGGATGGTTTAGGAGGTGGATGTGTTATATTTATCAAACAAGAAATGTCATACAGAGTATTGAAAATAGGAGAACTTTGGGAAATGATAATAATTGAAGTTTGGAGTGAAATTGGGGCTGTGATGATAATTAATTTTTATAATCCATGTAAAAGGTTATCTTTAGAGTTATTAAGAGAGTTAACAGACAATTTAAAAGGGAAGATTATATGTTGTGGAGATTTTAATGCACATAGCACTTTATGGGGAACTCAAAATGATAATAATGGAGAGGTAATCGAAGAAATTATTGATATGAATAATCTAATATGTTTAAATGATGGAAATGGTACACGAATAAATATTAGAAATGGAAGGGAGTCAGCTATTGATCTAACTTTAGTATCAGAAACAATAGCTGGTATATGTACATGGAAAGTTGAAAATGAAACAATAGGAAGTGATCATTATGTTATATTGATAGAAGTAGGATTAAATATGGAAGAGAGTGAAAGCATGAGGGTAGATAGATGGAACTTTAGTACTGCTGATTGGGAAAAATTTAAAATGATTACTGAAAGAAATTTAAAGACAGTTAATATTTGTCAAGATATAGAGGGGCTGAATTATTCCATATGTGAAGCCATCTTAGAAGCTGCTAAACAGTCAATTAATAAGAAAGGAGGGAATTATAAAAAGAAAATTGTACCATGGTGGACAGAAGCATGTGGAAATGTGATTAAATCTCGAAATAAAGCATTTAAAGTATTAAAAAGAACTCATAATATACAAAATCTTATTGAATATAAAAGGCAGCAGGCAATGGTGAGAAAAACAATTAAAAATGCAAAGAAGGTATATTGGAGAAAGTTTTGTAATTCAGTAGGAAGAGAAACTAAAATAGATAAAATATGGGGAATGGTTAAAAGAATGAATGGGATGAAAAAAGAGTTTGGTTATCCAGTTTTAATAGGTAATGGAATTACAGCAAAGAAGGATGATGAGAAAGCAGAAATGTTAGCTCAGACTTTTGTTAAAGTACACGGATCAGAAAATTTAAGTGAAGAAGGGAGAAGAAGAAGAGAGGAGACAATAGCAGAAAATGTAGAGATATTAAGTGAAGATGGTGAAAACAATAAATTAATCAATGTACCATTTACAAAAGCAGAACTAAATCGTGCATTAAGGAAAGCAAAGAGGACAGCGCCAGGGAAAGACCAAATATGTTATGTTATGATAAGTCAACTTAGTGAACCATCAAAGGACATTTTGTTAGAATTATATAATAGAGTTTGGGAGGAGGGAAAGCTGCCAAAGGTTTGGAAAGAAGCTGTGATCATACCAATACGTAAACCAGGAAAAGATAGCGCAAACCCAGGAAATTATAGACCTATAGCTTTAACTTCAAACATTTGTAAAATAATGGAGAAAATGATCAATGACAGGCTGGTATATTATTTGGAAAGGAATCAATATATATCTAGATGGCAAAGTGGTTTCAGAAAAGGAAGGAATACCATGGATTCATCTTTGTGCTTAGAACATGAAATTAGAAAAGCACAAATAAATAAAGAAAGTGTAGTGGCTGTGTTCTTTGATATTGAGAAAGCGTACGATATGATGTGGAGGGAAGGATTGATGATCAAACTAGTGAAGATGGATATTAAAGGTAGAGTATATAGATGGTTAAAAGATTTTTTAAGTGAAAGGAAAATACAGGTTAGAATAGGAAGGAGTTATTCGTCAAAATATTTTATTGAAAATGGAACACCTCAAGGAAGCATAATTAGTCCGTTACTTTTTTCTATAATGATTAATGATGTGTTTAAAGATATAGAAAATGGGTTTGGGTGTTCTCTTTTTGCAGACGATGGGGCAATTTGGGTGAGAGGTCGTAATACTGATTATATTGTGAAGAAATTACAAAAAGCTATTAAAAAGATAGAAGATTGGTCATATAAATGGGGATTCAAACTTTCAGTGGAAAAATCGAAAACTGTGTTTTTTACTCGGAAAAAAATCAATAGTATGGTGAAGGTTAAATTATATAATCAAGAGATAGAAAGGGTTAAAATTTTTAAATTTCTTGGTTTATGGTTTGATGATAGAATTACATGGACATTTCATATTCAAAAAATTATTGATAAGTGCAAAAAAGTTTTGAATATTATGAGATGTTTAGTTGGTCATGAATGGGGAGCAGACAGAACTGCTTTAAAGGCTATATATACAGGATTAATAAGATCAGCAATAGACTATGGTAGTGTGGTTTATGGATCAGCAGCAAGTACATCACTTAAAAAGTTAGAGGGTATACAAACACAAGCGTTAAGGTTAATTACAGGAGCATTTAAAACAACATCTATTGTAGCGTTGCAGGTTGAAACTGGGGAAATGCCACTGGAAATCAGGAGAACACAACTGTTACTAAATTACTGGATTAGTTTACAGGGTCATGGTCAAAATCATCCTACAAAAGAAATATTGCAGCCGTGTTGGGAAAGGGAGAGGAGACAAACAGGAAGTTTTGGATGGATAGTGGGAAAAAAAGTAGAAGAACTTGAGTTAGATAAAATTAATTGTAGTCCAACTGTACCGTTATCAGTAATCCCTCCCTGGCTCATACCTGAAACAACAGTAGATTTGTCATGGTTGGAAAAGAAAAAAGAAGGCAATATTAATCATAAACTCATACAGGAATATGTTAATAGTTATTATGGTTATATTCAAATATATACAGATGCATCTAAAAATGTGAATGATAGGTTAGGCATAGCATTTTATGTTCCAGATTTCAATATCAAAGTAAAGAGAAGAATAAATAATGAATTATCAGTATATACAGGAGAATTATTAGCAATATTATTAGCATTACAATGGATAGAGGAAGTAAGACCATTAAGATCAATAATATGTTCAGATTCAAGTTCAGCTTTACTTAGTATACAAAATCATTTTTCAGATAGTAGATTAGATATATTAATTGAAATACAGCAAATTCTATATCAAATTCAAATGATGGGTATTAGTGTTATATTTATTTGGGTACCAGCACATATAGGGGTTAATGGAAATGAAATTGCAGATAAGATTGCTAAGGAAGCATCAAAAAATAGAACTATTGATATGATGATTAATTTAAGTAAGACAGAAATTAAAAGTATCATTAAACAAAGAATGAAGGAAAGGTGGCAAAAACAATGGGAAGAAGAAAGGAGAGGAAGATGGCTGTATAGGATTCAACGGAAAGTCGGAGAAATGAGGATAGCAGAAGGAATCAGAAGAGAGGAAACAGTTATTTCAAGACTTAGATTTGGACACACAGGATTAAATAAAACACTATTCAAAATAGGGAAGCATATGTCAGGCAAATGTGAATATTGTGAACAAGATGAAACAGTAGAACATGTAGTGATGTATTGTAAGAAATATGAAGAGGAAAGAAGGATTTTGGTTAGAGATCTTAATAAGGAGAAAATAAAATTTGATATAATAGATATTCTGCAGAAAAAGTCAAAAAATAAATGTTATCAATACTTATTTAAATATTTAATAATAACAGGAATAATTAGGAGGATTTAGTATTTGTAAATTTAATATTATAGATATAGATACATAAATATAAGTATCTTCGGGAGTATGGCCATTTTGACCCACACTCCTCACCAGTTGGTGGCGGTAATGCACACCGGAAAGTTGTTTGCCAACCGCCAGTAAAATCAAGAAGAAGAAGAAGAAGAATTATTGGTTGCTGACGTAACAGTTCGTTTACCGGTGATCGCTTTACGGCAGAGCGTGCTGCTGGAGGTCAGAGATATACTTGTTCACTAAGGAAGCTCAGTAGTGTATGTTGTTAAAAAAAACGGCGATATTGCGGTAAATATTAAACCGGAGTACAGATTACTCCCGGTTAGGGAATTTCTTGCTGCTGTTGGTGAAATCCAGCGGAACGTTTTTACGAAGTTCGCCGTTTACGTTGAGTTGTTACGACATCGCTCGCTAAGGTTAGCTCGGCTCGGCTAGCTTCTTCTAGTCTCCAGGCTCCAGTCTGATTATCCGGGAGGGGTCTGCGGCCATGGACAACAACTCGCAGGGTTCGGGGGGATTCAAAGGGGGCCTCGGGGGTCTTTTCGGCGGGGGTCCCCCCGAATACTCCAACACAGAGCTCGCCGGTGTCCCCCGTAAGTATGCTGTGATGCTAGTTGTTGCAATGCTAGCTGCTGTCACATAGCTCACATGCTGACTGCTGCAGATGGCCTTTAAACCCCTCTAAAAAACACTCGCAACATGTGATTTCTGTATTCCAGTGACAGGAATGAGTCCTCTCTCTCCTTACCTCAACGTCGATCCCCGTTACCTGGTTCAGGTAGACCTGATCTCACTCACTTTACATAATAAAGTATGTTTGTGGTCTTTTTCTCCCCCCCTTGTCTGTGCTAATCTGAAATGGTTGTGTTGCAGGACACAGATGAGTTCATTTTACCAACAGGGGCCAACAAGATAAGAGGCAGATTTGAACTGGCTTTCTTCACCATTGGGGGCTCGTGTATGACTGGTGAGTAACACCGGGGTTGTCAGCTTTTGAGGAGGGTCTTTGTTGGCAAACAGGCTTCTGCCAAAGCATTTCATCGCCAAGAGCTTTCAAGGCACTTTTAACTGATGATCAAATGCGTAGGCCAAAAAAAATGAAGACTGATTTAAACGCTGAAATTCTTGTTTTAATTTAGATCCCCTTAAAATCACAAAGAAATTACTTAATTTCAAATTTATATATTACGTTGTTTTTTTTGTTTTTTTCTTTTACATTATGTTATTCTTTCGATAAAATGATACTAAAATCCCCAAATTAAGATAGACTTTTCTGCCAAGGAATAATTTAGGGCGCTTCCATGCTTAAAAAGTACATTGGATGAACATCATTGCTCTGCGTTTTGATGGAGGATTGCCCTGTTTAAACCTCTGGAAGTTACTTTCTTGTAACTCTTGGGGGGGGGGGGGAAGCCATTTTGCTTCACAGAAAACAATCCACAGGCGTGCCCAGGTCTGTCTTTTTTCATTTAGGATCTCGTTAAATGAGATTTCATTTACCAAGATGCTAAATGAAATCTCCAAAAGACACTTAAATGTCATCTGCTCGTGGGACCTGCCGCAGATTCTTGCTACTATTGATGCCAAGGCGTACGTATGTTCTATCAGAAAGAGAATGCTCAAGTGGAACTGACAGCAAAGGAAACCTTTTGCCCCCTAAGAAAAACTTGAACACCAGACTGAAGATTGGCAGGTTGACTGAAAACAAAGACATGGACTTGTAGAATAATGTTATTTGGATAGATGAGTCTAAAATTCAAGTATTTGGTCACCAAAACAGAGCGTGTACCATAAAAAACTCCTAATATCTGTGACGCAAGGAGGTGGAAGTTACATCTGCTTGTTTTGTAAAGTGCCTTGGGGGCCACACATCTGCTGTTTATAAGAGCTAAATAAATAAACTGAAATATATTGAAGTGGCTAAGTTTGGGGATACTTTGGTGCAGCCGGATCTGGCCAACTCACAGCCACAGAATAAAATATACAAATGGCTTTTAAAGACTTGAAACTCTGTTGTTTATCGTGCCATGGTGATAATTACAGTTGTCACAGTGTATCCTTTTAATTATTGTTCCTTTATATATTGTTGCTTTAAAACTGACCATATCACAGAATATTAAGCAGTCTTCCTCTGATCCTATCACGTGTTCCTTACGCAGAAAAAAAGCTACAGAAATAAAACCAGAGAACCAGACTTGTTGAGATGTATTGCCGCACACCGGAAAACTGCTCGGGTTAAGTGGGAACAGATTCCGGCTCAAGTCTGTAAATTCCTTTGCAGGATTAGCAGAAGTAATACTTGGGGATATTATGCTCAAAATTGCTGCTTCAGTCATCGTACTCTTCCTTTCCTTAGCTAATCTCTTGCCTCTAACACAGGCGCTACACTGGGAGCTTTAAACGGTCTCCGGATGGGCTTGAAGGAGACGAGAGACATGGCGTGGTCCAAACCTCGCAACGTACAGTAAGCATGGATGTTGTCAATTTGATCAAATACAGCGCCTTACTAAAGTATTCACACCCTCTGAATGATTTTTTTTTAAACATTTCACCCAAAACTCCCTTGGATTGTACAATGATTTTATAAGCTGGTCCAACACAAAGTGGTGGATAATGGTGAAGTGGAAGGAAAATGACACATGGTTTTCAATTTGTCATATTTTTAGCTCTGTTTAGACTTGGCCCTTGACTGGACCGATCTCACACATTGATATGCTTTGTTTTAATCTTTCCATTGTACCTGTGGCTGTATGTTTAGGCTCCATGTCTTGCTGGAAGGTGAACCACAGCCCAGCCTTTTCTACGGTGTTTTGCTTGTAGCGCCATTCATCTTTCCACCAATCTGAGCAGCCTCCATGTTCCTGCTTTAGATCCCCACATCATGATGCTGCCCCCACCATGTTTGATGATGGGGCTGGGGTGTTCAGGGTGACGTGCGGTGTCAGTTTACTGCTACACATAGTGAACCACTTCTCATGTAGGGCAAAAGCTAACATTTTGTTTCAATGGGACCAGGGCATCTTCGTCCTCGCTTGTGACAAACTGCAAACGAGACTTCTAACTGACTTTATTTTCGATGATCAGTTTCTTCTACTTTACCATAAATGCGAGATTTGTGGAGGTCAGAATAATAGTTGTGTCGTGGGCAGTTTCTCCCACCCTAAAGGCGAATCTCTTATGAAACGTATAATGTGACTTCTGAAGGTCATTAGCTGCGCCAGGGTGGAATGCACGTGCACGCCACACTTTTCAGATTGTATGTCTGTGAAAGAAATTAATAACAATGTGTCCTTTCCCTTCCATTTAATGGTTATGATCTACTTTTTTGTCAGTTCATCACATTAAAATCTTAATATAATGCATAGTAGTTTGTGGTTGTCAGGGTGTTTTCACACCAGAGCGGTTTATCCTGTTTAAAACTAACTCTGGTTGGTTTATATGTGAACATAGCAATCACACTAGGGTGTGGACCAAAACAACCGTGCTTACACGGTTTGGAGCAGGTGGTCTCCAAATCAACTCTAGAGTAGAGATGGGCATTTAATGTATTGATTATCTTTATTGTGATAAGAATTCTCCATTTATGATAAATAATAATTAATAATAGCAGGAAAAACCCTAAAATTGATATTATCACTTTTACCATTTTCTCCACAAATGAATTTATGAGACCATCAATAAAGTGGATTATGATTAAATGCCGTGCAACGGTATGCAGTTTAATGATTAAAATACTACTTCTTCATGTAACCAATGTCCTAAAAACGCCTATTTTCAAATGGCCTTGTTTTTTAAGAGCTGTGTTTGTGGGGCTTTGACTGCAGCGATATGCAGTCACAGCCATACAGTGCTAAGAAAATGCAGAAAAGAAGCGGCAAATACTTTTTTATGGCCACTTTTACCATCATAAACAATCAATACCACAAAATATTAAGTCCACGTCCCACAGCCGGTCAGTTTGTGGTGTGAATGTGATCCAGCACAGCTAGCAGGTTGACGCTGTAAGCTTGAGCCAAACGCATTGCTGTAGCCAGGTTTGCAATGCATTCTGGGATGCAGTGGAATAAGCGTCTTTTTGGTGAAAGTAAAAAGCCCCGTGCAACTTACGACACATCTTCTCAAATCATTCGGCGTGTTTCTCAGATAATGCAGTGATTCAGACCGAAGTAAACTATTGGTGTGAAAACGCCCTGACATGATAACACGCTGAAAAGTTTCACGGGTGTGAATACTGTTGCAAAGAATTATGTTTTCTTTTTCCTCTTGAGTCATTTTCCCTCTAAATGTATTTTTCTTTCTCTTCACCAGGATTCTAAACATGGTGACCCGGCAGGGGGCTTCATGGGCCAACTCTCTGGGCTCTGTCGGTAAGATCAGAACGAAACCAAGCTGAAAAGGTTTAAGAGTTAAAAAGAATTGCTCATGCAAAGGCTTGTCTTTAAAACTCTGGTGTTTTCCAATATCCCTGCAGCCCTGCTGTATAGTGCTTTTGGGGTGGCAATAGAGAAGGCCAGAGGGGCAGAAGACGACATCAACACGATGGCTGCCGGCACGTTAACAGGGATGCTCTTCAAATCCAGCGGTAGGGTTTCTCTTCTAGGCCATCTAAGATCACTCTTTAGACCGACCGAGGGAAAAAGGTACAAACAAAATATAAAATGCTAAACGTTTAGCATTTTATATTTTGTTTGTACTTTTTTTCCTTGGTCGGTCTAAACTAGAATAAAAATATAACAGCGGTTCTTGAATTATAAAAATGTAAATGTTTTCTATTTGAAAACCTGAAAGCAGTTCATGTAGTAGGGCTGGACGATAACTCAATAACCATGTATATCGATCGATACACGTATATCGATGATGGAATAAAAAGGGTCAATAAAAAGTTCAATAGAGCAGTTTTCCTTCCTTTTGCATTCTAGCCTATCATGTAGGTTAATACTACAGTCATTACATCCTCCCAACCAATCACAAACACAGACCCCGGAACGCTCCGCCACCAAGCTCCGCCCCCTTCTAAGAGCTCAGAGACCACGTGTTCTTTTTCATTTTTTAAAAACTTGCAGTTTTGGTAAAAAGTTGGTTGAATAAAGGGTTGAGTTTGAATTCAGTGTTTATATGTTGCGTATCTAAAAATAAGTTGCTAGGCAACAGCATAAAATGTCCAGGGTTGCACTTATATATGTTTTGAATTTGTTGATAATCATCGATATCGATCAGTATGATTTCTATTTTATCGATATGCTTTTTTTATGTATATCGTCCAGCTCTATTATGTAGTTGTTCTTGATTAAATTCAAAGCCAAATGAAAGTTTTCATTAGGAAGTCTCACTGTAAATTAGCTTTGTGTGCAAAACGTACCTAATATTATACAATTCTTGTGTCAGGCAATTATTTATTTTCCAGAATTATACATATTAAGCTTTTCAGATTATGATAAAGGCATTTTTTGAGTTTTACACAGCCAATGTTTACCCAGTGCCAATAATTAGAAAACAGAGTTGATGCTTTTTTTTTCCATTTAGTGTATTTGAACAGTGTGTTCTCTTGTCTTTCTAATTTTTGAAGAGAAACTAGCTTTGTTAGGTCACATTTCTTCTCTGTGAAAACAAAAAAAAAAGTTTTTAAAAAAAACTTAAATTTATAAAAATATTTCATTTACATGCATTTTAAAGGGCTTGTCAGGGTGCTGATAATTGTACAACAAAGGTTTTCCTTTTATCAAAAACTATTATTCGTTGAGTTTTTTGTTTTGTTCTTTTCTTCAATAAAATATAAACTTATTATTCACCGTTTCAGTAGAAAGCCAGAGCAGGGTACCAATAAGACAATATGGTTATATATGCGGTGTAAACGCCCTGTTGGGCCTGTTGTAACATTCATATGACTGGGTAATAATTATGCAGATTCTTTTGTTGTCTTTGGAAAACCTCTACAGCTCAAACAGAGCAAATTACTCAGAGTTCCCATCCTGGGGTTAAGTCCTTTCTACTAAACACCTAATATCATGTCTAACGATCGTTTTCAGAGATGCTGACGGTTCTGTTTGTTTTCTCAGGAGGATTACGGAGCGCGGCCCGCGGAGGTCTGGTTGGCCTAGCCGTATCCGGCGCCTACGCTCTCTACAACAACTGGGAGCATCTCACCGGCTCCTCCTCGTCCTCCTCCACCCGGCTCTACTGACGTCTGCCACGCCGGGACGCTACTTCATCACCAGGTCCAAATATCTGGAGGACCCGCCCTTTAACCACAAATAGTTAGACTCTGGTCAAAATCCGTGTTGTTTTCCCGCCTCCTGTCATTCACCCGCAAGCATACTGGGAATTATGAGAGAAAAGTTCATCAGCGAGGGTGTGATGTGACACCCTGACGCTTAGTTTTATTACTTTTGGATGAGTCGTCTGCCTCCAGTGATGCTTGGTTGAGAAAGTGTCGTAAGTTTTAGGCAAAAAGAGCCAGTTCATAGGACGACACCTGGTGTGTGGTCCAGACAAGTCCAGAGACTTTTACCAACTTGTATTTATTGAAACAAATATTGTCAGTGGTTTCGGCTCTGTGAGAGAGGCGATCACTGTGGAGCTGTACTGGAACCTGCTTACTGTTCGTGTTTCTCCATCAAATCCGCTGTTTGATAAGCTGAAATAAAGCGTCAAAAACGGAAACGTTCACAACTATCTGCTCCTCACGTTTATTGCAGAATGCCGGTGCGTACAAACGAAAGCTAGAACTTCTGTTTACATTGTGAAGTGTGGTTTGTGTTGAGGAACAGGCACAATCTGAAGCTACAAGACTAAGTAAAGAGGTTTAATAGAGAGCAGATGGCGTTTGTCGGCGCCGCCTCAGTGCAGGAAGAAGTCCCTGATGCGGGTCGCCTCGATCCAGGGGATGTAGGTGGAGGTGCGGGTGAAGACGCTGGGTTTGTTCTCCACGGTGCAGCCGATGGGGCCGAAGCTCACCACGCCGTGCACCTCCCAGCGGTCGCGGCCCAGCTGGCAGAGCAGCGGACCGCCGGAGTCGCCCTGAGAGGAAAGACGAGCCGTGAGAGGAAGAAGAGACTTGGTCTGAGAGACGTAAAGCTGTCCTAAATGGCTGGCGGCCCGTACCTGACATGCTGCGGGGGGGTCCTCGGTGTCCCTGAACCCGGCACATATCATGGAGTCCCGGACGCGGTCACCCCAGAACTTCTTCTGCCGACAGGTTTTGAAGTCGATGATGGGCAGACGGGCTTGATTCAGCGCTTCTGCCAGGGAGACGTTCTCCTTTCCACCTGAAACGTGATAGTAGACATTTCACGACCCTTCATGTCCCACTTACACTAAAGTTAAACATGGGGGTGCGGGAGGGTTTTCAGTTATTACCCTAAGAGTGAAACTCCTAAACATTAATTTCACACAGCATTTCACAGGTTTGTTGCTGGTAACTTTGTCGATTATGGCTTATAGCCGATTGAAAAAAACTAAGATTTAGCGTAGGAGAACCAGCTGCAAGAGTAAAAACAGGATGCACACCATAACATTTCTGCAAGGAATGTTATTAAAGTGGTATGGTGTGCATAATCACGGGAAGATTGCTGACTTGTCAACTATCCAGCACACCATTAAGGTCCCAGAGTCTGGAGCGAGTTTCCAGAGTCCATGATGGTTTAGGCGGGATCATGTCAGGCTGGCTTAGCCTGTGTCCACACCCAGAGTAGCTGTCAGGAAATCGTAGGGCGCCTCATGTTTTCCCTCTGCTGACGAGCTTTCTGGAGAGGCTGATTGGATTTTCCTGCAGCCCACGCTGCCAAAAGTACTAGTGCCTGCTTTAATAACCGTGCCATCTCTGCGAAGCGAACTGACCCAACCCAAGTCCCACAGGATCTGCGGAGTTTTGTCAAGAGGACGATGAGATCAAACAGACCCAATAATGCAGACAAGCGGGAGGCCTCCATCAAAGCAACCCGGGCTTCCTTCACACCTCAGCAGAACCACCAGCCGATCGCCTCCACGCAACGCTGCACCGGTGCAGTAAATGATCCAAAAGGAGCCGCAGACAGAAAACCTTCGCTGTTCACTTGAAGCACTAACGTGTGTTAGTCCAGCACACAGAATCCCAATTAAATACAATGGAGTTGTGATGGTGATGGGCAAAATGTTTTTAGTATTTGTAGATTTTGAAGCAGCTGATCTAAGTTGGTGCAGAGCTCTTAGACGGCCCTTTGCCATAATGTCAAATTAAAGGCCGACTTCAGTGCGGTGTCTTTTCCTGATTTGTGGAGATATTTTAACTCAACTAGTTTAATGTTTTGCATTAAAACATCCATAATATAAAAGAATGCAAAAAAATAAATAAAAGAAATTTGGGCCTGAAAAAAAGTAGGGACTGTTTTAATGGAAACTTTGTAAAAATCAGTTTAAATTCAGCATAAAGGATTTTTTTTTTACTTTTCGATTTATTGGATATTGTTAATATCACAAGAATGACCCTTTCAGTGGAATTACACATTCAGCGGGCGCTCTTTTTCCTGGTTTCCTAATGATGGCATTTAAAACGATTTATATTCAGGCCAGTGACGTGCAACATATTCACTGCAAAAGGGGAACAAAAAGTAAGTAAAATCTTGAAATGAATGTATTTCTCTTTGATATGAGCAGGTAAATTAGATTATCTGCTAGTGGAACAAGATTTTTTGACTAGGAACAACTCATCTCCATCATCTTATTTCAAGTGCAGTGTATCTATCTTATTTTAGGGGTCAAAATACTCATTCCATTGGCATATAATCTTATTTACCTGCTCAAATCAAGGACAAATGCACTAATTTCAAGAGAATTTCACAGACTTTTTCGGACCCTTTTTTTTTTTTTTAAAGTGTTCAATCTCAGTTGTCATGACAGTATCCATCTGTGCAATATTCCAATTGCAAATAGTTGCTTGCATGCAATATTTATAAGGATTTATAAATGTAGATACCACAAATTCTTGCCCCGGGTGTCAACAATATTGTTTGCAAACTTGATGGACTCTCATCACCCTTGGTACCCAAACACCCTATATGGATAATAGTGACTTAACCTTTGTTGTGGGAGCACTGTGATGATGTAAAAGAGAGGAAGCTGCAGAAAATCTGTGTTGTAATCAATTTCATCATAATATTCAACAATTATATCTAATCTCCGTATTTTAGTAATTCTGTTGAGCCTGATTAGGCCATATTGTTTCCCCTCAGTGGTCGTGTTTGTGTCTCCTGTCCCTGACTCACCCCGGGTGTCTCCCCAGCCCGTCACCCAGCAGTAGTGCCCCGGTTTGAGGCCGGTCTGCTTGCGCGGCAGGCAGGCGTAGCGGATGAAGTTTGAAGGCAGGATGTCTGTGCCGGCCTTCACGAGGGCGATGTCGTAGTCCAGCTCGCTGTGAGCAGGGTAACGGAAGTTCTCGTGCCGGTAGATCCTCTTGATGGGGAATATCCTCTCTGCAGACTCGGAGCGCTTCAGCTGGTGCTTCCCAAGGACAATCCTCCAGCTCCCAGGGTCCTCAGCTTTACCCCTGAGAGCGTTCAGCAAAAGAAACGCACTGTTTCATATCTGATGTTGTGTTTGATTCACACAAACCGTGCACCTGCTTTTAGATGTGAGATTTATGGAGCGCCATCTTACTTCTGGAAGCAGTGAGCTGCCGTGAGCACCCAGTTCTTATGGATGAGAGTTCCTCCACAGACGTGAATGTAGTGTTTGCTTCCTCTGGGTCGAACCTGTGAAAGGAAAGCAGTGTCCTTAATCAGAGAAAAGGTCAGACCTTTTTATTTTATCTCAATCAAATTTGGAGTACCATATTTTTCGGACTATAAGTCGCACTTTTTTTCATAGTTTGGCCGATCCTGCGACTTAAATTCCGGAAAGACTTATGGTCTAAAAAATACGGTAAGTTTATCGCGGTTTGGTTTTAAGTGTTCTTTTTTTCTTCCTGCTTAAACTTCAATAGTTATCGCTCATCTTTACGTTTGCATTTAACTTTATTCTGTTCATCAAATTTCTAATTAGTACATTTTATTGTGTTTTCTATTTGATTTGAATGCCTTTACTGAAAAAAAATTAAAGAATACATTATGTTTTAGCTTTTCTTTTAATTTACCTTCAGTCATTCTGTGTTATTTTGATCTTATTTATTTCAATTATATATATATATATATATTTTTACCAAATTTAAAGTGGTTTATCCTATACTTTTCTAATTTGATTTGTGTTTAATATTTTGTACCTTTTTAAATCTATTTTCCACCACTGTTTTAAATTTGACCAAAAGTTTGACTTTATATTTAATTTCTGTTTTTTTGTATTATGGTGAAAGAACAGCTTTTATTGTTTTAACATAAGAGACTTTTTGTATTTTTACTTAGTTCATATCTGTCTCTAGGGCAGCATTTTTGAGCAGTAATTGCTGGTAGCTGTTAGCATGTTGTTTCTTTATTTTTAACTCTTTTTAACAGTTTATGTTACATTTAATTGCATGAAAATTTCTCTATAGATATAATCTGATTGCTGATTTTACTCACAGACTAAATTAAAGGTACTAGTTAGTCATTCCTGTAAAATCATTAAAAATCTTTTTAGATATAATTTATTGCCCATAAAATAGGATGTCATGGCCATTTGTTTCCTCTTTTTTTGTTATTTTACGTTGTAATTTAATCAAGACAAAATCTGCTCTTCAAAAAACAAGACCCATGTGCCTCTGGTGACATCACACAAGGCATAATGCAACTAAACCGAGCTCTTCTGAGTACGTTCACTTGTATTTCACTCCTGTTTCTTTGCTTTAAGTTTTTGCATCTTCACATCAAATTCCTCCAACAAATTTGGTCACTTGTATTCTTCACTGCTAGTGAGATTATGTTGAATGTTTTTTTCTTCTGTTTTAAGAAACACATCAAGCAGGATAGACTGGAATGGACAAATTGCAAACTCTATTGAGACTTGATGATTCATTAATGATTTCCAGGTCCAATCAATATTTCTTGCAAAACTACTTTATCACCTGCAATTATAATGAGCCCAATCCCAACACTTTGCCCTGCCATGCATATATGCCTCTATCATCACCATCATTCCAGTTAATAATACAGAGGAAAAATAAAGGGGAAAGCCCATCTATCAAAAGCTTAGATTGAATCTGTTGTTGATGAACTGGCAAATTATTGTTTATATTTAGCTAGAATGAGGCCTTTACTCATTTTAGAGTTGAAACATGCACGGAGGCATGTCAATCCAGAATAATTAATAATATTGTTCCAATTCTGCAGGGGATTTTTGTTATCATCAACGTTTGTTTCACATTAGTAGCCATCGTGGTTCAGAAGCATGGGGTCTGCAGCTTATATGCAGCTGAAGCACGTTAGAATCACTTATCTGCCATTGAGTTGAATACGAGAGTCGGTGATAATGCAGAATGGCGATGCTTAGTTTGTCCACTAGAGGGCAACAACGACTCCACTGTTGAGCCCAGAATTCGACGCTACTGCGCGTGCGCTCATTGTTAACAGGGGGATTGACTACTGGTTGGTTAAACCACAACTTCTCAGATCGTAATAGCGTCCCATTTTTGATTGTTGTTCTGGTAAATTTTCTATAAAATTACAGTGCCTTGCAAAAGTATTTGTGCTGTGGACCTTTTTACATTTGATCACATTGCACCACAAACTCTCATGTATGTCCTATGATGAAGTAGCTTTGCCACAAGCCTGGTCAGAGTTGATAGGACAATGGATGGAGCTAAACGCAGGGCTGTTCTGGAAGAAAACCCGTTAGTGGCTGCAAAATTCATACAACTGGAGCAAATGTGCTTGTGATCTGAACTGTCTAGAAACTATTTTAGAGCTTTTGGAAAATCTCCAGTTACTAATGACCTAAGGAATTCAAGGAGCCCCTGTAATTTCTAGGTATGCTACAAAAAGTGAGAGCTTCAAATCCCCTGGACAGACTACTTATCAGCTAATTTCAGACATATTTCAGCAAATTAGAAGTTGCTCTTCAGTCTTGCAGGGTTTCTATCATAATTTAAGTCTCACAAACGTTTCCATTTATTTATAGATAACCAAAAATGATAGGGGAAAAATACTTGGCCAGGACTGCTTTTGCACGAGTTTTTGCACAGCATCAGTGCAGCGCAGCATGGATGTGATCAGCCTGTGGCCCAGGTTGCTCTATTAGTGACCTTCAGACCAGCTACATGGTTGAGTCTCTGTCTCACGTCTTCCTTTCGACAATATCCCGGTGGACTCAGTTCACCATAGGTAATGGTGCTTTGGGCAGTGTGGGTTGGTACCAAGTCCTGCTGGAACATGAAATCAGCCTTTTAAACGACTGCTCTGACTTTGGACCATATAGAGTACAGCGGACAAACAACAGCGGATGGCATGGCTTCCCAAATCCTCTCTGATTGTGGAAACCTCCCACTGGATGTGGAGCAACTTGGATCATGTGACCCTGTTAGTGACCTTTACAGCCCTATTAGAGTGGTTGTTCTGACTACAACCTTTAGGGCCTTTAATCTTGATACTCTGAACTTATGTAAGGAATCGAATAAGCCTTTTAGATAAGAGGTAAAACGTCTTGAGGAACATGAGAAGAAGTTCTATTTAAACACAATCGTTATGTCCCAATTTCAGGCTTCCCCCCTCTTTGTCCAGACTACGACTCAAGACTTAGATTCCCAAGCAAAATGCCACATTAAGTTTAATCTGAAAAGGTGATTTTGGACCGCTACACAACATTCTAGGCGGTTTTCTCAGTAACTCAGGTAGGACAATTCTCGTGTTGCTTCTAGGATAAAGGTAACTCAACACAAGAAATGACATAGTTATAGCCCATGTCCTGGATACGTCTGTTTTTGGTGTAGTGACTCCAGCTGAAGTCCACCGTCCTTTAGAGTTTGCGGTCACACCTTTTGCTTGTCCACATTTTTTCCTTTCACTTAACTTTTCAATCACATGCTTGGACATTACACTGCGTGAACAGCCAGCTTCTTCAACAAAGGCATTTTGAAGATTACTCTTCTTGGGCAGGGTGTCAGTTATTGTCTGCTGGACAACTGTTAATCAGCAGTCTTCTCCGTGAATATGTAGGCCAGAACATTACACTTCTGTATTAGAAATCTGTTTTTTTTCGTTGCTATTATGCCATATGGGCCAATTTTATTGCCAAAATCCAATAACTCTAACCAATTGTGATACACTAGTCTGTTTGCAAATGATCTTGGAACAGATTAATTTCCAGTGCAAAAGCAGCGGGGGCAATGAAGTTTAACCAAATTTCTGCTCTCAATCAACTGATCAAAGTCATTGTGTTCCTTAAAACAGAGAATCCTGTCGCTGTGATTTACCTGCAAAGAGACTTGCCAGGGCCAGGAGTGAGGTCGGGCCTCATTTCCAGAGACAATCCTCTCAACCATGTTCGGCTTGAAGTGGGCCATGCCACAATCCTGTGGCCAGTCTAGGAGGACAGAACCACCGCGTTCATACATACATACAGGCATCACAGAGCTATTCACATGAGTAATGTTTTACTTTTGCCCATGCTGAAGAAGTTTCTTTGCCCTCACCTAGGTGGAGGACTTTGTGCTGTGGTTGTTGTCCAGGGATAAGCGTGTATGCAGCTGCAGGCAGGGATGCCTTGCTCAACAGCAGCAGCAGCGGCAACAGGGGGAGAAACCGGAGCAGAGGCGGTCCTGGTGCAGCCATCGTCTTTCACAGAATCGCCAACCAGTCCACAACCAACACTATTTATAGCGAGCAGATGTACGCAAACAGGTACACGTACGGTTCATACAAACGCACACACGAGCACAACAGCAAACCTCCAGGGACAATGAGTTAGTGTCACAACAAAAGCAGAGCGCTGGATAGTTCTCTTGTAGCTTTGAGTATTACTGGAGCTGAGAAAAAGGGGATTTTTTTCCCCCCAGGGGAGTCCCATCAGCACTTTTACATGCATATAGTATGCTCACAGCACACGCACATGTGTGCAAGACAAAGGCATCACTGTATTGTACACAAACAAGTGTGCAAGTCATATGACTGATCGGAGTGACACCCATGCCTGAAACTAACATTTATATGAGGTCTGATGTGAAGGCCCAGCCCATCCCGGGTAAACACAAATCCGAAGATCTGTATCTCATGTGAGGATTGAGCCATTCAATGTAAAATTGCACAGCCACCATCCACATATTGAAGCTCATGTTGGTAGGAGATTGGGCCTCCGATGGGAATGAGTGAGGGCAATGATGGCCTCTTGTCAGCTGTTGATAACTCTGTACTTTTTTTAACCATATAAAGTACTACTAATTGAATTGAACTGAATTTCTAAATTAATGTCTCTTTTTCGCGTCTTCCCATCAACTCTGACCTTCTTTCCTGCATCGTCACAGCACTATCGTTTAGGAATGTTGTTTTTCCTCCCATGAATAAAATACAAAATATCTAAACGCAAACTGACTTCTGTAAAAAAAAATATGACCACAGTAAGTGCAGCAGAAGCCCCTGGTGAGCGGAGCTTTTCTTGCTGCAGTGAATAAAAGAGAATGTGCCCGCTCATCTGAATGGCAGGGCTTGAATGGTCAGATCTCACCGCCGGGGTTCATCAAGTTTACACACAGCTCTACTTTGTGTGCATGTGTTCGCCGGGTGAATGAGGTGAAGGGTGGCACTGGCAGAAAAAACAAGGATGTGGGCAATTAAACATTGGAACCAAGAGACAAGTATCATATTTTCCATTGAAAGAGAACGTAACAATTAGAAATAAAGTTCCAGAGATCTAAAATTTCCCACCATTTCCTGATTTACTCCTACCAATACCAATACCGATACCAGGCTCAGATATATTCACACAGCCCTATTAATATTTTTGTTAAATCCAATTTATATGAAGTTGCCACATGTTTTTGAAGCCACCAATAACTTTTGGGCATGATTCTGGGTGGATGTGTGTTCACTCTTCTCAGCAGAATTGGAAAAACTCTTTTAAAATTCAGTTTCTTGACACAGACCCTGCTTTAAAGCATCGTCGATACAATTTCCATTTGACTGAACTCAGGGCCATTGAAGAAGCTTAAAGTTGCCTGAGTTATAGTTATATGGTGTTAGCGTGTTCCAATGTGTTTCTCTAAGGGCGAATGTCATTTTTGGGAGATAGTTTTCTTTCATTATGTTATCATCTTTATGCAAGACACCAGTGTCACGAGCAGTGAAACAGGCCCTCATCATGATACTTCCACAATCAACTATCAGTCATGTAGTCACAATGATGCCAGAAGCTTGTTAATAACTACATAAAGGGTGTGGTTTAATTGCAACATGCTAAGGGATGTTTAACTAATTGCAACCTTTGCAGCCTATTTTTGTTTTTGAAAATCTTTGGATGTTTGTTGTTATAATATTTCTGCCCTGGAAAAAGAACTGTTCAGATGTATCGTTAAAAGCCCAAAACAACATGGCATTCTTGCCCCAGGAGGAGCGTGTGTAAACCTCTGACATCAAATTGCGGGCATGCGGTATATTTTTATGATTCTAGCACTTCTAGCACAATCAGATACGGAGGCTTTAGTCCTCGACGTGGCTGACCCGGGTTCGATTCTGGCCTGAGGTCTTTTGCCACATGTCTTCCCCCCTCTCAAAACCCCTTTCCTGTCAGTCTATTGTATGAAAAAACGAGCCACTAGTGCCATAAAAACTCAGAAAAGTAGTATTAAAGAAAAATGAGGCTATAAAATGTGATCTCTGTCAAAGCTGCAGGCCTATAAGAACTCTAACCAATCCCTGCCGTTCGGTCAGAATGGCAGGGATTGGTCAGAATTTTGGTTCTGCTCTCACTCTCCTCTGTCTCTCAAGTTCCACCTTATCTATTAGTTGTTCCACATGACAATCGTTGTGACGCGCTCACATAACGCCAGTGTGCGTGCACGTTCCTTCTTAGTTTTCCGCTTGCTGGCTGCACTTGCGCACTTCTAGTGTTTATGTATCTGGTTAGCTTAGTGGTTAGCTTAGAGGTTAGCTTCGGTGTTAGCCATTCATTGTAGCTCCGTTGCTCTCGCTGTATATTTTTAACATGGCTGTCGCAAGAAGCAAACCGCGTACAAGTTTATGAGAAGAAGAGGAAGGCCTCAGTAGAAAGAAATAAGACCAGAGTGGATTTGGGAGATTTTTTTTTCACCCAATCCCCCAGAAGAGAGGTGGAGCAGGTAAGACGGTCTTGTGCATGCACAGTTATTTAAAAAGGGACTTGGGGAAACTTCTGGGAAAATTGCAGACTCTACCTTTAAAGTCATGATGCCTAGGCGCTCTTCTCTGATTGGTCAGCCGCTGTGGCCTGATCTAGCCCTGCCCATCATTACATATCAGTAGAGTGAGCTATTTTAAAAAGTTTCTAGCTCCATCCGAATACCCATAATAACAGCTCCTAGCTCCTACTCTTATCTCCTGTGCCTTGACCTCTCATGGGATCAACAGCAAGAGCACTATACATAGTGGGTAGGAAAGGAGCTTCGGGATGGATGGATGGCATAGGTGCAAATAAAATCCTTTACCACAACAGCTTTCTGTAGGGTTTGTGAATGTGGCAACCATGTCAGATTCTCTGAATTGGTCGAATTTAAATGTCAGAACTTGTTCAAATATTCTGACCTGCGACTTGGAAATTCAAACGTCTGCGTAGAAACAGAGCGTGCTATTACAAACCTTGGATATGACAAAGGATACTGGGCAAACATCAGTAGAATTCACAGCTGTGTCACAAAATGAAAACAACAAAGTTTGTGTAATACATTACTTTTTGTTTAATTATTATTCTGTCCTGTTATTCAAAGTAACAAAAACACACAAACAAAAAAATACACAGTATTGTTACTGGCTTAACATTTTTTTTTTGATCAAACAAATTGAAATGAATATTGATGACCAGGCTTTAATATGAATAACATGACATTACTTTATGCTTATCTAAAATTACATACAAACTTCTACTATGACAGAACAAGTAAACCTTTAATAATTCCATTGGTTGAAAGTGAAAAGGGCAAATCCTATCCTATTTTAGAACCATTAAACACAAACATTGAACGTATGAATGATAAATAAATGCTAATTGGCCTTTGTGTTGTTTTTCAAATAGCCTTTGCATCCTTGCCTCTCTTAACAAGAGGAAGGGAGTACCATATATAGATGATAACATGTAATCTGGATTTATAGTGTTTGGTGTATTAAAATTGTACATAGGACATTTGTAACAGGAATAAGTTAAGTAGGTATAAGCGTCCTCGTTGCCAACATAGCAAAAAGATAAAGTGAGTTAAACTGTCTCTGTCGGGAAAAAAAAGTTTCCCCAAATTAATTAACAGTCTTAGATTTAAAGGAAGATACCCAAATCCGGAGAAAAGGAACAAAGATAACAGCCTAGTTCATGCCACAGCTAGAAAAAATAGCTGAAGCGGAGTCGACAGCCAGACCATCGAGTCGACTGCAGCTGTTGTTCGTGAGCATAAATTATCTCAGGTAAAAAGATTGTTTTCCTTTACAGCATTTCTATGTGTCCTCTTTCAGTACAAAATGTCTGCTGTGTATTTGTATATTGTGTTCAATCAGTAAAAGGTCTTACCACACCATCTTCATGTATGTTTAATGACAACATTTAGCTTCAGCTGTTTGCAGTTCCTTGTACAACATATGCTCTTGCTGTGTTTTTCACTCTATTCTTTTGACATATTTGTCATTTCCAGACAGTGAAACGTATACAACTATCGCTAGCTAAAAGGCTAAACACACTTGAAAGGGAAAAGTATAAAATTCATGGTGTGTCCTTTAATTCTTTAATTCTTCTATTCTATGTTTAGATAGACTCAGCTGTGAGTCACTTTTTATGCGCCTTAATGAGGAATCAGAAACAGGAAAGATGGGTGGGTGGTGATGGTGGTGGTGGGGGGGGGGGATGGTTAGTTCACACTTGGATGGCTTCAAACCAGTGGCAAATACTACCAAATCTATAGAAAGTGACAGAATGTGTACTGATGGAAAGCTTTGAGCACAGCCAAACTGATGTTAACTTTTAATACATTAAGTAAGATCAATAGCGTCTCAGTCATCGGTCTTTCGGGAGCCTCCGCACCACCCAGGTCTCATCAGGGATCTGATAACTATCTTTTTCTTGCCGTGTCCACCCCCGAGTGTTGGTGACTTTAAGATGCTTGCGGTCTTTTCTCCACCTTCCTCTTCCTCTATTTCTTGTGCTTTGCCTTGCTCCTCACTGCTTCGCCTACGAGTAGCCTCCTCCTTTTCCTTCTTTGTGCCTCCTGCTTCCTGCTGCACCTCCCTCCTTGATTCTTCCTCCAGGTTTTCCTGGCTCTCCCCCTCCACCATGCACTTAATGCTCATTGCAGGCGGGCTTGTGTCAGGTGCCATTGTTGTTACCATGTTTGATATGAGTGGGGGCATCGGCGCTTTCTTTTTCTTAGAGGAACGCCTCTGTGGGAGGGGGCTGTTCTTGAGATGCAGATGTTTCTGTATCGCGGTGCTGAGCTCCTCTGGGTCCACGGATGCTCCATGAATGTCCCATGTCAGCCCGTGCTCGTCCCACAGCACCTGCTTCATGCTGCCCCTCCTACCGAGCTCATCACATTCATCAGCCTGGGCCTTCAGACACGATCTCTTTCTCTCCAGATACCGCGCAGAAGCGGCGGTAACGTCCCACTCTGGGGCGTCTTGCTGCTTTTCTTCCTCCTCACCGCTGCTCACTGGGAACATGCTTGAAGACGCCGAAACCAGGTTGGAGTGAGAGCCCACTGAGGCCTTCAGGTTTAGTCTGGATCCAGGCGGTGAGCCCAGGAGGGAGTGGGAGCCGCTGTTGGAGTTAGAAATCTTCAGGAGGTCACAGCAGGAACCCACAGGGGAGCCTGTCTGCACCGCAGCATCCATCATCTCCGGCTGTGAGGTCATTGTTCCTTCCTCCCTGGACAGCTCTGACTTTGCATTACTTGCATTTCCTTCCACGTGCACCAATTTGCACCTGGAGAAGTCACCCAACCGTGAATCACTCAAGGAAGAAACTAGTGGTGATCTCCAACCTTCGCGCACCGGGCAGCTTTGCTCGAACGGCAGCAGATGATGGCAACCTGAGAGTTTGGCTTTGAAGTTTTGTTTTTCTGCGGAAGGATTTGGCTTCAGCTTGCAAACAGTTTGGAGTGGACTTTCTTTTCCTTTTTCTTCCACTACTTGAGTGTCTAGAGGGCTGGGTGGCTCTTTACTCACGGCATTAACCAGGTTTTCAGGATCCGTGAACTGTTCTGCGTCTGCTAAGTTTGCATACGACTGGACTGGGGAAGGAAACTGAAATAAAAGTTTCTCAGGGGAGCTCCTGTCGTCTGGACACGTTGGCTGAGGGGAAGGTGAGCATTCAGATAGCGGGCTTGTGCTTAGTGTTAGAGGTGAAGAAGATACATTATCTTGAGGCGGCACAGTAGGCGTGTGGAAAGGGGAAATCAGTGGTGAGGGTGTGCTCGGTGGAGAGGTTATTTTAGACATTGGAGAATCTGGGGTGAAGCAGCCGGGTGCTTCCTGGCTGAGACAACAGGGATGTGAGGACCCTTCCTTCAATACAACCGTGTCTGGGGTGCTGCTGCGGCTGTGCGTGCTGCTGCTGCACCCACTCCAGCGATGCATGTTGGAAATCCAGCGCTCACTGAGAGGAGGAGGGCTGTGCAAGTCCTCATTTTGAGTTGTGACAGAGAACTGGTGGCTGTTGTGGCGCCATTTGTGATGGTGGAGCTGCTGCAGCGTCACCTGATTCTGGTCAGAATGCGTGTTGGTGCTGGAGCTGCGCTTCAGGTCCAATCGCGTCCAGGCTAAGTCTCGTTTGTGCGGCGGGCCCGTTGCTGTAACGACATCTACTGAGCTTTTAGAAAGAGAAAAAATCGGAGTCCGGTCATCCACGTCCTCCAGAATGCCAACTTCACTGGAGGAGGACAGTGACTGGCCGACTGAACAGCAGGTGGACTGGTAGCTCTCAGAAGCCGGGCGACCAGACCTCGCCATGACAGCTTCAGCAGCAGACCTGTAAGGACAGACACATTTAATATTTTAATAGTCCTGTAATAAGTCTGGAATCAAGAAATGTGTATCAAAGGTAGAAGTGACAATGCTGTGAAAAAAAAACATTTCCTTCCTTACAGATTTATTCAATATTTACAGTTTTTCTCAAAAACAACCCAGGTAAAAACAAAAATGCAGTTTTCAAATGATGACTTAATGGATAATTGGAAAAGGTGTCTAAACCAACCTGACTGTATGTATAAAAAAAAATAAAAAAATAAAATGCTCCATGAATCCTTTGCAAAAACTGACCGTCTTTTATATCATCGTGGAGGATTTCTGACCTGCTTTTCTTTGAAAAACTGCTGCATTGAAAGGTCTTCAAGCATAAACAGCCCGGTTAAGATCATGCCACAGCATCTCAATTGGAATCAAGTCCTGACTTTGACTAGGCCACTTCATGAGCTACATTGAGTTTCCTTTAACTATTCAGAGGCGGATTTGGCAGTGTGCTTTGCTTCATTTTAAGGTCACAAGGCAAGGCAAGGCAAATTTATTTATATAGCACATTTCAGTACAGAGACAATGCAAAGTGCTTTACATGATTAAAATATAGGAAAATAAAACAGAATAAAAGCAAGCAGGAATAAAATGCAGAAACAAAATAGAACACGGGAAAATAAAAATTAAAAGCAAACAAGTAAAAACAGTTGGAATACAAAGTAAACAAATTATATTTCAGTAATACAGTTTAACTAGAGCAGTCGAAGGCAACAGATGTGTTTTTAATCTTGATTTAAAGGAACTCAGGCTTTCAGCACTTTTATAGTTTTCTGGAAGTTTGTTCCAGATAAGTGGAGCTTAGGAACTAAATGCTGCTTCTCCATGTTTGGTTCTGGTTCTAGGTAACCAGAAACTGATTTCCAGACATGTTTCTTTAGGATTTATCTTGGTTCTATCAACTGCAGCAAGTTTTCGGGGTCTGGAAGCAGGAAAGTAGCCCCAGATCATCACCCTACCACCACCATGTGTTGCTGTCATGATTGTTATATTTACACCTGATGTGAAGGGATGCCAAACTTCCAAAATAACCATGTTTTTATAGTTTTTCTGTAATTTATTTTATAGATTTTTTGTTTGCCCACAAAATATTTTTACAAAAATCTTGAAGGAATATCAAGATTTTTTTTGGCACATGTGAGATGGATCTCCATTTATTTTGTTCAGCAGTAGTTTCCCCCTTTTCCTCAACCACTGGCTGCAGTTTTTGTCCAGTCTTTCTTTCATATTGTTAAATCATTAACACTGACTTTAACTGAGGCAGGTGTATTGTGCTCTTGGAGGGAGATTTAATTTTTTTATTCATTCATGGATCATGGCTCTACTCGTGGTCCGCTCAAGCCCAAAATGTACAGAAATGGTTTTGCAAATCTTTCCACGACAGATCTCAGCTTCTTGATTTCTCGTCTGTTTTCTCGTTGGTCTTTTTGATATTTAATAGTCTACTTCATGTTGCCTGGCAGGTCTCAGGAATCAAGCTAATTAAACTGAACTCAGCTTTCTTAAAATGTGGTTAGTAGCAGTTTTTTCAGTGTTTAACAATGGGAGCAATTGCTTTTCGTTTAGGAAATCTTAGCTCTGTATTGTCTTTTTTCCCTTAATTTATCAAAGTATTAGAATTTTGTCTGTCTCAAAATTAGTTTTATCATTCTCTATTAAAATGTTTTCTTTTTATTGGTCTGATGTAAAATTCTAAAATAATCATAATTAATAAAAAATAAAGGCTTAAAAACACTAGTCTCTGTGTAATGATTGTATTGGGTTCTACTTAATGAATTGAGTTACTGAAATATATGAACTTTTCTATGTTGTTTTAATTTATTGAGATGCACCTGTATGACTTTATCAGCAATTTCTGTAACTTTTGCTCAGACTAACTGGTTAGAGAATCTTTTACATGTTAATTTCATTAAACAGGGAGGAAAAACCAACCAGGTTTATAACTCAGGGTGGTTTTATACTGGTTTTCTCTTAGTCATCTTGGCTATCTCTTTAACAGCTAACCTTTGCCGCGCTCATTAGCTTGTTGCTAACGCTCTTTGTCACCCAGTTCAAAGCCCTGTAAAGCCAATAGAAGCGGCCGGATCGGATCTTAAGCCTCTGCAGTTTCCTTGCGACAAGTGGCGTTTCTCGTGTTGTCAGCATGCACACTGCTCTAAAATTTGAGTCATGCCCGCTCCTTCAATGGGATTTCTAAACATTGTTGGGATGACACATTTCTCAGTGAATTGAATGAGAACATTCAAACACACATACACAAACACACACAAAATCCAGATTAGCCAAATGAGATTACATGGCCCAGATTATTCGTTTATTGAGTCAAAATGAAGATTATTACAGACGGATTTAAAACCGCAGTTGTCGACCAGAATACAGAGAAAATGACATATTATGTCGAAGAGAGGTATATATCAAGAAACAAATGCTTTTTTACCCATCAGGTTATCACTCTTTTAAAACCAGGTTTTACTAGCAGTGAGGGAGTAAATAAATACCATAAACGAAATGCTGCTGAATTCATGTGCACAAACATGCAAGATCGTACAATAAAGTTTTACTAAAAGCACAAAAAAGAAATTCACACCTAAAAAATGTTTCACAGCTGCTGATAAGCAGAGTTTGCACTTAATTTTGCATACACTGTCAACACTAATTTATTCAAAATGACTTTTCATGCACACAAGCAATGTTAGATAATGAAATCCAGCGTCTTACCTGAAAGTTCACAATTTGTGTCCTGTTTTGCCCTCTGCCCTGCCACAAAGCAGGTAACTCTAATTGGTGCCTCTCCTTCCTCCCCTCATGTCCTCCACTCTTCCTCGCGTCCTTCTTAAATGGCTTCCCTCGGTCGATCCCATCAAAATAAAAAGCCTCGCGGCCCGGTTTTCTTCACTGTGGCACTCCTTCAGCTTGATCCTCTTGCTCTACCCCTGCTGGATCACATGTGATATCAGTGACGGTGCAACTGACTTTATTATTCTTTATAAAGGTGTTTTGTTCAGTGCATTTCTGTGTTTGTGTGTGTGTGTATGTGAGTGACAAAGGAAGGACTATTACTCTATACCTTTAGCCCTGGGGATTAGCAGTCATCTTATTAGCTACTGTCCAATCCGGTCTTTGTGTGTGGAAGGGAGCAGCGGGTGGCTTATACGCACTTTGATTCAAATAGAGGATAAGGTCATCTGTCAGGGCTGTCATTTGTCATCATTCTAGATGATTAGGAAATGCATCACATGACAAAAGAAGTGAATGAATGAATACTGAACTGTGCTTACTGCTTGTCACATTTCATCTGTCATGATCTGACAATGGTCACCATGTATATTTTGCAGGTTACAATCCTAAAATTTGTAGATAAAAAGAGAAAAAAAGAGCGGATGTTGATGAAAATGTTTATTTAAGAATGAGTTTGGCATATATTTGGCTAACAGGTGACTCACAACATCCATCCATCTATCCATCCATTGTTGAGATTAGGTTGCGGGGGCAATAGGTCCAGGAGGGAAACCAAGACATCGCTCTTCCCAGCGACATCCTCCAGTTCATTCATGGGATCCCAGGGAGTACCCGAGCCAGACAGGATATAGTCCGTCCAGCGAGTTGTGGGTCTTCCCCAGGGTCTTCTTCCAGTGAGACGTTCCTGAAAAGCTCCAAAGAGAAGCACCCTGGGGACATTCTGCTCAGATACCCAAACCATTTCAACTGACTACTTTCAATGCGGAGAAGCAGCAGCTCCACTTTGAGCTCCACCCAGATGACAGTTTTCCTCAGCCTATCTCTAAGCCTGAGCACAGCCAACCTCTGGAGAAAGCGTATTTATGCCGCTTGTATCCAGAATCTTGTACTTCCGGTACCATAGGTGAGGGTCAGAACGTAGGGCGGTAAATTTAGAGCATTGCTTTTTGGCTCAACTCTTTCTTCAACACAGCAGACTGGAGCAGTGCCCACATTACTACAGATGAAACCCAAATCCGTCTGTCCATCTCTCCTACCATCACCCATAAACAAGGCACCAAAATAGTTAAAGTCCTCCACTTGAGGCAGAAACTGACCCCCGACCCTTTGGGAGCAATCCACCTTTTTCCGGTTAAGGCCTCACACTTAAAGGTGCTGACTGTTATCCTGGCCTCCTAACTTTTAGCAGCAAACCGCTCCATTGCACGCTGGAGGTGATTACCCAAAGAAGAACCACTGCGACAGTGGCGCAGGAGTTAGGGAGTTCGTCCTGCAATTGCCGGGTTGCCAGTTTGATCCCCCACTTCGACTGCCTCAGTCGTTGTGTACTGCAAGACACTTCACACAAATTGCCCACTGGCCGACGTATGATAGCCTTGCTTCTTTCAGTCTTGTAGTTTAAAGCGCTTTGGGGTCGTCGGACTAGTTAAAGCGCTGTACAAGTACAAGCCATTTACCATTTACATCATACACCAAAAACGAAGATGAGATGTTGAGGTTCCCAAACCAGACATCCTCCTTTCCCCCACTCACTACGCCGTGAGATACTGTCCATGAAAACAACAAAGAGGATCAGTGACAAGGAGCAGCCTTGGCAGAGTCCAATGT
Source organism: Fundulus diaphanus (assembly GCA_037039145.1). NCBI lineage: Eukaryota > Metazoa > Chordata > Actinopteri > Cyprinodontiformes > Fundulidae > Fundulus > Fundulus diaphanus. The sequence continues at coordinate 17,708,746 of CM073143.1, read as the reverse complement.
ACACTAGGAACAGGCTTGACTTTGTGCCAAGTATGTGAACACAGCTATTGCTTTGGGCATACTGTATGGCCCTTAAAAGCCACCCAAATACTCCCGCAGCAATCTCCACAAACAACTTTGGGGGACACAGTCAAAAGTCTTCTCCAGATTCACAAAACACAAGACAAGGATGCTCCCACGCCCCATCAGTAATTCTGCGATGGTAAAGATCTGATTTACTGGTTCACTGCCAGGACAAAAAACACATTGCGTCACCTGGATCCAATGTTCAACAGTTAGTCAGAACCTCCTGTCCAACACCCCAGACTAAGCTTTTCATGGGAGGCTGAAAAGTGTGATCTCTGAGCAACTGTAACACACTCTCCGGTCCCCTTTCAAACTGGGACCACCATCTCAGTCTTCCACTCCAGTGGTCTTGCCACAGTCCTTCATGTGACGTTAAAGAGCCGTGTCAACAACGACGACCCTACAATGTCCAGAGCCTTTAGAAAACAGGCCAGATCTCATGCACACCTGGTGCCCTGCTGCCAGGGAGCTTTTCAACTACCTCAGTAACCATTGCCACAGTGATGGAATTGTGTTGTCATGATTATTCAGGTTCTGCCTCCTCTGGAGAGAACATGGTGACCAGATTGAGGAGATCCTCAAAGTGCTCCTTCCACCACCCAACGATGTCCTCAGTGCAGGTCAGCAATTCCCCTCCCAAAACATACACAGCTTAGGATGGTCCATGTCTCCCTTTACTCAAAGGCCCGCTTCTTCAGCTTGACAGCTTTTTTCTGAATTGACACATATGAATTAATAATTTTGAATTCAATTACTTTGTGTAAGAATTGTGCCGTACATATAGATAAAAATCGAAACTGTTCAAATAAATGTTATTTGGTAAATGTAGTAAGTATACAAGTTAGATTAATTTAGATATTACATACATTAAACAACAGTTAATATTTTTAATGGAAGATCTGGAAATATTACACAAAAAAATCCCAGAAAACAAGTAGCATACTAGTGCACCAGCCACCAATAGCATGTTTTGCTAATATCGGGCTCAAAATGATGTGTAATACTTGATTTGGTTATGTTTACATGTTCTCCAGTTTACAAAAAAAAAAAAACAATCTCGTTCTATTTACACAACGAGATGTTTAAATCGTTTAACACAGAAAGCTATTTCATGCACTTACGTTCTTGCTGAGCAGAGGAAAATGTACTCAAATGATGTTTCAGTCAAATGTTATTGGTCTCACTGTATGTTTTTGTCTTTATTGCAATGGCCAGGGGGCAAGATTAGCCTGTTTGAGACTTTGGGAACAAAAAGATGATGTCGGGCCCCATTGACTAATCCCTCCTAGGTTGACTCTGACCCTCTCTGGAATGTGCGTGCAGCCTAAAGCTTACTGCTTCCCACCAAGTTTAGGTCACAGGCAGATTGCTTTATAACAGTACTGCCTACAACCAGCTCACCTGGCAATTCTTTCTCACCAAGATTTCCTGTCTGTGTCTGTATTTGTTATAAGAAAGTGGTTGCGTATGGGAAGCTTGTGGTGTTCTTTGCTGGTGTCTTTGCAGGTCAAAATTGTCAATCATCAGCCTTTACCTTATCTTGTCCCTTAAGTCCTCCTCCATCACATCCACTCATCTTGTCCTCCTTTGCTACACCAACGAACCCACTCTGTGGTCCTTCTCATTTCCTTCTCTGCTGGTAGGTAAATATTATAATCTTTAGTCCATTTTATCCACCATCCCTCCTCTGCACATGTCCAAGACAGCTCAGCCTTGCCTCTGTATTTAAGCAGTCCCTTTGATGCACTAATTTCTAATCCACACAACCTGAACTTTCAGTCTTATTTTCCTTCTTTTTGCCATAGTAAGAATAAATGTAACAAATTAATATTTTCAACCACATAGTGGTTATGACACAGTACCTCTTCAAGCTATAGGGGTAAAAACTTTGGGGTAGATGCATTACGCTGCCTGCAGGAGCTGAATGTTTGCGAACACGAGTTTGCACATGCTTCCAATTTTGAAACTGAGTACAAATGCAGGTGTGCTCCATAAAATGTTCTCCCTGGGAAACTTTGGGCTAAAACAATCTTTTTATAGAAGAAAAAAATCCGGAAAATATAATTTATTTCCTCCCATTTATGCAAACTGGTAGATTCACAGTTTCTGAGAAAATATCTTTATGACGTGGAAAGAATATATATATATTAGATTCAAGTTTATTGTCATTACACAGGTACAGGTACAAGGCAACGAAATGCAGTACAGGTCTAACCAGAAGTGCAATAGCAGCAAGTGCAGGATAAACAGTGGTTCCATAAGTACAGGACATGGGTTTTTACTAAATAAATATAGAGATGGATACTATTATAAACAGAATTTTACTGATAGATTTGTCCTATGAATATAATATATAGATAACTAGTGTTGTGAACTAAATTTACAGCTGGATATGTACTGAATATAATATACAGGTGGATATTACTATAAATAGAGTTTTTACAGATATGTACAATAGCATAATATACAGATGGTTGTTATTATAACAGAGTTTACAGGTGAATATGTACTATGACTATATGTACAGATGGCTATTACAGTAGGCAGAATTGTGAGCATAATATACAGATGGCTATTACTATAAAATGAATAAATAAAGTTTGGACAGAAGCTATCCGAATTAAAGTGCAGTGGAAGGTAATTGCATATGTTAAAGTACGGTATTGCAAATGTATATGTAAACAATTGGTACTGTAAATAAACAGTCGGCAGTGCAAATCAATATTCCAGTCAAGGTGAGTAGTGCAAGATGCATATAAACAGTTGTTACTATAGTAACAGTCAGGAGTGCAAGTGATCATTATAGTCTTGCAAATAACAAAATGGAGGTAGGTGTGAGGAGGGAGAGGATAGTCTATCAGTATCCACCTTATTTTTGACGGAAACATGGAGCCAGCGAGTTGACGTTTTTTTGTGCAAGACTTCCGGCCGCTCACTTCCTGTCAGTGGGTAGCTTGCTGAAAAGTGACTCATGCAGCTACTTCGTCTCAAATTACTTGTCTTTATGGCTTCGGAAGACCGGGATTGTTTGTACGGATAGAGGTTGTTATAATAACGCGTGTAAAAGAAAGGTTTATGTGGAGCAGCAGTGTTTTAATCGTCGACCGTAAACAAGAGCTGCGGATGCGG